>JAHQIY010000033.1:0-615143 GCA_019054805.1 Brachionus manjavacas | reverse complement strand
AAAAAAGATACTTAACTTTTTTCACTAAGTACTAAGGGTCTGCCAGACATGTCATTAGCTCTTGCTTGCAAGCCTCCTTGCCCCGGCCGCTAGGCATCTGCATCATCACCGCCCCTCCTCATTTTCTCATCCGGACTTGGGACCGGCCATTGGTAGAGTTAGCAGTTTTGGATTTTTTTTTGAAAATAATTTTTTCTAGATTCAAAATATTTGTTTTAAATAAATTGATCTAAAGAATAATTATCTTAAACTTTTTTTTTCTGTAAGTCTAAAAGACTATTTTTTTCAAATTAAAGTTTTTCTTTTCTATTGTCTCAACCTTTTGACAAAACTCGTCATTTATGAGCTGATTAGTCTCCCTCCCATTTTTTCATCCGGACTTGGGACCGGCATCGGTATGGTTACGACTCAACAATCTGCCGCCAAAGTTACTATGGGACGTTCATCATAAACAGCGCCACTCATCCGAGCACTTAATGGCTGCGAACTCGACAACTATTTAGACTAGCTTGGAACCACAAACCAAGCGTATCTATAGATGGATACAAGCATATCCAAAAAAGATACTTAACTTTTTTCACTAAGTACTAAGGGTCTGCCAGACATGTCATTAGCTCTTGCTTGCAAGCCTCCTTGCCCCGGCCGCTAGGCATCTGCATCATCACCGCCCCTCCTCATTTTCTCATCCGGACTTGGGACCGGCCATTGGTAGAGTTAGCAGTTTTGGATTTTTTTTGAAAATAATTTTTTCTAGATTCAAAATATTTGTTTTAAATAAATTGATCTAAAGAATAATTATCTTAAACTTTTTTTTTCTGTAAGTCTAAAAGACTATTTTTTTCAAATTAAAGTTTTTCTTTTCTATTGTCTCAACCTTTTGACAAAACTCGTCATTTATGAGCTGATTAGTCTCCCTCCCATTTTTTCATCCGGACTTGGGACCGGCATCGGTATGGTTACGACTCAACAATCTGCCGCCAAAGTTACTATGGGACGTTCATCATAAACAGCGCCACTCATCCGAGCACTTAATGGCTGCGAACTCGACAACTATTTAGACTAGCTTGGAACCACAAACCAAGCGTATCTATAGATGGATACAAGCATATCCAAAAAAGATACTTAACTTTTTCACTAAGTACTAAGGGTCTGCCAGACATGTCATTAGCTCTTGCTTGCAAGCCTCCTTGCCCCGGCCGCTAGGCATCTGCATCATCACCGCCCCTCCTCATTTTCTCATCCGGACTTGGGACCGGCCATTGGTAGAGTTAGCAGTTTTGGATTTTTTTTTTGAAAATAATTTTTTCTAGATTCAAAATATTTGTTTTAAATAAATTGATCTAAAGAATAATTATCTTAAACTTTTTTTTTTCTGTAAGTCTAAAAGACTATTTTTTCAAATTAAAGTTTTTCTTTTCTATTGTCTCAACCTTTTGACAAAACTCGTCATTTATGAGCTGATTAGTCTCCCTCCCATTTTTTCATCCGGACTTGGGACCGGCATCGGTATGGTTACGACTCAACAATCTGCCGCCAAAGTTACTATGGGACGTTCATCATAAACAGCGCCACTCATCCGAGCACTTAATGGCTGCGAACTCGACAACTATTTAGACTAGCTTGGAACCACAAACCAAGCGTATCTATAGATGGATACAAGCATATCCAAAAAAAGATACTTAACTTTTTCACTAAGTACTAAGGGTCTGCCAGACATGTCATTAGCTCTTGCTTGCAAGCCTCCTTGCCCCGGCCGCTAGGCATCTGCATCATCACCGCCCCTCCTCATTTTCTCATCCGGACTTGGGACCGGCCATTGGTAGAGTTAGCAGTTTTGGATTTTTTTTTTTGAAAATAATTTTTCTAGATTCAAAATATTTGTTTTAAATAAATTGATCTAAAGAATAATTATCTTAAACTTTTTTTTTCTGTAAGTCTAAAAGACTATTTTTTTCAAATTAAAGTTTTTCTTTTCTATTGTCTCAACCTTTTGACAAAACTCGTCATTTATGAGCTGATTAGTCTCCCTCCCATTTTTTCATCCGGACTTGGGACCGGCATCGGTATGGTTACGACTCAACAATCTGCCGCCAAAGTTACTATGGGACGTTCATCATAAACAGCGCCACTCATCCGAGCACTTAATGGCTGCGAACTCGACAACTATTTAGACTAGCTTGGAACCACAAACCAAGCGTATCTATAGATGGATACAAGCATATCCAAAAAAGATACTTAACTTTTTTCACTAAGTACTAAGGGTCTGCCAGACATGTCATTAGCTCTTGCTTGCAAGCCTCCTTGCCCCGGCCGCTAGGCATCTGCATCATCACCGCCCCTCCTCATTTTCTCATCCGGACTTGGGACCGGCCATTGGTAGAGTTAGCAGTTTTGGATTTTTTTTTGAAAATAATTTTTTCTAGATTCAAAATATTTGTTTTAAATAAATTGATCTAAAGAATAATTATCTTAAACTTTTTTTCTGTAAGTCTAAAAGACTATTTTTTTCAAATTAAAGTTTTTCTTTTTCTATTGTCTCAACCTTTTGACAAAACTCGTCATTTATGAGCTGATTAGTCTCCCTCCCATTTTTTCATCCGGACTTGGGACCGGCATCGGTATGGTTACGACTCAACAATCTGCCGCCAAAGTTACTATGGGACGTTCATCATAAACAGCGCCACTCATCCGAGCACTTAATGGCTGCGAACTCGACAACTATTTAGACTAGCTTGGAACCACAAACCAAGCGTATCTATAGATGGATACAAGCATATCCAAAAAAAGATACTTAACTTTTTTCACTAAGTACTAAGGGTCTGCCAGACATGTCATTAGCTCTTGCTTGCAAGCCTCCTTGCCCCGGCCGCTAGGCATCTGCATCATCACCGCCCCTCCTCATTTTCTCATCCGGACTTGGGACCGGCCATTGGTAGAGTTAGCAGTTTTGGATTTTTTTTGAAAATAATTTTTTCTAGATTCAAAATATTTGTTTTAAATAAATTGATCTAAAGAATAATTATCTTAAACTTTTTTTTTCTGTAAGTCTAAAAGACTATTTTTTTCAAATTAAAGTTTTTCTTTTCTATTGTCTCAACCTTTTGACAAAACTCGTCATTTATGAGCTGATTAGTCTCCCTCCCATTTTTTCATCCGGACTTGGGACCGGCATCGGTATGGTTACGACTCAACAATCTGCCGCCAAAGTTACTATGGGACGTTCATCATAAACAGCGCCACTCATCCGAGCACTTAATGGCTGCGAACTCGACAACTATTTAGACTAGCTTGGAACCACAAACCAAGCGTATCTATAGATGGATACAAGCATATCCAAAAAAAGATACTTAACTTTTTACACTAAGTACTAAGGGTCTGCCAGACATGTCATTAGCTCTTGCTTGCAAGCCTCCTTGCCCCGGCCGCTAGGCATCTGCATCATCACCGCCCCTCCTCATTTTCTCATCCGGACTTGGGACCGGCCATTGGTAGAGTTAGCAGTTTTGGATTTTTTTTTGAAAATAATTTTTCTAGATTCAAAATATTTGTTTTAAATAAATTGATCTAAAGAATAATTATCTTAAACTTTTTTTTTTCTGTAAGTCTAAAAGACTATTTTTTTCAAATTAAAGTTTTTCTTTTCTATTGTCTCAACCTTTTGACAAAACTCGTCATTTATCAGCTGATTAGTCTCCCTCCCATTTTTTCATCCGGACTTGGGACCGGCATCGGTATGGTTACGACTCAACAATCTGCCGCCAAAGTTACTATGGGACGTTCATCATAAACAGCGCCACTCATCCGAGCACTTAATGGCTGCGAACTCGACAACTATTTAGACTAGCTTGGAACCACAAACCAAGCGTATCTATAGATGGATACAAGCATATCCAAAAAAGATACTTAACTTTTTCACTAAGTACTAAGGGTCTGCCAGACATGTCATTAGCTCTTGCTTGCAAGCCTCCTTGCCCCGGCCGCTAGGCATCTGCATCATCACCGCCCCTCCTCATTTTCTCATCCGGACTTGGGACCGGCCATTGGTAGAGTTAGCAGTTTTGGATTTTTTTGAAAATAATTTTTTCTAGATTCAAAATATTTGTTTTAAATAAATTGATCTAAAGAATAATTATCTTAAACTTTTTTTTTCTGTAAGTCTAAAAGACTATTTTTTCAAATTAAAGTTTTTCTTTTCTATTGTCTCAACCTTTTGACAAAACTCGTCATTTATGAGCTGATTAGTCTCCCTCCCATTTTTTCATCCGGACTTGGGACCGGCATCGGTATGGTTACGACTCAACAATCTGCCGCCAAAGTTACTATGGGACGTTCATCATAAACAGCGCCACTCATCCGAGCACTTAATGGCTGCGAACTCGACAACTATTTAGACTAGCTTGGAACCACAAACCAAGCGTATCTATAGATGGATACAAGCATATCCAAAAAAGATACTTAACTTTTTTCACTAAGTACTAAGGGTCTGCCAGACATGTCATTAGCTCTTGCTTGCAAGCCTCCTTGCCCCGGCCGCTAGGCATCTGCATCATCACCGCCCCTCCTCATTTTCTCATCCGGACTTGGGACCGGCCATTGGTAGAGTTAGCAGTTTTGGATTTTTTTTTTGAAAATAATTTTTCTAGATTCAAAATATATGTTTTAAATAAATTGATCTAAAGAATAATTATCTTAAACTTTTTTTTTCTGTAAGTCTAAAAGACTATTTTTTTCAAATTAAAGTTTTTCTTTTCTATTGTCTCAACCTTTTGACAAAACTCGTCATTTATGAGCTGATTAGTCTCCCTCCCATTTTTTCATCCGGACTTGGGACCGGCATCGGTATGGTTACGACTCAACAATCTGCCGCCAAAGTTACTATGGGACGTTCATCATAAACAGCGCCACTCATCCGAGCACTTAATGGCTGCGAACTCGACAACTATTTAGACTAGCTTGGAACCACAAACCAAGCGTATCTATAGATGGATACAAGCATATCCAAAAAAAGATACTTAACTTTTTTCACTAAGTACTAAGGGTCTGCCAGACATGTCATTAGCTCTTGCTTGCAAGCCTCCTTGCCCCGGCCGCTAGGCATCTGCATCATCACCGCCCCTCCTCATTTTCTCATCCGGACTTGGGACCGGCCATTGGTAGAGTTAGCAGTTTTGGATTTTTTTTTTGAAAATAATTTTTTCTAGATTCAAAATATTTGTTTTAAATAAATTGATCTAAAGAATAATTATCTTAAACTTTTTTTTTTCTGTAAGTCTAAAAGACTATTTTTTTCAAATTAAAGTTTTTCTTTTCTATTGTCTCAACCTTTTGACAAAACTCGTCATTTATCAGCTGATTAGTCTCCCTCCCATTTTTTCATCCGGACTTGGGACCGGCATCGGTATGGTTACGACTCAACAATCTGCCGCCAAAGTTACTATGGGACGTTCATCATAAACAGCGCCACTCATCCGAGCACTTAATGGCTGCGAACTCGACAACTATTTAGACTAGCTTGGAACCACAAACCAAGCGTATCTATAGATGGATACAAGCATATCCAAAAAAGATACTTAACTTTTTTCACTAAGTACTAAGGGTCTGCCAGACATGTCATTAGCTCTTGCTTGCAAGCCTCCTTGCCCCGGCCGCTAGGCATCTGCATCATCACCGCCCCTCCTCATTTTCTCATCCGGACTTGGGACCGGCCATTGGTAGAGTTAGCAGTTTTGGATTTTTTTTTTGAAAATAATTTTTTCTAGATTCAAAATATTTGTTTTAAATAAATTGATCTAAAGAATAATTATCTTAATTTTTTTTTTTTCTGTAAGTCTAAAAGACTATTTTTTTCAAATTAAAGTTTTTCTTTTCTATTGTCTCAACCTTTTGACAAAACTCGTCATTTATCAGCTGATTAGTCTCCCTCCCATTTTTTCATCCGGACTTGGGACCGGCATCGGTATGGTTACGACTCAACAATCTGCCGCCAAAGTTACTATGGGACGTTCATCATAAACAGCGCCACTCATCCGAGCACTTAATGGCTGCGAACTCGACAACTATTTAGACTAGCTTGGAACCACAAACCAAGCGTATCTATAGATGGATACAAGCATATCCAAAAAAGATACTTAACTTTTTTCACTAAGTACTAAGGGTCTGCCAGACATGTCATTAGCTCTTGCTTGCAAGCCTCCTTGCCCCGGCCGCTAGGCATCTGCATCATCACCGCCCCTCCTCATTTTCTCATCCGGACTTGGGACCGGCCATTGGTAGAGTTAGCAGTTTTGGATTTTTTTTGAAAATAATTTTTTCTAGATTCAAAATATTTGTTTTAAATAAATTGATCTAAAGAATAATTATCTTAAACTTTTTTTCTGTAAGTCTAAAAGACTATTTTTTTCAAATTAAAGTTTTTCTTTTCTATTGTCTCAACCTTTTGACAAAACTCGTCATTTATGAGCTGATTAGTCTCCCTCCCATTTTTTCATCCGGACTTGGGACCGGCATCGGTATGGTTACGACTCAACAATCTGCCGCCAAAGTTACTATGGGACGTTCATCATAAACAGCGCCACTCATCCGAGCACTTAATGGCTGCGAACTCGACAACTATTTAGACTAGCTTGGAACCACAAACCAAGCGTATCTATAGATGGATACAAGCATATCCAAAAAAAGATACTTAACTTTTTTCACTAAGTACTAAGGGTCTGCCAGACATGTCATTAGCTCTTGCTTGCAAGCCTCCTTGCCCCGGCCGCTAGGCATCTGCATCATCACCGCCCCTCCTCATTTTCTCATCCGGACTTGGGACCGGCCATTGGTAGAGTTAGCAGTTTTGGATTTTTTTTTTGAAAATAATTTTTTCTAGATTCAAAATATTTGTTTTAAATAAATTGATCTAAAGAATAATTATCTTAAACTTTTTTTTCTGTAAGTCTAAAAGACTATTTTTTTCAAATTAAAGTTTTTCTTTTCTATTGTCTCAACCTTTTGACAAAACTCGTCATTTATCAGCTGATTAGTCTCCCTCCCATTTTTTCATCCGGACTTGGGACCGGCATCGGTATGGTTACGACTCAACAATCTGCCGCCAAAGTTACTATGGGACGTTCATCATAAACAGCGCCACTCATCCGAGCACTTAATGGCTGCGAACTCGACAACTATTTAGACTAGCTTGGAACCACAAACCAAGCGTATCTATAGATGGATACAAGCATATCCAAAAAAAGATACTTAACTTTTTTCACTAAGTACTAAGGGTCTGCCAGACATGTCATTAGCTCTTGCTTGCAAGCCTCCTTGCCCCGGCCGCTAGGCATCTGCATCATCACCGCCCCTCCTCATTTTCTCATCCGGACTTGGGACCGGCCATTGGTAGAGTTAGCAGTTTTGGATTTTTTTTTTTGAAAAAAATTTTTTCTAGATTCAAAATATTTGTTTTAAATAAATTGATCTAAAGAATAATTATCTTAAACTTTTTTTTTCTGTAAGTCTAAAAGACTATTTTTTCAAATTAAAGTTTTTCTTTTCTATTGTCTCAACCTTTTGACAAAACTCGTCATTTATCAGCTGATTAGTCTCCCTCCCATTTTTTCATCCGGACTTGGGACCGGCATCGGTATGGTTACGACTCAACAATCTGCCGCCAAAGTTACTATGGGACGTTCATCATAAACAGCGCCACTCATCCGAGCACTTAATGGCTGCGAACTCGACAACTATTTAGACTAGCTTGGAACCACAAACCAAGCGTATCTATAGATGGATACAAGCATATCCAAAAAAAGATACTTAACTTTTTTCACTAAGTACTAAGGGTCTGCCAGACATGTCATTAGCTCTTGCTTGCAAGCCTCCTTGCCCCGGCCGCTAGGCATCTGCATCATCACCGCCCCTCCTCATTTTCTCATCCGGACTTGGGACCGGCCATTGGTAGAGTTAGCAGTTTTGGATTTTTTTTTTGAAAATAATTTTTTCTAGATTCAAAATATTTGTTTTAAATAAATTGATCTAAAGAATAATTATCTTAAACTTTTTTTTTTCTGTAAGTCTAAAAGACTATTTTTTTCAAATTAAAGTTTTTCTTTTCTATTGTCTCAACCTTTTGACAAAACTCGTCATTTATGAGCTGATTAGTCTCCCTCCCATTTTTTCATCCGGACTTGGGACCGGCATCGGTATGGTTACGACTCAACAATCTGCCGCCAAAGTTACTATGGGACGTTCATCATAAACAGCGCCACTCATCCGAGCACTTAATGGCTGCGAACTCGACAACTATTTAGACTAGCTTGGAACCACAAACCAAGCGTATCTATAGATGGATACAAGCATATCCAAAAAAGATACTTAACTTTTTTCACTAAGTACTAAGGGTCTGCCAGACATGTCATTAGCTCTTGCTTGCAAGCCTCCTTGCCCCGGCCGCTAGGCATCTGCATCATCACCGCCCCTCCTCATTTTCTCATCCGGACTTGGGACCGGCCATTGGTAGAGTTAGCAGTTTTGGATTTTTTTTTTGAAAATAATTTTTTCTAGATTCAAAATATTTGTTTTAAATAAATTGATCTAAAGAATAATTATCTTAAACTTTTTTTTTCTGTAAGTCTAAAAGACTATTTTTTTCAAATTAAAGTTTTTATTTTATATTGTCTCAACCTTTTGACAAAACTCGTCATTTATCAGCTGATTAGTCTCCTCCCATTTTTTCATCCGGACTTGGGACCGGCATCGGTATGGTTACGACTCAACAATCTGCCGCCAAAGTTACTATGGGACGTTCATCATAAACAGCGCCACTCATCCGAGCACTTAATGGCTGCGAACTCGACAACTATTTAGACTAGCTTGGAACCACAAACCAAGCGTATCTATAGATGGATACAAGCATATCCAAAAAAAGATACTTAACTTTTTCACTAAGTACTAAGGGTCTGCCAGACAAGTCATTAGCTCTTGCTTGCAAGCCTCCTTGCCCCGGCCGCTAGGCATCTGCATCATCACCGCCCCACCTCATTTTCTCATCCGGACATGGTACCGGCCATTGAGTAGAGTTAGCAGTTTTGGATTTTTTTTTTGAAAATAATTTTTTCTAGATTCAAAATATTTGTTTTAAATAAATTGATCTAAAGAATAATTATCTTAAACTTTTTTTTCTGTAAGTCTAAAAGACTATTTTTTCAAATTAAAGTTTTCTTTTCTATTGTCTCAACCTTTTGACAAAACTCGTCATTTATCAGCTGATTAGTCTCCCTCCCATTTTTTCATCCGGACTTGGGACCGGCATCGGTATGGTTACGACTCAACAATCTGCCGCCAAAGTTACTATGGGACGTTCATCATAAACAGCGCCACTCATCCGAGCACTTAATGGCTGCGAACTCGACAACTATTTAGACTAGCTTGGAACCACAAACCAAGCGTATCTATAGATGGATACAAGCATATCCAAAAAAGATACTTAACTTTTTTCACTAAGTACTAAGGGTCTGCCAGACATGTCATTAGCTCTTGCTTGCAAGCCTCCTTGCCCCGGCCGCTAGGCATCTGCATCATCACCGCCCCTCCTCATTTTCTCATCCGGACTTGGGACCGGCCATTGGTAGAGTTAGCAGTTTTGGATTTTTTTTTGAAAATAATTTTTTCTAGATTCAAAATATTTGTTTTAAATAAATTGATCTAAAGAATAATTATCTTAAACTTTTTTTTCTGTAAGTCTAAAAGACTATTTTTTTCAAATTAAAGTTTTTCTTTTCTATTGTCTCAACCTTTTGACAAAACTCGTCATTTATCAGCTGATTAGTCTCCCTCCCATTTTTTCATCCGGACTTGGGACCGGCATCGGTATGGTTACGACTCAACAATCTGCCGCCAAAGTTACTATGGGACGTTCATCATAAACAGCGCCACTCATCCGAGCACTTAATGGCTGCGAACTCGACAACTATTTAGACTAGCTTGGAACCACAAACCAAGCGTATCTATAGATGGATACAAGCATATCCAAAAAAAGATACTTAACTTTTTCACTAAGTACTAAGGGTCTGCCAGACATGTCATTAGCTCTTGCTTGCAAGCCTCCTTGCCCCGGCCGCTAGGCATCTGCATCATCACCGCCCCTCCTCATTTTCTCATCCGGACTTGGGACCGGCCATTGGTAGAGTTAGCAGTTTTGGATTTTTTTTTTGAAAATAATTTTTTCTAGATTCAAAATATTTGTTTTAAATAAATTGATCTAAAGAATAATTATCTTAAACTTTTTTTTCTGTAAGTCTAAAAGACTATTTTTTTCAAATTAAAGTTTTTCTTTTCTATTGTCTCAACCTTTTGACAAAACTCGTCATTTATCAGCTGATTAGTCTCCCTCCCATTTTTTCATCCGGACTTGGGACCGGCATCGGTATGGTTACGACTCAACAATCTGCCGCCAAAGTTACTATGGGACGTTCATCATAAACAGCGCCACTCATCCGAGCACTTAATGGCTGCGAACTCGACAACTATTTAGACTAGCTTGGAACCACAAACCAAGCGTATCTATAGATGGATACAAGCATATCCAAAAAAAGATACTTAACTTTTTTCACTAAGTACTAAGGGTCTGCCAGACATGTCATTAGCTCTTGCTTGCAAGCCTCCTTGCCCCGGCCGCTAGGCATCTGCATCATCACCGCCCCTCCTCATTTTCTCATCCGGACTTGGGACCGGCCATTGGTAGAGTTAGCAGTTTTGGATTTTTTTTTTGAAAATAATTTTTTCTAGATTCAAAATATTTGTTTTAAATAAATTGATCTAAAGAATAATTATCTTAAACTTTTTTTTTTCTGTAAGTCTAAAAGACTATTTTTTTCAAATTAAAGTTTTTCTTTTCTATTGTCTCAACCTTTTGACAAAACTCGTCATTTATCAGCTGATTAGTCTCCCTCCCATTTTTTCATCCGGACTTGGGACCGGCATCGGTATGGTTACGACTCAACAATCTGCCGCCAAAGTTACTATGGGACGTTCATCATAAACAGCGCCACTCATCCGAGCACTTAATGGCTGCGAACTCGACAACTATTTAGACTAGCTTGGAACCACAAACCAAGCGTATCTATAGATGGATACAAGCATATCCAAAAGAGATACTTAACTTTTTTCACTAAGTACTAAGGGTCTGCCAGACATGTCATTAGCTCTTGCTTGCAAGCCTCCTTGCCCCGGCCGCTAGGCATCTGCATCATCACCGCCCCTCCTCATTTTCTCATCCGGACTTGGGACCGGCCATTGGTAGAGTTAGCAGTTTTGGATTTTTTTTTGAAAATAATTTTTTCTAGATTCAAAATATTTGTTTTAAATAAATTGATCTAATGAATAATTATCTTAAACTTTTTTTTCTGTAAGTCTAAAAGACTATTTTTTTCAAATTAAAGTTTTTCTTTTCTATTGTCTCAACCTTTTGACAAAACTCGTCATTTATCAGCTGATTAGTCTCCCTCCCATTTTTTCATCCGGACTTGGGACCGGCATCGGTATGGTTACGACTCAACAATCTGCCGCCAAAGTTACTATGGGACGTTCATCATAAACAGCGCCACTCATCCGAGCACTTAATGGCTGCGAACTCGACAACTATTTAGACTAGCTTGGAACCACAAACCAAGCGTATCTATAGATGGATACAAGCATATCCAAAAAAAGATACTTAACTTTTTTCACTAAGTACTAAGGGTCTGCCAGACATGTCATTAGCTCTTGCTTGCAAGCCTCCTTGCCCCGGCCGCTAGGCATCTGCATCATCACCGCCCCTCCTCATTTTCTCATCCGGACTTGGGACCGGCCATTGGTAGAGTTAGCAGTTTTGGATTTTTTTTTTGAAAATAATTTTTTCTAGATTCAAAATATTTGTTTTAAATAAATTGATCTCACTTATCTACTTGTTTTGAAAAGGGACAATCATTATATATTTAATATTTTTAAATTATAAATATTACTTGTCTAATTTTTTGATTATTTTATTTAGCTTTAAAATTTTTGTTTTTCACACTTTAAAAATCGATTATTTAAATTCAACCTTTTTTCTTATTCATTTAATTTGTTAATATTAATTTTTTTATTTCTAGAAAACTTAACTTACATTCACCTTTTTATTCAAAATTCACATTTCTTTTTAATTTCTATTGGGTTTAAATAATAATTGAATTTCAAAAGAACAACCGTTTTTAAGAAATCTGGTTAATTTTTATAAAAAGTTTTGAATATTTTATTTTTTTAAAAAAATTATTTTAAAAATGGCTAATGTTTATTGTACATAAATGATTACTTTTTTTTTAATCTTTCAAAACGTGAAGTTAGATCATCATAATCATTGCTTAGATTTCCGACCTCTGGATTACCATCCGGCACACTTGGAAAATTAAATTCTTCCCTAAAATCTTTGGGTTCAATTTTGTTTTCATTTTTATTTCTTAAAACTGTTGGTGCTTTATGAAAGCCAATATATGAAGCGTGATGGTTCATCGGTTCAGATGGTTTTGAAACCATGGGCTTAATAAAAAATTTATTTTTTTACCACAAAATAACTCTAGTTACTTGTTGAGAAAATCCGCCTGCATTTCCATTTGAAGAACCATCATTTTTGTGCTCATTGTTCAAGGGGAAAAAAAAATCCGGATCTCTGATAGACAAATTCGGGTCTGGTTGATAAGGCACATTGTGAGACTTGGCAATCTCGACCAAATATTTTTCTACCAGTAAGTCACCGGGTGCTTGTTCGGACATTTTAATCATCAAGCGTTCATTTACCTTTTCACATTTGTTAGAACGACACATCTGTGCGAATTCTTTGCCATACTTTCGTTCCAATTCATTAGCTATAATTCTAAGCTCAGTACATTCTGATTCTAACCTTGGTGCAACCCAGATTAAACTAGCCACACATTCATATAGACCCAAGTCTAGTTCTCTTTTGAAAAATTAATTATCTCAACAGAAACAGTTCTAATCTTTACTTCATTGACTCTACAAGACCAAATCTTGCCAGTAAAAGATCGCAATACATTTCAACTATTTCCATTCCTTCAACCATGTAATCACTTTGAAAAATATCAGAAATTTTAATATTAAATAAATGCTTTTTCAAAAAATACTCTCTAATTATAAATTCAGCCTTTATTTTTGCTCGATCTATTTTGTCTAAATCGAATTGTTGAGAATAAAATAGCCTGAATGAAAAAATGGCTCAAAATTACTGTTCTGTATAAAATCAGCTATTTCTTTGGTATTCTTGCGGGCATTTTCAGTTTTCTTTTTTTCCAATAGTTTGAGACGTTGAATGGCCAGCTTTAAATTTGACTTTAGTTTCGAATGATTCGCTCCAAACATGATCACTTGCTATCAAAGCTAAATTTATTAATAAAGTGATTTAAGTCTCTTTTATTATTAATAAAAAAATAATTTCAAAATTATTTTAAGTATTAATCATTGTTTAAAATAAATTTTAATATGCAGATGCATTTTCTTTGTCTTTATTATTTCAAAGTAAAATGAAAAATGTTCAATTTCTACCTGCAAATCTGATTTTTTTTAAAGAATTTATTTTTTGTATCAATTAAAAAATATAAATAGAAAAAATTGCATACTACTCAGCAGAAACCTTTCGATTTTTTTTTTATAAATTTTGAGTTTGGATTTGTGATATGATGATCCTTAAAGATAATATTAATTAAAAAATCTTTGCTCTGTTTTTCATATTTCATTAATTAAGTATTTGTTAAAACGCACCAAACGAAAGTAAATTATCACTAAAGTCAAATCAGTTCAGTTTCGAGAATTATGAATTCCATGTTCCCCAAAGTCAGAAACTTAAAGGATGAAAAATTAATTTTAATTTTCTTTAATTTTTATTATTTTATTCTGAAAGGCAAGGATTTAAGTAGAGAGCGCATTTGGGTATTTGGTTTTGTTGAAAGGGTAATCCCAAGTCAACCAGATCAGAGCAAATGCTGTTTCTAAAGCTAATTTTTATATCATGTTCGAGAATTATGAATTGAATTCTATTAAATAGCTTTATTCAATTTGTTCATTTAATTCTGTTTTAGTTCACCCTAATTCTATTTTGAACAAAAAATATTGGGTGAACCAATAGTTCACAAAACCTGAAAACAAGAATTTTTCGGATAATAAGTGAACTATGGTTCAAATATTAAATGCTTGCAATATTAACTTAAAATTATTTTATTTATTAAAACTAAAAAAAAATATTTGAAACATCGCACTTTTTCAATGTTATTTCAACATTGGATACATTTTGTAATTCAAACAAAAAAAATTAAACCAATTTATCATTAAATTTTATTTTTAAACCTAAGTTTAAAAATTTCTCTAAAATAGATAACTCTTTTAAGTTTCGGCTCTTTAAAAATTCAATAACATTTAAAATTATGAGAAATTCTAATTATTAAAAAACAAAAAAAATTAATAAAATTAAAAAATTAAAAATTTTCGTCTACTCCAATAATTAGATTCTATTAAAGAATATTGAAAATAAATCATAAAAAAATATTTTTTTTCTAATAAAATTCTTAAGATTAGTAGGTTTCTGTTAGAGCTATTTAATCTCGAAATTAAAATGTCTAAATTCATTTAATGATTTAAGGCAAAATATTTAAAAATAAAAATAAAAAAAATACTAATCTAAAATTAAGAAATAGAAAAACAATTTTAAATGGCATTATTTTTTAACTAAATAAAACTACTTTAAGTGAAATGTATTAGACTGAAGTTTTAGAATAAAATTTTCAAAATTTTCTGCTATTTTTTTAAATTAAAATAAACTACAATTAAATCCAAAAAAATTTTTCAAATTTTTGACAATAAATCATAACGAAACAAAAAAAATAGAAAAAAATTTTTTAATATTTTTTTTGAAAAATAATACTAAAGTTAAATGAAGATATCGCTTTTGAGTTTTTTTTTTAAATGAAAAAAAATAAAATATTTTAATTTTATGCAAAATTGAAAAGTTGAGCAACAATACTCTAATTTAAGAATTTGATATTTTGAATAAATAAAAGTTTTTGAGCTTATGGTTCTTTAAGATCATACTTTTAGGGATCATTTCTATAGTATGTATCGCCCGAGCAATGTCTAACCATTGCCGAACGCTTTAACCCACGATGATGAGTGAGAGCGGACTTGTCTGAGCGCGAAACCGATATTGATGGCTGTTTTCAGCAATGGAAACTCGGCCGTCAATCATTGATGAACGTTCACGGTTAGCTTTAGCCTAACTGTTGAGGGCAAGTTTGCATTCCGAGTGGCTTATTTAATTTGAAATTTAAAAGAAAATTTTAAAGAAAAGAAAATATTTTATTATTTTATAGAAATATATGCAAAAAATATTAATTTCTTTGTTAAATAATATAATGCCGATGATTTTGCATAATCAAAAAAAAACTCGGAACTTTTCGAGATAAAAAACCTAAAAAATAAAAAGAAATAGCTTTTATATTTTTATTGATTTAAAGATTAAAATCTGTCATCGGGGTCCGGGACATAGCTCTGTTTTAGGTTTTCGGGAAAGCAGAAGGTTAGACTCTTTTTAAATTTATTAGTCTTAATTTTATTAATTTATTAATTTTTTCAAATTAGCGGTAAGGAAAATTATGGATCATTTATTTTACATAAAGAATTTTTACTGAACTGAAACAAAATTACTAAAGCTTAATGAGCGACTCGAAAATGAGGCAAGTTTAGAAAAAATACTAAATTCAATTTCTCTCATAAAATTTTTGTTTTTGACTATAGAAACAGACATTCAGTATTTTATTTTATTTTTACTTAATTGTTTATTAAATTTTTTTCCTCTAAAAACTTTTAATTTTTCAGTTCACGTATTTTGTGTACTTCAGTTCACATTTCAAGGTAGTGCCGCCATTTTTAAAATACAGAATTCATTACAGATTGGGATACTGTTATGCTAATTACAAATTAGATGTGACATGAGAATTGAAATTAACAAAATAATTTAATAGAAAACAATTTCTAATTTGTATTATAGCTTTTCTTTTCTTTTATTACATTTTACAATTTTACTACATCACCAGAATTGGCGCTAAATGAAATAAATAGATTAAAAAGAGGTTTTGGAAACTTGAAGTTCATAATCATGATCACACAAACAGAACTTAATTGATTGTAATCTTAATATATCTTTTTTCATTTTTTTAAAATTAGATATTAAGTTTTTCTTTTATTAATAAGAAGATAACAATTCTTTTTTCTAATTGATCTTAAACTGATTCTTCTAAAATGTTTAATTAAAGAAAAATTTATTAAAAAATTAAAAGAAAACCTTTGTATTAAATATAAAACTATTAATTTTAATTTGAAATTGAATTTTATTAATCTGATGATGAAAAAAATCACCCCCAGAGGGGATCGAACCCTCGACCTATGGATTAGAAGTCCATCGCGCTATCCACTGCGCTATGGGGGCTTATATTCAACAATTACAATAACAATTTAAGTTTAAATTTTCCTTTTTTTTTAAACATTTTTTTTTATTTCAAAATTTTGGATTATCTCTAAAGATCAATGCATAAATTTTTATCAATTAATTAGTTACTCATTTAATTTACTTTAATATTAATCAGAGATTATAAATGGAATCATACCATAAATTATTTAATTTTTTTATTATATTTTAATTTTCACTTGTGATATCAAATTATTTTTCAATTTTTAAAAAAAAATTTGGAAAAATTGTAATTTTTTTAATATGTATCCTCACGTATCATGTTCAATTGATCATGTAGTCACACGGTTTTAACTCCTTTGATTTGAAAAAATTGATAATTTTCATTTCATTATTAAAAACATGCAAACTAAGACTGATTTAAACAATTATGTTTTAAGCAAAAGATAAAATTTAAGTTTTAAACCAAATCTAAATATTTTATATTATGTTAAATTATATTTGGTGATTTTTAAGCAAAAATCAAAATTTCTAAACCATTAACTAGAAAAAAAATGTGTAACATTAGTGAACGCAATAACTTGAATCCATCAAAAACTGCATTTTTGTTATGTGATATTCAAGAACGATTCCAAGCAGCTATCTTCAAATTTTCTGAGATAGTCGAGATTGCTAAAAGATTGGTAATTTTTATCATTTTTCTCAAGTTTTTCCATCGTAACTTTTCTAAAAGACCACAGCCTCAAAAATTTTAGATATCCCACTGATTGTAACCGAACAAGTAAAACAAAAATAGCCTTGACAAATAGAAAATTTAAACTATTTTTTTAGTACCCCAAAGGCCTTGGCAAAACAGTTCCATCACTAGATATCAATCATGCTTTGCTTAAGATAGAAAAAACTAAATTTTCAATGTACTGTGATGAAATAAAGGAACAATTGGAACAAAAATCTGTTGATACAATTGTTCTTTTTGGTGTTGAAGTAATTCTTTCTATAACTAATTTTATTTGATTATCAAAAATTACCTTTAGACTCATGTTTGTGTTCTTCAAACAGCCATCGATTTTCTTAATCAGGGATTTAATGTCCATGTTGTAGCCGATGCAAGCTCTTCACGCACATTAACTGATCGATCGATAGCTCTAGACAGATTGAAACAGGCCGGCTGCATTGTGACTACTCACGAATCAGTTCTGTTCCAACTTATAAAGGATAAAAACCATGAAAATTTTAAAGAAATTCAAAAATTAATAGTAACACTAGCACCAGATACTGGCCTATTCAACATTCAAAGTTCAATCTAGTTTTATTTTTACAAAAAAATTTACAATTAAATTTTACAATTAAAATTAAAAAAATATAAACAATTTCAAAATTTTTTTCTTTTTTAGTCAACAAAAAAATCACCCCCAGAGGGGATCGAACCCTCGACCTATGGATTAGAAGTCCATCGCGCTATCCACTGCGCTATGGGGGCTTCAATATTATTTTCAAAAATTAGTTCTTTTAAATCTAAATATCTTTATTTTTATAATTCAATTTTTAAATTTAAATTATTTTTATTGCTAACAATAATCAGAAACGTTAAGAAAATACTAGTTCTAAAAAGATATTAATTATAAAATAGCTTCTTTAGAGTTGAAGGCATATTAAAAAATGTCAATTAACTTTCAAGGTACGGGCGAAGAGTATTCCGCAAAATCAGAGATTGAAAGAATTTGGCACTAGAAAAAAAAAGATCTAAAATAATTGAAATTTTTAAATTAAATATTTATAATTTCCGCTTTTTGCTTTTGCTTTATAAATAAATAATCTTTGTAATTGCAAAGTCCAAACCAGCAGCCATTATACCATTTAATTATTTTAGTAATTAAAAATCGGTCAACACTTTTAACTGTCCAAAATTATTTAAAAAAAAATTTAATAAAATATTTTTAAATTATTATTTTTAACATAATTTCTGATTTAAATGGTAATAATCTTCTCTTTTTTTAATATCTAAACTATGACTAATTCCGATAAATTAATTTAAACTTTATCGCTGTTTAACGAGTTGATTAATCAAATTTCTTGAATGAACAGGAAAATCTATAAAGCATGTAAATATTCTCCTAATTCTTATAATTAATAGGCCGCCTACGCAAGCTTGCTTGCCGTAGCTTATTATTTATTATTATCATTATTATCATTAAACAACCTTCTTTTTATTCTCAATAGATAGAATTATTTAAAAGATATTTGTAAACAATATAAAAAAAATTAAATTTAAAAAGATAATTTATTCAAAAATTTAAATTAAATAAAATAATACCAAAGTTTTGAAAAGATATCGCTTTTGAGTTTTTTTTTTAAATGAAAAAAAATAAAATATTTTAATTTTATGCAAAATTGAAAAGTTGAGCAAAAATACTCTAATTTAAGAATTTGATATTTTGAATAAATAAAAGTTTTTGAGCTTATGGTTCTTTAAGATCATACTTTTAGGGATCATTTCTATAGTATGTATCGCCCGAGCAATGTCTAACCATTGCCGAACGCTTTAACCCACGATGATGAGTGAGAGCGGACTTGTCTGAGCGCGAAACCGATATTGATGGCTGTTTTCAGCAATGGAAACTCGGCCGTCAATCATTGATGAACGTTCACGGTTAGCTTTAGTCTAACTGTTGGGGGCAAGTTTGCATTCCGAGTGGCTTATTTAATTTGAAATTTAAAAGAAAATTAATTTTTTATTCATTTAATAATTTAAAAAAAAATTAAATTTTCATTTATCCTTGACGATCTTAATTATTTAATATGAACGTTCACGGTTAGCTTTAGTCTAACTGTTGAGGGCAAGTTTGCATTCCGAGTGGCTTATTTAATTCGAAATTTAAAAGAAAATTAATTTTTTATTCATTTAATAATTTAAAAAAAAATTAAATTTTCATTTATCCTTGACGATCTTGTTTAAATCAGAAAACTATTTTTTGAATTTTTTTTCCTTTACAATTTTGCAATCAAATAATTTGTTGAATTTGATTAAACACAAAAAAATTATCTTTTCACTTCACAGAATTATTTTATTAATCTATTGATGAAAAAAATCACCCCCAGAGGGGATCGAACCCTCGACCTATGGATTAGAAGTCCATCGCGCTATCCACTGCGCTATGGGGGCTTATATTCAATTACCCTTTTCTTGATTTTTATTTTCAATAATTTTTAGACCAATTTTTGATTAAATTTTTTTTTTAGATTTTTAGTTTGTTTTGTAAGACATTTAATTATTTATAAATTAGAATTCGATTTTTTTTTACAAATTTCTTTTAAAATAACTTTTTGCATCATCAAATCATAAACACAAATGCATAAATTTTAATTCAATTATTTGTTTTTTTAAATTCTCATTAAATTTTATCCTTTAATTATTTGAATGAACAAGCTTTAGATTAATTGATCTTTAATTAAAAATCAACCTCTTAAAAAAACCAATTGCTAAACAAGTTTCCAATTTGATAAAACGTTTTTTCTTCTTATGAATACGTCTTTAAAAAGTTTTAATTTTCGCCTCAGATTTTGAAATTTTAATTCCTTCAAATTAAGGAATACAGTCAATCCTCGATATAACGAGCAAGTTGGGCGAAAATTTCGTTGCTCGTTATATCGAAACTCGTTATATCGAAATTGCATTGAAAAAGATGGGCAAAAAAATTTTTTTTTTCAAAATGTTTATTGGTAAAAAAATAAATAAAAAAGGAAAAAAAAATACAAAATTATTGTTTTTTTACAAAATCTTTAATAGATGTTTGTTTGGTATTACATTTTTCAATCACATAATTTTCAATATTAAACAAAAAATCAGTTTTTTTTGAGAAATCTTGGTTTTTATTCAAAAAAAATCTTTTAAATCATTAATTTTATCGATAGCTTCTTTTGAGCTTATAACAGGTTTTTTAGGTTTTTCGATTTCTTCGACATCAGAATCACTGTCATCATTTTGTGCTGTATTGTTAACTGAACTGATGATCTCAACATCTGATAATAAGCCGAAAAGTGTGAAAAAATTTCTTTTGTTCAAGCTCGTTATAGGAAGTTTTTTTTCTTAAGAAAATGATTAAGCGGTATTTCATTATAAGCTCGTTATATCAAGTTTTCGTTATATCGAAACTCGTTATATCGAATTAATTTTTATATCATTTTCTATAGCTCGTAATCGGTTCTAGCCAAGTTGCTCGTTATAAAGGGTTTCTCGTTATATAGGGTCTCGTTATACGGAGGATTGACTGTATAAAATTTTTTAGATAGATTGATCCAATTTTCTTTTTTTTAATTTTCGAACAAAGTAGAAATTAGATTAAATTTACCGAAAGTATTATAATTATTAATTAATAAAATCCTATTTTAAATATATTTTTGAACAAAATAAAATTTGAGTTTAAAAAATTCATTTTTCAATTTTTTATTTAATAAAATAATCTAAAACATTAAATTTTGAAACAGATATTTATTAACTAGGTGGGTTAGAGATCAAATCATTAGAATATCTTGTCAAAAAGAGAACCAGCTCGCAGTGAACCGTATGAGGAAACATGTCAACAGCAATTGCTTTAGTCGGTACAAAAGCCTGATTACAGTACGACTTTGATTGTTGTCTGGCGAAGCTTGTTTAAAAATTTCAATTTTTTATTTCAAAATTTATTTATTTTATTAAATACTCAACAAAATTTTGCATAGCCAACTCTGGATTACACGACACATAAACTAGTGATTTCAAACAATCCAATTTACGCAGAGCCTGAACCACTTTTGCATCTTTAAAAAATTAAATAAAAAAAACATTTAAAATTAGAAATTATTTTTACGAAGTCCAGCCCGAGGCGGATCCACTATAGCCATTATTTTATCATCTTTACCAAATCTTTTTAGAATATTGGGTAGAACATCTTCAGCTTTTCCGCAGTGAAATTCAACATTTTCAATATCTTTGAAAAAAAACAAGATAAATGCAAAAATTTGACTAAATTAAATTACTATTTAATTGAGCATTAAGCTTTGCATCTTCAATTGCTTCAGGTATTATCTCAACACCGATAACTTTTTTGCATTTCTGTAAATTTTTAAAATTTTATTTAAAATTTTATAAAAACTTAATTTATTCAAAAGTCAGATTTATTCTAATCTTTTGCATAATTTTAAAATTTTGGGAAAAAAATTAAGTGAAAGTCTTGAATTTGACTTTTGACTAACTCTAATAAAAATTAAATCAACTAACATTAGCTAGAGTAAGTCCAATTGTTCCTGTTCCACAACAAATGTCTAGTAAAATTGTCTCCTTATCCAGTCCACTAATGTCGCCAATTTTTTCGTACAGAACCTCAGCTGCTTTGGTATTTGCCTGAAAAAAGGCTAGAGGAGAAATACGAAACTTTAATCCCAAGAGCTCCTCATACAAACACTTTAAATAAAAAAAAATTTTTTTAAATTAAGAACATCTTCTAAAGTATACATCTTCGCCTAGAAGCGTTTCCAAATTATCCATCCTGCTGATTCCAGTTCTAAAAGGCAAAATTATTAAACAGGATAAAAGTCTAAACTTGCATTTACTTGTTGGTGTTGAGGTTGAAAATTAAACCTTTCAGTTTTAGTTCTTCGCTGGTCAAAAATTCTGCGAAAAAATCTTTTAAAGAATTTTTGACTTTATTAATCTCTTCCTTGAAGTAAAAATAAAAAAAAATAAAATAAATAAATGTTTTTTACTTCATCTAAATCTCTTTTATCAAAAACTACAATTGCTACTATCTCTTTATTTTGGTTAGTTCGTAAGGTTAGTTGGCGCCAATTTCCTTCACGACTTCGAACATTAACAGGCTTAAATTCACTCTTTTCAACATATTCATGAAATTTCTGGAAAAATTAGTAAATTAGGAAATTTTTTTTAAAAAACAATCTACTTTAACAAACGATCTCATTTGATCAGGAAAATTTTTGCATGAATAAGGCTCAACTACTTCACTGGAGCCAGTTTTGTATTCTCCGAGTCGAAAACCAACAACAGTCTCTATAGATAACATTTTTTATTAAAAAAAATATTTTTATAAAATAAGTACTGGACTCATCCTCATTATATCCAATTGTAAACTCACATTTATTTCGATAATCATCAATAACAGGCTAAATTCAAAGGTAATTTATTTTTTCAAATTAAAAATAAAGTTTACTGATGGGACGGTTTCAATTAATTTACAACACATTCCTTCATTTCGATCCCTTGAAAAATATTTTTGTTAAATTTGCTCTTTTTTTTTAATTTATTACTTTTGTTTTTGGAGATAGAAAAAAATTCCTTCATTCACTTTGTCCATTTTAAAGGTGCATTTTCGCAACAATTGCTTTATGCAATTGGTTTTTTGGTCAAGCTGCTTTTCATAGCTGATATTCCAAAAAGGAGTTGTCGAATTCTGAACCCTTGAAAAAAAAATTAATGAAAAATAAAATCAATAGAAAAAATCCAACTTTTCATCCAGACTCAAATTCTCTGTTTTTACTTGCTTAACATTTATATTGTTCAAAGTATCACTTTTGCGCTTAGTTGTAGTTGGCTCAGGTGCTGCTTTGGAATACTTTAAAAAATAAACATTTTTTTGGGAACAAAATAAAGCTTACGACAGCTTGAAGTTGTTTTCCTTTGTATTTAGTCTCATTAAGAACTTTAAAAGCCTGCTCTCTTGAATTTTCATCTTTAAAAGTCACAAAGGCAAATGATCCT
Organism: Brachionus manjavacas; assembly: GCA_019054805.1. Classification (NCBI taxonomy): domain Eukaryota; kingdom Metazoa; phylum Rotifera; class Eurotatoria; order Ploima; family Brachionidae; genus Brachionus; species Brachionus manjavacas. Next base: position 591,927 of record JAHQIY010000033.1, on the reverse strand, counting down.
CCGGTAGGAATTTTTATTTTGACAAAATTTAGATTCAAAGAGGCAAGAAATTTTTTAAACACCTAAAAAATGATAAAATCATTCTTGTTTTATATCAACTGAAAAGAAAATGTACCCCAAAACCAAAATTTGATGGTAAATTTTTTACTTCCAATTTAAAAATTTCAGATGTGTATTCGGTTTCTGATATTTGGTCATTAGGCGTTTCTGAAACTATTTCTTTTTGATCCATTTTAAAATTTTAAATAATTTTCAAAGAAAAATTAATTGAAAAAACATGCTCGCTTCAAAAGAGATCAATGGTTTGTCTTTATTAATAAAAATCAAAGTTAACTAAAAATCACATCTTTTAATAAAAAAAAGAACAGTTTTTAATTTATAAAATTTTTTATTTAATCAATTTTCTTAAGTATGTTGATTTTAAATAATTAAAATTAAAATTTTTTGGGAAATAAGAAGCATAAAATAAGTGACTGTTCCATAAGTTTAAATTTTTCAATTATGTCTGCAAAATCTTCCTAAAATTTTAAAATGCATTATTGTAACAATTCAAAGGTAATTTTTTTTCCAAGTGGAATCTCAACAATAAACAACGAAAAATTTATTTTATGGTTGCTCAAGATTTTCAAAGTTTTTGTTCTAAATTTATGCTAAAGAAAAATTTTAAATTAAGAACCATGAATTTTAGTACTTTCGTAAAATAAAACCCAAAAAATTAGATAACAATTTAAATCATAAAAAAATAATGAACCCAAATCAGACTTTTTATGTAATTTCATTTATAGTCATAGTTTCCATATTTTATTTATTTGCAAAAACATCAAGCCAACCAAGAATAGTGAACAAAATTTATGGTAAAACAGAAAATAAAATTTTTCATCCGAGCATATTTTGTTTGATTAAAACACATCCACACAACATTAAAATAAATAAAACTCTAATTTTGTACAAAGTATGGGCTCACAAGTGCGACAACTATCGCTTTATCACTTTATTGCCGGACCATCTCAAACCAAAAGAAAACACAGAAACAGTTGAAGTGTTTGATCAATTTTACATGATTCAGCCAAAGTACTTGTCCAACGAGTCGCATGGAAATTTGACGCTCAAAATTTACTTTTCTATGATTTACATCTATGAAAAATTTGGCAGCTACGATTGGTATTATATTGTAGATGACGATGCCTATGTGAATGTGGAAAATTTAAAAGAATTCCTAAAAGATAAACCAACTAATGAATCAATTACGTTTGGCTATAACTTTAAGGTAATTGTCAAAGATGGCTATCACTCGGGGGGACCAGGATACGCTTTGAGCAACAAGGCATTCACTGTGATGACCAGAGAGTTGATCAAAGACATAAAAAATTGTCCCAATAGTGGAATTGATGACAGCGATGTGCATGCTTGCATCAGAAAGTATAATGGCACAATGGGGAATTCGAGAGATGGAAATAAGCGCGAAAGATTTTTGCCCATGAGTTTAATGAATCATTTTACGGGCACTAGTCTAGAGTGGCTCAATGGATACGGTGAGATGGCTCCCAAAAAAGGTTTTGAATGCTGTGCTGATTCTTTGATAGCTGTTCATTACATGAACTCGAGAGATCTAGTTCGCCTTGATTTGGCTATTCAAGCACAAACAAAAAATGGCAAAATCTACGACCACTTTTTTGCACTAAAGAGACCAGTCACGTTCAAAAATATCATAAAAAATTACATTCTATTAGAGGATATTGAAAATGAATCAAATAAATACAACGAGTTGATAAAATTTTAAAATAATTATTTTTTTCTTACTATTTTTTTAATTCTTTTTAAAAAATTTATTTAATTATAATTAACTATATAATAAATTTATTTTTAAGTTTTGGCTTTGAGTCTAAACAAAAAAGTAAGCGTTTTTTAAAAATATAAAATCTTTAAAAAAAATTGGGCATTTTGATTTTTAATAAATTATAACTTCAAAAAAATTCAAAAAAATAAAATGATAAAAAAATATATAATTACAATTTAACTGAATTACAATTTTAATTTAACAAACAATTTTATTCTAAGTTTTGTACTTTAAATGATGTCTTTTGACTCTAAAAACTTATAAGTTCATCTGTTTCTGTAATTTTTACTGTAAAGCGCAATGTACCACCAAAGGCAACCTCCTATTAGGCCGCCAGCTTGCTTCCCGTAGCTTAGCTTTTTATTTATTATTATCATTATTATGGTAACACAGCCTAAATGTATTTAATGTAAATTCGGTGACGTAATTTGAAAAACCGAAATATATCAGTCGTTTTATTTTTTTTTTAAACAACCCACATATTCTTGTAGATCTTGAAGAGAGGAATCCAAATATATATATGAAATATTTTTAAAAATTTTTTTTTTTAATTCAAAGTTTTTTTTCGGCTAATTCGGTAGAATTTTTCAAATTAGTAATTATGTTTGACAATTTTTGATCCGATGACGGAACAAGTTTGAACTGACCTCATTTGCTTATCGTTTTCAGTGGGTCTTAATTAATAGAAAATAATTTTACTAGAATTTTAAGATAGCCGATGGGTCTGTTGTTTAATGTTGTTATTTTTTATGGTTTAAGAGGTTAATGAGGTATCACCTCAATACCCAAAAATCCCACCCATTTACCCCTAAAAATAAAATATTTAACATAATTAGACTGAAAGGACAAAAATGATCACAATGACGTCATTTTTTATGAAAAATTTTAAATTTTGTTTCTCCTTTTTTTACAAAAATAATTTGATTTTATTTGATAAAAATATTCATTCTGTATTATCAAAAATCGTCAATATTTTAAAAAAATGAATCAGAACAAACAAAAAGAAGTTAAAAAAAAAGTATTGGATGGAAGATCTTGATAACGCAAAAAAAGATGTTTTTGAAAAAAAATTGAACACTACTCAAGCTTTAAATTTATACAACATTCCGAGACAGATCTTTTTAACTAAAAAAAAATAAACATAAAATTTATTTTGAATTCGTTAAAAATTCGTTTAAATTTTTTTCTAAATAGTTATGTTGTAGCGTACATTTAAAAGAATAATAATAAAGAATATTTTAGATATTTATTTTTTTAAAAATAACACTTAAAATCCTTTTTTTAATTATTATCGGGCTAATTGGGTGAGTTCGGTGAATATCCTGAAAAAGAGGTTAGTTCTCGGGCTAAATATTTACAAAATCAGGGGTAACTAGGTTAACCTAATTCACCCAATAAGACCTCACCCAATTAACCGCAGGAGGTAAAGGGGTGACTAGAAAAAACTGGTCTAATTCGGTGAGCATTTTTGGAGTTTTTGAATATAATGAGTGCGAAATATGCAAAAAAAAAATAGGTCACCCGGTTAGGCTCATTTACCATATTATTAAACAACCTTCTTTTTATTCTCAATAGATAGAATTATTTAAAAGATATTTGTAAACAATATAAAAAAAATTAAATTTAAAAAGATAATTTATTCAAAAATTTAAATTAAATAAAATAATACCAAAGTTTTGAAAAGATATCGCTTTTGAGTTTTTTTTTTAAATGAAAAAAAATAAAATATTTTAATTTTATGCAAAATTGAAAAGTTGAGCAAAAATACTCTAATTTAAGAATTTGATATTTTGAATAAATAAAAGTTTTTGAGCTTATGGTTCTTTAAGATCATACTTTTAGGGATCATTTCTATAGTATGTATCGCCCGAGCAATGTCTAACCATTGCCGAACGCTTTAACCCACGATGATGAGTGAGAGCGGACTTGTCTGAGCGCGAAACCGATATTGATGGCTGTTTTCAGCAATGGAAACTCGGCCGTCAATCATTGATGAACGTTCACGGTTAGCTTTAGTCTAACTGTTGGGGGCAAGTTTGCATTCCGAGTGGCTTATTTAATTTGAAATTTAAAAGAAAATTAATTTTTTATTCATTTAATAATTTAAAAAAAAATTAAATTTTCATTTATCCTTGACGATCTTGTTTAAATCAGAAAACTATTTTTTGAATTTTTTTTCCTTTACAATTTTGCAATCAAATAATTTGTTGAATTTGATTAAACACAAAAAAATTATCTTTTCACTTCACAGAATTATTTTATTAATCTATTGATGAAAAAAATCACCCCCAGAGGGGATCGAACCCTCGACCTATGGATTAGAAGTCCATCGCGCTATCCACTGCGCTATGGGGGCTTATATTCAATTATCTTATTCTTGATTTTTATTTTCAATAATTTTTTAAATAAAATTTTAATTTAGAAATTTAAAGGTTTCAAAACCAACTGAATTATGACTCAATTTCATTGAAAATTCACAAACGATTAATTATAAAATCCTCCGATAATCATCATATGAAAAAAAAATTTATTATCAAATCTTTTTTATTGAAAAGTTTTGCAAAGGAATTTGGACAAAATGTTATTTTTTGTGTTTTATCTCAGAGATTTTTTAAGATATTTTGAGGTAAATTTCTTTTTTTCTTCATTTCAATAATTATTTTTTTATTCAACTAGTCAAGATGTCAAGATTTACCAGGCTATAAGCAATATTTTAGTCTCTCAAAATGATATCTAATTAGTTTTTTAATAGATCAACTGTTTTTGATTCTATTACTTCATTTGTTAATTGGTTCCAATCATCAACAGACCTGTAAAAAATTTGTACCTCAGAAACATTTTTTTATCATTTCTTTTCTAAGTATATATATCGATCACCTCTAGTATTATACACAATTTTACTTTCCAATGGTTCTCTGTACCGACTTAGCTCATCAAGTACATTTACGCTTGTGTACATTTTTTTAATAATACTGGTATCATGGTTACTGAAGCCATTCTTTGTTTGCTCTGGCCTATGATGCACTTATTTTCATGTTCCAACATTTTTTGAAAAAAAATTTTTTGTTCTCTTTTATTTTTTTTGTTAATGAAAATAATTATCAACTATATTGATGTTATATTTTTTTCCTATATTATTGATTTATTTTGGGTAAAAAAGGTGCAACCAAGTACAGTAAAAATTCGATTATAGATAAATCGGTTATAGAGAATTTTGAAAAAATGAACGAGCACAGATGCTGTCTTAGTTTTTTTTTCGGCTTGATTAGTTTTGTAATTTACTTCTGGAAATAAAAAGTTGACAACTTATTAATAGATTCTATTATCTTCTTATCAAACAACCTAACTCTTTTTTGATTTTGATTTATTTTTTTTATAATTTATTCTGAAGGAGCTCTAGCTTGGTATAGAAAAACAAATAAAAAAATAAATAATAACTACCTTGTAGTGAAATAATTTGAAATAAAAAATTTAAAAATGTAAAAATGCTTCACAAGTAGACAAAACATCTAATGATTTGCCTACGCGTAAACGACTAGTTTTAGACTTTCTTCAAAAAGAAGAAGATTTTTTTAAAAATTGTACTCGGCTTTACTCCTGAAAAGGTGGCGTCTGATTTTAATATTGTCAAGTCTACTGTTTACAAAATCCTAAATAAACAAGATTCAGAGCTCAATCAAAAGCTTTTACAAGTCGAATCAAGTTCGGTAGTGACCAATAGTGATCTCAATCAGCTTAATTACAATTGTTCGAAGACAACTTAATTTTAATTAAATATTTTCCTAATTTTTTTATGATTTAAATTATAAAATTGCCTTTTTAAATAAATGATTTTCACCTATTACCTTTTCTTTTTATAGGGAAGACTCAAATATTTTTCATTCACTATAGTGTTTATTTTCAGACTTGTTTATAAGTCACAGTTTTGAGTCTAAGTCACAAAAATTTAATTTAAAATTATTACTTGAACTTAACTTATTTTTATAATTAACAATCATTACTTATTTTTATATTGTTAATTTTAAATATTTCTTTTTATATTTAATTATGATTAATCAAAAAAGGAACATTTTTTCTTCAATTTGTGTTAGCGCTAATTTTTAAAAATTTTCAAATTTCCTAAAGTAGTGCTACAACACCGGGTTCAGATATTAAATGGTCTTTTAGCCCTTTTCGAAGAATTTTCCGATCAGACAATTTTTATGTCGTGACCAAAATTAAAAAATATTGAGAGAGAAAGAAAGAGCTGAATTGAAATTTCCAAATTGAAATTTCGACAACAAAAGCAAAAATGAACGACACCGAGACCACGTCGGGATCGATAGAAATCCCGCTCAAGGACTCGGATGAAGTGATCGAGCTGGGCCTGGACCAATTGCCGGACGGCGACGAAGTCCTTGCCATCCTCATCCAGGAAAACTGTCCTTTGCATGTGTGGATTCGGCTGGCCATAGGCTACTACAAACAAGTAAAGCTGGCCGACTTTGTGCGCATCCTAGAAGCGTCGCGGACAAGCGCCAACACAAATTATCGCGGCTACGAAAAAGACTCGCTGAAAGCACTGGACACTCTGGCCGCCCACTACGTCCAAATGGCCAACAAAGAAAAAAACAAGGATCTCAAAAAAGACTACTGCTCCAAGGCCACCGTTCTGTACACATCAGCCGACAAAATATCCATGTACGACTCAGACCACTTGCTCAGCAGAGCCTACTTCTGTCTGCTCGATTCGGACAAGTTGGACCAAGCAGACGCGCAGTTCAACTTTGTGCTGAGCACGAACCCGTACAATGTGGCGGCCCTGGTCGGCAAGGCGTCCATAGCCTTCAACAAAAAAGACTACAAGACCTCGCTGAACTACTACAAAAAAGCGCTGAAGACAAACGCGAACGCGCCCGCCGGCGTTCGCCTCGGCATGGGCCTGTGCTTCTACAAGCTGGGCAAGGTGGCCAAGGCCAAGCTGGCGTTTGAGCGCGCTCTCCAAATTGACAGCGAATGTGTGGCCGCTCTCGTCGGCCTTTCCATCATCGAGCTCAACAACAAAACGTCCGAGTCCACCAAACTCGGCGTCGATCTCTTGTCCAAGGCCTACAAGCTCGACTCCAAAAACCCCGTCATTCTCAACCACTTGGCCAACCACTTCTTCTACAAGAAAGAATACCAAAAAGTGCAGCAGCTGGCCATGCACGCCTTCCACAACACCGAAAACGAGCTGATCCGCGCCGAAACATGCTACCAGCTGGCCAGGTCGTATCACGTGCAAGGCGACTACGACCAGGCGTTCCAATACTACTACCAGGCCACTCAATTCAACTCGTCCAGCTTCATATTGCCGTTTTTCGGCCTCGGACAAATGTACCTGCACCGCAACGACCCGGAGAACGCGGCCCTCTGCTTCGAAAAAGTGCTCAAGTCAAGCCCGAACAACTATGAGGCCATGAAAATTTTGGGCACCATTTACTCGAGTGGCAAGGAGCCGGAGAAAAAGGAAATGGCCAAGAGCAATTTCAAAAAGGTCACTGAGCTGTGTCCGGACGACGTGGAGGCCTGGATCGAGTATGCCCAGCTGCTCGAGTCCCACGACATCCACGGCGCGCTCAACGCCTACGGCATAGCGATCAAAATCCTCAATGACAATGTGCAGGAAGGAGTGCCGCCCGAGCTGCTCAACAATGTGGGCTCGCTGCACTTTCGCATGGCCAACTATGACGAGTCCAAGCGCCACTTTGAAACAGCGCTGCGACTCGTCAACAACGAGCTAATGCACGACAAGATCTACTATTCGGCCATTCAGACCACAATTGAGTACAACATGGCCCGGCTGCACGAGGCCAAGCACGAGTACGACCTGGCCGAGAAGAGCTACAGGCAGATACTGTCCAGGCACCCGCAGTACATTGATTGCATTTTGCGCATCGGGTGCATGTGCAGGGACCGCGGCCAAATTCACGAAGCAAGCGAGTGGTTCAAGGAAGCGCTGCGTTTCACGCAAACACAGCCCGACAGCTGGTCGCTAATGGGCAATTTGCACATTGACAAAGAACAACTTGGTCCGGCACAGAACCAGTTTGAGAGAATTATCAAAAATAATGAGCAGGACACGTATGCGCTGTGTGCACTGGGCAATATATGGCTGCATACGCTGTACCAGCCGACCAAGGACAAGAGCAAGGAGAAGCGGCACGAGCAGCGAGCTCTCCAAATGTACAAGACTGTGCTCAAAGTTGATCCCAGGAATATATGGGCTGCCAATGGTGTCGGATGTGTTCTAGCGCACAAAGGTGAGCTAAATTTGACTTTTTCATTTCTTCTTCTCCCCTTTCTACTAGTGATGCTGTTTGGCTTCAAAAAAATTTATTTTTCAAAATTTTATTTCGAAATTAAAAGCGTTTTTTGAAAAAAAAATTAAATATGATAAAGTCTAAAAGCTGTAGATCAGCTCAATTAAAATTTTTTCTCTTAAGTTAATAGATACAATTTATGATCTAGTGTTGAAATTGGGCATTGTGAATTTTGATGAAATAATTCCAATACAGAATTTAAACTCTTAATAAAAAATGTTTTTTTTTTTTTATAAATTATGACCTTGGATTTGTGATATCATGATTCTTAAGATAATGTTTGTAGCTTAAAAAACTATCTACGCTCTGTTTTTCATTTTTCATAAATTCAGTTTTTTTTTAAATGAATTAAACTAGAATAAATTAAAACCAAAGTCAAAATTTAAAAAGAAAAAACCAAGTTTTTTGCATCTAGTCGGTTAGGTCTAACCTAACTCTTGTCCTAAGCTTTTATGAAATATTAGTTCACATAATCTAAAAATTGTTCACCTATTTTGAAATTTTTTCATCTATTTAGAAAAAGCTAAATGAAATATTAAAAAATAAGATACAAAAAATTTAAAGTTGGGTGGAGTAGGTAAAATTTGCGAAATAGATGAGTCTTTGTCCGCCAAAGTCAAAAACTTGAAGGATGAAAAATTAATTTTTTTATTTTCTTAGATTTTTATTATTTATGTTTAAAGGCAAAGGTTTAAGCAGAGAGCGCATTTGGGTATTTGGACTGTTCAAAGGGTAATACCAAGTCAACCAGATCAGAGCAAATGCTATTTCTAAAGCTCCTTCAAATTAAAAAAAAACCAAGCAATTAATTGTTTTTAATTTATTTGTAAATCTGCTCCTTCAGAATAAAAATGTATAAAATATAAGAAAAATAAAAAAGATAAAATATATAAAAGAAAAGGATTAAATAATGAGAAAAAAAATTAAAAACGTTGAAAGTTTTTATTTTATTAAATAGCTTTATTCAATTTGTTCATAAAATTCTATTTTGCGGGCTATGGTAGGTACAATGAGATGGTGGACAAGATAAATAAAGTTTTTGACATGAAGAACCGCAACGAGATATGTAGCAAACTATTTGAATTAATAAAATTTAACCACAGAGAATAATCACAGGTCTCATATCCAGAATGTGATCAGTGATCATAAAAACTTTTATTTTTTACTAAACTTTACTTTAAAAAAATTTAGTCCTCTTTTAATATAAAAAAAATTTTTTTTCTAATTCTTAGCCTCAATTGATGACCAAATTTTTTACAATTGAATGCATGGACAAGTCCCAAACCCATAATCTTTACATTTTTTAGCTTAGCAAAAAATTTGCAATAATTTTGTTTTAATTTTTAAAAAAATTTTAGTTTTCTATAGTGAATAACAATTTTTTAACTTTTTTAAAAAACAAACATAAATTTTTAATTATAAAATTAATTTAGAAAAAAAATTATTAGATGATCAAATTTTGGTCACAATGAGTTAAATAGATATTTAATGTGATTAAAATGATAACATTCTTTACACATTTGGACATGTCACAAAGTCGACTTGATCCAAAAAAACTCTAATTAGAAAAGATCATTGAAACAAAAAAATAAATAAATCTCAAAATATTGATATTTTACTTGATCATTAATATTTATCTGATAATTGAAATAAATTTTAAGTTTTTGAATTTAGTGAAACATAATTTTTTTCATATTGTTTCATCATCAAAGTCTATGAAAAGATCAATTTAGTCAATTTAAATTAATGAAAAATAATTTTATTTTTTAAATTTTTGGAAGTTTTGTACGAAAAGTCACAATGCCTAGAAAGTTGAACAATATTTAAACATTTAGATTTAACGACAAAAAAATAATTTAATTTACGATGGGCTATAGAAAATGTAGATCTGATTTTTTTTTTAATTTCAAAATAAATGAACTATTTTATCTCAGGTCTATTGAACGAAGCTAGAGACATATTCGCTCAAGTAAGAGAGGCGACTGCCGATTTTAGCGATGTATGGCTCAATATAGCTCATATTCTGGTCGAGCAAAAACAATACATTCGTGCCATTCAGATGTACGAAAATTGTGCCAAAAAATTCTACAAACACACAAATACCCAATTGGTATTGTACTTGGTAAGAGCTTTGTTCAGAGCAAACAGACTGCTTGAGTGCAAGACAATGCTACTGAAGGCTCGTCACGTAGCACCCGATGACACTCTTTTGATGTTTAACATGGCCTTGGTGCAGCAAAAACTAGCCCGTCAGGTCATGTCCGATAACAAGAGCAACCTGAAAGCCGTTCAGTCGGCAATGTACGACCTGAAGGCAGCATGGAAAACATTTAATTTCTTGATCATGTCTGGCGAGAGTGACAAGTTCCGTGAGTTCAAAGTGGACGCCAAAATGGAGGCGAAATTCTGCGAGGACCTTTTATCACAGGGCAAGTATTATTTGGTGCGGGCCGAGAGAATTGACGAGGAAGAGAGAGAAATGAAGAGAAAACAGGAACAAGAGATTCAGCAATTGAAGCTAAAACAAATGCAGGAGGAAATGCAGAGAGAAAAAGAGCTCGAAGAGAAGAGGCTGGCTCTGGAACAAAAGAGAGCTGAATTTATAAAATCAACTCAAAGTCTAATGATTGTTGAAGCGGATAAAAAGTCGGCCAAAAAAAGAGCCAAAAAGGAAACTGGTGAAGTGGCTTCTAGTGCTAGTGATTCGGATGCAGCTGAGCCCAAGAGTTCCAAGTCCAAAAAATCAAAGTCAAAAAAAAGACGAACCACTGAGATCAGTGATAATGATCAAGTCAGTCAGGACAGTCATGATGCCAAGGTTTCCAAGAGCAAAAAGAAGAGTAAATCTAGAATGTACGTATTTTTTTTTTTATTGAAAAAATTTTTTTTTTTAATTTTGACCTATGTTTAAAAAAAAATTCAAAAATCAAATTAATTAAATGTTACTTCATATTTCTCTTTAAAAAAATATGAAGTAACTCAACATTTAATGGAGATGAAAATTTTCACATTTTTACACAAGACTGATGAATAGCTTTTTAACCAAGGGACTAACATTCAAGCATTCTTTTTTTAAATAATAAATTTAGAAAAAAAATATTTCCCGTAATAAATGGTAGCATAAAAAAAACGTATTAAAGGTAAATATCAACATATGTGATAAATTCGGGATATTTTTTGATATTTGAAAAAAATCCAAATTTTTACCGGAAAAATTGAAGTTTTTAATGAGAAAAAAAAAACTTTTCTATATACTTTTTTGACTAAAATTAACTAGTAAAAATAATCTTTCAAAAATTTTATTTAAGAATAAAACATGAATTTTTACTTTAGTCAATTTTCAAGGTTTTAATAAATAATTAAATGGTCAAGAATAAAATTCTCCTATTTTGTACTTAATCTTAGGTGAGCTGGGAGAAGGGACTAGTTTAAAAAGGAAACTGTATTCTTCAAAGAGAAAATAGACGTTGAAATAGGAAATAAGTAAATTAAATAATGTAACTTTTTTAAAGAAATTCATTTTCTTATTTTAAAAAAAAAAACAAATAAAATCTAAAGATTTTTGTTTTATAACACTAAAAGCTAAATTTCCTATATTTGATCTAATCTATTTGATTTCAATATAATAAGTTGACAAAAGTAATTTCCATTTACTATTTTAAAAAAATAGTTTGAAATTCGCACTTTTATCATGTATTTTCAAAATTTTATTAAAAGACGAAAAAATACACCAATTATTAAGAAAAAAATTATTTCTATCAGAAAAAAATTGAAAAAAAGTTTTATACTTAAAATTTTTTAAATGTTTTTTTTTTTAATTTGTATCATTTAGTGAATTGGCGTAAATTGAAAAAATTATTAAATTTAACAGATTCATATTATTGTCGCACATTTTCCTTTTATCTCTTTCATTTGTGCGGAAATTTTTTTAATAAAAAGTCACGATTTAAACAAAAAATACAGAGGATTAGATTTTTATCTTTTGTTTAACCAAATTATCGAAAATTGTCAAAAGACTTTTAATTTTTGACAATTTCTAAATTTTTTTGAATTGATAAAAAAAAAAATTTCATAAATCGATTCACTAAAAGGAATTTAAATAATTAGGAAAAAATTTTTATTCCAATTTTTTGCATACTTTAGTATTTGTGATAAGAAATTTAAATTTAATAAAAAAATTTTTGAAAGTAAAAATTCAATTTTATCTGATGACGATGATACACAAGAAGATTCGGATACTGAAAAGTCGAAAAAGAAGAAAAAGAAGGCTAGCAAATCTAAATCAAGCAGTAAGCACGAGTCTAGCAAAAAAAGCGGAGATTATAAATCAAGAGAGTATATTTCGTCATCTAATGATGATGAAGAAGAGCCGAGGAACATTGCCACAGGTGATGACAGTAGTAATCAGGATACGCAAGATAATTTGAGTGAACTCGAGCAGGAAAACGCTGACGAAACAATGCAAAATGCGGAGGAAATTGAGCAAGAAGGAGGGCAGGATCAAGAATCACCTGAGCAAGAAAATCCAGAGGAAGAAAATCAAGAAGGCGAAGAAGAAAACCAAGAGGTCGACGAAGAAGCTGGAGAGGAAGTTGAGGAAGAAGCAGATGAATCCATGGTTCAACAAGAAGAGCAATTCGAAGAGGATAATGAATAAAATTAAAATTTAAAGATTAAAACTCTTTGTTATATTTGTATTGTTGTGTAAAACTAATTAATAAAACTAATTTAGATTCCAATTTTTTTTTCAATCTGAAATTATCAATGGCTCCTTCACATTAAATAAAAAAGTTGAACTAAATTTAGCTTTGAAATAAAATAAAAAATTTAAAAGAAAGCTTGAAAAACTCAGAATGAGGCAAGAAGGACACTTAAAATCAAATTATTAATGAATTTGATTCTATTTAAAATTTAAGATTATGAAACATTTGTTAATTTTGAATTAAATTTGAACTACGGCTGTTCAAAAAACCTTACAACCTTTACAACCCCGGTTAGGCAAGTCGAAATTTCGAAAGGTACTTACTGCTTGAAAGAAATAAATAAATTTTTTCTAATAAAAAGTTAATGTAAAATTTATTGAAAAACCAAAAGTGCCATAACTTAATATTATAAATAATTTTAAAGCTTATTCTTTTATCTTTCAATTGAGCATATATAAATTGGACCATAAACTTTATTCTTTAATTTTTTTTAGTTTAAATTAGACCATGAACATTTTGGACAAAAATAGGTCTAAAAGGCGAAGAGATATATAGATGAACTTGATTTAAATTTTATTTTATTACTTAGTTTCATTTTTACTTAAGTTTGAAATTTTAAGAGGATAGCATTCAAAAGTTAAGAGGATAGCATTTTCTTTTGAATTATTGCATTCAAAAGTTATTGCTAATAAAGTGAAATTACCCCTTTTTTTCACCCCTCGGAAATTAAGGTAATTAAGAGTTTTTTGACCATAACTTTTGAACAGAACATCGTACAGACATAATCTATATATCGTTGTAATCCTCATTCAATTATCTATTTGACAATATGTAAAAATACATTTTGAAAATCGAAAGGCTAAAAGAGGGTTTGAGAAAGTTCAAGGTTATGTGACTGCCTATTTCAGGAAGGCTTTAACTGAAAATCTGACCATGTATTTATATACCAGATAGCCCAAAGTACTCCTGTGTAAAATTTTATTGGAATCGGTCTACCGCAACATATTTTTTTTTCAATTTAAAAAAAAGCACCCAGATTTTTTGAACACCCGTTAAATAAGAATTTTTTTTCATTTATCATTGTTTTTTAGTTATAGTAGAAATAACTGCGCCTGGAGCTAGTCGAGATGCGACATAAGGCTGTACCAGTTCTATGCAATCACACCACTTTCTGTACCATAAATAATTCATCAAGCCTTGATTTGAAAGAGTTTGCTTCAGCGACATTCATTAGTAAACAGTTCTATTCAGTTACAATCATGTTGAATATATCTGATTTCATTTACCAATGTAACATTTTCTAGACATTTTAAAATCTTATAGAACACTTCTAGAGACATAAGATATAAATTGCTCAATCTTTCTTCATATTAAGATCCTTCAAAGTCGGAATCAACTTCATAAGGCTACGTTGTACTTTTTCTAATTTCTTCTTATTTTCGTTCATTTACGGAGTTCAAACACTAACTCCATATTCAATAAGAGGTTTAACCAACAAGGTTTACAGTAAGTATCTTGACTACGCTAGCGTCGAAAAATTTTGAGTTTTTCTAAATCATTCCCAAAATCGTAATCACTCTACTAAAAGAATAGTTAGCATGTGCACCTCATTTAAGATCATTTTGAAAAAAACATCCTAATCCTTTTCTGTTTTATTCCTTAAAGATTAAGAATATAATTAAAAAATAAGTTTATGTAATAGATAACATATATTTTGATTATATATTATAATAGTATAAAATTTCTAATAGAGACAAAATTTATCATTTATTTATGAATTTTTCTGATATCCCTAATTTAATTTCAAAAACGAAAAAACAATTTTGAAAATTGAATTATAAAAAAACCAGACTAGTTTATAAGACACAGTTTTGAGTCTAAGTCACAAAAATTTAAGTCAAAGTTATGACTTGAGCTAAACATTTTTTAAAATTAACAATCACAAAAATCAGAAAATGTTAAAAAATTAAATTCTATTTCTTTAAGAAATGTATCACCTATTTATAAATGTGCGTTATTCAACGAAATATATTTTTTGTCTGAAAGCTGAACCTAATGTAAAGACGCAGATAACTCTGACCGATATAACTTTAAGATTGAGGTTTATTAAGAAATTTATTTCATTAAAAAAAAAAATTTTAGGTCACTGACTTGACTTTGAAAAAAAACATCAGTAGGAGCCTGGAATCCGTATTTAAAACATACATTAAAGTCATTGAAAAAGTACAAAGAAGAGTGACATTACTGTTCTACTAGAACTAGACCTTACTGAAATACCTAAATCTTATGAGTCTTGAAAATTGTCACTTGAGGGGAGACTTAATTCAAGTATTTTAAGTAAGTTATTTTTTGCAGACTTTTGCAGATTTTATTATCTCGAATAACCAAGCTTTCCTAGAATTAATAATTTTTTTAAAAATAAGTTTTGGTATAATAATTTTTTTAATTTTTGATCGATTTTTATAAAAAAAAAATTTTTCTAGTCGATTTTTCTTTGAAAAAAATTCTATTTAAATTTTTGAAGAAAAAAAGAAATTATTTGTATTCTTTTTGAAATTAAACATTTCTAAAAAAAAACAAAATAAAGAAAAAAGTATATTTTATCTGTAATATTTTAATTTATGATGGGTTTTAAGCAGACTTGTTTAAAAGCCACAAGGATCAAGTCAAGTCCAAGTTAAAGACATTATTTTTTATGACTTTGACTTCACTAATCCGCCAAAAAAAATTCTTGTGACCCTACTTTAAAAAAAAAATCCGGAATTTTTTATTATGACTTGTATTTTAATTTGGAACTTTTAAACAACTCTGATTTTAGGTATTTAAGCTCATAGAGAATTTCACTTATCTTTGGAATTCTCTATCAATGCAAAAAAGGAAAATTTGCATTTTTTTTAGTTTATTTCAATAAAGCTTTACTTAATAAATATATATACTTTTTCCTGCTTCTTTTTTTATGACATTTTGTTTTTTATCAAAAAAACCCATTTTATAATTGTCTAACAATTCGAGCGCCATCCAGTTAAAAAAAATATTAATTTTTTTTCAGCTCTCCACTATTTTTTCATTTATATTAATTTAACTTATTTTTTTGCAGTGATTTTTCAAAATTTCCCTAAATTGGTTCCAAAATCAAATCAATAAACAAAACTAAATGAATTATTAAAAATTTGATTGAAAATAAATATTTATAAATACACAAAAATTAACTTTATTAAACACACGTCATAGGTTAAAATTGATATTTTAAAATTTATGGGTTAATTTAAAATAATGAAAATATTAAATTTAATTTAAATTAAAATAATTTAAATAATAAATAATGATTTCGGCTAAAAAAATGCGGCCTCCAATTTAGCTTTAAAAAATTAATTCTTACTATCATCATTAATAAATGTCAAGATATTGTGTAAAAGCAGATTTGAATTGTGGGAGGTACACGGTGAGCTTGATGGCGATGTTGAATTAAAATTTGTCGAAAAGCTCGGCGATGATGCCGTTGATGTCACTTTTATATGTTGAATAGCAGGTGTGCTAAGGCCTTGTAAATTCATGGCAGAACTCGTCGGTTTGGACGTGAACAACTTGCTCAAATCAGCAATAATGTCCAGCAGCAACTCTTTGGACAACTTTTTAATCCTATTCGAATTTGCCAATTCAGGAAAATTATTCCGCACAATTTTTAAAGCAAAATTTTTCATATTATCATCTTTTATTTTGTCCGCAGCTTCCAGTATCTTATAAAAAATTTAATTTTTTTCTTTTTTTAAATCTGAATCTTACATCAAAGACATTGCTCTTAGACACATTGGCTTCTAAATTTTGTTTACAAAAAATGTGTAGTCTTAGATTGGAAAATTGAAAAAAGTGATTAGCTGAGAACAAATAGAGAGCGTCTTGTGGTGGCATATTCACATCATCAAAGTAGATATAGCGAAGCAGAGACACACAAGCTTGACGCGGTGGCACAGTGTCACCAATGGTCATGAGAACTTTTCGGTCTTTGGGCATAAATGACCTGAAATAGGCCTCGAAGTAGGCGCATCGCGCAGCTAGTATACACTTATGGGAAAAAATAGGCTTATTTTCATTCAGAACAATTAGAATGTCTGAGAATTCATTTCCGGTTTCATTGAGCAAAAAGTTTTCCAAATCTTTTTCAAGACATGAGCCTGAAAAAATTAATTAAAATTAAAATTTTTTAATCGAATTTGGCATCTTTTTAAATTTACTATTATCTCTAATTATCTCACTTATTTGCTCATTTGTGTTCAACTTTTTAGGTGTTTGTCTTAGACGGATAATTTCTACCATCAATGAAGACTGAAGCTGCTCGAATTCGGTGAGCATTATTACTTGATTAAAATTTGTATCTTTGGCTAAAAATTTCATACATGATTCCTATTTTTAAGTTTTTTTTTTTTAATTTTTAAAAATTCTTCAATTTTTACTTTTAGAGTGGTCAAGTTTAGTGAATCTACATATCGAAGAAGACTTAATACATTGGCACATGTAATCGATGAATCACAAAATTGTTCGCAAATGTTTTTTAGCTTTGGTATCATAAACTTAAAAAAAATTACATTTAAAATTCAGAGTAAGTCTACTTTTGTTGAAGAATTTTTCATATTATCCTGGGATCTATCACAATTTCTGAAACAATGACTATTTTATTTTTATTCAAAACTAGTGAAGGTTTTTACGAGAATTTATTAGTGAATTAATGAAGCCCAAAACTGTTCCCCGTAATGAAAAAAATTGAATCACTCTATTAAGGCAAAACTGCTCTTCACAAGTAAAAAAACTTCTTGCCACAATTTTTTTACATCTTATTAAGACCCGAGTTTTGACATTTCTTAATCTTTCTCTTTAGTACTTTTTTAAATGTGGTTTAGTCATAACTGCAGGTACCGCACGCTTACAACTAACTACTTTATAAACCACTACCTCTTTTGAATCCATTAAATAAACTTCTAAATAAATTAAATTGTTTTATTTATTTCTTGGCTTAATCCCTAAAGTCCAAATTCAAGACTTTAAAATCTTTTAAAATATGCACACTACAATTTTTTCTTAAAAAAGATTTTAAATTAATATTCAGCAATTTTTTTGTAAAAGTTTTTATTTTATGGGAAACAGTTTTTTAATTGTGAGGAAACATTTTTCTAGAATAAAATAAGTTTTCAAAGATAAAATTAAATAGAAGTTTTACTTGGATCAGAAAAATTCCTTGACAAACACTAAACTTTTAAAAAGATCCATTATTAGAAACCATCTAGAGTAAGCGATTAGCTCGACATTGTGAATTTTGGAAAAAAAACAAAAATTTTAAAATAGTAAAACTTTTTACTTTTCAAAATTTGGTTTTTGAAATTAAACTTTTTTATTATCTCTAAATAAATTTACTATTGAAAAAGCATTTTTTATAAAGGATGAACAAGGGAAACAAATTTGAGAATTTTACAGAAAAATAATCGTAATCTCTTGAATAATTAAACTTTTAAAGATTCAATTAAAATTTTTTGCAAACTCATTTTTTTATTTAAAAAATAATTAAAACTAAATTTAAAATTAATTAAGTTTATATTAGAATTTAAATTTTATTTTTAATTTAAATTAAATAATTCTAGAATCAAATAAATCAACTTTTTCTTCTATATATATTGACCTATAGATCTTTGGTATTTTAATTCGTTTTATGGCGAGAGAAGACAAATCCATTGAAAATTTAAACAGCAAGTATTATAATTCATTTTTTTTTCTTTTTTTCCAAAATTCAAAACAAATTTTAAAAAATATGATCGTCACAAAAATCATTTCAAAAAAAATTTTTAAATAAATTTTTATCTGTAAAAAAGGCTTTTAAAATATCAAAATTTACTATAAAAAAATCTTTTATTTAAACTTTGATATTGACATTTTTTTTATATCAAAAGAAAAAAAAAGATAATTTTTTTAGGGCTGACAATATTTTACCGATCAAAAGCTAATTAAGATTTCTTACTTGGTTGGCGAGCTTGTAAACATTGGCGACAAGTTTTAGTGTTTCAATCTCATTTTCTCTTCCTTCTAAGGAAGCAATTCGATCCGTGTACAAAAATTCCAGTAGCATTTTCAAAGCTTCGGCATTTTCTTCATTAATCCGAATTTCTATAAACTCGTCTTCATTGAGACAAAACGGTGGTGATTTGATCTTGCGCTGTTCTTCTAGGTTATACAGCGAGCTAGTCGATGAGCTTGAGCCTAGGGACACCAAAGCAGATAAAGTAGGTGGTGATGGCTTAAACTTGTTCTTGGAGTGCTTTATTAGCTGCCGGAAATGGGGCGAGCGACTGGCCACAATTGCGCAATGCGCCAAAACAGTTTCTTTCTAAAATATCAAAATAAAATCTTGTGGTCACAAAACCAAATCAAAGTATACATTAGAACATGTCAGCTTTAGATCACAGAACATCTCTTTCTTTAAAACCTTGTACAAGTCATCTTTTAGGGTAGATTTGGGCTGGTTGGGCAACTTGAATCTGAATAATTCATTGCTTCGCGCATTCTGATCACCATTTCCGCCAAAAACATACAAATGTTCGTTTTGAACACTGGCAGCCAAGAAAGAACGGCCACTGGGTACCTTTGTAAGTTTTTAAAAAAGCGAAAATAGATAATTTTCTGGCTAGTACCAACGACTTGCCATGCATTGCTATTATTTCCCAGGTTTTTGTCTCCAAGTCAAAACAGTAGATATCATGAAAAAAATTATTGCCTAAAAATCCACCGTAAATGTATAAGTGGTTGTGATGAGCAACCATTATGTGTCCGGAGCGTCTCTCGGGTGGAGAGCTAGTTCCGCGCAGGATAAAATTGGATGATATTTTTGACCAACTTTGGTAATTAAAAAAAAAGGTAAAAATTATGTATTTTTCTTCTTAAAAATAAAAATACTATGAAGATTTAAAATCAAATTTGAAGAGTAGATTTGACGTTTTTGCGCCACTTTGACCAGAAAAAAGATACATTGCGTCTTGAACAACAGCGACTGGAAAATTGCATACTGTTGATGGTTGTTCACCAGACTGTTCAACTTCGATCCAAGTTCTTGGTGTGCTTTGAGATGCGTTCAGTTGTATGTGCCATAAATCGTTCAGCCTTGCGTTGCCATCATAACCGGCAAATATCCACAATTTGTGGTCATACACGACTGCGCCATGAGCTGCTCTCGGACAAGGTGCACTTGATAAAAAAGTTAAATTTAAAAATTTTAGAAAAATAAATTTTTGAACCCAAGATCACACTTAAAGATTAAAATTGATCTTATCTTTCATTTTTTTTTATAAATTATCTGTTCAATTGTTAATCCTTATTGAGATACTACTACTAATGTCTTTTTCTTACAAAAATACAGTGGTGTTCCGGATTTAGTAATTTACGATAATTTACGTAAAAAATAGTAAATTTACCGAATTTTACGTAAAATATTGTAAATTTACGTAAATTTACAAAAGTAAAAAAACGTAAATTTACTTGATTTTACGTAAAATTTGGTAAATTTCGATCATTTTACGTAAATTTATGTAAAAAAAAATGTCCAAAAAATTGAAATAATTTGGCACTTTTTAAAATAAAATGAATTTTTGTTATCCTTCAATATTTATATCCAAAATTATGAGAAAAAAAATTACCATAATTTACGTAAATTTTGGTAAAATGTAATCAATTTAATGGTAAAAAATAGTAAAAAATGGTAAAAATGATTATTTAAAATTTTAAATTAATTTGAAAAAAAATTTTTATTAGGTTGGTTATAATTTTTCAAACACTTAAAAAAAAAATAAAAAAACTATTAAATAATTTTTGAATCATTAATTTTTGAAGGAGCTTTAGAAATAGCTTAGAATTTTCTCTGATCTTTTTGACGTGGTATTTCTCTTTTAACAATTTCAAATACCCAAATGCGCTCTCTACTTAAATCTTTGCCTTTCAACAAAAATAATAAAAATTAAAGAAAATAAAAATTAATTTTTCACCCTTTAAGTGTTTGAAAAATTATAACCAACCTAATAAAAATTTTTTTTCAAATTAATTTAAAATTTTAAATAATCATTTTTACCATTTTTTACTATTTTTACCATTAAATTGATTACATTTTACCAAAATTTACGTAAATTATGGTAATTTTTTTTTTCTCATAATTTTGGATATAAATATTGAAGGATAACAAAAATTCATTTTATTTTAAAAAGTGCCAAATTATTTCAATTTTTTGGACATTTTTTTTTTACATAAATTTACGTAAAATGATCGAAATTTACCAAATTTTACGTAAAATCAAGTAAATTTACGTTTTTTTACTTTTGTAAATTTACGTAAATTTACAATATTTTACGTAAAATTCGGTAAATTTACTATTTTTTACGTAAATTATCGTAAATTACTAAATCCTGAACACCACTGTATGTATGCTTTAAAAAAATACAGATTTTTTTTTGTATGCGAATATTATAAAAATTGTGTAAAAAAATTTATAATATAAAATATAATGTAGTCGAAAATAAAACAATTTTTTTATGATTTTTAAAATTTAAGATTTTTATTTTATTAAATTGATTTAAAAAAATTTTACTTTCTAATTCTATAAAAAATATATTTTGCATTGAATCCTTTTTCGAAAACAAATGATGTATACTCGAATAATATAGAAATTTTTAAAAAATAAATTTATTTAATTAATTGATCATTTTTTCTTTTTTTTTAAATTAAGAAAGGCAACAAAAATCTAAAATTGACCAAATTCCCGATTTAAAAAAATTTATTTCACTATTTCAGTTAATAAATAGTAAATAATCAGAGAATGGATATAAATTCTTTAAAAAAAAAATTTCTTCTTGAATATACAAAATGTTTTTTTTTCAATATTATTCTACTTTTAACTTTAATCAAATTAAATATTAAATTAATTATTCAATCTAATAAAGAGCAAAATCGAGAAATTTAAAAACTGATTAAAATTTCTAATTTAAGCAATCTAAAATATTTCGATTTTCTGAAACGAAATTTCACATTTATTTATTTTTTTTGCTTAATAAAATTTTCTAAAAATATAATTAACATGTTTTTAAGAACAGAGCGATTCATTACAAACAGTTAAGATATTTTTTTAAAAAACAATCTGTTAAAATTTCTGCCAATTTTCCAATTTTCTTTTAGTAAAATTTTTTCTTACCTCTCTACATTCCAGAAAATCCAGTTTCCAGTACTAAATTTGTATTCATACAAATCATTTTTATTACACAAATTTGAATTAGAGTTTAAATCGCCAGTGTATCCACCTTAACCAAATATTTTATTTCAAAAAAAATATGTTAAAATATTACCAAAAACAAACATGCTATTATTGTAAACAACAGCGGTGTGATGGTATCTAGGCGTCGGTGGTGAACCATTAAGCGCTCTTTTACCAAATAAAATAAAACCCAATAATTCTAAAACAAAATAGACTACCTTCCCCACGAGTTGTTATTGCAGTCATAGGTTATCAGATCGTTGAGCATTTGTTTACCATTGTCCCCGCCAAAAACATACTACAAACAAAAATAAAATTTGACCATTATAAAAAATCAAACACATTACAAGTGAATTGCCATAAGCTACCATTGTATGCTTGCTTCTCCTTAAAAAAAAATATTAAAAATTAAAATAAATTTTATTAAAAATAATTTTAAAAAAAATTCTATTATTGAAAATTACTTGGGTCCGATGAATTCATCACACTCTGACATTTTGACCCAACAATTGCTCGTTTGAAAGCTGTCGGAGGCGAGCGAAGCGCTCGAGACCGATATTGAAGGTGATATTTGAGACACTGCATCGCTCAGGTACTGTCCTATCGAACTATTCGAGTGCAGCTGATAGTTCGATATGGACCTCGATTCCATATCGGCCATCTCCAAGTATTAGAATTAAAATTAACGTAAAAAGGAAAATAAATATAATTTTTTTTATAATTTATTAATAAAATTTAATTTGAAATTTTTTATTCATATTAGCAAAAAAACTCTTCATTTTAGAATAATTTGCATTAAAAATGTTTTCAAATTTCAACCATAATAAGTCGCCTAAAAAGAAAAAGCGAAAACATAGTGTGGACAACTGTGCAGCAAATGCCAACAGAGTGGATCGGTCAACAGGGAATGCAGCTAGCAACACTACCATTAGCATAATTGATCGAGTTTTAGACTTGGGCAAGTATGAAAAAGAGACTGGGCTGTATACTTTGTCCCGAGATTGGATCAACGCAACCACTATGGTCTCTGATGTAAAATATGCCAAAAAAGAGTCCATACACAGTGACCAAGGTCAGCAAAATGATGAATACTTTATTTATAGATTACCAGGTCCTGAAAGACAAATTCAGAGCCAAGACATCCAAGAGCTAAACGCAGATATAGGAAAAACTATCAGAACGTCTGAAAAGAGCGATTTAGACTTAATTTCCAGTCTGAATGTGGACGAGTACATGCAAACGCATGCGCTCCTCAAACTTCATGTAAATAGATGGAAACAATCCAGGAGCAAATGGTTGAACTATTACAAAAACACGAACAAGGCTTATAAAGACAGCTACCAGTGTTTAAAATCAATTTTTGAAGAATTTGAGTAATTTTTTCTAAAAATTAAAATAAATATTTGTTTTTTTTTCTGAATTTTTGTTGTAAGAATTAAAATAAATTTAAAAAAGGACATTTTTTTTCTAATTTGTAATGGATTTTAAAAAAATTAAAAATTTATTTAAATGAGTAGAAAATATGATCAGAAAAAAGATAATTATTTAGTCAATATGCATTTCTAGTGTCTTCGAAAGACCCTCTATTTCAATTTTTTCATAATACCAAGTTCGATTGCAGCGACATTTGTTGCCGCATTTGGTCGATTTGCACTGTTTGCAGGGAAAATGACATCCCGGACACCCTTTTCTCAGGCAATCACAAATGTCTTGTTTGCTTTCAAGGATCTTTCCTTCGTCATCGTACAAAGGTCTAAAAATTAAAATAAAATGATTTTTTTAGTAAATTAAAATATTTGGTTAACTTTGTTCCACTGTCAAATTGAGTTGGACATCTGATTTTTCTTTTTCCTTGAGCTTCGAAGTTAAACTTAGATCCAGGATTCATAAATTGGAGTCCTCTTAAAGTTTTGGACTAGAAAATTTAGAAATTAATTACTTTTTTTTTCTTCTTTAAAATTTACTATTCTTGTTTTTTCAATAGTTTCGCTTCTCTCGGTAGAAGTCTTGGGCGATGTAGATCCTGGATCTGATGCGAACATTTTTTTTTCAAGAGAATTATTGAAGATTGAAAAATATTTTTTATTTTTGAAAAGTGATGAAGAAAATTTTGTATTAATATCTTAACAAAATGTTTAATCTTGAAAAAAATAAATGAAAAATTTATTCTCCTAAAAATGACAAATAATGCAGCTAAAGAATAAATTAATTTTTTTTCAAAAAAAAAAAATTCCTTTGGACTTTTGAATTATTTAAATAGTAAAACTAGATAATTGTTAATGAATATCATTTTCAAGATGTAAGTTAAAAACGATTGTTGAAGAACTTGGTTGACTTAATTTAATATGAGTATTAAATTATTTTAAAAACATTTTCAAATAAAATAGAATTTAAATAATTTTTTTTAAATGCCTTTGGATTTTCTAATTTTAATTCGGCGTATAAAAGGTTAATTTTTTCTATGCTAATTATTTATTTATTTTAAAAGTTAATTTTTTGTAAAGTTAACTCTGCATTATTTTAAATATTTAAATTTTTAAGATCGAATAGCTTATTTGATTTTAATGTTTTTTTTGTTGGATTTTTTTACGTGTGTCTTAAAAACAAGACTGATTTTAAAGTTTCAGAAAAATTGAAAAAAATCAAGTCAGCTATAGCTTTAAAATAACTCAGTTTAAAAAACAAATTATTTTATGTAATTAATGTAAAAAATAAGTATTTAATTTAGATTGTTTTTTTTAAAGTATTTATCTAGTTTAGTGGATTTTTTCTTTCGATTTTATTTGAAATACACTTCTAATACATTTTTTTAAATTTTTTTATATATTTACCATAATGACTGAAAATTTTAAAGCCATTATGAATGAATTAAAAAAAAATTCAAGCCAAAATAGTTCTTTTTTTCCTTCATATAAAAATCTGAATAGATATGTATAGAAATTTACACCTAATTAATGATATTAAATTTTCACTATTTCATTGATTTTCAAAAAAGTCAAGTCAGATTTATTAAGTAAATAAATTTTATAGAATTTCGATTTAATCTTTAAAAGCCTCTCTCTTAATAAATTTAAGAAAAAAATAATTTACAAATTTATTTATTCAAAATCGAAAAATAAAAAAATTAATTAGAAATTAATTTAAATTTTAGAAACCAAATTTTGCTCCAAAATGCTGTAGACAAATGGACAATTTTTGTTAGCGAAAAACTCGTACAAACTAAAATCGTTGTATTTGACTGGAAAATGCTGACTAAATTTTCCGTAAAAATGCACCGAGTATGTGTCTTTAAACGAGTAAATATCAATAAGACCATTTTTTAAAAATAATTTTTTAACATTTTCCCAATTAATGGGGTAGAAAAAATTTTCCGGAAACAATTCCACATCACACTTGCGAGTGTTGCTGGTCAACTCCACGTAGATATTTTCAGTCTTGCAATAGGACTTCAGAGATCGCATAAAAAGCTTGGGTCCATTGTTGCCCCATTCATTTGCCCTGTAGTTCTGGCTAAAGTCTGCAATCACACGTTGAAGAAAAGAGTGGTTTTTGCCAAAAACCAAGACACCATTTCCAAGACTGGGCTTTGAAAACTCGGTTATGTAGCCAAGACCGTTTCTCTCCACCAAAGAAGTTAGTTCCCGGATGGTTATTGTGTCCAAGTCAGAATAGAAGCCGCCGTATTTGTACAGCAAGGCTATTCGCATTGAATCTGAAAGATCGTGGATCCAATATTGACTTTTGAAGAGCTCCTTTTCATGGCTCAACCACCAGGCCATGAGTGGTGTATTGTTAAAAACTTCACTTTCATCTGCCACTATAAACTTTATATTTGGGTATTTTTTAAGCAAATTGGAATCTAACTTGGCACCAAGTGATATAGTGTGCACATCAGCTTTGGGATTGTTGAATGCGGCTGATTCAATGCTACACATTTGTTTGTAGTCTAAAAATTTTCTTGACTTGTCGGTCTCTAGTAAAAAAATGTTGAATTTTTCCCTGTCAACTACCAATTTAGATGGTAGACTATCTCGCTCAAAATTGTATTTGGTCTGAAAGTTATTTACAATTATAATAAAAAGCATTGAAAAGAGGATAAATGTTGATTTGATCATTTTTTCCGGGTTCCATATGATCCGATTTGTGACATAGAGAAACAGAATGGCCAAAAAAATGGATGCTAGCTGGGGATTCGGTATCAAGACCTTTTGAATTAGAGTGTAGGTTATTATCAATAATAAACACTTAGCATATGATGAAGATGAATTATTTTCCATTTTGTTTAATCTGGATTCCATAATTAAATGAAAGCTAACTTGTAAAATTGCTAGCTATTCACTTGAATTTTTGAACTAAATAAATTTTATTTTTGGTTTATTTTGTTCGCATTTTGGAAAAAAAGATAATAAATTGTTTATTATGTTTTGAGTTTAAAAAAAATTTAGCCTAAATACAAAAAATGACATGCTCATTGTTTGGTGTAAATGTGACATCTGAATGATGAATAAATCGGAAAAATTTTTAAGTCTCATGGACAAAAAAATAATGTGAAATTCAGAATTCATTAAAAAAGTTTGAATACAAATAAAAAAACTGCCAAAATTTTACAAAAAAATTCTTTTTTCCAATTTAAGGCTAAATAATTCAAAGTTTTTGACTATTTTGATTTCATACTCTAAACAATTGATAAATAAGATAACGATACTCTTCTTGTGTTGAACTCATCTTGAATTTGTCTTAATAAAAATATAATTCTTGGCACAGTGGACTTCTCATCATTCCAGGAAAAACATCTTATGCCTAAAATAAATTTGACCAACTGACTCAATTTTACGTAATACGTGGGGTTTATTACACATTTACTTTAGCACCAAGCCTAAGATTGTTAAGCACAAGTGGTTAAAAAAATTGGATCCCCTTTCCAACACTACGAATGAGAGAACTATTTTGCTTAACAGATAAAAAACATTTTTAGTTTGCATTATTTGACCGGTATCAGCCCATGATGCAGATTTGGAACCATGATTTGGTCTAGATACAAATTGACAAAAAAATATTAATTTTTAAAAATCTTTTATTTAATAAACTTCCATAAATAAAATAAAGATAATTTTAGATAATTAAAAATTTTTTAAATATCTCAAATATCTTTTATATAAAATTATTTTGCTTTGTAAAATACGTGGGGGTCAGGAAATTTTCAAAATTTGTGGGTGAGTGTTTTAGTATGACCCCTATGAGGTTTCGATTTAATTAATAAAAATATTTCACTGACTGAAATTGTTTATCATTAATAAAAGAGATTTTTAAACCTTAAGGGTGCAAATAAAAACTTGAAAATTTTTAGAATACAGAACTAATTAATTTATTTAGTTTCTAAAAAATTTAAAATCAAACATATAAAAGCAAATAGAAAAATAAAAATACTTAAATAAGAAAATGTTTGAGTCAATTTTTTGTAAAATATTGATCTTCTATAGTCCTTTAGAAAATAATATTTTTTCATTTTGTATGCAGCTATGAGTGATAGGATTCCGGTAACCGGAAAGCAAAAGCTGGCTATCTTTGAAAGGTTATCATAAAAGTTGACGTCTTGCTGCTTTATTTCATTCTCACATTCTTCTGATATATGACAAAATTTTATTGTTTCCTCATTCAAAATTGTCGAATTGCAATTGTTATTTTGATCAATTGAAATTGAGTGATAGAAATTACTCATAACATTTGTATTTTCCATGATCTAAAACTGTAAATTCTTTGCTTTTCTAGAGCTTAAACACACAAACTTAAAAGCATAATTTGAAATGGCTGTGGAATTAGCTGAATTTTTAAAGCGATGCTTTAGTTTCACGTGATTAGAGCAATTTTAGTCTTCTCACCCATCTGAAAAGTATTTTTTACAAAGCATAACAAAATATTCAAAAATTAAATTTTATAATTAAAAAAAATTCAATCTAAACTACTAAATTGTAAATTATGAAGATTATTGACATTATTAAAACAATCAATGAACATGATTTAAGAGTGCTTCTAATCAAATTTCGGTAAAAAATTGCGCATTTATAGTTGCTGATTTCATAGTGGCGTTTCATGTAAATTGCCAAAACTAGCGTGATGATTCCAGCAGGCGGAAACAAAATGCAAATCAGTTTTGAAATAGCTTCATAGAAATCGATCTCGCTTTTCTTAATCTCATTTTCAGGATTATGCACTCTGAATAATTGATAAGCATTTTCATCTAGCTTAATTGAACTTTTCTGATCGAGACTCTGGTCGTTGATTAATAATTTTTCACTTGAGAAAATGTTGCAGTTCGATTCCATGCTAGATCTCTAGAAAATAAAAGAACATTCTTTTTATTTAAAAATCAGCTTTCTTACTAAAATTTTTTTTTGTAAAAATAAAAAAGCATAATGTAAGCATCTAGAATAGTTTGTAAAAAATGCATACTCATTTCTTGCCTTGTAAATCTTGCACATGTAATAGGTACAACTAAGATTCTTATGTCTACTTAAATGTGAAAAATTCATGTCGAAAGCATACATAAAATTAAATTAATACTTTTAAATTAATATTTCTCTTTTTGAAATTAATTTAATATCAATAATTGAAATAAAAAAATCATTAAAATATCATTTTTTTACATTTCAAAAAAAAATTGAAAAATAGAAATTTAAGCTTTTCCTTTCTAAAAAATTCTATTTTATTAAAGGATTTTTTTTATAAACAATTAAAAAAGGCTATTGCTAAAACACGGACCACCCCTTTAAGCACGAAGGAATAATAAAATAAACTCCGTTCAAGTGTTTCCTAGGACAAAATTTTATGCTCTTTAACGCGAAATTGAGACCTAAGCCGTAGAAATTTTAGTTTTTGTTGCAAAGATGTTTCAAATAAAAAAGAACTTAAAAAAATTTACGGTTCACGGCCCGCCTTAGGGCGCCTTTGGTTCTGGTGCAACTTCTTGTCTTCTTTCAAACAAAATTTAGAGCTAAGTTCTAGGATTTTTCCTTCGGACTGCACAGCCGTTCAAATGCCAAATTTCTGGAATTTAAATTTAAGATCTTAATTGAATTTAATTTATTCTGTAAAATAATAATAACAATCAATATCTCGTTTTAAAAGGACCATCAATGATCCCATATGAATTGTCGTGTGAAAATTTTTACTTTTTAGAATTTATTATAATTAATTAAATTTTGAACGGAGTTTATTTTATTATTCTTTCGTGCTTTATGAGGTGATCTGTGTAATAGCAATAACCTTAAAAAAAAACATTTATCTATATTTTTTCTTCAATACTAAAAAAAACTTTTTTTTCAAGAATTTTTTCTAAATGTCAATAAATTCTTTGTAAAAATGAATTTACTGATGTTTCTATTAATTTCTCAAAAAACATCGCCCACAAAATTTTTTTTTTCTGAATTAAAAAAAAATTCAAGTTAATAATTTTTTTAATTATTTTAAAATAAAAATTTTCTATCGGAATTGAATTTTTTTACGAGAAAAGTTTACAATTCTTTCTTTAAATACTTTTTTAAATGTTTAGGACGGCCGCAATTAAACAAGTCAAGAAAATGATATAAGTATTAGCTTCCGAATCGAATCGTAACTCGATTTATTTTATGAATTTTTTAAATTTTAATTTTATCCAAACAATTTTTCAACTATTTTTTAGATAAACAGTAGCCAACAAGAAAATTAAATTTATCACTTATTTAATAGAGGTTTAGAGATTTGGTAAATATTATTTAAAATATAGATAATATTTAAAATATTGAGAATAAGATTAATTAAAAAAATTTAAAAAAATCAAGATTCAAAACTTCATTTTAAATTATCAAAGAGTACAAAATATACAAAAAGGAACAGCCAAATCTATTTTAATGAGCAATTTAAATCGATACCACAAAACTTATAAACATGTCCACGAATTCAAACTGACCGTTAAAGACTGCTAGCTCACTGAAAAAACAACCGAATGAAACACAAGCTGTTCCAAATGGCATCGAGTATAGTGAGTCTGATGTTGAAGAAGAGGAACCAGTTTCAAAAAGAGCAAGATTGGAGGCAAACAATGTGGAAGTAATTGAAAAATGAGGAAAAAATTAAAAAATTTAGTGTCTCAAGTAAAAAAAAGTTTTTTTTAATTTTTATTGTCATTTTAATCAAATTGGTGTCAAATAATAAAAAAGCGTTTTTTTAATGCATTTTTTTATGGTTTTTTCAATAAAATTGGAGGAAAAACTTAAAAATTTGTGGTAGACGAACTAAATTTCTCTATTTTAATTACGAAAGGATTTTAAAACCCAAATATTAGATTCGACTCCTTGCACCTTTATACGAGGTTAATCAAACATGAGCTTCAATGAAGCTGATGCATACATCTCGTAGCAAGGGAGTCCGGTTATGGTAGTGGTGGTATTTGCTAGCTAGATTCTAAAATTAAACAGATTAGTCAAATTTTTATTAAATTTATTAAAATTATTTATTATTATCCATTATTCACAAAAAATTACCGATTTATCCAAATAA
This sequence comes from Brachionus manjavacas, assembly GCA_019054805.1. Classification (NCBI taxonomy): domain Eukaryota; kingdom Metazoa; phylum Rotifera; class Eurotatoria; order Ploima; family Brachionidae; genus Brachionus; species Brachionus manjavacas. Next base: position 561,237 of record JAHQIY010000033.1, on the reverse strand, counting down.
ATTAATAAAAAAACTTGTTTGAAAATAGTCCAAAGCTGGATTTGCCACAAATTTATGAAATAATTAATAATTTAAATTTTAACTTAGTATTAAAAAAACTCTATCTGTGAAGACTCCTTTTGTGAAATAAGACTGCGGTAATGTGTCGATTAGCCGACACTTTGTCCGAGCTCGCCTTGAACCAGTAGAACTCCATCAAAGCAAATAAAATGGCAATCAAAGTGCATCCGAAAAAAAATGTGAGTATGAGCATCCATTCAGCGCGGTTCAGGTATTTCTTGGCTCGGTTCAGGTCCCGATTTTCAAAATATCGTTTGGTTTTCCTGGCAAAAAATATGCCCAATAGACCGGTAAATGGAAAACACCAACAGCAAATAACAGAGACCAAATTGATGTATTTAACATGGTCCGAATTAAATTCGGAACTTGGCTCTTGAATGGTAAGACTAGTGTTTATGACCAAATTTCCCGTTTGATCACGTTGCACCAACGAGTTCGATGATAAATTCAGAGAAGCTAATGATGAATCTTGTCCGTTTGTGGGCACTGATCTGCTGGACTGCCGGTCTTGATTCAAATTCAGCTTGTTCTCGTCTTGGGTCAGGTTCTCTTTGCTTGTTTTGTAAGCCTCGAGCAAGAGATCAGTGCAAATGAGCGATTTTGGATCAGCTTTTTGTTTCTTGTCTGCAAGGGCTGGCTTTGATGGCGATACATTCGATTTGACAGCAAAACCATTTTTGTTCACATAAACATATTGTTGGTTTTTTTCCATGTCCGGAATTTTCTGATCCGAAGAGCTTTTGACCATTTTGCTGGCGTTCAAAAAGTTGGAATCAGTTTTCTGATTTACGAATTCATCTGTTTCTCGGCAGTTGCTCACTTCCGAATCGGACCGATTTGCCAAAGTTGTGTACTTGAAGTTTCCATTTTCATAAGGCGCATCGTCATCAGCTTGACGAACATTTATCACTGTTTTCATCTGATTTTTTGTTTCGCTTTTACTTGGAAACATTAAAAGATTATGTTTAAGAATGAGCTAAGAATGAGCTAAAATTTAGATGATTTTTGAAAATTTAATATTCAGAGTGTGTTTTTATTTTTTGTTTGGTTTTAAAGCACGCCGATTTTCTAAACTTAATTTGCTTTGGTTTATGTCATATCCAATTTGTGGACAAAAAAAGTTAAATTTGTAAAATAGTCATTTTTGTTTATAAAATAGGCGGCGTGACAACAAAAAAATTAATTAATATTTTTAAATTTTTGTCACCAGTCAAACAAATAGCAAAGTAAATCAGCGAATATTCAAACCAAAGCTTGATTGAAAATAAATTTAGTACCTTGAATTTAAATTTTTTGAATAAATATTTTAAATTTTAATTTTTGTTTGGATCATAATTTTGATCTAAAAATAATAACTAGGCCACCACTTTCGGAATTCTAGGTACACCATTTGAATTAGACTAAATGATTTTTTTTTCTTCAAAAATTTACATTCTTAACTTTTTTTATTTCTATAAATTTTTTTAATTATTAAGGAAAAATTATTTTCGATTTATTAAATTAATAGATTAAAAATTTATTGTTTAAATATCTAACTTAATAGCAAATTTTCAAAAATGATTCGGAATTTAGCAATTATTCTCTAAATTAATTAAAAAAGCATTTTTTTTGATTTTACACCAAGCTTTAAAAAAAACTTAACTTTATTAAAATAATTCAATTTCATTTCATTTATTTTTTTTGGTTTTAGTTAAAATTAACTATAACAAGGTTTTTTCGCGTTGCTTCGCTTCCGGAATAATAAAAATTAAAAAAAAGAGAAATCAGTTTTGATTATTCAATTAATTGATTGATTTTATTTATTAATAAAATTGAAAAATTCTTATCAAAAATTGATCTTAAAAAATTTGTTCATAAGTATTGATAAAATAATTAGATAAGTATTTCTGTAGTATGTCACAAAAAGTTAGAATCAATCTTTTCTTTTTCTTTTTGTTCGTTAACTCGGCTATTTCTCAATGAGTCTTTGTCGGATCTTTCAAAAAAAAAATATTTTTTTTTTACCTATTTTGGCTAATATTTAGATACTCTTACCTTCATGAGACCGAGAAATAAGTAAATTGTCAAAGAAAATTAATTTTTTTAGCAAATTCGCTAAGGCTTTGTAAGCGTTAAAATAAATTGGTTAAAATAATTTTACATCAAAATGCAAAATTTAAATTAAATTTTTTTTTTAATTTAAATTTAAATTAAAGATTCATCAATAAAAATTTTGTTGGTTTTGGGTTTGAAAATTTTAGTAATAATCAAGTTAATAAAATATTAATTAAAAAGCAGCAATTCTACTAGGTTTTCTCATAGGAAAAAAAAAATTATCTTCAAATGTAAATTTTAAAAAGGCTTTATCTTTTTTGAAATGACAAAAAAACTAAATGTAGTGACTAATTTAATCACATTTTTCTGACAAAAAAAAAACTAATTCGGGTGACAGATAAAAAGTAAGAAGTAAAAACAACTTTTTGTTTTTTTGTCTTTTAACTGTTGATTTCTTCCACCTTCCACTTTTTTTAGGTAAATTCACATAATTTTCTTGATCAACTATAGTTGCTTCGTCAGAGATTAATGATTTTCTTTCGGACTGTTAATTCGTTAGGTAGCTCGTGTTCGAATTCATTTGCAGAACTACAGTGAAGTTCGCTTTGGTAGAACAAAGCTGCAACATGCTTCTTAGGTCTTCCTCTTTCACGCTTCTGACCGATTGGAATAGATTTAGCATCATCTGGGAATGTGCAAAACTTGAATCGACATGCAAGACCAAGAACAAGGACGCAAATTTAATTCTTAAAAATTCTCCACAGTTGCATTTACTTTCTTTCCAATCATTTGAGCAGAGAGTGGTCTCGATGATCTTACACCATTTCCCAAAACAGATCGAAATGGCTATAAACAAGACGACCATTTGCACCAGAAATTTCCGTGTTAACATTACTCGTCCATTGAAACGCGGCTGTATACAATTGTAGATTGCATTTGAAGTCAGAGTGGAAGTTGTCCGATTTACATCATTTTGATGCCTGTCTCTTTGCCCTTTTAAAAATTATTCATGTCTAATTTTAATACTCAAAAATTCAAAATTAAATTTTTAGCAATTTTATTTACCTTGAAAATATTTAATCTTTTGAATTATTTAATGAGTAAAATGTTGTAATTTTCAAATAAAATAGTATAAAATAGTTTTTGCATTAATTAAAAAAACTTCAAGGATACTTAGAATTTTGTTAACCTTTTAATTAGACGAAAATTTCCAACTAAATCCTTGGAAATATTTTGATCCTTGTTATTATAACGAGATATCAGAGATTTAATCCGCGTCATTCGTGATACACATCGCATTCATTTGAAATTAGGCAAATCCGTGCTTTCACTTAAAAATTATTTAATTGAAATAGTTGAGACAAATTGAGATAAAATTTTGTTTGTGTGTACCAAAATATCAAGTCTGTCCTATGGCGCAAAGTATTCTATTCAAAAGCTAAACGTATAATTTTCACAATTCTTAACTCTCGGAAACAAAAATTCTAGAAAATAATTTAAAAAAATTTTAATAAAATGTATAAAGTAATATTTTATAAGTTTTTTCTATTTGTCCTTTATTTAACTGCTGGTCTGATGAGCAAACTAAATGAATATTCAAGTGAAACAAGTAATTCGGCGAGTGAACTGCCTAATGAGTATCCAAATAACATTGGTCAGCCGACACTCTGGGTCAATCCGTTTGTCACCAGATTTAAAGCACCCACCACAACCATTAGAGTTTTTACTACCGTAACTACTACACGAAGAACTCTAAAGCCGCTCGCTAAATCCATCTTACTCGACAAAATTACAGGAAAAATAAAAGACTACAATGAACTCGATTACTATTGATAAATTTTAATTAATGTTGGTTATAAAAAATTATTGTTATTGATTTCTAAATAAAGTTATTAATTTTTGGATTTTTTTATTAAACAGTTAAGAAAAGCATTTTTCAATTGATTGATGTGATATTCATGTTAAAGGGTTGAAAAATAAGGGCCCTAATAAAAACGCTGACCCCCCCCCCCCACATTTTCATTTTGAAAAAAAAAATTTTCAAAAATTTTAGTATTTACTTTTAATTTCTTAAAATTAAGTTAACTTGCTGGAGAAAAAGAAATAATTTATTTAGAAATCTAAAAATCGTAATTTTCGAAAAAATGATATTCTTAGAAGAAGATTAGCTTAATTTTCAGAAATTACAGATAATTTTAAACAAAATGATAACGTAAAGGCTCATTTATTAGTCCTTTATTTAGTATATTTGTTAATGATAAAAAAAAATTAAAACACTCTTTAACTTTCAATGACCACTTGGTTATACTTTTATTAAACATTTTTAATTATTATTTTTGTCAGTTCTAAATTATTAATAAGTCACTTCAAGAAGTAAAATTTGTCACCCCAAAATCTTTAAGCCAAAATTTTTCAATTATTAATTAAATTTAATTTAAGTAGAAAATAAATACAAGTTTTTAAAAATTTTTTTAGGGCTTTTTTTTTTATTTCAGCTCAACCAAAGAGTCCAAAGTTTATTTTTTTATTATTTTGTTTAATCTAAAAGAGATAAAAATAATAAGTTAAATGAATTAAAATGCAGAGCAATATCGATAAATGGCTAAGTGGTTAAGAGATCCAATTTTTTCGGACATTGTTTAATGATGATAACTACTAGATCAATAAATATCTAATTTTCTTAGTTATTCTTGTAAATCTAAACAAAAGATTTATTAATAAGAGAAGCTTGAAATATCTATAGGACAAAAAAGATGAATTATATATCCTAAAACTTTTAATTAAATGAAATCTAATAAACCTGATTATTTTTAAAGCATTAATTGAATTTTATTTTATACTTCCAAATAAAATTTTATCAATTATAAGTTAAGAAAAAATAAATGTGTTATAAAATAAAAAATTAGATGTAAATCCGCAAGAGACCTAATCAAAAACAGTACAAAGTTTGCCTTTTCTCTTAAGATCTTCTTCTTAAAAAATAAGATAATGGTTAAATAAAATACCAAAATAACTACAAAAATTTATTAGTCACTAATAATAAATTTTGCATGTAATAAAAAAAATTAAAAATTAAAATCAAAAATATTTCTACATTTTCTAATAATTTAAAGAATTATTTTTCAGCATGTTAAGAAAAATTTAGGCTCAAAATAAAAAAAAGAATATAATTTAAAAAACATAAATTTTTATTTAAAAAAAAAAGATTAAAATAAATAATAAAAAAAATAATTGATATTTTACAATCATTTATTTAAAATGTTTATTTACTGATAAATTATAATTTTCGTGGTGAATTAGTTGGATTGATGATGTTTGAAATGTTTTCCAAAGAACCATTCAATAATTCCTGCAATTGAGTCAAAGCATTGATGACGTCTTGTGGAAGGGCAGTGATGTCTTGTTCGATAGTGTGCAAGTTGTTGATCAAACTCAAGATATCGGTGATAGATCCCAATGAGGTTCCGTGAGTCAAGCTACCCAAAACATTCAAAATGTTGGCAGTGTTTTCACCTGATGGCAACAAGTTCAAGATGCTGGACAAATCTTTATTGTGTTTTCTTGCTGGATTGATGATGTTTGAAATGTTTTCCAAAGAACCATTCAATAATTCCTGCAATTGAGTCAAAGCATTGATGACGTCTTGTGGAAGGGCAGTGATGTCTTGTTCGATAGTGTGCAAGTTGTTGATCAAACTCAAGATATCGGTGATAGATCCTAATGAGGTTCCGTGAGTCAAGCTACCCAAAACATTCAAAATGTTGGCAGTGTTTTCACCTGATGGCAACAAGTTCAAGATGCTGGACAAATCTTTATTGTGTTTTCTTGCTGGATTGATGATGTTTGAAATGTTTTCCAAAGAACCATTCAATAATTCCTGCAATTGAGTCAAAGCATTGATGACGTCTTGTGGAAGGGCAGTGATGTCTTGTTCGATAGTGTGCAAGTTGTTGATCAAACTCAAGATATCGGTGATAGATCCCAATGAGGTTCCGTGAGTCAAGCTACCCAAAACATTCAAAATGTTGGCAGTGTTTTCACCTGATGGCAACAAGTTCAAGATGCTGGACAAATCTTTATTGTGTTTTCTTGCTGGATTGATGATGTTTGAAATGTTTTCCAAAGAACCATTCAATAATTCCTGCAATTGAGTCAAAGCATTGATGACGTCTTGTGGAAGGGCAGTGATGTCTTGTTCGATAGTGTGCAAGTTGTTGATCAAACTCAAGATATCGGTGATAGATCCCAATGAGGTTCCGTGAGTCAAGCTACCCAAAACATTCAAAATGTTGGCAGTGTTTTCACCTGATGGCAACAAGTTCAAGATGCTGGACAAATCTTTATTGTGTTTTCTTGCTGGGGCTGCCAAAGATATATTGGCAATGCCGATAATTAAGAAAAAAGTTAAAAATTTATTCATTTTTTTTATTTTTTTAATATTCAATAAGTTTTATGCAAGCTTTGTTTTTATAGACTTTTTCTTGAAGGCGTTTAATCGAACTGTGTTTTTTCTCTCATTTATTCCCACATTTTTTATCACTTTTTTTTTTGATTTAATTTTTTTATTCTAATTCTTTTTTTTTATTTAATTTTTAGAAATAAAAAAATATATTTTCTTGATAATTTCATTCTCGTTGAAAACATGGCCTGAATATTTGTTCCGATCGATTCAATTGAAGTACCTTCTTAGATTTCATTAAATGATTTTTTTCAGTCAATGGTTTTTTTTATATAAATAACTTTAAGTGACCAATTTTATTGTTCAAACAATTAATTTAATCTAAAGCAAATAGACACAAATTATCCTTTTCAAATAAACCTTACTTTTTTTTCTATTTGAAATTTGTTTAGGTAGAGATTTCAAATGATCTTTAGTAAAAATTGTTATCGTCAAAATTTTCTACTTTATTTCTTTTTTTTTTCTAAGTTCAAAATGCTTTTAAATTTTTTTGTACTTTTTACTCCTATTTTTTATTGCTCTTTCCTATTTTTTTTTTTAAATTTTAACTTATTTTACATCTTATTATATAATATTTATACCTTTTTTTCTAATTTTATTGAATTGATAATGGAGTTAATTAAGAAAAATCGAAAAATTCAAATTCTATTTAACACTAGAAGAGAAGTGCCGAGAAGTTTTTTTGAACTTTTTTTATCTATCAAAATAATAAAAATCCATCAAAAATAATCGAATTTTTATTAAAGGAATATTAATTTTCAAAAAGATTTAATTATATTAATAATCAAACAGCATTAAAAAAATATTAACATGAAGGCCCATGAAGTTTTTTAGGCTTTTCAAAAATTTTGTCTTTAGATTTAGTCATTTTTAAGAAATTTGAATTAATTAATTTTTTTTAAATTCATAATAACTAGTAAATGTACAATAAAAGATAAAAAAAGCCATAAAAACTCTTTGTTTTTTTAATAAATAGAAATTTTAAAGGCTTCTTCGGGATGAATGTTTAAAAATAAGAGATCTCCTAAAAATTTTATGTTGTATTTTAATTTAAAAAAAAAGTCTAAATAAATATTTTCTAGTTGTTAAAAATTTGTTCTTTGAATGCAACAGGTTCAGAAACTATTTTTTAATTATCTGGCAAAACCTGCAAGAAACTAAATAATTGAATGAGAATTGCAAATTTTTATGAGGTTAAGACTTGTCTTAATTAATTTCAAAAATTTCGATTTAATTGGACTTTTCTTCCGAAAAAATTGGAAAAAACTACCAAGATTTTTGATGTTTTAATTATTCAAAAATTCCAATTTAATTTTCTTGTTGAATCTTTTAAACTAAAAGCTAAAGAGAAATTATTAAGAGTTCATTAGATGAATGCACATTAAAATTTTGAGAAAAATTTTTGACCGATGGCCATCGACATTTTTCAAAAAAATCCCACATCATTTTCTAATTTTTTTCGAATAATTTTTTGTCATTGTGAGACCTCAAATTTTAAAAAAGTTAATAAAAATGGAATAGTGAATAGAATGTGTAAATAGATTTAAATAATTTAATAGGTAATCAGATCAAAGATTTATTTTTGACCATCAATGATACTTTTATTGGGCTTGGAACAAGCGTGAAAGTCAGCCATGATATTTTTTGAAATTTTATTAGATTTTTTTTCAATTTTAAAAGTTTTAACTTAATTTATGCTGCAAGATTTGAATTTGTAATGAAAAAAAAAATTAAAAAAAATTTTATCCAAGGTGAGAATACAAAATTGTTTTTAAGTAGTGACCTTTTAGTCTAGAAGAAAAGAATGAAAAAAGCGCTCACATTGACCTAAAATTGGCTATTCTTCTCAGCTTGAAAGGTCTAATTTTCACCACTAATTAGTCACATGACTTCTTGACATGACTTCACATTTCTGCAGCTTTTAAAACAAAACTAAAAAAATAAAACAAATTTAAATAATTGCTTTCAAGACCCGCTAGAATTCACTTTTGTTGTCTCAAATGCTCTCACAATGAAACAAATACAACTTGCTGTTGCTTTTCTCCTATGGCTCGGCAGTCTGGCCGATCTTGGCGACGAGCTGACCAATCTATTTCAGCAGAGGCCCGACCCGAAGCATTCGCCACAGTCCGGCTTGATCGAGTCGGACCAATGCGAGCCCTTGGACACCAACATCCTGCCGCTGTGCAAAGACATAGCCTACAACGAGACTCGCTTTCCCAACTTTTTGAAGCAAAAAAGCCAAAAAGAAGCCGCCCAAGACACGGCACTCTATCTGCCCCTGATCAGAATCAACTGCTCGCCAGTCCTCAAGCTCTTCCTGTGCTCGCTGTACGCGCCACCATGCGTCAAAAACTACTCTTCGACGCTGAAGCCGTGCCGCGAGATGTGCCAAAAGGCCAAGTCGGGCTGCGAGGACATAATGAAGAAGTACTCGGTGCCGTGGCCCGACTACATAGACTGCTGGAAATTTCCGTCATTCAACGGCCCCGAGGCCTGCATCACAGACGACAACTATGCCCAAGCTGGCCACAGCTCTCACCAGCGCACTTTCGCGCTGTCCGCGCCCGCCAGCACCAACAAACTGGACACCAGCTTTCTGGCCAACCTGACACCCGAACAACAGCAAATTTTGCTCAACTCGCTGATCGGCGCCACCAACAGCAACCCGGTCAGCAGCTTGCCGAAGCAAAACTACTATCAATTGTACGCGGCGGCCATTGCTGCGGCGGCCGCCGTCCAAAATCAGCACCAAAGCCAAAGCTATGTGCATCAGCAACGAGTCAAATTTGTGTGTCCGCCGCTGCTCCAATTGATCACAGACACCAAGAACACCTACTATCTGACAGTGAACGAGGAGCACGTGACTAGCTGCGCCATGCCATGCGACAACAATTTATTTGACCAAGGCGAGATCAGCTTTGCCAGGTCTTGGATACTCATTTGGGCGTCGCTGTGCTTCAGCTCCACTCTGATCACCCTGCTGACCTTTTTGATCGAGACGTCGCGCTTCCGCTATCCAGAAAGGCCCATCATTTTTCTCAGCGCATGCTACATGGTCGTGGCAATGGGATTTTTGATCGGCTCCAGTTCCAACAACAACTCGATTGTGTGCAAGTCGCACAAGAATGCCATGATGCAGATCAAGGAGTATTTGGTGCAGGGCGTGGAGCACTTGCCATGCACTCTGCTCTTTATGATGGTGTATTTTTTCGGCATGGCCTCGTCCATCTGGTGGGTGGTCTTGACACTCACTTGGTTCCTGGCCGCTGGTCTCAAGTGGGGCCACGAGGCCATCGAGAACATATCCTCCTATTTTCACTTGGCCGCATGGACCATACCGGGCGTCAAGCTGATAGCGATTTTGTGGCTGCAGAAAATCGACGCTGACATCCTCAGCGGCATCTGTTTCACCGGCCTGAGGAACATGAACTTGATGAGGGGCTTTTTGATCGCGCCCTTGCTCCTCTACTTGATCCTGGGCGCCTGCTTCTTGCTAGCAGGCTTCGTGTCTCTGTTCAGAATACGCAATGTGATGAAGCATGAGGGAAACAAGACGGACAAGCTGGAAAAGTTCATGGTGCGCATCGGCGTCTTCAGCATCATGTACATGGTGCCCGCCATCATAGTCATCTGCTGCTACTTTTACGAACAGTCTTCGTATAACAAATGGATGGACTATTGGCTCAAGACCAACTCCATCGAGCTCAACTTGCCACCGGACTATGTGTCAACTATTTTGTACGAAAACGACCGCGGCTCGATGATCTTCTCGCTGTTCATGGTCAAGTATGCCATGTTGCTGGTGGTCGGAATCACGAGCAGCTTTTGGATTTGGTCGCACAAGACTGTGAGCTCGTGGCAAAGGTTTTTTGACACCATTTTCGGCTGCTTTAGCGCAAACTTTGCGCCCAAGTACAAACACGAAGCTGCTGTGTGATCCCACATGGCTTTGTAAAAATTGTGCCAGATTAAAGGAAGTACTCAATTTCTTAAAATGTTATTTAAGTTTTTTGATCAAAGATTATGTGTTTTATTTTTTTTATTCTATGAGATAATTTGAGGCTCAAGACCTTTTGATAAAGTTTTAAACGCAATTTCTTTTTTATTAATAAATGAACTGAATTTAATTTGTAAATAAAAGTCTTCTGTTCAATAGGAAATAAAGTTTATTAACAAATTCGTATTTTTTGCTATCACATTTAATTGAATGATTTAATTTTTTATTTTTTTTGGTCATTTTAACCTAGAATTATTTGATTAATTTTAATTTTTTCATTTTTTTTTTCATTTTTACTTAAACATACTTGGCTGTTTTCGCCACTAAGTTTTATTTTTAAACACTTAACTGGAACTTTTTTTGAGAATACTTAAACATTTTTAATAGAAAAATAACTGAATTAAAAAATAAAAAATAGCCTTTAATTTTTTTCTAATTGATATTCAATTGAAAAGAGAAAATTAAATTTTCTATAGACATCCATCCAAAATTGGCTGAAAAAAACAACTATTAATTAACATATTAATTAAAAAAAATCTTAACTTTATTTTTGAATAAAGTTTCATTTAAAATAAAAATTTTTTTACGAGCTTTTTTTCAACTGTGTTTCACTGTTAACCGAATAGAGAGACAAAATTTATTTTTTAAGAAAATATTAAATAAAAAAAATAATCATGTAATAAAAAGAAAAAAACCCATTTAAAAACTTTATCTGGAAAAATTATAGTATAAATTACTTAATTGTTTTCTTAGCTTTTATTCATATTGTTTTAGATTGTTCAAGCAGCAATTTTTGTTGAATTTCTAATTTTGAAAGAAGTTACTTTTAAAATAAAATTTAAAAAATAATTTAGATTTTTAAACAATTTAAATAAATAAATTGGCCTGATTTTTAGAAAAAAATAGAATCAATTATTATTTTTTTATGGAAATCATAAAAAAATATGTTAAGCTGTAAAGGACTAGTTACTGAGACTTGAAGGACTCTTCAGTAGCTAAATCAAGAGAGCAATTTGATTATGATTTTTAATGATATAGCTTTATTCTAGATAAAAATAAATTTTTCTTATTTTTTGCTCATATTCTATTAATTTAAATGTAAACAATCTAAATTTAGTGCTATTAAAAAATTATTGTCCTGGAAAAAATAAAGAAATTAAAAAGCTATTATCTGATAAGATATTTAATTTGAAAAGCTTGCTTGAATATTAAAATCATGTTTTACTTGAATAAGGCTTTTTCTTTTTAGACTTTGAATAAACTTTCTTATGCATTTGGCTCATTCTCATGCGTACACCTACTGAATTTTTTTGGTTGGGAGAAAAACTTAAGTTTATAAGTTGATTTTTGGTGATCGGTGTTGAATTAAAATCTAGAAATCTTGAAATATGGCTTCAAAATTTTATTGCAAAATTTTATCAATTAGAAATAAAACAAAAACTCTCTTTGAAAAGTCAGGAAACAGCATTAAACAAAATATAAAAAAAAATTCATCTTGGAAATTAAATTAATTTAAAAAATTAATTATTATTTAACAACAAATATTCCAAAGTTATTTTTTCTCTTGATTCATTTAAATCTTCTCGAATTAAATATTTCCAATGGGGACTTGAATGTCGTCGAAAATTATTTTCTTCACCACTAGAATCGGAATCAGACTCTTGTAAATTTCTCGGCTCAATGGATATTCTGGGTTCATTTGCTTTTTGTAATTGACTTGGGACTAAATTGAAAAATAAAAAAAAATTTAACTGGCAGAATTAGTAAAAAAAAAATGGAATAAAAATTTTTGTAGTTTTTAGTTTTTATTAGTTTTTTCACGCTTTTATTTTAATCGAAAAATTTTAATTACCAAAATTATTAAAATTACCAAAAAAAAAAATTTTAAATTTTAAATAAATTTATACATTTTGGAAAGAATAATCAGCACAAGAAGTAAAGGATAAATCTTGGTAATGGAGTCAATGGAGCGCATGATCTAGAAGAGACCAGTAGTGAGTGTGATCTAGGCATTGTTATATCTAATGATTTAAAGTTGGAAAATCAGGTCCAGAAAGCAGTCAACAAAGCAAATAAATTTTGGGGATGGTAAAGAAATCATATAATCATCATCATTTTGATTGAAAAAGTCCGCAGTTTGTACATGTCGTTGGTAAGGCCATATTCGGAATATGCTAATCAAGCGTGGAGACCGTATCTTAAGAAGGATATTGAAGAATTGGAATCTGTTCAAAGGAGAGTAACTATATTGGTGCAATCAGTGAAAGGACTAAATTATAAGAGGGTTTAGTCAAGTTCAATAGGACATCAGTTGAAGAAAGAATTGAGAATGGCGAGCTTATTTTGAAGTATTGATTGAAAAATAAGATTCTCTGATTCAACTTGATTACCAACAGTGAAGTAAGCTTATGGAGCAGGTTACCAGCAGAGATTTTTCACTATAAAACTGTAAATGAGTGTAAGAACAAGTTGTACAAAATTAACCTGGAATCACTAGGATCAATTTATTAGCAAAAAGCAATCATAATGTGTATCCCACATTTCGTGTAATTCCAGGAACTGGGATATATTATTACTTACGATAGTTAACTTATTATTAAAATAAATATTTTAATTTATTTTAATTTATTTAACATCTTTTTTATAAAAAAATCTAGAAATTTGAGTTAATTAGAAATTATTTTTCAGTACTTTTAACTTTTGTACTTTCTAGAAGCTATCTCAGAATCAAGATCTAATCAACATGGTTTTAATTCATAAAATTATGTGATGTTTTTTTTTATTATTCTAATGATGGTTTTTAATATCTTGTTTCTTCCTTTAAATTCAAAAAATGGCTGAAATTAACCCAAATTTTAGAAAAATCTTCTTTTAAATTTGTTCTAATTTTATTAAAAAGAAAATTGGAAATTTCGGTTTTTTAAAATTTTTCTTGGACTAAAATCATCATTTAAGCAAAATTTAAAAAAAGTAATTTAATAGTAATTTAAGTGATGTCTTAAAAGCAAGACTTTTATGGTAGCAATAACTTTGTACCTTTTTCTCTAAAATTTAAGATTTGTTCTGTAAATTTTATAGCGATTTTTTTATCTATATTTCTTATTGCAAAAAACAGAAACTAAAATTTATTTTTGGTAATCTTCCAAAATTTTCTATTGAATGTATCAAATGATACAATTAACAGAACCAATTTTAAACTCTTTGAAAAAAGTTACCGAAATTTTTGGTTTCTAAGATATTGTCACATTTGAAAGAGATGATAATTTAGTTTAAATTAAAAAATTACTAATTTTAAATCTTTTTTCTGTAATTCAATAATTTTAAAAAATATTTAGCTACTCACTTTCTCTTACCCTCTAAAAAAAAAGGGTCTAAAAAGCAATACTATTCAGGTTGATTGTTATGAAAAAATTATTTCTGAAATTTCTCAATTTTATCCGGTCAATAATAATTTTACGTTGGAAAATATTGTTTATAAATATGATGAAAATTTCATAATAAGGATTTAGTATCAAGACTCTACAAAGCTTTTGTCAGACTCTATCTTGAATATGGAGTTACAATTTGGAGACTTTACTTGAAGAAAGACATAGACGCCATCGAACTGTTCGAAAACGAGCAACAAGGCTTGTGCCTGAAATCATTAGTAAATCTTATGAAAAGATTTCAAAAATTAAAATTGACAACACTCGAAATTAGACGACTTAGAGGTGATTTAATACAGATGTTTAAAATAGTTAAGGGTTTTAGTGAAATTAACTGGTTTAATAAAATTGTATTTAAAAATGGATAGTTTTTTCAATCGACACTTCAATTAAGATCACACGCATTCCAGATAGAAAGACAACAAGTCAAGAATTGGGATCAGTGTCAAAATTTTTTTACAGTAGAGTCTAAAACTCCATTATTTCATGTGGCCAGCCACATTAAAGCTTTTTATTTATTATTATTATTATTAAACCCCAAAGTTGAGTTGTTTAGGAGATGGAGTGGAGAAAAATGCAAAGGTGAATGGACTTTACGGCTTCAAAAATCGAAAGCACATAAAGAAAAATATAAATTTTATTTAATTTGATTATTTTTTATGAAATAATTTTTTAATTGAATTTTAAATTTGTATAATTTTTAAAGAATAATAAGGAATTTTTCAATATTTTAAATTAATTTCAAGCAAAAAAATGTTTACACTCAAAATGCAGTCACATAAAAATAAAAATAAAATTTTCGTTTTGTTTTTAGCTTACTAAAATAATTAATTGATAATTAATAAAACTGTAATTACTTGGTCTTCCTCTGCCTCCAAAATTAATTCTAGCCTTTGGATCTTGTGACATTAAATTTGATTTTTTTGCACTTGGTACAATATCTGTATTTTTGGTCACAAATTTGTACATATGATATACATTTAAACAATCAGACTAAATTGGAAAAAAATGAAAAAAAATTAAAAAAAGCCAAAATTTTACCTTATGGGTTAAATCTGAACCATCCGAATAAACTTTATCATACATCATTTGAAACACATTTCCATCAAAAAAATTCCTTATTTTAAAATAGCGTGCTTTGAACGGGTTGCCAGTTACATGATTTACCAAATCGAACATTTCGATGCCGCGGAGAAAAATACTCGCTAAGTTAGTTGCCCTTAGATTTCTGTTTTTTTCAAATATTTCCTTTCTACTAATTCTCAATTTGTCAAAGGTGTATAAAAAAGCTTTAATGTCACGGTCATTCAGCAATTTTTTTTTGATCATTATTTCTAGAATCAAGCAAGGAATAAACATTTCAAAGCTAGTTTTGAATGTTTCTCTAGACCCTTGTTCAAAAGAACTTCCGATACAGTCGAACCACAAAGTTTTTCTGGCCTTGCCACCTAAAGTCCAGATCTTGTCAATATTCATTTTTTTATAGTAAGGATTCACATCTACTATTCTTTGATCGATTGTTCTGCCATCTGCAGACAAATAAAATTCGCTCACATGAACCCCTTCAAGACCACTAAAGAGCACTCTATAACAGTTTAGGCGTATTTGTTGAAAAATATCATCTGCCTTTGGAAATTCACCACAGTCTTTTTCCAAAAGAATTGGCAAAAATATTTCTCTCTAAAATAAAATATAAATTTATTCCAAAATAAAACAAAAAATTTACTTTTCGAAAAAGTTTTAGCAATAATGGTGATGTGATACAATTTACATGAAGCTGTTTTAGTTTAAAGTCGAAATCATTTGGAAGAGTAATGTCTGATTCACTTTCTGTTTCCTTAAAAAAATTTTTTTAGATTTGTGATCTCGAAATTATGAAAAATGCAGCAATGATTTCCTACAAGGATTAACGTAAATTTTTGCTTGGTAAAAAAGAAAGAAATAAATTACCCGCGGAACTTCTAGAGTTTCCAGAAGTTTGCCAATCTACATCTTTCTCTTTTACAACTTACTAACACTGATTTTCTAATGAAGAGTCTACAAAAGAATTGCTATATTTGAGAAAAAATAACCAAATTAAAAATTTTCCTTTTAAAAATTATATCTTACGCAAATTTAGTTAATTTTGTATGAAAATGTGCCAAAAATTTTTAAAATAAAGTAGATTTTCGCAATAATCCCCATGGTAAATCAAAGTAAATAAAAATTTTAAAAAATACTTACCATACTACAATTTGAATTGTTTTCATTTAAAAATCTTAAATTGATCATTTTAAAGTACTCGTTATTCTTGAGATCAGCTTTGGTACGAGCCCAAGTACTCGTTTCATGAAGCTCAATTGAATTGAACCATTGCATTTTATCCAAAATTCTTTCTTTGATTTTTTTCACCGTATCAACTGAAAACCTTAAAATGCTTTTTTAAAAAAACAAAATTTAAATTTTTTTTTAAATTACTCAAAAATTTCAATCACAACACTATCAATATCAAAAGGTTCCTTCAGATTTTTTACATAATTAACCAAGTTTTTAATAACTATCAGATTTTTGTCCTTTTAATACAAAAAAAAAAGTTCAAAAATAATTAGAAAAATTAATTGATTAAATTACTTCTGATTCTGATTTAGACAAAGTTTTTAAATTCTTATTCAAACTATTGATATTAAATTGGCCGATGCTGATCAAAATGGAAAGAAGAATCATTTTCTGTACATTTAGATTAAAAAGTTCCAAGGCAATTTCAAAATCATAAGTGTAAGAGGAAATTTCTTTTTTTGCCGAGAGCTTAAATTTTTGGCCCGAGTAAAATTTTAACTTGGTCAAGTTTTCCTGGTTTTCTTTAAAAGCAAAAACCAGTGTGATAAGCTCGAAATCATTTGTCAAAAGAGCGTCACATTTGTTTTCAATTAAATACTGAACTATTTCTTTTTTGTGGTCACTAAACGTTGCATAGCAAAACATGTTCCTGGTCTTGAGCTCTGCAAACAGATCCTGGTTTATTTCAGAAACAATCGCTTGTTTCGAGAAGCTTGGCTCTATCCAGTTTGACATTCTTGGCGAACCTTCTGAGTTGAAAATTCTTCCAGCTTTTTTTCTAATTTCAGATTGCTTTCTTTTCCAAGAGTCAAAATTTTCTGCCGCTCCATTGAAAAAAATAATTATTTCTATTGAATTCTGAGCACATGACCGCTTAAGATCTGAATAAAAATAGCTCAAGTGATTCCACTGACCACCAGATTGCCAATCAGGGTGGCAACCACCGGTCAATCGGCTCATGCAGCTGTCTGAGTCGATTACAATGCGTAAAGGCTGTGATTGATTTTTTGATATTTTACAAAAATCAGTTCGGTCACTGAAATACAAGACCCTGTTTTCGAAATAGTCAAAAATAGATTCATTTGTTAGCATTTTTAATTAATGAAATTTTAATTAAAATCTAAAGCACAATTTTTGAATTTTATAAGATTGAATTTTTTCAAAATTTTTTAATTTTTGTTGCATTTTAGTCAAAATTATTCAAAACAATCATTCCTTTTTCATATTTATTTATTTCTAAACAGAAATTTTTGACTTTTTAATCTTGAAATTGACTTTATTTTGGCAAGAAAAATTGGTTAATTTCGAATTAACAAAGTTTTTTTTTTAATTTTTTTATTCAAAATCCTTGTATTTAATGAAACCTAATTCACAATTTTTAAACCTTTCACCAGCTCTGCATCGAACTAACATTTATTCTAGCAGTTTAAAAATATAAATGAAAATTTTCAATTCAATTTTTTTTCAGTTTTTTTGCAGCGGTGAAATTTAAAGCAAAAATTGTCGCAAAATTTATTTTTTTATATATTGACACAGATTTTTCACATGCTTGATAAGTCGTAAATGTAAACAATGAACAGAATCGGACCCAAAACCGAACCCTGTAGGACTCCACTCTCAACACTAACCCATTCAGACACTGTTTCACCCATAATCACTCTCTGTCTTCTGTTCAAAGCCTGTCTAAGGTTCATTGACTCCGAGATAAAATCTTTAGACTCCGATAAATTTGTAACACATGACTTATTTTTTATGAATCCTTGTTGTTTATTGTTGATCAAAATATTCACCTCTAAGAAATCGAATATAACTGCTTTTAAAAGCTTCTCTTTAATTTTGCATGGTATTGAGGTCGGTGATAGAGGTCTATAATTAGAAGCCTGCATCCTGAAACCCTTCTTGAACAAACAAGTGACATTTTCCTCTCGCCATTTGCTTGGAACTAAAGACTAAAAAAAAATAATTGATAGATTCAGAGAGATAGCTTACGCAGCTTCTTTTAATACCCATGGATGAATACCATCTGATCAAATAGCCTTGTATTTATTCAGTTGTGATAACTCTTTGAATAAATTTTCTCTTGAAAAAAGTGGTCTTTGGTTCAACTTACAGTTTTTTCAGTAACTTTTTTCATTCGTGAAGTTAACGGAGGCTGATTTTTGATTCGAATTGCTGATTTAAGATACTGCATATTTAGGATGATCTGTTTTTAGGTTACCACTTTTTTCTTTAGAGCCTTGGTTTGATCTTTAACTGTTAACTGTTTTCTTGTTATAATTTTGGTTATATTTTATTTATTTTTTTATTTTAATTTACATAAATGATATGACACATGGTTAGGTAAAATTACGGAATTTTAAATAAATATTTGTCAACCTGAAATGGGCCAAAAACTGTCATTTTCAAAAAAAAACTATTTGAATATAATTTTTATGAATTTTTAATAAAATTTTTGAAAAAAATTGATTCCATTTTTAAAAGCATGATAAAAAAAAAACAAATTTTACCGAAAAAGTAAATAAAAGAAAAAAAAGAACGGTCATTGCTTTTAGAAAATCAATTTATTCTCAAAGGCAAATATTTTTCAAAAAATTAAACTAAAATCTATTTTCAGATTCATTTAATCTAATAATAATTTTTATCTTTCCAAAAATTAACTATCAAATGTAGCTAAAGGAAATCTTTATCAATCATCATGATTTTAAACTCTTCCTGGATTTCTAAAGGCCTGGGGTTCAAAAATTATTGAAGTACTTCAAGGAGAATTTCAGGATAAGTTCACTTTAATATTATCCACATATTGTTTTAAAATCTGATTTCATTTCAGTCACAAATGCAATCTAGTTTAACCAAAGTGGTACCAAACATTAAACTAAAAACTAGTCATTCTGCAGTTGCTTCAAATGAAAAGACTAAGCGGTCAAGGCTTGTTCACTCGTTGATGCTTCAAGAAATGGCTTTATAGATGAATGGCTGTACAAAGTGGAAAATGATTCAAAAATCTCTAATGTTCCATTAGAAGATTTTGTAAATAAAGTCATACCCTTTGCTCCACAGGACAAGATAATGGTCCGGACACAGTTTCGTTTAAAAAAATATATTCATTACAATAAAAAGAACAAGTTACAGCAAGCAGACTTGCAGAGACGGCTAACTAAGAAAGCCGTCGCTGTAGCTGCGTTACAGTTTTCCATGACTTATTTATTTAATTTAATTAATTTTAGTTTAATTTTTTATTCAAAATTTTATGGGCCTTACCTCAAATTTAACATAGTTAAAAAAAATTAAAAATAAAATTAAATAATTTAAGTCAAAAGTAATAATTTTTGATTTGAATTTTTTTTCACGTAATTTTAAAAAATTTCATTATAATTCTTATTTTATTTATTTATTTATTTAAATATAACGCCTCATAGGCATAAAAAAATAAAGTCCTATCGCTTGCAAAATGCTCTAAAACTTATTGTGGTATTTTCTTAGATAAAAAAAAGGTGTTCTTGCATTTTTTAATTGTTTATAATTTGACTTAAAAAGAATAATAATTTTTTAATACTTTCAATCCTAAGAACTTGATTCAGAGGAGTACTTCTTTGAAACTTTTTAATGCCAATGCCTCTTTTGATTAATAAATTTAATTTAATAAATGAGAATAAAATAAAAGACTCTGAGAAATTTGATAAAAGTCTAAAAAAAACTTTGTACTGTTTATTTGTATTAAATTTCTCAGAACCTTATTTTTAATATATGCAGAGTTATTAGCGCATTTAATTAAATATAGAATCGATTTTTAAAAGTAATGTTTATACAATTGGAGAAGGTTAAGAAAAAGAAAATTTTAAAAATTTCAAATTAAATTAAAATGAGATTTTTTATTTCTTAAAAAAATACTGAAAAATGAGCTAAAATTAAGAAAAAAAGAGACGACTGTAAATTATCAAAGAAAAGTCTCATAAAAAGTTATTATCTTCATTAAGTTATTAATTAGATGTAACTCAAGAAAAATTTTAAATTCTATAAATGAAATTTGATAACGATTTAAAAGCTAATTCAACTGAAATAATTCAAGAATGCATAAATAATAATTGTTTAAGTTACAATTTAAATATTAAAATAAAAATCTAATTTAACTAATGATTATTAGAAAATAACTAAGGAAGACATAAAGTCAACATTTAAGTGTTCATTTGAAATTTTTAGAATAAAGTTTGGGGCTTTTTATTTAATCAGACCTAAAAAAACGATGCTAAACTTGAGTATGCTTTTTTTTAATTTTAGTTTATATTTCTGAATGAATTAATTCACTTAACTTGAACAGCAGTTTTTAACAATTTATAATAATTTTAACACAAAGAATTTATTTCAAAACAAACTATCTGAATTCAAATAAAGATGGATCAAGTCTCTCAGGTTCATGTTTTCAAAAGCCATCAAAGAATCGTTAATTGTCTAACTTTTTAAATTGATTCAAGGTAATTCCTTTTACTTTTCTAGTGGTAGATAACTGGTTCCATATTTATATTGGTTCCATATTTATAACTGGTTCCATTAATTTATTTTTGTTAAATTTTTATCAATTAAAAATAAAAGAAAAATTATATCCTCACAGCAAGAAAGACATCAAAATTCTCGAATCTGTGCAACGAAGGGCTACCAAGCTAGTGAGCAGATACAGGAACTGGAGCTATGCTGATCGCCTCGCTGTCTTGGGACTCACGACACTTCAGGAGCGCCGTGTAAGAGGAGACATGATCCAGCTGTTCAAATTCTATCACGGTGTCAACGCTGTACGCTGGGTGAAACATATGGAACACTGTCACACAATATTAGGGGACACAGGAGAAGACTTTCTGGCCAAGTCACGACCAAATGTCAGCAGCGAGCTAACTTCTTCACCAACAGAGTCATCAACGAGTGGAACGCCAGTTCAGTTTAACCAGTTCAAGAACCGCTACGATGCCTACAAGTCGGTTTGTACTTCATAACTGGTTGACGTCTCACCTATCTCTATAAACAATCTTGTATCTATTCTTCGAAATTTTAGTAGAAGTAGTAGTAGTAGTAGTAGTAGTAGTACGCTGTTATCAGTTACCTGCCGGAGTGCCTAATTCACATTACGCACTATTGACAGCATTTTATCACAGAATACTGACTCTTTGGGATAAATAGTCTAATAAAATTATTGTTTGATTTGTTTAAAATTTTAAAATATGTTAAAAATAAAATAAAAAAATTTCAACTGCTTATTATAACAGTTTTTGTAATTAGTAAACCAAATTATTCAAAAAAACGCTAATAAAATATTAATTTCAAAAATTTTATAAATTGAATAAGATTTAATAAAAAAAAAAATATTAAATTTTCTAAAGTTCTGGGTCGTATTTGCGCCAAGGTCACCTAAATTTTGCTCGCATCAGTAATTCATTCATCGATTATTATATCGCAGAATTCAATTTTCTTTTCTATATTCGGCTCTCGAGATCCTCGAAAATTATTTTCGAGTAAATTTTTCTCAAATTTTTCAATTTTCAATTTCAATTTGTTTTTTCTTTCATTTTTTGATTAATTTTCATGTAATCAATGGCTTGCAACGTGTGACACTTTTGTTGGCAGTAAAGTTTAAGTTTTTCATAATTGAATGTAAATTAAATTTGAATTTAAAATTGATTTTTCTTAATTTTTTGAAATTAAATTAAAAAAATACCTGTTTTTAGGTCAAAATTTGAAAATAAATTTTAATTAACATCAACTAATAAATTAGAAATTTGAATAAAAATTTGAAAATTTTCAAATTTGATTATTTATTTTAAACTCAAAAGATTTTTGTGTTTGTGAATTATTGTTATTATATTTAGAATTTTGAACAAATTCACAATTAATAATATATCATTAGTGACAGATTATCAGTCAACAAAAGCTTACGCAAAATTAAGTATCTTTGATAAATAGTATTAGTACAATCTAAAACCTGTCCAAAAAAATAGCAACACTACTCAGTTTATTCTTAAAATCTTTTAAAATTCAAATTTATCTTTAAATTTTTCTTTTCCAATTATTATTTTGATATTTTCTCAAATACCAAATCGAATATTTACAAAACAGTCAATAACCGGTTATCCGGAATGAGATTCGAGCTTTTTTTTCATAATCTTCCGGATAATAAATTTTCCGGCTAACACGATTTGATTACGAAAAGAGGACTAAACACAGTGATAATTGATTTAGAGTGTTTATTTAGTCTGCTGATTGCTTTTCCCCATGAAGCTTGATGGTTTTGATGTTGTGTCGTTTGCAGAATCTCTGGATGTAGCCTGAAGATGCACTGAAGTTTTCGGCGGCTGGATAGAACTCTCTTTGAAATATCTTTGCTTGAAAGGCAACTGTTTCGAAGTTGATTGGCACTTTGCTGCTGCGAACTTGGTAAAACCATAAGTTGAGTGCTTCGTCTAATAGCGGATAGCTTGAAGTCTTAAATGTGCATCTGATCGCACTGTCTGGATTATCTTTTCTAAGTTCTGCTGAACCTTTGGCGATAATGTCGTAAATCGTACTCAAGCTAACCATATAATCTAGCGCAAGTTTTTTTGGGCAGTACCGATTCTTATTCTTAGTGTAATCTCCTCCCGCTGAACAAAGTTAAGAACAACCTTCTTGCGTTTTGCAATCGTGGTATCAATAACTTTTTTACTAGCGTTCTTGCGAGGCTTAGGGACTTGATACATAGGTCTTGTCATTTTTAATGCGAATAACAGAATGACTCACATCGTTTATGTTTATATATTAAGGTTTAACAGGAAGTAATACGGAAGTAATGCTGTTCTAATTAGCTCAAAGCCTAAAAAGAAGGAAGCGAAAAAGCTCAAAGTAAAAAATCAAAAAGTGCTGTTCCGAAAATTGATTCCGGATAATCGGGCATTCCGAATAACCGGTTATTGACTGTAATCAGTTTATGATTTCTAAATTTTCTTTTTTCAAATTAAAATCGAATATTTCAAAGTTTCAATTTTTTAATTAAAATAAATAATATCTATATATTTTTAAAATTTATTTAATTTCAAATAGCATATTCGAATTTAATTGTGATTCGAAAGGCTACTTATTCAAATATCAATTCTAATATACATTTCGATTTTATCACTAAATATAATTAATGTTATGCATTTTATGTATTTTCTACTCAATAATTATCAATATTTTAGGTTTTAAAAGTTAAAACAACTTTAAGTAAACTAAGAGTAATGAAAATTTTTACCATAAAAATCAAAAAAGAGTCAGAAAAACTTAACGTTTTCTATCAATATTCAATTAATCCTTCTATCTATATATTATTTTTTTTTAATTGCTAGTAATTGGAATTTTTAAAAATTATTTTTTTTTTTTAAAGTCTTTTCTTTGAATTTTTTTTACGATGAATATCATGACTAGAAAATTCTTTAAGTATTTTGAGATAATAAATTGTCTTAATCTTGATGACTCGAAGTTCCGAGATCCCAAAGTCAATTATTTTCTCCAGTATGACAAATTAGTAGTAGTAGTAGTAGTTTTGACTGTAGCTGGCTAGCCAGCGAGTGTGCTGATAAGGCACACTATGACAGCTGATGTGATTGATTGCTGCTCATCCAGCAATCAATGCCTGATTTAAAGCTGTTAACATTAGGGGCTTCAACTAATTGATTTGGCAGTGAGTTCCATATGTTAGCGGTTCTGTTGAAAAAAAAGTTATCTCTATGTTGGAGCCTCGAAATTTCTTTGTGACATTCGAAGCAGTGATCTCTTACTTGGATTTTGGTGACATTAAAATTGTTGCTTTTTTCAACCAATTCTATTCCATGCATGAACTTGTATAATTGAATTAGATCACCTCTTTTTCTTCTTTCCACCAGATTTGGAATGTTTAAAGCCTTCAATCTGCTTTCATACGGTTTGTTTCTAATTGATTGAAGAAACAAATTTCGTAGCTCTGCGTTGAATCCTCTCAAGATTCTCACAATCCGACTTAAGAAATGGAGACCATACAGGCACAGCAAATTCCAAAAGAGGACGAACAAAAGTTAAATACAATGATCTAAATAACTTACAATCAAAACGAGCGAATGATTTCCTGATGCGACCCAACATTTGATTTGCTTTGTTTGTAGCCTCTATCACTTGGTTTTTCCATTTGAGATTTGTATTGAAGATAACTCCAAGATCTCTTTCGGTTTCAGACGTTGATAACTGTTTACCATTAATAGAATAAGTGAATTCTTTGTTTTTTAATCAAATAAATTTTACTGTTTTTCCATTTATGTAGAGTAATTATTCTAGGAAAATCACGAAAATTTGCGCTTAATTCTGAGCTTCCATTTCGGGGCTCAATAATTCTTTATAAAGTTCTGTATCGCCTATTAAATATACATTGTTCAATTATTTTCATTTAGCATCTTTAAAAAAAAATTCAAAGTCCGGACTTGGACTTTATTTTGGGACTTTTAAACAACTCTGAAATGTAATATTAAAAAATAAGATTGAAAAAAAATAATTACAAAAAAATATATGGTCGGGCGCAGTATGTACAATTTACGAAAAAGATGAATATATGTTCCGCAAAGTCAAACACTTAAATGGTGAAAAGTTAATTTTTATTTTCTTTAATTTTTTTTATCTATGTTTAAAGGCAAAAATTTAAGTAGAGAGCGAATTTGGGTATTTGGACTGTTGAAAGGATAATACCAAGTCAACCTGATCAGAGCAAATGCTTTTTCTAAAGCTCTTACAATTAAAAAAAAATATTAACTACAATTGTTCATCTTATATCAGCTTCGAGCATTCTATTAAATAGCTTTATTCAATTTTGGTTCACCTTTAAGAGGACAAAAAAATGGGTGAAGAAAAAAAATTCTTTAAAAAAGGTTTTTAATATTTTCCTCAAATTTCCATATAAAAATTGAACTCATTCTATTTCGCTAAAGAGTTTAATTTCAAATATAAAAATACTTGCAATATTAACTTAATTTTTTTTTTTGAAACTGAAAAAAATATTTGAAAAATGTTGTTTCAACATTAGACACATTTTGTAATTCAAACACAAAAAACACAATCAAATCCAATTTTAAAATATTTTTTCCGCTAATATCAAAAGGTTTACCATAAGCAAAAAAAATTCAATTCAAAAATTCATTCTAAGATCTAGGCAAAATTAAGGGATCATTAATAAATAAATAAATAGATATGATATGATTATAGTTTTTATTAGAATGTAGTCTGAAACATATAGCAATCCCCGACGGTTAATCTAATTTAGCCAAATTGATAAATAAATAAATATTTTGATTATCAGGTTAATTAATCTCTCGATAATAAATTAAAGTAATATTTGCTTCTTGTCAAACAAAGATATTGCATACAAAAGATATCTCTGAAGAAAATTACAAAAAAATTGTATTCCTTTGGCACCATCAAAATAGTAACTAACGTCAGAAATACTAAAAAGTACATCTCAAAAAGTTGTTTGTTTGGCCAAATGCAAAACTAAAAGCTTAATACAAAACAATTGGCATCGAGTCATATAAATTAGTATCTTTATTCTAGTCAAAAAAGATTATAAAACTCTTTCTAATTCAAATTAAAAATAAAATATCAATCAATTTTTGAATGAAAAATGAATGATTTTTTTAGAATACGAAAAAAAATGCTTTGAAAAAAAAAAGAAGGATTAAAAAAGATTAAGTATAATTTTAAACTATTAATTTCCAAATTCTATTATTAGACTTTCAAAGATGATTTTAATTGATTTTATGAGCCAAGTATTTGGCTTTTAGCAAAAAATAGATTATTTTTGTTGAATTAACAAAACAGATATAAATATTTTATGTGGAATTGTTAGATAAAAAGGGTCAGATAAAAAAATCTTTTTCATTATGTCTAAAGTCTAGATCATTTGAAAAATTCTATTTTCTAAAACACAGAGTAAATTTTCTCCACGAACCATGTGCAAGAGGAATTTGTCGGATTTTTGAGATTTTGACTGCGGATGTTTGTGAAGAATATTCATAAACATGAAATCCAGCTAAGTTAAAAAATAATTACAAACCTTGCTTAATGAACCTAGTAGTCTGAGCAAAACATTCTAAAAGCTTAGCTTTCGGATAATTAGATTTAAAACTATACTTTGAAAAAAAACAAAAAAAACACAAATTTGTTTTTATCACGTAAACAAATTTTCTTTTGGTTATAAACAGCCTGATAAGTAAAACTAAATTTTCGCTAATCTATTTATGAATAGATCAGAAGGTTCTAGTTTTTTCATTAATTTTATTTATTAAAAAAAAGAAAATCTAGTTTAATAAAATGTTTTAAATTTTAATTAAGTGAGTTCAAGATGGTTTGTTTTTAGAGCTTGTGTCGATCATGATGAGGCGAAGATGGAATCTTTTGGCGAAAAGTTGATCAATTGATTGAGATAAAAAATCTGCTTTAGCAAAAAATATTTAAATAGAAAACAATTAAATTTTTGGCTGCTAATACCGTAGAAGATAAATGACTATCAAATTCTCGGATCAAATTGCCTGCCATAAATCAAGCTTTGCTGTTTCAGAATCAATCGCGCATCACAGTTTAGTTAACCTCAATATTTCGAAGTGATTAATTGAGCTTTTGTATTTCAGCCTGGCAATAGCAAATATCCAACAGTCTAGTCGAGTGTTCCAGTTTTATCTTTTATTCAGATTAAGATTTTGCTAAGTTCATATAAGGCTAAGTAAAAACCTGAGTTGTTTATATAATTTGAATCTTTAATTAGGAAATACTTGAAATAGAAGCTTGTTGCCAGCTCCCTGATGAGCTCTAGTCGAAAAAAAACTAATCGAAGCCACTCTCTTATTTCAATTAGCTCAAAATTATGAATAATTTAATTAAAAACTTAAACTTTTTATCCTTGTTTCATCAATAAGCACTGTTGATTCCGCAGCTTTACCTTCTACAACTTCCATTAATCATTTATTAGCATGCCAATTAGTTAGAGTAGCATTATGCAATGAATAGAGTTGAGGATTAATATTTGGAAATAAATTAATTATTAAAAGTAAATTTTGGAAAATTTGTTTTGATTTTTGTGGCAAAATTTCCACCAAGCAGTTTGATGCAGTGGCTCCTGGCTATCAATAGACAGAGCGGCGGTATCGGCACTCTCTCTTGATAAATATCAGACAATCTTAGATTAGCAAGTGAAATTTTTATCTTATAAATATCTAATTTTTTTCTAAATACCGAGTAAATTAATTCAAAAATAAATATTGTATTTTAAGTGTATAAATATTTTTTTTTAATTGCAGGAGAAGGCAAGTGGTAGCCTAATTGAGCGTAAAATTACATTAAAAATAAATTTTTTTTTTAAATATTTTATATAGTCCCATTGAGCATAAAATTGAAAAAAAATTTAAAATTTTTTTTCAATTGATTCAAAGTTGATATATTTTTAAAAAAGTAAAATTAAAAAAGAATAAAACATATCTTCTGGTTTATTATTGTTGTTGAGATCATGAATTTAAATTAAATCTAAAAATTCAATTAGTAAAAAATTTAATATTTGTCTTTTGGATTGTTGGAAAAAGAATGCAAAGGTGAGAAAAATAAAAAAACTCCAAGTTTATTTCGAACAAATCTGTAGAAGCCAAATAATTCAAAGTTATCTAATGTTTCATGAAGGCACGTATTGGTTGCGCAAAATTTTTTGCATTTGGAATATGAAGAAAAAAAACTAGCTATTTGCTTTTAATCTTAAGATTTGTTATCTAATATTGACAAGTCGAATTAAGATGCAATTTTCTCTTTTTTCAATACATAAAATTAACTTTTTACTTCTAGATCAGATTGACGGCTTAGGTGACGTCATTTAATCAGGCCCTAAAAACTTCGCCCTTTAAGCCTGGCACTAAAGCTTCATGCGATTGGGATCTAGCTAAAAAGCTTACACTAGAGCTAATTTGAGGGCTCACAAATGCTTTGATGGAAAAGAAAAAATATTTTTTTTTGGTTTAGCAATTATTTGGCTAGCATCAGGAATTGGAGCCAAATTAACCGCTTGGTTTAGCTGATTTATTCATTGTTAAAATATTTCTACATAGTTTATTCATTGTAATAAATAACTTTGTTAAACGCAATTACAAAATTATATTTGTTTTTTTAACAAAGAATAGCTAGAACAAACGCCTGCAAATATGAATAGATAATGATAATATGTTCGATGGATTTAAGATAAACCCTAGTCTAGGTACACGGACACAACTCAAAGATAAAGCCCCCCTCATTGAATAAATTAACTTGGACTCAAATTCAAATGCTCAGTCTGCTAACTAGTTTGAATTTTGAAGCAGCTATCTGTAGTCTTAATTGATCTAAATAGAATTTTATTGCTCAATATCAATTGAGCAAAGGGCCCAGTTCAGGGTTACCTCTGGGCAATTGAGTGTACTAATCGCTACCAGATGATTCCATATATCAATAAAAAAACTAAAAAAAGAACTAAGCCATTCGAATCTAAGCGATTCGATTCTTGGAGCAATTGCTTTTAAGAAATTGATATATGAGCCTGAATTCAGCACCTAATTAACCAGCAATATATTTTTTTAATTTTTTCTTTTTTGTTGCAGATAAAATAAAATTCCGTAGAGCTATTTTGAATAAAGATATGAATCAAGATTTGTTAGCTATGGTATGATGTCTTTTAATAGCAATATACGAAGCAAGATAAACGCGCTGAACAACAATGCCAAAGCGAACAGTGTGGCCAACAAGCCCAACATCAAGGTGTCCAATTCCATAAGCGAGAAGATAAAAAAGTTGTCGTCTTCGACAGAGACAACTCCAGTTTTAGGCAGTGTAAAAAAATCGCCCAAAGAGAACGAAGACAAGCAATTAAAAGATGTCAAAAACCAATCTTCTAGTATTAAAACTAGAGAAGATGCAATTACCCCAAAGGTTAGCTCTGAGCCAAGCGAGATCATTTCTTGTGACATCCAAGACACAAACCAGGACGAGTCTGCTTGCGAGACCAGCTTTTGTGACTCAAATGAAGATCTAAATGGTAACTACATGTCTAGAAAATATTGTTACTGAATTGATAGGAAAAAATTTACTTAGCCAAGGCAATAAAAGAGTTTTCTGTAAAATAAATTAAATCTTTTATTCTAATAGAAATTTTAAATTTTTCAATTTTATTTTATTTTTAAATTTGAATCACAAACCGAAGAATTTAAAAAAAAAATTTTCGCAAGAGTTTACCCTACCATGGATTCATAATCTTTAAGTAAAGGTTTTGTTAGGTGTAAAAGCAATTTTATTTAAGCTCGAAAAACCAAAGAATCATTATTATTATTTTTTTAATCTTTATCATTCTCAAATTATAGTTAATAGAATTAAATATTTTAAATTCTTTATTTTTCAAGCTTAATAATTTAATACCTCTTACAATCAAGCTTTGTTTCTCAGTCCTTTGAACATGATGCAAACAAGTTTGAAGTTGGATTTAGACCATTTTGGTTATGTTTCAAGATATCAATTATTTTATTGTCTTCGGTAAACATACATTTATGTTCAGTAATTGGTTATTAGATATTTTTGATTATTTCTTTCTGTTGACAAATATTTTATCTTTATTTTTCCCAACATAAAATTTTATTAAAAAAAAATTTTTTCTGTTTAAATATTAAATCTGTCGAAAAAATAATCAAAAAATTTAATATAATAACCAAGCAGCATTTCGATAAAAAAAATAGTCTTTTTCAATTTTTGTTTCAGTCAACACTAAAAAAAAATTTTTACAGTTCATTTTTTATTTACTCTAATAAATAGCTTTTTTTAGTTCCTTTCAAAACGTACGCATAATAAGGACTTAGTGTAGTGTCGCAGACGGAGCTACAGTGTCATTAGTTTTAGCAATTGATTTGAAAAACATTTTTGTTTTAAATTGACCAAGTAACTAAAATTTAATAGCAACAAAAATAAAAATTTCTTTTATAAATCTATACTCTTACAGGAGTGCTACGCCATGATGATCTTACGTATATTTACGTAAATTAACGATAATTGACGATATCTTCGTAAAAAAAAGTAATAATACGCATTTTTACGAAAAGACAGTTTTGTTAATTAACGTTTATTGACGCAAATTTACGTAAATTTGCCCATTTTACTTTAAATTCTAAAAGCACCAAAAAAGCTGCTGTTTTTCTTATTTTTCTTGCATATTTTAAAGATTTAAAAAATAAAGATTTTTTAGCTTTTTTATCTAAGAATTAAAAAACTTAATTTTACGTAAATTTATGTAAAAAAAATAAGCAAATGTCAAAGATGTATATTATTTTGGTATAAAAATGTTTAGGTTGTTTAGGTTTAAATCAATTTTTTTCTAATATATTTTTTTAAGTTATCAATTTTATTTAGTTAAAAGTTGTTTTTATTACTTGGTATCAGACTTAGGTATAAAAAAAAAGAAAAGAAAATTAATTCTATGGAAAATTTTGATTTTAAAAAACATTCTTAAACAATATTGTTTAATTAAAAATTAAAGATTTATTTTTTATTTTTAGAGCTTGCATTTTATTTTCATTTTTTTTTTACTTGCAATATTTTCGATATTTTCCTGGTTGTCAATTAAGCTTTCCCTAGGCTTTTCTGGTTCTTCTTCTTCTTGCAAAACTACTATTATCAGAATATTTTTTTTAAATAAAATACAGTCCTGCTAGTACACTTGTCTTTTTGGTTAATTTACGCAATTTGTTTTGAGTTACCTTAGATTTTTGGGACTGATCAATTTTGTACCACTAAAACACTTTCGTAATATCTCGATCTTTAATTTATTTTTTAATTATAATATATATCCTAAAAAACAAAAAGTTAATTTTTTTGAAAAAAATCAGTAATGGATGGTTGTTTGGTAAAGCTACTTTCAATTATAAAATTTTCAATATTAAATAATAAATTAATTACATTAGAATTATCATCTTTTTTGTTTAAAAAAAATGTTTCAGTTTATTTGTTCTATCGAATGCTTCTTCTGTTGATAGAGAAATATCGTCCCACGCGCGTTTGATCTTGTAAATCGAAGAAAAGATATCTATTGTTGGTATCTCTGAGCCGTGCTCTATGGCATGCAACTTTTCTCTTGCAACATCTGTCCGATATTTAACTTTAAAGGAATGAATTATATCTTGATCTAAAGGTTGTAGAACAGATGTGCAGTTGACTGGAAAGTAAACTATCTTAATATTTTCACAGAAAGGACAAAATAGTAGAAATTGTAGAAGCATTAACGTTGTAATCTTTGGCCAGCTTTGGAGTGGTTATTTTTTGCTCAGTATGCTTTTTTATAATTTCTATCTTGACTTCAAGAGATATACATTTTCTTTTTTTGAAAACTTGCTTTTCATTCATTTTTATCAATTAGAATTTCGCTATATGGGGTTCGTTATACAGTGGATTGACTGTAATAATTAATTCAAGAAACGATTAAAATTATTTTTTTTTCTTAAGAATTTAAATAAAAAAAATTAAAGAAATTTTTTTATTTATTCTTGTTAGATTTCTTGCTGTCCATTACAAGTCAATTTTCTCACAAAATTATTATGAGTAACAAAATTCTGCTTGTTTATATAATTATAAAAACAATTAACGGGGCTAATATTTAAAATTTAAAGTAAAAATTTGAAAAAAGAAAAATGCTTAAGAAAAAGAGAAAGCGAGTATTTTTCTTTTGAGTTTTAGCTTTATTACAACTGTATTTTATTTTAAAAGCATTTTAGTTTGAAAAATCTAATAACAACATATACTTTTCTACTTTTTCCTCAAATTTTTACTCTAAAATCTAAATATTAGCCCCGCACTTAAAACTAGAAAATGAATTAAAAAAAAAAAAGTGTATGACTAACATGTGTTATTGATGCCACATCTAAATTCGATTTTCAGGAATTAACGCGGCGTTAAACACCAAAAATCTGCATTTTAATGCACGCATTAAAAGGGGGGGAAAGTTTAACATGGGCGAGATGTAACGTGATGCTTGGGCTAAAACCTTAGTTTTGGTTTTTGGTGCATGCATCTCTTTGCAAGGGTATACGGTAATTTACAAAAAGTATTAAAACTAGCATTCTCATTGAGTATCCAAAACTTTTTTCATAAATATTACTACTTGAGGAAATTTTAGATTTCAGCATTAATACCGCGGACTTATCATGTAGAGCTCGTCAACTAGAATTGACTCAAATAAAAGATTATAATCAAAATTCAATGAGTATTTAAAAAAAATATTTTAATTGATTTTTAATTATGCAACTTAATTTTTAAATAATACTTAAAAAAATTTTTTTTTAAATAATCTTTGATCTTTATCATTAACTAAGCTTTGCCGTCTTGTGACAGTTATAAGAGTTTAGTGAAGGTGCATTTGTTATTTGGTAACGAGCTCAAATTGTTTGCTACTGGACTGAGATGAAATTCATGTCATGCATGTTCTTTCATTGTTTTTATCATTCTCCAAATATGGTTAATTTTATGCTTAGTTTGGACCCTCACATTAAATGATTAGGCTTTTCAGTAGAAATCTTTGATTTTTTTTTCAATTGAACAAATATCGAATATTATCTTACTAGAACACAAGTGGGCAAAGGTAACTGCCCCTCATATGTTCCTGATAATTACTATAAAATCTTAAATTTAAGTAATTTGTAAAGAATTCTTTAAATTTACCTAAATGCTAATTTCAGATGAATTATTTCCATGAATTGTTAAAAGGTACAAGTTCTGTTCCAAATCCATGACTTAGACTTTTAGAAAAAAATTTTCGTAAAAAAATTTAAAATTAACTATTTATCGGCAAATAATTATATTAAATTATATTCTTTATTGCTTGGAATATAAAAAAATTTTTTAAAAACATTCGGGTCAGCTCAGAATGAATTAAAGTCCCTCTTTTCAGCCCAACGTAAATAATATTTTGTTTTACAGTTTATAAGGCGAATAAGAAAAATTATTTTTGCATTAAAATAAATAGTTAAAAAAAAAAACAATTTTATTTTAATTGAGCATTATTTTTTATCGAATACAATAATTATGAATATTTTTACATGGAAATTTGAATTAAAGTTTAATCTAGTTACAATGAATATTTGAATTTGAATTTTAGTATAAAATTTTTTTTATAAAATAGAAATTAGAATATTGTAGAAAAATTAAAAAGAAAAAAGAAGAAATTTTAGATTTTGTTTGTTTGTTTAGGAGGTTGTGGGCTAAAGCATTTGGATCGGCATATATTACAAAAATTATTTTCATGCTTAAAAAAGACAAAAAAACTGATGTTGGGTATAATTTTATTTAATTATTTTAAATAAGAATAAGAACAAAACAAATTTGTATAAATTTATGCAAATATAAAACAAAAAAAAACAAAATTTAATATTTTCCTATAGAAATAATTGATAATTAACTTTTTTTATCTATTGAAATGCTTGCAAATATTTATTTTCAGATGTTATTTAACATTTATTATTTATTTGTTTAAATTCGTCTCTACCATTTTAACTGATTTAATTTTTATTATACTTTACTTTGGCATTGTGAATTTTGAAACAAAGAACAAAAACAAAAATTAAAAAATGAAATAGCTTTTTTATTAAGGGTCTAAAAATTGTTCTCCAAAATGTATCAGCTGATACCAACTTTGTACCACCCAAGTTAAATCTCTGCAATTAAATTTTTAGGGATTTATAACACATAAACTTTGAATTAAATAAATTAATAATTTAATTATTTAAAAATGTTTAGCTACTAAATCTAAGACTCTAAAGAATGGCTATCTTAATGACTACTATTTAGTCTCTCATGTTTTGCATATAAGATTTAAATTTAATTTTCAGTAATAATTAAAAGAATATTTTCCAGTTTATATAAAAGTTTAATAGTTAAAGAAAAGGGTATTACTGATATTAAAAATAGTATTTAAAAAAAAATTAAGAAAATGAATAACAACCCATGAAATTTTTTTTTTTTCTAAAAATTGAAATAAATCAGGAGGAAATTGTTAGAATGTGATGATTAATACTTAAATTAAATTTTTTTCTTTAAAAATTATGACATTTGAAGAAAATAAAAGAAAAAAAAAATTTTTTATATTTTATTTTCAAGTTTAATTATTTCTTTTTATTTAATTTGTTGTGAAATTATACTAGACATTTTTTATTAATTTTGTTGTTGTTAATTAAAAATAGCCCTTTACCATTTTTTTTCATCGGTATTTTTTTTCTTTTATTTTGTCAACAGGAAGAAAAAAATTACTGTTTATTTTTAATAAAATTTAAAATTAAAATTAATAAATCAAAATTTTGGTTTTTAAGATGTTGAGTTGATAAAGAAAAAGCTAGCCGAGTACCAGTACATTAACATACAGCTGCGTATAGAGAACAATACATTGCATGAAGAGCTGCATGATATTAGGAATGAAATGGACGAGCTGCAGGATCAGTTTCGTTTGGACGATGCGGACGAGTTTCGACAATTGCAGGCCGAGTTGGAAATAGCTGCCAAAAACTGTCGCATACTTCAATTTAAATTGAGAAAATTGGAGAAGCGAAACGAGTCGCTTGAAACAGAAAAAATTATTCTTCAGGACAAGCTGGACGAATTTAGCCGCGAGGCTAACAAAATAATCGATCTTGAAGAAGAACTGTTGATTGCCAAGGAAGTGTCAATTCGGCTTAATGGTGAATTGGAACAAGCTCACGAGTGGAAAGCAGCTACAGAAAAACTTAACAACGATCTTAAAAAACAGCTTGACGAACTCAAAGATTATTTAGATAACGAGGTAATTTAGAAAAAAATTGCCAAAATGGAACTCTAATTTCTTTTAAAAGATTAAAAATCGAGAGAACACTCACGATCTGAATGAATTGGTTCTGGTAAATCAATTGTATGAGTCCATGTTCAGAGAGTATTTTCTGCAAGAACAGTTGTAGTATGTATTTAATTTTTTTTTGTATCTTTTATCAAACAAATAAATTATCAGTAAATTTAAGAGTTCATAAATTAATATAAAATACGATTTTTATTAAAAGAAATCGAAGATAAACTTTCCTGAATAAAATAAATTGAGCTGATTTTTAAGTTAGAAATTTAACTTATAAAATAAATTAAGTTATAAAAAAGTTCGTAGAATAAAATTTATATATTTTTTAAAAAAATTAAAAATTGGATTTTAGTAATTTTCAAAGGGGTCGACAAAAATTTTATCTGTTGTAAAAATAATCCAAAATTTAAGAATTAACAAAATTTTAAAAAAGCATGAAAAAATTGTTTTTTTTTTTTGCAAAAAAATTTCGTTTAAATTAAATAGATTACATCAAAAATATTATATTAAGTTTTTACTGTTTAAAAAAAAAACAAAAAATTATCTTTCTTTTTAATTTTTTTTTAATTATTAGAATAAAAAAAGTTTCTGCAACTTTATCGAACTTTCCTAATTAAATAAGAGAATTTATATAAAAAATTTCTTGATTGTAAAAAATTAAAAGAAATTAATCGACAATTGTTTACTCTAATTTTTGTCGTTCAATTTTTTTTTTTAATTTTCTAAAAATTAGAAATTTTTTAAAAAGGTTAGAATTAAAATTAAAATGTATTTTTTTAGTTTTTTTTTTAATTAGTATATTAAAGTAAGTTAATTAATAAATAAGAAAATTTTTTTTCTTTTAGCAACAAAATTTTTTTTTTTTAAAGTACAAAAAAAATATAAAAATTTAAGAATTTTTTTTGAACAGTAAAAACTAAACATTCTTTATTTTGTTTTAAATTTAATAAGATTTTTAAAAAAATTTGATGCATCGCACTTTTTTAAATGATTATAAATTTATGCAAATTATGATTACACAACAATTTGACAATTCAATTCTTGAGGATTAATAATAAAATTCTTCGACTTTTCAAGACATTTAAATTATTCAATTATTGTATAATTTCACTTTTTGGTTAAAATTATTATACTCAATTAACAAACATTTAAAAACTTTCTCAATAATTAAAGAGAAAATTTTATGTTATTTCACTAGATTAAGTTATGATTTAATGATAGGGAAGTTAGCGGAAACTTAAAAATTTCTAATTATCTGACAATTAAAAATTTAGCATAATAATATTAATTTAAAAATTCTTTTTCAACAAACTCAACAATACATCTAATAATTTTTATTAAAAAAAAATAGTCCTTAACTTAAGAATAAAATCGAATTTGTAAAAATAGAAAAAATTAGCTTTTATTATTATCATTATTTTTAAGCTACGGTAAGCTGCATAAATTTAAATTTATCTTAATTTAGAAAATTTTAATTCAAGTGGATAATTTGAATGAAAATATGTCTGATGGGTAATAATTATTAAAAAAAGCTCTAAAATTGTTATTTTCAATTTTTTTTAAATTATTATATTTATTTAGAAATAAACTAATTTTTTATTTTTACTAGAAAATTTTTGGAAATATTTTTTCTCAAATTTTGCTTGATAGTAAAGAATCTTAAAAGAAATCATCGAATTTCAACTAATTTGATTAAATATTTCTAATTTAGATAATTTAGCTAATAAAGCTTCCTAGATAAAATAAAATCTAAGAACATAATTTAATCGATCTCGTCTTGTCTATTTTATGACAAAGAGTTTTAGGTCGAAAAACCTTATGTTTATTAACTAATAGATATTTGTGTCTCTTGCAGTCATTGTGTTTAAATGCCAAAATTATTTTTCATTTAAATTTTCTTTTCAATTATTTCTTTTAATTATCAATTAGTTTTTTTTTTCAAGTCAATTTTGAAAAATTTTTTTATATCTGATAATAAATTTTCATCTGTTGTTCCTTAATCATTTTTTGCATTTAAAAGCTCTATATCGAATAATTCACAAACTCAGGCTGTCAGCTCGCAATTGAGGGAAGTAAACGATCTTATGAATTCATATCAGCAAAAAATAGCGTTGTTAAATGAAGAAATAGATATATTAAAGATACAATTGGTAAACAAAGAAAAAGAAATGGATCAAATGAAAATTCAGCTCAGAAACTTGAAGCGAAGTCGGTCGACAGACAGTGGGTACGAGCGCGGCCGCCAGTCAATGCTCAACAATACCCTGCTGGGAAACAAGGCTACTTCAAACATGTCTTTGGACACGACCGGATCTCCGGCTCAGTCAACCGAGCCAGAGCAGAGTCCGGCCAAAATACAAGCTGCCAATGACGAAATAAGGCTCTTAAAAAATAAGATAGCACGTCTTGAAGACGATTTGATCTTCACCACCCAGGTAGCATTTGCCATTTGGAATTTTTTTTGCTTTTTAACTCAATTAATTTCAGGAAAAGGAAAATTTAGTCAAAAAAATGGAAAGCATTGACAATAGAGCAACCAAATTTATTTCTACCGAAAACGATACTGAATCTGAACTTTGCAAATCCATGGAAAAGCAAATAAGGGAGCTTAAGAAAAAAATTGGTATCAAATATTTCCTAATACATAATTTGCTGAATGCTCAACAACATTTTATTCACCTTGCAAAAATATTTAATTAGCTAAATGTATTGAGCTTCTTAGTTTAGTATTCGTCAAAGATCTTTGATTATTTTAAGTTTTTTCAAGAATTTTTAAATAATTTTATTTTGCTGCATAATATTTTTATATCTAATTCCAAAACGATTTAAAAAAAAAATTTCAATTGTTAATTTTAATATTTCTTAGGTGGTTCAATAAGTTTTGTGAAAATGGCAAAGAATTGTTTTATTAAGTGTACAAAGTATTTTCCATCACTTCATACTTTCAATCTACTTTTTAAATGTATGTGAGTTATCATAAGACTTTCAACATCAGCATGTCAAGTGCTTGTAATCAAAAGGTCACTGAAAATAAGACTGATGGTTCATTATGGTGAATTTTTTGATAAGGTATGTAATGGGAACCAATTTCAAAGAACTTCCTCTTAAGAATTTGTTTACTGCA
This sequence comes from Brachionus manjavacas, assembly GCA_019054805.1. Lineage (NCBI taxonomy): Eukaryota > Metazoa > Rotifera > Eurotatoria > Ploima > Brachionidae > Brachionus > Brachionus manjavacas. Next base: position 522,948 of record JAHQIY010000033.1, on the reverse strand, counting down.
GTAACTAATCTATTTTTATCTATTCCCTGGCCTTCAGTCTCTGTTTTAACAAGGCAGATCCATTCTTCTATTCTCTCCTTGTCATTACCATACAGTTTTGGTGTGTCGTCCATCTTTAACTGTGGACGAAATATCTGGTTCAATTACAGTTCGGTTTAAATCAGAAATAACACAAGTATACTTTAGAATAGTTTATTAAATTATTTTATTTTCCTATCTCTCTTTGTTCTAAGAATCGAGTTATTATTTATACCCATAAATTCATGTTAAGGACACGGGCTTATAATTTAGAGAAGATGTGAGATAATAGACAAATGTCTATCTCAGCATCTAGAAGCATCGACTTCTGAGATACATGACAATCTTATTAATTCTCATTTATCTTGTGCATCAGTTGAGATACTGATGATTAAGTGATACGTCACAGGCTAATGATTGAATGAATGTAAAATTAAATTTTTTTTGTTACCAACTTAGTCCTATGCATCTTTATTTCTTTTTTCAAAAAGTAATCTAGATATGACACTACCCAACTTTGGCTGAATAAAATTGAAAAAATATTTTTCAAATATTCCAATTATTGCTACAATCCTTGGTTTTGCACCCTTCTACCCGACTTTTCTATAGTAGAACCAACACTCATCACATTGCCATTTTATCTCGTTTATTACAGTTCTTGACATTTTTTTGAGTCAGCCAAAATTTGGAAAATCCACATTGAGGTATCCACAGCTTTTAAAAGCTTTAAACCAACTTAAATAAAATGGATGAATTAAATAATAAAAATATGATCTCTTCAAATCCTTTTGCTCAATTTTTTTAATTTATTTTAGAATTATTTGAAAAGTAATATCAAGAGATTTAATAAAAAAATTGAAGGGCCCACTTGCAAAGTATGTGGAATGTATGTTATTTAATAAGATTTTTAAAGATATGATGATTTATCTTGTATTATTAAATTGAAAAGGGTCAATTTGGCAAAACTTATTGAGCTTCTTAAATAAAATGTTCGCACAAAAATAGTAGAAAAATATTCCCACTGTTCAGTATCTTTGATGAAAACATTTTTAGATAAATAAATCAATTTATTTTAAATATCAGGCGAAAATTTTCTCAAAAATATGATAAAAAGACTTTTATTAAATAGAAAAATTAATTATGTAATATAGAATAAATCAATAAAAAGCATTTTGATCAAATTTGTTTAATCTTCGAAAGAAGAAAAGAAAAAAAATTTCAATAAATTAACAAGATCAAATACTAAAAAGATTAATCAATGTTTAGCTCTTTAAGCAAATATTAAATTTTTTCTACACTAGATGTTTTGAACTCAGAAGCAAAAGAAAATGAAGAAATTAAGGGTCAATTATCCTCGGAAGTAAAGCAACTAAAAATGCAGTTGGATCACAAAATTGTATTAGCTCTAATAAAAATTTAATTATTTTATTTTAAATTTAATTTACAGGATAACAAATCGAGCAAAGATCACTCGAACCGAAATTTGACTGATTCAGACAAATTATTGAGAGACGAGTGTCATAGATTAAGACTCGAGCTGGAGTCTAAAAATGAGTCCCTTCAGCAACTTCGATCCGAATTCAAACTCAATCTAAATCAGCTGAACGAAACTAAAAAGATGATGGAACTAAAAGAAACCAGACTGATAGACTTGGAGCAAAATGAGGATTTTTTGAATAGATGCTTGGATGATACCAGAAATAAGCTAGACCACGCTAAGCAAAAAATTGACGACTGCGACAGTGACATGGCCAATTTGAGGAGTGAAATCAACGCCAAGGTTAGCTCAGAGGCAGAGTTAAAGATCGAAATTAGGCGCTTGAACACCAAAATTAATGATTTGAGCTCGCAGATAAAGGAAAAAATGAGCGAAATGGAATTTTTGAACAAAGAAAACAATGCGCTGCAGGAAAGAATAAATTTTGACGAGCAAAAAATCAAAACCTCCGAAGAAGATATGAAAAAATTGAAATTTAAAATAGACGATTTGCAGCGTGATCTGGACCTTAAGAGCGATGAGGTGACCAAGTTGGAAAAGGTTATTAAGCTAAAAGAAAATGAATTCGGTGATATGAATAAAAAGTTAACGTGGAAAGAACAATTGGTCAAAGACAAGCTCGACCAATTCGAAAAGAACAAGAAAGAGTTGGCCGAATTGCACAAAAAAATGTCCAATTTGGTCGCCACTCATCAAGACAAAGTGGGCCACTTGAACCACGAAATTGATCGCTTGAACAAAGAAAAGGATAAAGTCAACCAAGAACTGGATGAAATAAAAAAATCCAATTGTAAAATTTCAGGTTGGAATTTTATAAAAATTCACTTTTTTGTATGTTTAGCTACCAAGTCTGAACAGATCGAAAACGAAATAAAGAATGAAAAATTCATGCTACAGAAGATAGAGAGTGAAGCTTTGACTCTAAAATACGAGACCAAAATTCAGTATCTGGACGCCGAAATCGAATCATACCGTTCCAAGATTAGAAAATTACTAAAAGTCAGATTTTGACTATTTTTTTTTATTCTAATAAATAGAGTTTATGGGAATTTTTTTTAAGGAAAAAGAAGTTCAGGATCAAGTGCTAAAAGACAATCAAAAACTTGTAAAAGAAATAGCGCTCAAATATGCTAATGATTCGGATGCTTGGAATAGGCAAAAGCAAAAATTGCTCGAAAAGGAAAAATTGGTAAATTAACTTTTGGTTTTTATAAAAAATAACATTTTTTTTTAGCTTATTATTTTTTAAAATTTAATTGCTTATTTTTCTTAGAAATTTAAAACAGAAAAAAAGTGCCACTTCAAAAATAATTAAAAATGGCATTTATTTATTCCTAATTCTAGAATTTAGTTTCGCCTACGGCTTTCTCTTTTAATTCTTATTTTTCTATTTAATTTAAAAGTTACTAAATGAGAAGAAAAAATGGACTTTGATTGAAAAAAAAATTAAGCTATTCTTTTTGTGTTCATTTCATCTCTTGGAAAATAAATTAATAAATTGGTCGAGCCAGAACCAAATTTATCATTTGAAGACCCGAGAAGTTTTTTAGACTTTTTTCCATTATAAAAAATAAAAATTCTTTTATCTTCCACGATTTGATTTCAAAAAATTAAAAAATTTTGAAAAAAGTTAATTTTAATAATAATGTTAACATAAAGACTCGACAAGTTATGTAGACTGGTCAAAAATTTTGTGATGTTTTCCTGGATTCAGTTATAAAAATTTAGAATGAAAATTTTACCAAAATAATCCTCTTTTGATGATTTTCTTTACTAATTTTTTTTGCTTAATATTTTAAAATTCATTGTTATATTACGCATTAATCGGTGATTTAAATTTTTTTATTGTTGAAGCAGAGTGAAAAATAATTAAAAATGAAAAAAAATTTAAAATTTTAATTTAATCTTAGTTCTAATTTTAACTTTTTCTGCACTTTTTTTATATCAAGTTTATTTGAATCAATAAACTTTAGGTTAATTTTGAACACAAAAGTTTCAAAATGATCAAAAGATTAAAAAAAATTCATTGATCTTTAAAATTTGAGAAATTTTAATTCTAATTATTGAAAGCATATTTTTTCGGGAAATACCCCATAAGGTTTGAACTGAACTTAGTCCTTCTTTTCAGACAGGTTTTAATAATCAAATTAAGAAAATTTAATAGATTTGAGGAATATTTGACCATCTTTCAAAAAATATCTCTTAAAAAATTATTAGAAATCTCTTCAAAAGTTGATCAGAAATGAAAAAAAAAAAAAATTTGTTATATAACATTTAAATAAATTATTTTAATATTGAGTTTTTTCTGTCGTAAAGTATGAAGAAAGTGTGGAAATGAGACGAGAGCTGAAAAAAGCAGCGGACAAACTACGCCTCAAACTTCAAAGCCTTGAGGAGCAAATAATCGACAATCAAAACAAGCACACAATCGAAAAAAACAACTGGGAATCACAACGAGTCCAATTTATAAGCCAGAACAATAAAGTATTCTAATCAATAAAGGAAATTTTTTAATTAATAAATTCTTAGTTGGAAGAGCAACTGTCCAAGTTGTCCACTTTGAAGCGTTCTAAAAAAGAAATTGACTTTGCCTGGGACAAGGAACGACGTGAATTTTCTCATCAAATTCAAATCCTGGAAAACACCATTGCTGATCTGCAGTCTCAATTAGCCACCAAAAATTCCAATCCAAATAATTCTATGATGGATCAAATGGCCCAAAATGACAAGCTACAATCTTTGCATGGAGAAAATGACTTTTTAAAAAATAGAATTCGCGAGGTAAGCTTGGCACAAAAATTGGTTTTTTCTTTTTTTAATTTTATTCCAGCTTGAAATAATGCTTGATGAAATGGATCATGTCAGACGCTTTTTGTTCGATCTTAAAGATGCCTATGACACTGATCGACTAGATTGGATTTATGCTAAAGAAGAATTCAAAAATCAAATTGAAATGAAAGAAAATCTTTTGATTGATTGTAATATGAAGCTGAACGAACTTTTAAATGTGGTAATTATTTTTTAATATTAATTAATTTAGTTTGAAACTCAAGGGTAAAGTGTTTTGAGATTAAATTACATCATTAGATTTTTACCTTGTTCGAAACAATAAAAAATAAAGAATATAATTAAAAAAAATAATTTTTTTTAAATGATTAAGCCATTTTAGTAATTTAGATTTTATTTTAAAAATTTTTTAAACTTGATTTGAAATCAATTTTTAGTCAGGCATTAATTTTGGGTCTATTAGCCTCCGTCGGATAAAACTTATATAAAATAACGATTGTAAAATTCTTTACAATTTTTGGGAAACAATTTTTTTTTATTAATTTTAGTAGTAGTAGTAGTAGTTTTGACTGTAGCTGGCTAGCCAGCGAGTGTGCTGATAAGGCACACTATGACAGCTGATGTGATTGATTGCTGCTCATCCAGCAATCAATGCCTGCTTTAAAGCTGTTAACATTAGGGGCTTCAACTAATTGATTTGGCAGTGAGTTCCATATGTTAGCGGTTCTGTTGAAAAAAAGTTATCTCTATGTTGGAGCCTCGAAATTTCTTTGTGATATTTGAAGCAGTGACCTCTTCCTTGGATTTTGGTGACATTAAAATTGTTGCTTTTTTCAACCAATTCTATTCCATGCATGAACTTGTATAATTGAATTAGATCACCTCTTTTTCTTCTTTCCACCAGATTTGGAATGTTTAAAGCCTTCAATCTGCTTTCATACGGTTTGTTTCTAATTGAAGAAACAAATTTCGTAGCTCTGCGTTGAATCCTCTCAAGATTCTCACAATCCGACTTAAGAAATGGAGACCATACAGGCACAGCAAATTCCAAAAGAGGACGAACAAAAGTTAAATACAATGATCTAAATAACTTACAATCAAAACGAGCGAATGATTTCCTGATGCGACCCAACATTTGATTTGCTTTGTTTGTAGCCTCTATCACTTGATTTTTCCATTTGAGATTTGTATTGAAGATAACTCCAAGATCTCTTTCGGTTTCAGACGTTGATAACTGTTTACCATTAATAAAATAAGTGAATTTTTTGTTTTTATGACCGTAATGCATAACCACACATTTTGATGTGTTGAAGAGAAGAAGCCAATCTTGAGTCCACTTGAAAATTAAATCTAAATCTGATTGAAGTTTCACTGCGCTTATTTCTGATACCGTTTGCGAGAATATTTTTGTATCATCTGCATACATTTTGACAAAATTCTCTATTCCTTTTGGTAGATCATTGATATACAAAACGAACAAAAGTGGACCAATCACTGATCCTTGTGGTACACCGCTAAAAATCTCAACCCAATCCGACAAAATTTCACCTTGAACAACTCGTTGTCTTCTATTTTTCAAGAAAGCTTCAATCCATTTTAGTGTCAGACCATCAAAGCCATACGCTTTCAATTTAGCTATTAGTCGTCTGTGCGGAACAGTATCAAATGCTTTGGCAAAATCTAGCAGAATTACATCAACAGGAATACTTTTGTCTAGACTCATTGAGATGAAATCTAGAGTTTCCATAAGATTAGATGTACATGACTTTTTCCTGACAAATCCATGCTGTTCTTTAGATATAATATTGTTCTTATAAAGATAGTCTTCCATTTTAGTTCTTATTATGCTTTCCATTATTTTGCACGGAATTGAAGTTAAAGACACGGGACGATAATTGCTGGCCGTTGATTTATCACCTTTTTTAAACAATGGAGTAATATTTGCTGATCTGAATTGTATTGGAAGCTGACTATTAGATAAAGACTTTCTGAAAATTAAAGTTAAAGGAACAGTAAAGGCTTCTGCACATTTTTTTAGCAATAGAGGATTTTATTATTAATAAGAAATTAATTTGTCTGATATAGAACACTATGCTTAGATAATTTAGCTTTTGACTGATAATTAAGTTTTTAATAAAAATTTGTATTTTTTTTTTTAAATCGATTTTTAAATAATTGATAATTATTTTCGATTTTTTTAAGTACTAAACTTTGTATCAAAGTTACTTAGGTATCTAAGATTACGACTTTTAATTAGGATTTATTTGAAAAAAATTTCGATTAAAATAAAAAAATAGCTTAAGATTTCAAATATTTTATTATGAATGAAACAAATCATTAACACTAAAACCATAAAGCTTTCAATCGTATTTTTTAGGGTAAAAAATATTAAATTTTAGTATTGAAAAATTTGATTACATTAACAAAGGTGAAAAAAACTCTATTAAAGAAACAGTCAAGAAAACGCCTGCCTTTCAAATTATTTAATTTATTTTTAGCGAAAACTTTGTTAAAATTATTTAAAAATTAATTAACTTCTTTGACAGAAAATTTTTAATACTAGTTTTAAATACAAAATTTAAAAATAAACTTTTTTGATTTTTTTTTATCAATTTTATTCGATAAATCACAAAAAAAATCTTTTCTTACCTTTTAGTGAATTTGAAAATCATTATTATTCTTTTATTTAATTAATTTTTTCTATTAATAAATTTTTTATTCAAATTTAAAGGTAAAAAATCAAGGTTTTGAAAAAATAAAATCTTAAAATATTTTCCTCAAATATTTTAAATTCAATTGAAAATTAGGACAAAAGAAATTAAGTCAACTGAAAATTAGACTTCATATTAGAATTTTGTAAAATCAAATCATTAATCTTATAGATTTTTGTAATAATTTTTTTTTGAATTTTTTAATAATTAAATTGATTTCCAATTTTACAATTAAAAAATTTCATTAATTTTCTGATTTATTTTCCTTTAATTTCAAGACGACAAAAATTATGCTTATTGTAAATTAAACGTGGGTAAAAAAAATTTAAAATATTTAAAAAATTCAAACTTTTTAAAATAAAATTTATTCATGATATTTATTAAAATAAACACTAAATGAAAATTCTAAATCATCATAAAAACTGGTGACATTTGCTAATTTAGATTAATTTCCGATTTGCTTCTTTGGTCAACTCTACGAATCCTTCTGGGTGAAATACTTGGAGAAAATTTAGGTCTTTTTCAAATTCTAATCTTAAGGAAAAGGATTACCAACAAAGACCTCTAAAAATAAAAATAATTAAAAGTCAATTTTCTTTACTTTATAAATTCATTGTCCATTTCATCAAATATTTAATTTAAAAAAATTTTAAGGTTCGAGCATTATACTCAAAAGAGCCTGTACCTTCAAATGTATTTGGAATCGGCTGTGGAAAAGACTCGATTAGTCTAGAATCCTCAAAATCGAGCAAACATCAATCATTGAACAATTTAGTTGGCGGCACGTCTACTTTACTCGACTTAAAATTTGGTTCCCTAGAACCGGATCAAAGCGAAGCTAAAATGATTAATAATCAATACAAATATTTGAATAATGAAGACAACCCTGATTTAAAAATTATTGATGATTTCAAGGATCGAACCGATTTGGAAAGCGAATTCGACCAAGTATTTAAAATTTTGCTTTAAACTTTAAAAAAAATTTTTTTGAAATAAAATTAATAAAATTATTGAAAATTTAAGGCATTTAAAAAAATAAATCGAGTCAAAGATAACTTGGGTACTCATAAAAAATTCATGGACATTGTTAAATCGTAAGCCTAAACTAAAAATTGAGTGAAAGATTAAAATTAAAAAAATTTCATCTGAAGAAAATCAATGAAAGCTTTGAACCGGAAATCATCGATTACCAGCCTGCCATTGAGCAGCGAACCAGGCAAGCATGAATCTCGCTGTTCAGTTCCTCCCGAAAACAAATTTGCTCAATCAGCTGGGTCGGCCCCAAGGGCCAAATCAGTGTCCAAGGAGCCTGGCTCCCGAGACAGCTCGGTATTTGCACCTGGCCGATTTTTTTCCCTAGGCAGACGCTTTGCCAAGATCCGATTCAGCTCAAGTTCACAGCCCCCACCTCCGGACAAATGCCAACTGAGCGAATCAACAAATTTAAAGAACAAAAAAAGCTCCAAGTTGGCACAGTCTCAGCAAATTGGTCCAGCCAAGTCTGAAGAGGAAAATAAAAAGAATCTTAGAGAGCGGGCTCTGAGTCCGTCAAAAATTTTGCGCAGTCTTAGACCGCGCTCTCCATTCAACCGAACAAACCGAAACATCAAAGCAAGCAGTCTTGCGCCCACAACCACCACCACCATCGGCACTTCGGAAGACATCAGTGGCAAAAATAAAAGCTTTACTGTCCACATGACCGGCTCAGTAGAGGAACCGGCGCCAGGTCTCCCGGTCAAAAAGGAATCAATAATGAGCGCATCGTACCACTCTGGCACAGATCGACTTGTCCGAGCCAACACAGCCCAACCTGGTGAAAAATGCTTGAGCTCGTCTTCCAATGACAAAGCCAAATCTCTTTCATGTGAATTTATTGACAATCAATCGACTACCTCATCAATCCAAAGTTCAAAACAAAATGGCCTTAAACTAGTCAACCAAACCCTGGACGAGTACGACGAGCTGGACAACACTTCTGTCATAACTGGATCCTCGATGTCAACCAAAGACGGTGCAGTTGAGTGCAAGAACACGGTGAGAAAATTCACCGGTCTGACAAATGCTGCATCCAAAGTGGAAATGTTGAGGAAAAATTTCATGGATAACCAGAGCCAGTCGCAAAATAGCGAAATTGTCAAGAGTGTTAAATTTAAAGAGCCGGAAAAATCCGGCTCGGAGACCGATGAGCCCGCCAAGAGCGTGGAAAAAAAGTCCCGGTTCGAAGAATCGGGCGGAAAGATGAATTTTCTGAGTCAACAAAGACTCAAGACTTCGGCAAGTACCAACAATGTGGACAAGCCACCAAAAGGTCCTGTGCAAACGTTTAATCTTAGAGGAAGATTCACCTCGAACAAAGCAAAAACAATTGATTTTCCGGACCTGCTGCAAAGCGCCTTGGAGTCCGCATCGAACCAAAAGTCCAAAAGCACTCTGTCCAACGGCAAGCCCATACAGTCCATTTTGAGAAGATCAGAGACTCCACCAAGTTCCAAAAACAATTGTAGACAACAATCGGTCGAGTCCAACGACTCGACCAGAGAGACTAGCATCGAAAAATTGATGAGGACCACTTCAACTTCCAGGCCATTGATGTTCAATAATTAAGCAACGAATTTTTTGTTGGTTTTCTTTTTCTTTCTAAGTCAAGGCTCTGTATCACCCTTAATCTATGAAATTATTCAAGCTATTTATGTAAGCAGAATAGCTCAATGTCCCCATCCCCAAATGAGTCTTGAGCGCAAATTTTACTTTTTGTAAATACTTTGAGCGGGAAGTAAAATTTTAGATTTAAAAATAAAAAAGTAGATTAAGCACTGGTTCTTCCATTGAATGTTTTGATTGTGGCTTCTTTTTTTTCTCTTTACATCTATTTCAAATGACAAATTATTGATAATGCACCTATTGAGCGATTTGATCGTTGGGTGATTAAGTTCTACTTTTACATGTTTGTTTTTAAAGATTTTGAGTATTTCTATTGCTGGTCAATTTAGCACTGAATTTAAATGTTTAGATTGCCTTACGGACATAATATTTGCCAAGAGAATTTGACTCTTCTTATTTTAAATGATATATTTATATCACCGATTATTTATGAAATTTTGAATAAATTTTACTCTAAAAATTATTTTTTTATTTTGTTTAAAGTTTAAAAAAAGTCAACGAGCTAGTGCACAAGTCTATTAAAGACCAATTAAAGCTTAAATTACTCAAAATTAATTCAAATTTTGAAAAAAAAATTTAAAATAGAGTTTATTAAAATAATTTTACAATCTGATGTTTTAATTTTTTAAATGTGTTTTAAAAGAATTTTGAAAATTAAATTGATACAATTGGACTTACATTAAAAAAAGGAAAAAATTCATAAATAAAAATAATAATAATAAGCTACAGCAGGAGATTTTTTTATATTTTTTTTGGTATTGTTATTTTGTCGACCGTATTTAATTGTTATTTCTTTAATTTATTTTTAAGTTTTGTTGAAAACCAAAATTCTTGATTTAAAGAATTTCATGTTTTTAAACTAATTGATTTCGCTTGCTAAAACCAAGTAGAAAATCTACACGTAAACCCACAGTAATGAAAATAAAATTTTGTCAAAAAATATCATTGTTTCAAAAATTGAAATTATTATTTTAAGAGTTCAAAAATGTTTAAATTGTTTTTTTTACCTTTTAAAATAAATTTTTTAGAAAAAAATTTTTGAAAAAAATAATTTTAATTTTAAATGATTCTTGGTAAATTGGATGTTTTTTTCTCGAGTTTAACTTATTGAGTACACTACCTACGGCTAAGAAAAATTTACAAATTATTTGATTTGCATCATTATTACTCTGTGAAAACATTAGGCACAAGGAAGCATATGGTCAAAAGTTGAGAAAGGAACTTGCTAATAACTGCGCACAAAGATTTAAGTTTTTCACCAACATATTTGTCAATGAGTGGAATCAAAACAATTAACCGTTTTAAAACTAATAAAGACAAACTTTTGAAAGACCAAAATATTGCTTCATTGTCTGGATAAAATTGAACTCAGGGAATATATTGAAGAAATTATCATTTTTATTAATATTATCATCATCTAGTTAAGCATTTTATCTTCTCTATTAAATAGAAATCCTGTTAATTTCGATTTACATTTGGCTTGAGATAACCAATGCACCAAAATTTCTGAAAAATCAAAAAGTTTAATTTTATACAAAAAAAAAAAACTAAAACTAAAACCTACATATGAAAGTCCTGTTTATTCACTAATATATCATTCATTTACCTTTTTTCCTACCAGGTTTTGATCTGAACAGAATTAGAATCGAACAGAGTAGAATTTAACAAATTGTTTTCTAGATTTTCAATTAATTTTCGTTTTCTTCAGCCTCTTCGGAGCATATTTCAGAGAGTTGATGATCTTCTGTTTGTTTATTGAGTCTAATAAGATCTGACCAATTTTAAATCAATCAATTTAAAATTTAAAAAAATTATTTTAGTATTTTAATAAAAATTAGAATAAATACTGAATGTTTTAATAAAAAAAATCTATATTGATAATTAATTTTTTTATAAACAAAAAACTTTCGAAAAATTAATAATTAGTAACATTGATGATTTATTGAGAAAAATTGGTTAAAAATAATAAATCGCTCTCATATTTGCAAATTTTCTTTTACATGATGTTTAAATCATCTGTTTGTGTTTGCACCGCTATTTTTGAAAGAGCTAAAAAATAATAAAATCAACGAAATTCAAAGAAAAGAGGATATTTTTTTTCCTTTTACAACTTACGAAAAAAAAGTCAACTTCCGTAATTTTGCGTAATTTTACGAAAAGTTACGTAAGAATACCCAAGTTTTCTAAATTGAATTAAATTTATCATTTTTTTTGAAAAATTATCAACAAATACATCAAATTAATTAAATTCAATTCATTAAAATTTTCTTTTAAAATTTATTGAGGCTCAATTGAAAAAAACTTCACAATTCCTATGTCAACTTTGTCTCCGAACAATTCCAAAAGAAATTTATGAATTAAATTTGAGAAAAGATTATGGTACCAGTTTTTCTACTCATCACAAGAAATCGATGTTTTAAATAATTTAATTTTAATTTTATTTGATTTTAAATTAAATGAATTTTTGTTTTAATAAATTATTGTTTTTTTTTTTTATTTAGCTTTTAAAAAATAGTTTATTCATTTTAGTTTTTCCTGAAAGAAGGGCAAATTTGAAGTCGCAAAATCTAAAATTTATTCAGAAAAGGTCTCATGGCCAGTGTAAATATTTAAATTAAAAATTTTAAAGAATGTATGAATAGGCCAGTTTGTGTTTAGTTTATAGCATAATATTTTTAATGGTTTTGTATTCTTTCATTAATTTAAATTAATAAAAGCAATCAATTTTTTTTGGTTATTAAAATACTTCGAAAAAATTTGATTTCACAGTCTAAACAATTTGATAGTTTGAAAATTTAAATTTTTTTATCCAAGCGCAATTTTGCCAATGTTGTCTTTCCTCTCTTTTTTTTCATCTGACATCGATTGTTGGTACTTGGATAACGAAAAGTGCGAGAAAAGAACGAACCAACAACCTAAAATTTTCTATCTCGATTTCACAGTCCAAGTAATGCATTTTTTTCATCCAAAATTATTTTTTAAATATAAAAAAGTTTTTGAATTTAAATAAAAAAAAAGTTTTTTTATATTCAAGAAGTAATTCTTGAAAGTAAATTGAAATGAATTTTTTTTTTTTAAGCAAAGAATTTAGAACCATTTGAATTAACCAATTTTTGTTTCCTAACATTCAGAGCAAATTTCTGGATTCCGACCGAGAAAAATTTCATATTTTTTTATTTTTAAATTTTCAAAAGCAAATTCAAATTTCCATGTTAAATCAATAGGAACGCTTGAACGATATGCATCAAAAAGGCTTTGAATTTATCACAATAAAATTGAATTCAATCTTATTTATTGTTTTAATTAAAATTTGACAAAAAATTCTGTTAAGATCCTACAAAACAATTTTTGTTGTTAATTTTCCTAAATAAATATTTGCATCAGGTTTTAATTTAACTTAAAACACAAGTTAAATCTTTTAAACAATTTTTGAAGCTGACTTTATTCCGATCCGAGTTCAAGCTCTTGAAAAACACTTGATTTGAGACCAATCTAAATTTTGAATGAACATCAGATAATCCACATAAATTTTGGATCATAAAAGCAAACATATTTTAATTAGCTGTTTGTGGACTTACCTTCGAGATAATTTCAAGAGTCAGTTTTATTCTAATTTACTAGATGTTGTTAATTTAGTTCTTAAATAGAAATTAACTCAAATATTTATTTTAAAATGAATATCAGAAGAGGACTATAAATAATTTAAACAACCAAACCAATAAAAGTGAAAACTAGCTTCAATATATAGATAATTTCAATGCCACTCAGACTTCATGTTAAGTTTAAGTGCTTTTTGAAATTTAGGCAAATATAATGTCATTTAAAAAAGATAATTTTTGACTAGGCCTAATGATTTGTTTTAATTTATGAAACCATTGGTCGAAATTTATTCTATCAAAAAAATAATTTTAGATTAAAAAATATAAAACTTAAATTATGATTAAAATACTTACTAATCTTTAGCATTTTTTCTTTGTGAGAAGCAATTAAAGAGCTAGAACTACTTTCTTTGCACACAAAATTGAAAATTTGATAAATTAATTAAATATTTGACGTAAATATGCATTTCATTTGAAATTCAATTAGACTAGTTTTTCAATTGCTATTTAAAAAGAGGTAATTTTATTTGAAAATTCAGCAATTTTAGCTGCTGGACTACTTTAAAAAAAATTTTCTAAAAATTTTAATCTTTTTTTAAAGTAAAATCTTGTGATAATATTTATTTGATAATATGGAATCTTAATGAATAAATTAAAAATTTGGTTTAAACTCGGCTCGCATTACACAATCAATGTTTTGAGGAAAATTAAATTCAAAAAATTTAAATACGATTTAACTCTGGTAGAGTTCTAAAAAGCCTTTTTAACCATTATCTTACTATTATTTTTGATATATTTGTAATATAATTATATATCTCAAAATTCGGAATTTTATATCAAAACTGAATGGAATAATGAGCAAAAATTTTATTTCTTTTTTTCTATTATGAAGAATTCTCTTAACTTCTTTTCATATTATTTTCGCTTATCAAGAAAATTTAATTATTTTACTGAACGGAAGGATTAAGTTTCATTCCAAAATGAGCAATGATCAATTCTTCGTTGTTAAACTTGTCATCGTTTTCAATTTTTGGTCAAATTATTTCATGTTGATTTATTTAGCAAAAATTAAAGATTTTTCAGGTATTTTTTTACAATTATAGCATCCATATATTTTAACAATTATTATTTATTGTGTGAACACTTTAAGGTGATAAGCGTAAAAAAAAGAATAGAAGAAGTACAAATAAATAAAAAAGGTTGTTGCTAGAAAGTTTTATTAAAGTATATGGGTAGCTTTTCAAGACTTTAATTTTTATCTTCTCCGAAAAAAGTTGATTTTCTCTTATTTTGTAATTCTAGGTGGAACCATAATTGTAATTTTTATTCTTAAAATGAAAAATTTGTAAAAAAAAAACAGAAAGATCATTTTTCTAAAATTAAAAAGAAAATTGCAAAATTAACTCTTTTTTCTTTATGTGATTTATTATTTTCATTCGAATTTTTTTAAGGCTTTTATTTAAATTTTGTAGAGTCTCAAAAAGAAGGTAGATCTTTGATAGAGTTAATGGTGTTAAACTATAAAAATAAAATGTGATTAAATAACCTTAATTTTTATTTGAAACCGAGTTGATGACAAAAAGTGAGATCTACTTATTTCATTTAATCTAATTTAATATTTAATTGAAGTGAAATAACATGGACCTTCGTTTTCTAGACCTTCAATTTGAAATTTTTATAGTTTATAAAATCCAAAAATTTTAAATCTACTAAAATATAGACTGAATAACATGAAAATAAAAAATTTATATTTAAAAATTTATTTTTTAAATTTATCTCAATAAAAATTTGAAAATTTGAAAAAACACTAAATTTTTTTCAACTTTAAAAATATCTTGATTTAAAAAATTAAATTTTAATTTATACTTTTTTATTAAAAATTCTAAAATAATTTTTTCGTTAATTTTTCTAATGAAATAGCATGATTCTATTTGAGTTTTCTAATATGACTTGAATTTATCTTTAGAAGCTCGCACCCATATACTACTGTTGGTCAACATAAGGCTTTAAACAGCATTAGTTTTATCCTTTTTTTTTTAATTTTAAAAATAACCAACTTTGGTCGGTAGGCCGCTAGGAGATCGGTCGCTCCCCTTTCGGCAAATTTGGTTTGCTTTTTTTCTTTTATGAGTGTGACAATTTTTATCTTTTTCTTCCCTTCTTTTTGTCAAGTTTAAAACTGTCTATAAAAAAAGAAAAACAACCTTATGAATTAATTTGTACAAATATTAGTCTAAAAATAGAAAAATAAATTGCATAAAAATAAGGCGGTTACAAAAAATTATGTTTCTTCTAAAATAATTAAATTAGTATTGATGGGCCACGATTGAATTTTTGTAGCTGAGATAAAAGTTCTTTGATGTTGAATCAGATAGCAATTGATAAAGTACGACTGTTCGACCATCTCAAAAGAAATTAGTATTTTATGAACCTTGTAAAATTGCTGAAGCCATAAAACACCTTTTATTTTTTGTAAACTTTTATTAATCAAGGATAATAATAACAAAAAAGAACTAAATTTCCAATTGCATCAAAGAAATTTACATTAATAAAAATTAAAAAGAAAAAAAGAGCTTATGAGTTACACAAATAGATACAGTATTTTTATTAACGGTTTGTGATTAACTTAATTGTGGCCAAACTAGCAAATATTGATTGAAGTAGAAGGTGAACTAGCGGCCGACTTGGCGCTCTCAGACTTGCTTGCTTCGTGCAACATTTTCGACTTTCGGAACAATTTGCAGCAATTGTAGCAATAAGTGTTCGAGAGCGAGTTGACTCTGCTGGCTATTTGTTTTGTAGTTAGTTGATGATCATATCGATTTACATATCCCTTGCCGCAGTTCTTGCAAACTGCATTGCAGTGCTGCTGGTGTATGGATTTGTGAACCATCAAAGTTCTGGACTGGCAAAAGCCCTTGCCGCACACGGGACACTTGAACGGCTTTTCTTTCGAGTGAACGTAGCGGTGGTCCCTCAGATGGTCTTGTCGGCGGAACGCCTTGCCACAAATGTCGCACGGATACGGCCGCTCATCCGTGTGCGTGCGTTCGTGGATCAGCAAATTGTAAGACTTGGAAAATTGGCGCGAACAGTACTTGCAAATGTACTCCTTGCGTTTGCGCTTGCCATTCGGCTTGGCCGGGCTGGACGCGGCGCTAAATGCGGTCTGATCTGTTGGCAGCAGTTTTCGCTTGAGAGATTCCTTTGGAGATGGCTCGCGGTCCGACTTGGTCGAGCAAGTCGACGACGACGACGAAAAGGACGTCGGCGTCGAGTTGTTCGACGACTGAAGAATCGATAGATGATAATTAAGATGATGAGTCTGAGATTGATTCAAGACTGGATAGCTAATTAAAGAAAATTTAAATGTCTCGTTTAGAACAGATCTTATTTCAGGCTTAGGAAAATCTATCCTGTTAAAAAGACAACTTTTTGCTTGATTTAAAATTTTTTATCGCACTTCAAATTTAGGACAAATTTAATTACAAAGAAGTTGGCTATGCCAAGTCTGCTTAATGCCAATTGTGGTCATGTTTAAATAGTTAGTTTTGTTGCCAACCGACTCCTTCACTCTTTGATATCACCATATGTGGACAGTTATTAGTTGTTCAGTTTGGTGCTCTGATAAAATGCTTCACCATTCAATAGTCTCTCATTGAAACCCTTACCAAAATGTTTACATTAGAGCTTGGGGCCCGTCTATCCGATCTCCTCGTTAGACGTATTGGGGCGGCTATTTATGCTCATGGTCAAGTTAATCAACTTTCCAGTGATATCGACAAAGATGTAAACACCACTATTATAAAATATATACACTTTGATTTTTTTAGTTTTTTTTTTAAACTAATTTTAACAAATTAAATACAAAAAATTTTGCTTGAAGCTCTTTTGCTTTGATTTCTCCTCTTTGAGCTATTAGCGGATATTTTGAGATACTCTCACTAGGGTCAAAATACCCCAAAATATACTTTTTATGATTAACTAATATATAAAGAATTTTTCTCTAAATTTAGTTTCTTTTCTACCAAAAACTTTTCTGTTAGCTGTGCCAAATCATTTCTCTAGATGTTTGTTACCACTCGTCTAAAAAATGGAAACTGGCATTAGAACAGCGGTTATCTTCCTATGGGAACTTGCTGGACTCGCGAGTCACGTAAGTAGCGAGTATAAAAAATTCGGTTATTAGCAGCAATGCTTCTGCAAGCTAACCAAATACAACTTGTGTTGTTCTACAAGGGGTTAGACTTGTCGCAGAAAAAGTATTCTACTACTAATTAATTTTTTTATTTTAGCTATGTCAATTTTTTAAACAAAAAGGATACGTGGTTATTGGAATAAAAAAATAGCTCAACATTTTCGTCCATATTTTTATGGCATTTTATTATAGAACTCAATGTGAAATTTTGCTTTTTAATTAAGATCACTCAAACTTTGAACCTGTTGTAGAGGCTGAAATTTTGTTTTAGGATTCAAAAAATTTTTTTGTGGAAAAAAATTTTCCTTTGCATAAAATTCTCCCAGGATCTCGAAAATGTTATCAGTTTTTTCATATCACTTTTCCTTTTTATCAAAAAATAAAGAAAAACACAACAAAATATTTTTTCTCCTCCAGAGCGTGAGAGTCGATAAAACGTTAGAACAAAAAATTTCTGAAACACATCATTTTACCTTACTTTAGGCCACTTAAATCATATTAAAAATCTAAGATTGAAAAACTTGGCTTTCTTCGCTTTTTAAGAAACAAAATAGACAAAAACTTTTTGTTAATGCTAATATTAA
The DNA here is from genome assembly GCA_019054805.1 of Brachionus manjavacas. NCBI lineage: Eukaryota > Metazoa > Rotifera > Eurotatoria > Ploima > Brachionidae > Brachionus > Brachionus manjavacas. The sequence continues at coordinate 504,892 of JAHQIY010000033.1, read as the reverse complement.
ATTTAATATGTCTAAAATAGTGGAAATATTAATTTAATAAAATGCTTTATACAGTGATTTTTTGTGTATTAATACATTACCTTTTTTCTAAAGTAATGACCCAATGGTTCACAAAGAGCGAATATGGAAAAAAAGAAATCCTACTATATAAACCACACACTTTTTTTATTACTTAAGATTTTAATAAACTACTTTATATATACTTTTATATTCCCCCCCCCCTCACTCAACAGTTAATTATCAACTAATTTTAAACCAAAAAAAATACTTTTTATTTAATGCCTTGAAATAGTTGTTGAATGAGTCGAACTGTACACTGGGTGCCGGTGCGGCGCCAAGATCGTTGTGCACATTGTTCGAGCACTCTTCAGCTAGCCTTGAATAGTCCAGTCGCTTGCAATTTTTGTCTATTTGATTATGAAAAAGTAATTAGTAAATTTAGATGAGACATTGTTGTCCAAGTCACCTTTGTCTTGGCAGAAATTTCTGGCCGAAAAGTGGGACTCTTCATTGGCAGCACTGGCATGCAGCCGGAGTAGATTGGCGTTGATGATGGTCTGCATCAAGAGACTACCATTCAGCTTGCTGTGCAAATTGACGTGTTTGTCACTGGCGGAAAGGTGAGCGGCAGCTAGCAGCAAAAACTGGTTGCTGTGTCTAAGGTCGCAACTGAAACTGGAGGCTGGGTGGCAATTCATCTTTTCAAGCCCAACAAAAACTAAAAAAAGCAATAAAATTTTATTTTGGTGCAGAAAAGTTATATTTTTATAACTTTTTTTGTTCGTCAAAATAAAATATGAAAAAAAAGAGGACTCAAAAGGTAAATTTAAGATAAAAGAGAACAACCACTGAAAAACGGGTATTTAATCGAGAGCAGGCGGAGTCGTGTCGCTCTCCAAGTAGTTTTTTTGCCAATAACAACAAAATATGCACAAAATAAAATAAAAAAATAAAGAGAAAAAATAAGAAATTTAATTTGAGTGAGCCAATGATTAATTATTGGCTTGGTTAACCAATAAATAATGAACATGGCTAATTATGGATGCCAAAGACTCGCGCCGCACAAACAATTTTAGCAGATTTATGTTTATTTGTAACAGTGCTTTGATTCAGGTACCTATAAATCACATTTTAATCTCATCCCAAATTGATTGGTCTTTGTTAGCTATGCATGAGTATGTCGATTGAGAATAGATAGATTTCAAAAGGTGTGAAATGCTTACGCAATTGAATTAGAGTCGGCTGGCTGTGAACTTTTTTAATTAGAGAATACTTGAAATTGTTTCAAAAATAGAGAACCTCATATCCGGGCAAATAGATGGAAAATTTGAGACTATTGTCTAAGAAAATGTGCCAAATCAATCATTCTGGTCTAATCCTTTGCTCAAATAGACCATACATGCATTTTATTCAAAAGTTGTTTTTTGATCGAGCTTTTTTTAAGCCTTTCGAAAAACATTTCGAATTTCTATTATTTGAATTTATTTAATTGCAGATATTTGAGAGCTTTTTTTTAATCATTTTGTCTTTTTTTTATTTGGATGTTCATGACAATTGCTATAAAAATTTGACATTTTAAAATGTATTTTTTGTTGTTGTAACAAGTGGCACTAGACCAAGGAGAAAGGAAATTTATTTTTAAATAAAATATCAAATTGAACATTTTCGAATTTTTCTAAATTCTTATTTTTTTCTACATGGAATCTTATGACAAATGCTATAAAAATTGAATTCAATTTAAATAATAAACCCTAATTGTGAAATTTATATTGAACTAAAAAAGTATTTTTAGTAAAAATTGAATTTAGGGAATTAACCTAAGTTAGTTCTTCCTTTCGGCCAAATGTTTAGAATTTGATAATTAAAAAGCAGAGAAAATGTATGCTATAAATTTAAAAAATTGTCTAAAAAATTTATTTTATTGCAAAAATTTTAATATTTTTATACTTATTTATTAGTTTTGTTAGATTAATCGTGCACAAAAATTCGTTTTATAAGAAAGCCATAGTCTGGGGTGCTTCCCTAAAACATATTTTTAATAAATAATACATAAATACAGAATCCTCAATGAGGGTGATAATTTGTCACTCTATGCCACTGAAGTTTCAGCAGTCAATCGATTCAAAAAGAGATAAAGTTGGTTTAGTGATGTCCACATTGACCATCACGAGCCCAAATTCCTCACTAATCTCAGGCCCTTCAAAAAAAAGATGAACATAAAAAAATCTCCTAATGCCTTGATATGTGTACTTGGATTCCTGTGCATCTACCATATAAGAAATCCTTGCATACATGATTAACATTTTTTGAAAATAAAAATTTTTTAATTTTATAAAAAAGAAGCTTTTTATTCTGAATAAAATTGATTGTAGAGTTGAATTTTTTTTGATCAATTTGATTGTAATTTTGGATTTTTTAGGGAATAATTTAATATTTATTTTGTGATGAGAATAAAAAACTAAATTAAATTTTTTTTTAATTCAAGATAATAATTAAGTATATTATCTATAATTTAACTTTATTCTCAAATCAATTATTTGATAATATAAGTCGATATTTATCAGATGAATGATTCCATTTTTATTTCATCATGTGTTTTGGATTTATTTTTATTAAAAATATATAAATAATTAAATATTGGAGCGAATTTAAAAAAGAGAACAAGTTAATATATTGAATTATATTTTGTTAATTGAATTTTAATTTAAAAAGTATCTTTGGTTTATCATTCCTATATACAGTTTGAAATGGAGTTTAAGTATTCCATCTAAGCCACATGAAGGAAGCTTTTTGCTTTGATCAAAAAGTTATTAGAAATATTTTTTAAAAGGTCCTATTTGATTTCGAGTGTTAAATTCAATATTTTTATTGACAAATGATGATCATTTGTACTAAAGAAGCTTTAATATTATCTCTACTAATTTCAAACTTTTAAAAAATGTTTTACTTAGATTTAAAAAAGTTGAAAAATATTTTAAAATTTAGGCAATTATAAAATTTTTATTCTAAAATTGAATTGCAATTTTCTTTTTGTCAAAAATATGACTAGATTTAGAGTTATCTTGGCAAGTTGTGGACGGCAACTCCGTCCCTTGACTAAAAATCTTAGAAAAAAAATTTTAGCACTCAATATAAATTTATTTCATTTTTCAAAGGAGTTTGTATTGATCACAAGTTTTTTGAGAACTTTTTTATTTAATTTATTGCCGATTGAAATGATTCTACTTTACATTTATCTTTGGACTAAACTTGATCCCAATTGTTTTGCGAAATAAAAATATTAATTTTTCGACTTAAGTTCAAATTTTATCAAATTTTATTTGAAATTATTTAATCAATAGCACAGTTTTAGTATTTTCTAAAGAAAAAAGTACTTTCAGGAGTTTTGAGGATTTTTATTTTAAAAATAAAGAATATTTATATACCGAGAATTTTAATTAAACCAGTAGATATTGTTTGCTATAAGTCTTCTGACAGCTTTAAAAATAAAACAAATTTTTAAAATAAACTTTATTAAATAAATATGCAATTGACAGAAAAAAATCTATTATAAGCAATTTTTTTATAGACTTCCAAGTTATCAATTAAAAATGGTTTATTTTAAGATACGCGTTTGTTGGACATTAGGCTACAAGTTTATTGTATTTGCATAATAGAGTTTTAATCAACTCAGCACAATGTCCAAGCAAAAGCTATAAAATTTAAATCTATGTATATTACTTGATTTTTAAAGTACCGCAATCTGATAAACTTTTCCGAGACATGTAACAAAATTATCTATATGAACCATAAAATAAATATTCGATGAGCGACGATTAAAATGAAGCAGATGAGCCGATAAACTATGCTTCACATAAATCCTTGGCACCCAAATTTTGTACGTGTCGGATTTGTGTAAAGTTTCTTTAAGAAAATGTGGCTTGCTAATTGAGTGTATGTTTATCTCAAATGTTGTTGGATCAGGTAAGGGCTATTAATTTTGAATCAAGTGGAAATTGGATACTTAAAATTTTTAATTAGTTAAACTTCAATAATTTATCTTTCGTATCCAATGTGTTCAATTGTACCTAGATAATTTTGGCGATTAATTCTTGGCAATAAGGGACACAAATTTTAAGTACACTTAACTGTTCTATTTATCTATACCAAATCCTTTAAAAGTTTAATCATCAGTTTCTAAATTAAATTTTAATCTGACTGTCCTTTTATCTAATAAATTTAGTTAGACAAATTCATTTGCACTAGCTGATAAATTGATGGGACAATTTTTCCAAAAAAAATTGATTCTTAATATTTTGGCACAATATTTTTAGTAAAAATTCCACAGAAATAGTAAAAAACTCATAAATATATAAAAAAGTAATAATATTACTTTTGTGTCAATTTTTTTATATAAAATTATTAAAAATAGTAAGAATACCCAAAAAAAAATAATTTTTTCATTTAATCAATAATAAAAAATATTTTTAGTAAATAAAAAAAAAAAAAAATATCAAAAAATTCATTTTTTTTTCCTAGTACAACCATTTGGGCAATAAAAACCTCTTTTTTCTTCATTGGGGCATTACAAGTTTTACAAATATTCTCTATTGATAAAGCTGGATCATTCGGCTTGTGTCTTTTATATGATGTTGGAGCTTGTTCAAGTTCTTTATCCGAATCTTCTTCAGATTCAAGTATGGCATTCTTTTCGTTCTAAATACAGTCCGCTGGTTGATGTTGTAGGCACGACCTTGTTTTCTTTTTTGATTCTCGCTTTGGCTTGTATATCCATGCCAATATCATTGAAGTTCATCAATTCTAAAAAAATTAATATTAATAAATTTAAAGAAAATTTTTTGTATAATGTTTTCATTAATTTAATTGTTTTATTTATAATAAGTTGGGAAAAAAAGAAAGAGATAAAAATTTATAATTTTTGTTGATTTTCTATATAAATTTGTGGTAATTTTACTAATTTTATTGCGTTAAATACTGACAGCCAAAAAAATTATTTTATAAGATTAGTAACAAGTAATTTCATATTAACATTAATTGTGGCTGGTTTGTTATTTATAAAAATAATTAATATTTAATTTTTTGCAGCCTCTCAATAAACAGACGAAAAATCTGAAGTGCGACTGGGCTGATTAGGATATGCTTAGAAGGAATAAAGTAAAAGAATAAAACTAAATGTTTAAAATTTATTTGATAACGAAGTATAAAAATTTGCTTTGAAAGTATAAATTATAGATTTCAAAATTTTTCATTCAAAAATCAAAAAGCAAGAATTAAACTCGATTGGAAAAGATTAAGGTTGATACACAACCGTTTCTTAGAAAAAATGACCATCGTAGAATCTTCTTTGAAATTTACCTAATTTTCTATAAAAGCATTTCAAGTAATGTCAAAGTAGGTTTATTTGCAGACGATTTATGCATTTGGACTTCAACTAAAACAAAAAAGAGCTCAAAAATGCTCTACAAATGCAATTAACAATATTATACTTTTCTCCAAAGAGAACAAATTTATCAACAATGAATCTAACACCAATTATACGGTTTTTACAGCAGCCGGAATTAGAGAAAACTATAACATAAAGTTTAGGATGAATCTCAAGGTAGAATAAGCAGAAACTCCAGAACTTTAAGCAACACCTTAATAAAATGAAAGCTAAACAGATTCCGAAATTCGACCTCATCAAATCAATCAAAAAACTAAAATCAAAAAACAACAAAAAACTTTAAATTAAAACAAATTCTTAAAAATGAACCAAAAGAATTGTTTGATTCAAAAAGAAATCGAAATATATAAAAATAATGACTACAACAACTCAAAACGTTTTAAAACACCATACGATGTTTTATTAGAAATACAAAACAAGCAAGTTTAACAAGATAACATAATTTCATTTAATCAATAATTAAAAATATTTTGAATCAAGTAAGAATACCAAAAAAAAATAATATTAATTAATTTTACTCAATTTAAAAATAATATTAATAAATATTATTTTTAAATTTTTCAATAATGTCAATAATGTTGATACACAATAATGTCTTTACAATTAATTTTTTTTACTAGCAGTTATTTATTTATAACTGCTAGTAGAAAAAATTAATTAATGATAGCTAAATTTTTTTTATGCTTCTAACAAATTAATACCTAAAAATTAATTTTGACAATAAATAAAAGAGAAAAAACAGTTAATATTAATCGACAATTTGAATTAACACTTGATAGCAACAGCAACAAGCTACTCCTTTGGAAAATTCGTTTCAAGAGTATTACGATTTATCCAATGTTTTAAATAGTGAAAACTTATCAAATCCTTTACAATTAGATGAACCGAATGATTTAAATTTTGATCAAAATTATCAAGCTGATGCACAAAAATCTTCAAATGTTCCTAAACTTTGTGGCAAACCTCGTGGTTCTACAACTAAAAAAAGAAATACAGAAAATAATTCTTTCAGATAATCAAAAAGACAGTGAAAAAATTAAATTTGATTTTTACATATGTAATTTTAATTTTTTTTGTCGGTACTAAGCTTAATTTCTTTTTTCTTCTTTTCAAACTTAATATGAAAAAAATTTTATCAAAATATTTTGGTTATTTTTTTATACTTTTATTTTTTCTATCATAAACATAATTTTACAAGCAGGTGAAAAAAAATTGCCAGCAGAATAAAATAAAATAATTACTATCATTATATTAGCTAGCATAAAATTTTGGTAGCAAAAATAAAAAAATTACCAGCAGAAGAAATAATGTCCATTATTTATTATTAGGGAAAAAAAAATTTAAGTTGATACACAACCGTTTCTTAGAAAAAATGACCATCGTAGAATCTTCTTTGAAATTTAACTAATTTTTTTTCTACTTTATTTATTAGGGCAGTTTCGAGCGGTTTAATCCCTCTTTTCAGCCCTCTTATTAGTAAATTTTTGATTAAATAAAGTTAGGATGTTTTTGGGTTAAAAATTTTCAAATACGCTTCCGAATGGTGTTTGGAACCTGTTTAAGGCTTCGACAGTCTTGTTTTTTTACAGTCGTTTATTTCATCTGCAATTGATGCGTGATCTCGATTGAGAAATTTAATTTAATTTAAATGTAAAGTGAATTTGTTCTCTCATCATCTTATACTATATTAAGACGTATTATATTCAGAGAAAGTTTTTTTGATACTATAATGACTTAAGTTCATGCGATTAATCAATAAGAATAATTTTTTTATCCGTGAAAAAATTTTTTTCCTTAAAAATAAACAAAAAAAAATTCTTTTATTTTTAATTGATAAAAAATTAATTACAATAAAAAAAAAACACTTATCTATTAAAAATTAAAAAACTTAAAACACTTACTGAACTAGACATTAGCAAAAACTTATTTTTATTTAGTTTTTTATTATTTGTCTCGAGCTAATGTTTCTTCAGATAAAATAAAAAATAGATTAAATTTTAAAATTAAAACAGATAAATTCAAATAAAAAATAATAAGTTTTAAAATTTCAAGTATTACACACTACAGGCTCTGAAAAATAAGAGGAAATGATAAGGGAGCAATTACGACTAAACATGCATTTTTAAATTTTATTTCGTTTTATAATTTTTGAAATAAATAACATCAGCAAAATTCAAATTTAAAATAAGCAGAAATAAGTTTTATTTTTTAAACAAATTTAAAATCAAAAATATAATTTATTAAATTTTTTTTATTATTTAAAAAATTTTTTTCGCCTAAGCCGAACAGAATGATTTTGAATTTAAATTTTTTTCTTTAGAAATAAACAAATTTTTTAAAGAAAAATGAAAAATGATTTGAGTCATTAACTTTGGCTTTCCATAACCTTTTATATTATAAGTTTATCGAAAAATGTAGTTAATTCTAAATTTTGCGTATTTAATTCAAAGAATTTCTAGGACCCATATGGTCCACAACGAAACAGAAAAAAATTGAAAATTAATTTAATATTTTATGCTCGAAAGAGAAAAATTTAAACACAGTAAAGATTAAATTTTGTTTTTGATTTGATTGATTTAAAAAAAAGTATCAAATAAGATAATAATGAAAACCAAAGAAAGAGGTACATAGAAATAGGGAAAAATAATTTTTTTATTCATTAGATCTCTTATTCTAATTTAGAAGAATTTTTTTAATTCCAAAAATCATAGTTTTTCCTAAAATTTTCATTGCATTCTGCATTTTTGATGTCAGAGATTTAATAAAAGAATTTTTTTTAAAAGAACATTTTTTAGAAAATTGAGATATTTTGGTGAAAAAAAAGTTCAACAAGTAATAAGAAGAATTTGGGTCTACCTGATCAGCACACGCAAAAATCGTTTCAGCACATTCTTAAAATCTAACAAACGCACTATACTTAAAAACACCCTTAACACTAGCAAATCCAGAAAAATTCATAGAAAACGATGCTTCATTCTACTAAAAAAACTTAAAATAGATTCAAAATTTTCTCCATATATCTATCGCATTTTTATTTTATTATTGTCAAATTATTCAACACGATACTGAAAGGGAGGTTAATGACCATTCCATACTGCTCCTTCCCATACTATTATTTTTCAAAAAAATATATTGATTACACATAAAAATCCACTCTTGTTTTTTTTACAACCCTTTACAATTACTTGAAAATCCATCATATCTCTGTAATTTTCCTATTTAAAAAAAACATCCCAAGTGATCAATCTTAATCAAATGTTGAATAATTTAATAATTTATAAGTTATCTACAGGATCTTACCCCATTTCATTACTTGATCTTAAAAGAGGATGTGAGTCTTAATTGTTTAAAAAATAAAAAATATTTTTTGAAAAAAAATTTCGCTAAGATGAAAAATTCTAAGATCTTTGAAATAATCTTGAATTGATTTTTAAAAATTAATGTTAGCTTTGTGGAGAGTAAATTTTTTTTTAATTTTATCTCTAAAATAAACTCAATTCTTTTTTAGTTTTAGAGCTATCTTTAAATATTTTTTGAATTTTAGAAACAAGTTTTATGATCAAAAGAATTTTCTAAAGAACTAACAAAATACCTTGTACCTTTTAAAAAAGATTCAAATTGTTCATGTCATAAAAGTGCTCTTTGAATTTTTGAATGATTATAAAAACAAAAAAATTAGAAATAGACTCAAAATAATTGTCAAACCAGATCTAAGAGAGACTTTGTTTTACCTTTTTAAACATATCAAATAATAAAAATTTTGTTCCAAAACAGATCAAGAAACAAACATGAAATCTATTATTATGTGTTTAGTCAAATTATTTCTAACATTACAAAATTGTAATCCTTTAAATAAGTAAACTTATAGATTTAGCATTTTATCAAATTTTTAGAATGTTAATAAATAAGCACAATTCCAGTATTAATCAATCTTTAGCAGTATTAATGAAATTTTTTCAAATTTGTATCTAACAATGAAGAGGTATTGTTTCATACAAAATCTTGTTGCTTAAGAATCCATATCAATTTTACCAAAAAAGACTTCTAAAATAATAGAAAATTTATTAACTCAAGACATTTATTGTAAACAATTTATTGAAATTACTTAATTTTGACATATTCTATTATTTATTCAATAAATGTAGATTCCATTTCAGAGGCTGTCATTACGTGCCCCGTTTTCGATGTTAATTGAAAAAAAAAAAAAATCTTAAACAATTTGTTTAAAATTCATTTAATTTTTTTTCTAATGCAGTTACCTCTGTGCCAGATCGAAGCCGTTGCTCAAAAAGGTACTAGAAAAGGAGATATAATTATTATTATTATTATTAAACCAAATATTTTATTATTTTTACTATTAATTAAAAAACATGTCATTTTAAATTGTTTGATTTTTTTGTCCCGAACATAACATTTTAAGTTCAGGAAGAATAAGATTAGCAATCAAATGAATTATTAGATTATCAAATGAACATTAATTGGAACATTAGAAAAATTTAAATGCTTAATTTAAAAAATCACTTGAATTTAAATATTTTAATAGATTTTCAATATAACTTGAGTATCATACTTAAATCTTCTTAAAATTAATATTATAAATTTGAATTTTTAACAAGTTTTCGAATATATTTTAAATTTTTTCACATTTAAATAACCTAAAAATAAAAAAAATGTATCTGCAGCATTCAAGTGATAAAAATTAAAAATACCAGAAATTTAGACAAAAATTTAGATTCAAAATCAAGCTTTAAAAATCAATTAGCATTTTTCATTTAGATAACTAATTTAAAATAAATTAAAAATTTGATCATTTCTCTTTTGTTTGAAGACCGACTAATAAACTAGAATTCAAGCATAATTATTGTGCATAAACAAGGACTTGATCGCTTCAAGTTAAGTGTCTGAGCTAAGAAATAATTAAAATAGCTATCCTTTTTAAAAATTAGAAATGTTTCAGGTGAAATTTTACAATTTTCTCATAATGCTTCAAAAATCAGAGCTTATTTTTTAATTTTTTTTAATCTAAATGGGGTTAAAATAACAAAAAAGCAAAAAATAAGGCTCTTAACATTTCCAACATCATAATTTAGAAGTCAATTTTGGCAGCTTACTGCTTGGACTTTAACTCATCAAAATGTCAACGATCTCCGACTCCAAATACATCCTAAATGGTTCCGTAATACTGACTCTTTCAATATTTTTGTTAGTTGTTTTCGTCAACCATCTGAGATCCCCAGTCGAAAAAACCCAAGAATACACTTTGGATACATGTAAAATAAATTCAATAAAAATCACAAGCGTTCCATTTGACTGCTGGCAGTCCGGGTCTGTCAGCATTGTCCAGATTCCTTGTGTACAAATTGCTGTAAATACTAGCAAATCAGCAGATTTATTTTTCTACAGAAACTTTTTTGAAAAAGAGTTCTTAAAAACCAACAATTTGAATGTAAGACTTAATTTTTGTCATTGGAAAGATTTTGTCTAAAAAGCATGAATTTTAAGTGTTCATACGCGCCTTCTGCTTGTCAAAACGACCCCATTTATTTAGAGCGAGTTGTAAGGAATTCCATATTCCAATTATTCCCACCTACCAACTTCTCATTTCATTGCTATTTAAAAAATGGTAATACCGAGGTGTTGCTTTATTTACCAGATTCAACTTCATATTACATGAGCATTGCTGTCATATCATTTGGCATTGGTTTGAGTGTGTTATTTATTTTGTACGGATGGATAAATATTCAATTTAGTACTAGGAAAAAATTTTTGGGTACAATTTTTTTTCTTTAGGAATGAAAATTATATTAATACTCAAGTTTTTTAAAGGTTTTATTAGCCAATTTAAAAATACAGACAACGAAGATGAGTTTGTAAAGTATGTAAAAGAAATTCTGAAGGAAACGCATATAAACTTTTATGATATACCCATTGACGGACTGGATAACCATTCTTTTATTGACCATGTAAATGACAGTTTGTCCTATAGAAAAACTCTGAGATCACGCACATCGTCATTTGCACAAGGTTCATTTAGCACTGATCAGTCATATATTTTTAGAAGAAATGATTCTTTAAGACCCAGTACAAGCAAGCTTAAGCTTGGTTCGAATGAAATTTACATTGGAAGGATTGAGTACAAAGCTCCCAGCGTATCAAGGTTGGACCGCAGAGATTCAACTCGAAACTCGTATTCATCTAGTGCTAGTGAGGGTGAAAGACCGAATTTTTATATTAATTACGACTCGGCCAGTGCTAATTTTAATGATGATGAATTGGACATACCTGATGTTATTTTGGAAGAAGATGAACGAAATTTGACCATACAAACAAAAGCACCAGCAAACCAGTCGACTCATGTAGCTAAAATTTTCTCTCAATCTTTTAACGCTGACCAAAAATAATTTTGAAAAATAAACAAAATTATAAATTCAAATTTTTATTCAATTTTAGGAGAATATAAAAAATTAAAAACCTTTCTGTACTTTTTGTACCTTTTCAGAATGTTATTTTATTCAGGCCAGTTCCTTTTGTACTTTTTGATAATTAAAACAAAGATCAAAATTAATCAAAAGTTTAAATATTAATTTAATATTTTAACTAATATTTATCTTACCTTCAGCATTCACGAATCGCTAAATCAGGGCTTCGCCCCGGACCCCGTTTAATTTTTTAATATGATGTTTAAAATAACCAAAAAGTAAAAAAAGTACAAAAAAAAATTGTTTTTTAAAAGATTAATCTCATTATCTATCCGTGAATTTAATTTAAGGCAAATTAAAATCAAAAAATAGAGTTTAATTTAGCTCAAATTTTTTATTTTTTTCATTATTTTTTATTTCTTTAAATTATTTATTAAATAAAATTAGGTAACCAAATACCTTGGTGTTATGACAAACTTAAAAAAATAATAAAGATCATATTGAAGAACTAATAAAAAACAATTGACTCATTCTTCTATATCCTACATAAAATCTTGGAATTAAAAATATGAGCACTGAAAACAACAAAATGATTAAAAGCATCTAATAAAGACTTGTAAAAAAGTCACGAAAAAAGTCTCAAAAAGTCATTAAAAAGACAAAGTCAAGAATTTGACTTTAAAAATTTAAAAATTACAAGTCTTGACTTTGTAACTTTAAAGTTATTATTAATTTATTTAAAGAAATTAATTATTGATTAAAAAATATTTTCATGGTTTTTACGTTGCAATTTTCACTCATTTTTAATTTTCATTTTGATTCAATTTATTTAGCTTATATCAGAATATATATAATAATCTATGTTGGTCAGAACTGAAATTATACAAATAAATATTCAGAATCTTTAAAGAAATTTTAATAACGATTCAAATATTAAGTGCTTAATAAAATATAATAATATATATAAGCTACAGCAAGACTAGCTTGCGGAGATGACCTACTAGGAGGTCACCTATGGTAGCTCCTTGCACATAACACATAGAAAGTACTGAAAAAAGAAATCCTGTTTAAAATTTTTAGGTCAAAGTAAGAGTTAAGATTCTCGATAGAAAAAGCTGTAAGAGAAAAATTTTATAAATAATTAAAAAACAAAATTAATGTCGTTTGATTTCTAAAAATTTTTTTTGAATGACTTGCATCTTAAAATAAATTAATTGCAATTTCGCTTTTAAGCTTAAGATTATTTGACTTAGTCCAGCACTCGCACCTGCGTTCTTCGAACAGTTTTTTTTTTAAATAAGCATTTTGTCATAATAAAGTTAGCGTCTATTAAGCCAAAAATTGTCACTATAAATAAAAGAGATTTACAATCTTTTTAAACAATCTCTGAAATATTGCTTATTTATAAAATTGGTATTTACTATTTCTTTTTTAATTTTCTATAAAATTAAGCTTTGATTATTATTTATTTATTCTTATCTTATTTAACGTTAGAGAATTTTAAACACGATTTTAAAAATAAAAATGAATATTGATATTCAAATTAAAAAATCTGAAATTTTCAAAACTTGTTTTACGGATTTTACAGTCGAAAGTAAACATTTAAATAATAATCATAATTTTTTTATAAATTCTTTTGTACAGAAAACAATGAAAAAATCATTATTTCAAGATCTGGTTTGTGTATCACTTGCAAAATCAAAATTACTGACATAAAGACCAATGCATCGAATTTTATACGACACTCGAAAAAATGTAATCCACAGTATTATGAAGAATCCTATCAGAAAAAGAATAGAAGAAAAGAAGTTTGCGAAACTGACAAAAAAAATTAAATCAAGAAAACATAACTTTTTTATATTTAAATATCTAATTATCGGATGTAGCTTGCCATTTCGACAATTAGAAAGTGATGGTAATTAGAATTTTTTTCTTAATTTGTAAAATTAAGTTGATTTTTTAAAACTTTTAATTATGCTCCTAATTTTATTGATTATTATTGCATTTTTCAAAAATGAAGAGATATTGAATGTCGATAAAGACGAGGTAAAAAAATTAAGAATTTTAAATAAATTAAAAAACCAACTCATTGAAGAATTCTCAAAAATGAGACCTAGAGAGAAAAATGAAGCGTCGACCAATGATGATTTCAATTTAAACGTTAATGAATCTCAGGCTAGAGAGCACACTTCTTCAAGTTCAAATAGACGGCCTTTTAGTACAATCAGCAATGAATCCGATTCAAGCGTCCTAAAATCACCATTAAAACGAAGGAAATTTTTTAGTTTCGAAAAAAAAAAACCCGAGTACTGAAGGTGTGCAATCTAACGATGAAAAATTCTTCAGACATCAGATTGATGAGTATTTAAATATTGAATATGATCCAGATGTTAATTTAAAGACGTTTTGGTAACGAAACAAATCAATTTTCCCCGATTTATTTATTTTGGTTTTAAAATTTATCAATTCCAGCATCATCAGGTCCAATTGAGCGAATATTTTCAAATGCTGGCTATATAAACAGACCACATTGATCAAGAATGACAGTAAAAAATTTAGAAAATACTACACTTTTGCGGTGTAATTTTGATCTTTTGAAGATTTAAGTTAAAACTAAAATTTTTAAATAAAAGTTATCTTTAAGTTAAATAAAAAACTCGTAAAACTTGTAATGAATACTTTAATTTGAAGGAATATGTTAAAATTTGTTCGATTTGTTAAAAAAATTTTCATCTTAAATGTTCTAATAGTCTTAAATCGACTAAATTGTGGACTTGTAATTTTTGTGAAAAATAGCTTACTTTTTTTTTTTAAATTAAATTACTAATTTTATATTTTTTTTTTTATAAATAAAATTTTACCAGAAACTTTGTTTTTTTATTTTTCACCTATTTTTTAGAATAAAACGCACAAATTCTAAAAAATGTGTGTTAGGAAATTTATGTGTAACGCAGCCAATTTCATTTTTTAATTAATAATATTTCTTAATCAATAATTAATTTCTTTAAATAAATTAATAATAACTTTAAAGTTACAAAGTCAAGACTTGTACTTTTTAAATTTTTTAAAGTCAAGACTTTGACTTGACTTAAGACTTGTGACTTTTAAACAACTCTGATCTAATGTAATGACAGTCTTTGATATCTGGAATCTACATTTCTTGAAAAAAAATCAAAATTTGTCAAGCATGTGTGCGCTAGTCCTTTCACTAAAGAAAATATTAAAAATAGATTACATAAAATCACCTAATTTATCTCTTCAATTTAAAGATAAAATTGCTCTAATTTTTTTTCTCTTAATTTTCATTACTTTTTTCATCACCCTAAAGGTGATTTTTTAAAAAATAATTAAATTATAAATTGTTATTATTTAAAATAATAATTTCAGATGCATATATTTTGATTTAACATACTTTGTTAAATCTAAAAGTAAAGGCAATATCATAATAAAATGAATATTGCAGGGTGCACACCATCTAAATGATAATATTTTAAGTGAGTTATTTTTTGCTGAATTTTGTAGAGTTTACCTTTAGATTTAACAAAACTGTCAAGTTGTCAAGTTGAATAGAAATTAGAACCGACAAGTCGATCAAAAGCGTTAGACAAGCGGTCAATAAAATGTCAATTGGTGGTGAGCAAGGAAATGTTATGTAACATGTAATTGTACATCTCAATGTATTACAAATCGATGGGGTTGTAAAAAATCGAACCTCTTGTATAATTTCAGATGTCATGGCAGAAACACAATTTCCTCCAAACAATAAATTTTTTATCAATATTTACGCTTTATTTCATTTATTTCAGATAATAACTATATTTTTCAAGAAACATCTTGAAACTTTGAATGACATTAAATTTGACCCAATTTTTTATGTAAGTGATGTTGAAGCAGTTTTGAATATCTTAAAAAGAAGGAAATCGTCTGGCTCAGATGAAATTGGTAATGAATTTTACACTTTTGGAGCATGTGAAAGTCTCAAAGTAATCTTAACATGCTTTTTTAATGCCTCAACGTGTAATTGATGCTTACCAAAGAACTTTAATATTTGGATGGTAACACCTATTACAAAAAAGTACGTGACAAATGACCCTAGTGATTACAGACCCATATCAGTATCGACTACATTAGCCACAATATTTGAAAAACTTCTATTGAGTGAGATGCAATGTATTAAAAGCATACATCCTAACCTGTTTGGCTAAAGGAAAAATTATCATGTAAATATGCCTACTTTGTGGTTAATGAGACAATAAACTATTATAGGCAAAATGGATCAAAACTTCATTTAGTTTGCCTCGATGCTAGCAAGGCTTTTGATAAAACGTGGAGAGATGGACTTTTTTACAAATTATTGAATAAAATTCCAAATGAACTTTTGCGTCTAGTTTATAATTATTACAGTATCTCAAAAATTATGGTCAAATATGATAATGGTCTAAGTAAGGTCTTTGAAGTTAGTGAAGGTGTTAAACAGGGAGGTGTTCTTTCACCATATTTTTTAAATTATTTTATAAACGACTTATAATAATAAGTATATAAACGACTTATAATAATAATATAATAATAAGTCGTTTATATATATTTAAATTTTGGTGCGTCAATAAATGGAATTAACTTTTCTACAGTACATCCTAAAACTAACTTCATCGATTTCTTTCCTCTCCTCTTCCTTTCCTCTTCCTCTCTTCTTCCTCACTTATTCCTTTCCTCTTCCTCACTTCTTCCTCACTTATTCCTTTCCTCTTCCTCACTTCTTCCTCACTTATTCCTTTCCTCTTCCTCTTCCTTTTCCTTTCCTCTTCCTTTAAGAAAAAAGAAGGAAAATGAAGGAAGAGGAAAGGAAGAGGAAGAGGAAAGGAAGAGGAAAGGAAGAGGAAAGGAAGAGGAAAGGAAGAGGAAAGGAAGAGGAAAGGAAGAGGAAAGGAAGAGGAAAGGAAGAGGAAAGCGATGAAGTTAGTTTTAGGATGTACTGTATAATTGCCTATTGTGATGATATAGCTATACTAGCTCCTTCGATAAGTCAAAGACTTTTAGATTTATATTCAAACTTTTCAAAAATGTGGAAAATTGATTTCAATCCTTCCAAGTGGGTAGCGCTATTATTAAAAAAAAACAAGAAAATTGAAACACAATGCTTAACGCTCAATGATCGTGAAACATCCTATAAAGGTAGTGTATAGTGCTTGGGCTTGCCCATTGGTGATAGTGAATATATATATAACTTTGTGGAAGAAAAATGGAAAAAAGTTGAAAAGAGTTTTTACTCTCCTTACGGAATTGGTTCGAAAACGAAATCAGCAAGTCCTGACTTAGTTGCATTTTAATACAAACAGTTCTGTCAATCGATTTTTAGGTATCACCTAGATCTAATTAGTGACAAAAAACTTAGAGAATTCGGAATGCGGCAAAATTTGCTACTTAAAAGAGTTTTTGGTGTCAAAAAGTATGCAAGAACTGCCCCCTTGCTAGAGGCGCTAAAGGTGGAAAAAATTGAACAAATCCATTTAAAGCACAAGATGAGAGACGTCTATTTCTATTGTTGAGCACATACTTGCTGAAAAAATTCGCGGGTTGGTTGATTCGGTCAATCTAGTAATGTATAAAATCAAAAAAGTCAGAAAATGGTCCAAATTTTTTTTATTTATTTAAAATTTTAAACGACTTACTAAAGGTAGATTTCTTTACATAATAGTAAAATTTTTTCGTTGAATAATATAAATTATAAATGATTTTAAATTTTTTCTAATTTGTGAACTGTTTATTTTTATTTTCAAATTTTGTAGAATTCGAAGCAACTTCATTTTTTTTCTTTTTTGTAATTTTTTATTTTTATTTTGCCTATGAGGCTTAAATCAATAAATAATAATAATAATAATATTTGTCATTTTAATTTCAGTTAATTAGGAGAAAAACAAAAAAAACGGAAAAATTGATAATTTTATTTATTTTTAAAATTTACGTGAAGTAACAAAAAAATTAAAAAAAAACGATAACTTATATAAATGTTTTGTTTCATTAATCGAAAAATTAGAGAAAATATCTTATATATTTAAATTGAAAAAATATAATAAGCGAGGCGAAATTTTTTATTGTTATTTTTGTTATCGCTTCTTTTTTGTCGTCTATGTAACTTGTTCTTTCATTGATGAACTTTCGTTCCGAGACAAAAACTAGATACAATTTTGAAAAACCAGTGAAATTCTTTAATTTTGTCTTTAAACGCCGCTCGTATAATTAATTCAAGACTTTGTCATATTATTTTAATATTTTAATTTTTATATTATTTTAAAAAAGCTGCATCTATAACTAGAAAAGCATAAAAAATAATTTTTAATATTAAAAAACAGTTTCATAATTTTGTTTGAATG
The DNA here is from genome assembly GCA_019054805.1 of Brachionus manjavacas. NCBI lineage: Eukaryota > Metazoa > Rotifera > Eurotatoria > Ploima > Brachionidae > Brachionus > Brachionus manjavacas. The sequence goes on along the minus strand of JAHQIY010000033.1, from coordinate 486,659 downwards.
GTCGCACTAAAAGTTGAAATAAAAAAATTATTTTTTAATATTTCAGAAAATTTCAAATAAAAATGATGCTCTAAAAAAGATTTTTTGATTATTAACTCGACATTTAAACTTGGTTTTTTTATTAGTATCACACATTAATACCCAAAGTTGCACATGTAGTGCGTCGAACCTTTAATAGTATTTTTTTAACATGGAAGGGGTTAATGTCTGTGCATGCACTTCACAAATGACTTTGGGTATTAATGCACGCGTTCCCCAACACGGAATTACGGTATATATGGCAAAATTTATTAAGTATAGATATAAGTTAATTGATACAGATGAAGTTGAAATGCAAAATGGGACAATAGAAAGATTGTTTTAACTAATTCTTTATTTAATGATAAGATGATCTATAATAATAAAAAAGCTAAATAAAGTAAAATGAATTATAATAAGATCTAGTTGATAAATTATTCAAGACATCAACTAATAATATGACAAAGTTAAATTAGTGATAAAAAAAGTATAGGCCCAAAAAAAATCATTTTAAAATGATAATCATTAAAAAGCAAGCGTTTCTTAGCTTTTTTAATCATGTTTTCGTACCTTTTAAAAATTTAAATCAGCGAAATTCAACTTTTTAGCAGAATCTTTAAAATATCACTAGTTTTTTTGTGTGCCTTTGGAATGTTAATTTCTATAAAATCAAGCAAGACAAATCTAAAACTTGATGATGGTGAATGCAAAAAATTTCAAATTTCAACATATAAAACTCATGAGTTCTGAATTTTAAATTAAAAAATTGAAAAAATTTATATGGATTCAATAGATTTGTTCAAACGCTTGACCACAAATCTTTCATTTGATTCTGTTCCACAGAATTTAAAACGTAAGAATACACAGTCAATTTTGGTCAACTCGATTGACTCTGACAAAGAAGATGCTGAACCACCGGTTTTGGTGAACAAAAAAGCCAAAAGAGTCAAAAATATTTTCCAAATTAATCAAGAGAAAATAAACCACATGAGGAATTTACATCACATAAATGTAAATGGAAATGACGTGCCAAATCCCATAGAATCTCTCAATCAATTATACAATGAAAGTGAATTTAAAAAGATTTTTGACGATCTGAACGATCATTCAAAAGAACTAGTGGAAAATTTGTCTTCTTACAAATTCGGCGAGCTAACTCCCATTCAAATGCAAGTCATCCCAGTAATGCTAAATGTAATTTTGTTTCCGCACTACCATTTTTGAGTATTTTCTAAATTTTATTTCTAGAACAGAGAAGTAATGGCTTGTGCTCCAACTGGAAGTGGAAAAACTCTTTCATTTCTCTTTCCTCTTTTATGCTATTTGGTTAATCTTAAAGAAAAAGAACGTCCAGGCATCAAGTCACTAATCATCGCCCCTACCAGAGAGTTATCGCAGCAAGTATATACCTCATTAAGTAAAAAGTGTGCAATTTTTTTAATTTTAACTTCAGATTTACCTGGAATGCTGTAGACTGTCGAAAAATTTGAACATAAATCCTTGTTTGGTCAGCAACGCAAATAAGGAAATAAAAAACAACTTCAAAATATTCGACAAAGATAATTCAATTTTGATCACAACACCTAATAGATTGATTTTTTTTTTGAGTCAAGAAGGATTCAAAAACAAATTAAAAAAGTAATAAAATTTTTTCCAAAACAAATTTTTTAACTAATTTTTTTAGTGTTGAATGGATGATAGTTGACGAAGCTGATAAATTGTTCGAAGAGGGCCAAGAAGGATTTAGAGATCAAGTGGAATTAAATAACAATTAAAAAAATAAAAAATTAATTAATTTTATCAGCTCGGAGGAATCTATCAAGCTTGTGACAACCCGAAGGTAAAACACGCATTTTTCAGTGCTACATTTACCAAGGAAGTGGAAGACTGGTGCAAGCTAAATCTCAACAATTTAGTGCAAGTGTCAATCGGCCGGAAGTAAGCATTCAGCAATTGAGCTGTCTTTTATGTGAAAAAATTAACTTTTGAACAGAAACAAGGCTTCGTACACTGTTGAACAAGAAATATGCTATGTTGGCAATGAAGAGGGCAAACTGTTGGCTGTGCGCAATCTGTTCAAAGAAGGATTTGAACCACCAATTTTAATTTTTGTTGAAACCAAAGACAGAGCTGAATATTTATTCAAAGAGCTGATCTATGAGAATATAAACGTTGATATAATAAGTTCAGATAGAACACAGCAGCAGAGAGACAACACAATGCGTTCCTTTAGGCAAGGAAAAATATGGGTCCTAATTTGTACCGAGCTATTGGGTCGCGGTATTGATTTTAAAGGTGTTAATTTGGTTATTAATTACGATTTTCCACAAAGTGGAATAAGCTATGTGCATAGAATTGGTCGTTCGGGCAGAGCAGGAAAGATTGGTCATGCTATTACTTATTTTACAGATCATGATGTGCCTTATTTGAGGAAAATTGTCAACATTATTAAGGAAACTGGGTGCAAAGTTCCCGATTATATGCTAGAGCTAAAGGACAATTCCAAAAAAGAAAAACGAAAGAAAAAAAATTTGCTAAAAAAATCAAAATTTTCTAAAATAAATAATACAAATAAGGTTAAAATTAAAAAAAGTGTGTTAAAAATAAATAAAAAGGACAAAGAAAAAGGAAATTCGAAGCTTAAGCTTAAGCATAATCAACAAGTGAAACCAAAGTTTCGAAAAAAGAAAAAAATGGTAAAAAACTTAAAAAATCTAAAAATTTGAATTAATAAAATAATTAAATGAATCTTGTTTTTTTTTGAAAATTTTATTTAGAAATAACAAAAAAATAAATTAAATAAAAATTTCCATGGTTGAAAAAGAATTGAATTTTAAGGACGTGTGTCATTTCAACAAATTTGATTCGAAAATTTTTAATTAGAAATAAAAATTTTAAAAAGGTAAAATAAAAAGGTAAAATTTAATCAAATTTTATTTAGACCAAATAAAGGGTTAAGGGTTTGATACTTTAAATAAAATCGGAAACATCTATTTAAAAAAAATACACTTAAAGATTTTATACATATTTTGAAATGTCAATGTATAATTATTTATTTAAGTGTAAGAGTAGTAGTAGTAGTAGTAGAAGTATTTAATACTGCGACCCTATCGGGTTAAGCTTCTTCTCTATAGGGTTTAAAAATATTTGTCCGATGATAATGTTTACAGGTACATCAAATTAAAATCTTGGCAAAGATAATACTTAATAATAATACTAATAATTATTTTATTTAAAAAATTAAGCTTTTAATTAAAATAAAAATAAAAAAACAAAAAAGTTCAATTATTGATCCATTTTGTAAAATCAATTTGATCCTTCAAAGCGGAACATGCAATCTTTGTATTTTGCGGAGATGGATTCATAAAGGCTATTTGAGTCAAAGAGCTAAATTCATAGTTATTGCATAATAGTCCAGACATGGTGACTTTTTTAATCTCAGATAGTTGATCTAAATTTTAAATTGAATAAGAAAATAAAAAAAATTCTACCAAGATTTTACTTAAAGTAAATGCAGAAGGACTTACTGAAGGTCCATTTTCATAATAAAATCGATCACCATTTTTTAAATCGGCAAATTGTCTCATAATTATGCAACCAAAGGTTTTTGTTCCCAAGGTTTTTTCCGACACTTTATTTTCCATGAGACCTCCAGCATATAAATCAATATCGCCGACACTTCTGTTTTAAAAATTAATTGATATCAATTTTTTTAATTAAATATTTAAATTTACTCATAGACAGATTTAAGTTTTTGAATGTTTTCAAGTGAAATCAACGAACTCAGATCATCAAAATTTCTGACATCAAAACCATGGCACAGTTTTACATAATCAACATATGGACGAAGAGCATGATCTCTTCCTCGTTGAATATTTGTTGCAAATAAATCAATTGCAATAAACTTTTTGTTTTCAATTTTTCCAAAAAGCTTGTTCTGTAACTCATAGCCAAATGAACCAAATTTTTTACAATTATCATTTACAATTCCTTTTACTATTGACTGTATGCCTTGGCCTTGAAAATTATAGGCATAGTCAGATTTGAAGACCATATCAGTAAAATTAATGGAATTTATTTGATCATCTTTTGCATCGTAACGAGTGAATTTATCTCGAATCAAACTATGACCAAATCTAAATGCTGCAGTAGAGAATTCATTCGCAATAGCTGGATTTATCTTTAAAAATAATAATTAATTTTATTAATAGATTCAATTTTGAATTTATTTTAAAAAAAATAATTTTTTAATCTAAATTAGGACAGCTGATACTTAGAATATTTTTTTTTGATATTTAGAAAAAAATTTATGAAAAAAACTTAAAACTTTTTAATAATTAATAAAGCTGCACTATACTTCATTTACATAGCTAAATATTCTCCAAAAAAATCATGAAATTTCTCAATACTAAATTATAGCAAAAACTCGCTATGAGGACAAAAACGAGTAAAATGAATAGAGATACACGAAAAGTTTAAAAAAAAAAAGAAGTTCATTTTCATTTTTTGAATTAATTAATTTCTATATTTAATTTTTAATGTGTTCAACTATTCAAAATTAAACTTTTTAATATTTAAAATTTAAAAACCCCTGCAATTATTTCAATTATTCAGCTTTCATGAAATTTAAGTCAATGCAATCAAAGTCAAAGTCAGACTTAGACTTTAAAATTTGAGATTTAGGTTTCATTAAAGACAAGAATTTTGAAATTAAAATAAATAATTAAAAAATACTAAAACTCTGAATATAATTAATCTTTTTTTTTTATTAATCTTTTTTTTTAGCCCAATGCGTCTATTAAATAATTTTAAAAATATAAATATGATCAGAAGCTGATTTAATAAAGAATGACTAGAAATTGTTTTTATAACTAAAATAACTATTTTTATCAAAAAAATTAATTTATTTTATGAAAATTCTACGTGTATTTAATATTTATTTTTCTTTAAATTAACAACTTTTTGTTTTAAAAATTATTTTCAAAATTAATATGGAATTTTTCAGCTAATGCTTGACTTGGAAAGTGAATCCAACAGTAGCTTTGCTGAAAGAATGGATACTCAAGATAAAGACCAAAAAAAAAGAACAAGAAGCTGAGTATTTTGAAGTCATTTAAAGAATTTTCATATTGAAAAAGTTTTTTTATCTTGATAAAGTCGTTTTAAAGACTGAAATTTATTCTTTATAGATTAAAGTAAATTTATACAGGAGATGTTTAATTAGTGATAAAAAAGTATAGACCAAAAAAATCTAATCTTATTTAAAATCTGTTTTTTTCTATTAGTACTATTCACATTTAGTTGAGAAATACTTACATTACTATTATATCCTGAATAGTATTCAGTTTTTGTCAAATCTGGTGAAAGACTGGTGTCACCTATAACCATCGGAAGCCATTCATTGTAAATAATATGTTGGAGGATAGCGATCACAATATTTCTTGTCTCTTGGTACAATTTTTCATCGTTCCATGATGGATTCAGATTTACTAAAATTTTGGCAACTCTGTCATGTTCTCTTAGAAATAATGTATGCATGCTAACCAATGCCAAATTTTCGCTTGTTCTTACTTCGCCAGCCTTGAAACAATTAAATGTGATCTGTTCTGTTGCACTACATGTGTCATCAGCTAAGGGAAGATACGATCCGTTGGTTACTTTAATTCCATTAATGGTTGGCTCACTTGTTTTCATTAAACCTTGGGAAAATGTTCTCAATTCATCAGATCTTTCTTTGTTAAGACCATAGATGGCAGAACCATCAATGAATGAAGATAGAAGATTTAGCTGCTCTCTGTAGGAAACAGAACAATCAAAATCAGGAAAAGTTGCACTTGAGCGAGTTACTTTCATGCATTTTTGATCCAAGTACATATCATTTGCTGGCCATACCATTGAAAAACAGACAGGGTCTTTTGATTCACACGTACATTGAGTTTCATCGCCAAGTTTGTCCGAAGTTGCTGATGTCAAAGCTGAATCATGAATAAAAAACTGGCCAAATAATGCATAGATTTGTGACACATGCTTTTCGAATGAGTTGGTGTTAGATGGTGGCGAAAGATTTAAGCTGATAGTTCGTGGATTTGGCAAATTTTGTCCTGAGACTGCTCTAGATCTTGGCGAGTTTAAATTGTCATCATTAGCAGGTAAAAGAATTCTTTTGTATGGAGTATTTGCTGATCCTTTCAAGGGACTGTCCAAGTTGTTGCAAATGCCATCTACAGATCGGTATTTATTTCGCTTATCACATTTTATTTTTCTAAAAGGACAGAACTTTTCATCAATGACCAAACTGAGATCAGAATTCTGGGCATATCTTAGTGCAGTTGTTGTAATTTCATTTATAAAGTATGCTATGTCCGTAGTCTGTCTCATATTTGACTGTTCTTTATTTTTCTCCTTTTGTTTTCGCTTTGGAAAATTAATTTTTCCCCTGTTAATCAGCTTTTTTAGTTCTAAATCGAGCTTTTTCTGTAAACTATTCTTGTCTTTACCATGTTCATTGCTGATTTCTTTGCTCTGGTCTTCCTCTTCTTTTGTTTTTACTTGGTTTCCAAAAACGACCAAATGGATCAGAAGAATACTTAAGAAAATTGTACTTCGCATTTTTAAATAAGTTTTCAATTTTTTTTAAGTAAATTTATAGGGCTTGCTGAAAACTAAAATTTGTGCCATCGAAAATTATTTTAATCAAAAGAACAAAAAGAAGAGTTTTTCCAGTTGATTGATTTTAAAACATTTGATTTTTTCTTTTGAATAATCATAAAGAAAGTGTGATTCTAGAGACATTTCGTCTATTGAGTGCACTAGCTAAAATCACGAAAAAATACACATTAATTTATCGAGAGTCATGAAAATTAAATGTACTCTACAAACTTTAATTTAATTTTATTTGTTTCACAATTCATTTTCTTCTAAAATAAATTAGTTTTAAAATTATTCAGAAATTAATTGACTTTGTTTGGTTATGGAATTAAGCTCATTTGATCAGTTGGACTGTTTTTAGTTTTTATTTATTAGATTTTAAAGCTGATGAGGGTGGGAATCAAAAATAGTTATCATCCAGCACTTGTACAGTACACTGCAAAAATTGTGAAATAATTTTCTTACAGAAACCAAAAAATGCCAATAAGTGGACATATTTTCGTAATTTTTTTTTAATTATTTAAAAATAATTTAATTTAATTAAAATTTCTTAAACCAATTTAATATTTTAATGAATTGAAACCATTCACCATAGTTTCATGGATTCACAATGGGAACATTATAAAATTACAATCCTTTCGGTACTTTTTGGTATTTTTTATTTTTTTGCCCCTCTTTAATTATTTAATTAAAAGTATTCAATTAATTATACGATTCGTAAAAAATATATTACATTAAAAGGATGAAAAGGATTGTAGATTTATAATATTATTATTGCCTAGTCTAAATACCTTCATAATTTCTCAATTTAGATCGATTCAAAATTTTGGAAAACTTTTTGAAATGGTAGATTATATATGTGTTAAAAAGTGAGGGGTAGGTACATAATTTTGGATGATTAAATGAAAAAATGGTTTGAAGAAACTGGTATCGTATGTCGCAGAATCTGCTCTAGAAGGCTTCAGAAGTAATGTAATGTAAGTAAGTAATGGATACAGATAATATTTTTAGAGAGCTTAGAAAAGAAAATGCTGTTGATTTTAATAGTTTATTTTTCATTAGGAATCATTTTTTAGTAAGAAAACTGCAATCAGATTTTTCTTTTAAGTAAAGTTTAAGAAGCTCATGCAGCTGTAAGGAGTATCTTCTAACAGTGAAAAATATGCAAAAATTGATTGAATTGAATAATTGGTAATTGGCTGACATGGGTTAAAAAATTAAGATTTATAGTTTTTGAAAACACTGGTGAAAAAATTGAAAATAATAATTTGTTTAAAATTGTTTCTAGTTTATGAGACCGATATGAGTAAAAAAGGAGATATTTGTTAAGAGAACATTGCAGCAATAATAGAAAACTTAATTACAAAATTTTTTTTCTTTTTTTTTTTAAAAACCGAATTTAAAAACTTTTTATGTTTAAAATTTAAGCATGTTTACCAAAAGACTTGCACTGGATCAAAATTTTAATTTTTAATAATAAAATATTTTCAAATTTAAATCTGAAACTAAATACATAAATTTGGTAATTTTCAAAAAAAAATTAAGATTTAATGCTAAAAAAGCAGATTTAAATTAAAATTATTTATTTAAAATTTTTAATTAATTTTCCAATAGTTTTTAAATTGATTAATCATGCAGATATTTCTCTAATTTAACCTTAAGATAGAAATCACAAATAAATGAAGTATCAATGTGCTGTAAATATTGTATCTCGGCTTTGCAGTTCTTCTCAAGCATACATTCAAGCTTTTAAATGATTACTCACATTACTCAAAAAAATTTTTTTTAATTTTACTTCTTTAATCAAACTGAATTCATGCAATTCTTGAAATTTTTCTATCAAATTTTCTGCAATTTTTTTATCACGCTGATTCAATTCCAACAAATATTTGCTCCTTTCTTTAAGGTAAAAATAATCTAAATCTGTAATTTTTAAGCCAAGCCATTTTAAACATGGTAGATTTAGACCTTTGTCATAAGATAAAGCCTTTAAAGAATTTCATTAAAAAAATACCACTTGCTTGGTAAAATTACTTTTGATCCATATTTGTAAATACTGCATATCAATAAGCCTAAAAACAAAATTAAAAAAAAGACAAAAAGTGAGCACTTTACCATAAGGATTGGCATCAGTCAAGCAAAAAAATTCAATTGTTGTGCCAAATTTTTTGAATAATAAATTAACAAATCTTCTAGTTGATAAATCGGGTTCACCTTTTCCCTAATTGAAAAAAAAAATTAAAAAAAAAACAAATAAATTCACAAGTTTTTACAGTAATTAGCAGAGCTGGGTATTTGGAAAGAAAATTATCGTCCAAAAGTCTTTGCAAAGTAGCGTCTTTTTCCACAATCAGAACAAATCTGGCCTTTGTTTGGATGTCCATTATAGTATCTAAGTTACCAGGTATACTGATTCCCTAATTTTGAAAAATTATTATTTTAATAAATTTCAAATTACTCAATACTTGTTTTGAATCGTTTATTAATTGACGTGTCCCATCAACCATGGTTATTTCAACTTCACCAGCAACTATTCCTTTTGATGTTGCTTTCTAGGAAAAATTTTAATTTTATTTGGTTAATTTTAAAAAACTGTAAAATTACTATATTAAAAGAACTCCTTGATACATTCAAAGTCCTTGCTAAGTCATTGATCAAATTATCAACGACTGTCTGATTTTTGAACACATGTTTAAATTGATACAGCAAGTCCCTAAAAAGAATTTGAATAACTTAAAATTTTTTTTTTAAATAAATTTTATAAAACCTTTTTGTTACATATTGATCTTCGCTAATCAACCTATAAATGATTGACAACAATTTTACATACAGCACTAGAAATAAAGATTAAATTAAATTAAATTTTAGAATTGATTTTTAAAAACCAAATTTCTGAGTGTTGCTTGAGCTCGAAAAGTTTAAGCATCGATATAATTTATGTTCTGTTTTACATTTGAGATTTAAGATTGGAAATTTAAATTCAGTCAATTGAGTTAAAATATCATAAATGATGCTGTGAATTTGGTCTAAGATTATTTTTCTTAAAAAATGTAAAAAATTTGATACAATTTTTGAATTTATAAATTACTTTTCTTCAAAAGCTTTTTTTGAGTTAGAAAAATAATCTTCTGATGTATTTTTATTGCTAAAATAGTCCATCTTAATTTAGTTGAAATTTTGAAGCATGGTTTAGCTGGTTAAATTTTCTAACAACCTTGACTTAGATATTTGTAATTGCATCAATATTTAGCTTTTTTAAATGAATCAAGAAATTTTTGAAAAAATTTTATCTAAAAAAAATATCATATTGGCATTTTAAGATTTATGATCATATTTTGATACTCAAATAATCAAATAAATTTTTTATTTTTAAAATAAATTGTCACTATTTAAAAGAATTAAAATTAACAATGTAAATAAAATATAAATATTATTTTCTACTCTAATTGAACACCTATATTTATTACATATTTTAATCGAATTGCAAACATGAGGACTGGAAAGAAGGCGCCGCCATTCGGAACTGAAAAGCTTCTCCTAAATGATTTTTTAAATAAATATAAAAAATTATTTAAAAGAATTAGTATAAATTTTTGGATTCATGCTTTGTGAAATCTAAGAGTCTAAAATCTGCAAAATTCTGCAGAAAATAACTCACTTAAAATTTTATCATCAATATGGTTTGTACTCCTCAATGTGTGTCTTGATATTGCAGAGTTTACCTTTCTTTTAAATAGTTACAATTTCAATAAATTTTTTTACATGATTCAAACTTATCATAATAAAAAAATGCAAAAGTATTTAAAACGATCTTATTTATTTTTCAACTAAATTAATAATTAGTTGTTTTTTTTTAATTTAGAATATACCGGTATAGCACGGTAGAATTTTTAAAATACTTTTAGTTCAAAATAAATTAAGAGGACTTTTTTTTTGAAAAAGATATTTAAGAGAAATTAATCAAAAAATCAATTAACAGTCTTTCCCAAGTAAGATAATTTCTATGTATTTTATCACATTCATTTTCATTATGTTAACTGGTGGTCAAAATTTGTTGTCCAGAATTTCAAATGGTAAAAAATTGTTATTTTATAGAAATTTTATTTAGCTTTCACAAAGCCTTTTTTTTCTTATGGCATAGACTCATAAATGACCCATACCCTAACACCTTCTTGTCCTCAGTACTTATTAATAATTTGTTTTCATCAGGGATTTTTTTTTAAAATAACTTGATCAAAATATTATATTTAGCAAAAATTAAAATTAAATAGGGCCTTAGATTTTAAATACAAGACTTATGAAAATTTGGACCAAATTTTAAAAAATTTCTTCTAATCCATTGATTAATTAGATAAAATTGATATTATTATTTTCTCATATTCATTTAATCATTCCATATACATATAAAGTAATTCACAGACATTGTACTGTAATCCACAGTGTATGTAATCAATTTTGTCATTTAAATTTATTCAATACACTATACTAAACTTCTAAACTTAAAAGTTATTAATTATATTTAAAACCCAAATGTGTGAAAAAAAGTAAAATTTTCATGCATATACTTACGATAACTAACTTTAATATTTGAATATAGTGCTTTTAAAATTGTCTAAATCCATTTTTTAGATTACATAATATTTTTAATTTTTTTCAACTTAAAATAAATTTTAATTAAAAAATTAAGAAAAGAAAAAAACATTCAAATTCATTGAAATTCATTCATTCAAGTTTTTCTTACAAGAAATGTTAGAATCAAGTTGAAAAAAATAAAAATATTGTTTTTTTGTAATTAAAAAAATCGTTAACTATGAATTTTTTTCAAATAATAGCTTTTTTAAAGTAAGACTCCCTAAAAATCTGACAAAATCGAGAAAAAATGGGCAAAAATAAAATAACTGATCAACAGAGATGGCAAATCACATGTTTTTTGAAAAATCAGACAAAGACTGAAAGAGAAATAGCCGAGTTAACGAAATAATAAAAAAAAATCAAATAGAAAAAAAACTTTGATTCTAACTTTTTGTGACATACTGTACAGAAATATTCATTAAATCATTTAATCAACACTTATGAAAAAATAAAAAATATAAAAAATAAAAAATTTTTAAAATCAAATTTCATTAAGAATTTTTCAATATAATAAATAAAATATATCAATCAATTAAATAAACAATACTAATTTCTTTTTCTTTTATTTTTTTTATTCTGGCAGCGGAGCAACTGGTAAAACCTTGTTTGTATTCAAATATTAAATTCCAAATAAGTAATATCAGCCAATTCGAAATCACTTTTCGATTATCTATGGATTGAGAAATTTTTTTTTCAAAATTTTTTTATTTTTTAAATCTAAATAGCATGTTATATTAGAATTAATTTAATTAATTTAAAGATCAATTTTAACATCTTAAGACAAACTCTTTGAATCCAAATGATTGATCACCAACTTCAAGATTGCTTTAAATTTTGTATTTAATTACATGATGCATTAATGTTTAATTAAAAGCTCTATAAAAACACTGTAAATAAATTAAGAAAAATGTTGAAATCTTAAGATAATAAAAATGTTTGTACAAACATTTTTTAATTAAATAAATTAACATTTTTTTAAACAAAATCATGTGATAGATCATATGAATAAATTAGTAATGCTTAAACTTTTTCGTATTTTATAATTAGATTTTTAAAAATTTGGATGAGTTTCCTCGAAGAATTAAACTGTGCCACGATCCTTGAGGCCATTAAAAAAGAAAAAGAACGCATTAAAAACGAGCTAGATAGCAAAAGTAACCTTGCACACTAAAAATAGTCAGCCATTTATGTTAGTCAAAAAGGCAACGATTACATTGAAGTCAATCCGAATGAAGGAGCATTTTGGACAGATCTGTTTGCCAATTTCTTTCTCTGTTCGGAAAAAACAAACAATAACAACATAGCTCATGATGATATGCTGTTTTTCGTTTCAAGAATAGACTCTGAAAATGTAAGTTTAGTTCACTTTCAATCACTATTACAAATGCTTTTTAAAATAGAGTAAGATTGAAGTGTATAGAAAGGACTCAAAAAAGCTTCCGTGTCTCACTGATTTCAATTACGACTGGGAAGAAACTGTCTATTTGAATTTGATTCTACATGAGGTTTGACTTAGAAATTTTTTTTTTCTCGTTATATTGAATTACCTTTTTAGTTCGAGTTTACTTTGACATGTGCAATTTGCATCCAAACTAAAGCCAAAGAACTTCAGATTTTGAAGAGACATTCAAAAGTGAAAATTTTTCCAATAAAGTATTTTTTTTAGTTTTCATTTAAAAAGAGAGTTTATGCATCGCCGAGTAAGCGAGACTTGCAGTCTAAAGGTGAGGAAGAATTAATCACTTATCCTAATTTATATTTTACAGTTGATGATTTCGATGAAGTAATTTGTTTAGAAGAACTTTCGAAAAAAAATTAATTTTTTAGGCTTTTAATGAAATGGTTGTTAATGAAAACGAAATGGTTTGTGTCGAGTTAACTGCTAAATATGATTGTTTTCACAAAGTTTTGTTTCTTGGTTCTATAAAATACGATGCCTTGAAAAAAGTTTATGACGCTAGGGTATTTTTAAAGTTAAGTTTAGATGCTTTTTTTTTAATTCAATTTAGGCAAGTACTGGTGCAAAAATTGTTCAAAAAATGACATTGGGAAAAATCAACGAAAAAAGAGTTGAATTTGTCAAAATGAAGGGTCCTGGTGTATGTATAATTTTTTCAAATTAATTTTTAAATCAGTCATCAAAATATTAAAAAAAAAATTATTTTTCAAATTTATTTAAAGCAAAAATTATGATGTGAAAAATTTTATTTTAGGGTAAGGGTTATGCTGAAATGGCAGTGAGTCAATTCAAAAAAAAAAACGATGAATTAAAATCCCAGACATCTACGTCGATGGACGAAAAATATGTAAGTTTAAGTTTAGATTAGAAAATTTTGTTTTAAAAGAGAAAAATTTGAATAGCTGATTTAAGTCATAAATTAAAAATTTTAAAAATGCTGTCACTTTGGGTTCAAATAAATCCTGAAAATCTGTTTTTTTTCCGGCATCCATGAGAATATATAAATGAGAATGTTTAAAAAATATCTAAAATATATCTTAAAATTAAAAAGCTACATTAAGAGAACTAAATATTAGTTTAATTTAATTATTTCTTAAGAATTTTATCATGGTACTAAAATTATAAAATAGTTTAATAAAAAAATCCTAAAAATGAAATATGCATTTTATGTATAATCACATTAATTAATATTTAGATGATGAACAGGTTTAGAAATTTACTTATTTATCTAAAATTTTTTTTGGGGTTTAAATGTTACTAGGAAATAAATTTTAGTTTTGGTCAGCATTGAAAAGACTTGCTTAATTTGGTACATATTTTGGAGTCTTTTATCTTCTTAATCCTTCTTTTCATTATTTAATATTTTTGAAGCCCTTAAGAAAAATTTCAAAATATTTAAAAAAATTCAAGAACGGCAATTAATTTAATTTACCAACAAAAAAATTAAAAAATAATATTATCATGTGATATCAATGTCGACTTAGCACTTTCTAAATCTTGTGATTCTGACTCATTTGACGATTCTGCTCCGATGTAATCATCTTAATAGAACAAAGCAAACTTAATGATTTAATTTCATTAAAATTATTTAATTTCATATTTAAAGTTCAAAAGTTATATTAGAAAAAATGCATATTTAGCGCAAAAAAGTATATTAAAGTTACATAATTGTGACAAGATTAAAACAGATTTGAGAAAAGATTTATCTTTTAAAAAGTTATTCAAGTTTGAATGAATGAATTAAAATTCAATTGACACGGGAATAAAATTTTTAATTCTTTTAATTTTTCAAGTATCAGGAAATGTTTACCAAACCTTTAAGTATGTTCGGAAAAGCTTTAGGTCAAGCTTATACAATTTTTAAAAGTCCGAACAATCAAAGCAGCGCAAATCTAGCTGGAAATGATGAAGAAGCCACAAATTTTGACCAAAATCACATTTCATTAAATGCCTATTTAACTTATGTTAACTTGAAAATTAATCTGATAATGCAAGACTTGTTAGAAACACGCCAGAAAACAGTTTTATTTGGATAAACAAAACTTGTTTTACATTTTATTTCATTTTGTAAAAAATAAACACTTTTAAATATTAAAATCTAATTTGTTTATAAATTTCATCTTTTTCATCTTCTTCCCTTTTAATAAAAATAAAAAAAAATTTCAAAAAAAAAAAATTTCAATTTTACAGTTTAATTTGTTTTATCAGTTCGGAATTCTTTTTTGCCAACTTTGAATTAATTGGAAAAAAAAATATACAAATCGAACTAAGTATGACAAATGCCAGTGGAGTAGGCGCCAGCAGATATTTTATTGACGGAGCTACTTTTTCATTTTGAAATTCTGCACAAACGTTGGACTCATAGTTTGCCAATGCTAAAACCCATTGTGAAATTCCATAATAAAACGCTATCACAACTTTTGTACCAAGAGCCAAAAATGTATAAAACAATGCATCTTGTTTTGAACGATACTCGATAAAAAATGCATCCAACACTTCTGGTAGCATTGACCAAGGCACTAAAAACGAACTGGTAAAACTATTTGCTGCAATTACCACGAAAACAAAAAATAGAACTATTTCAATAGTTTTGTTTGTGCTGAAAAAAAAAATTCCAATCAATAATGGCAACATTAGCTTTATCATCAATATTTTAAACTTGTAAATAAAATTTTCAATTTTGTTTACTTACCAAATTTCCGACAATAAAAACCTTATTTTTATCAAATTTTGCCAACAATAATTTCCAAATAGGAACAAAAAGAATAGCACATCCCTATTAAAAAAAGTTCTTTTTATAAAATTTATCAAAATGCTTGCTCTATGATAAATGAATTATATCCTAACTAAGCCTGATCATTGATTTTCGTTCACAAGAAAAAAATAAATAACCAAAAAAATTTAAAAGTTGGAGAAGTTGGAGATCTTAACCAATTTTTTTATAACATTAGTTTTTTATAGTAGAAAAATAAAGTTATAAAAATGTAAAGTAAAGTTATTATAAGAAATTTTAGTTTCATAATCTAAATCTAAATTGACACGTGGATTTTACGTAAATTTACGTAAATTTTCTTTTTGTCAAAAAAAGCCATAGAAACTCTGAAATTCCTTTTTGAGTGAAAATTTACCAAAATTTGCAAAAATTGGGCCATTTTTTGGCAATAGGGAATTTACGTAAAATGAAAAATTTCGTTAACTAACTTAATTTTACGAGCGTAAATTTTCGTAAAATCTACGAATGAAAAGAAAAATTATTTTGAATACTTAAAAGACAAAAAATATTTATTCGGGCCATAAATTTGTTAGGTAGGTTTGATTCAACTTTCCGAACTATAATAACTATTTTAAGATGAAATAATTTTAATTTTTAATATTATTTTTTAAATTTTATAAATTAAAATTATTTGTATGTTTTTTCTAATTTCTCTAATTCTTTCGAACTATTTGAATTTTTTTTACAATAAAACCCTGCTTTTACTTATATGAATAAAATTTTTATCATTTTAAATAGAAACATCTCCCAAAACCTACATTTCTTGTTTACCAAAATATTTTTCAAATTTTTCAAGTTACTTTTTTTTACTCAATTAGTGATCAGGCTTGTTCATTTAAAAAAATTTAACTCAATAAGCCCGAAATAAAAATACCAAAAGAACGAAAATTGTGATTGTAAATTTGTCCGAAATTGCAACATAACTATAATCGAAATACAGTTGAAAATTAGCTTGAAGAATCTAAAATTTTTTAATTTTTATTTTTTAATTGAAAAAATATTCAAAAAATTTAAAAAACTTGAATAGCTGATGTTGACAAAATAGTTGATACAATGAGAATTATGAATGGTTTGAAAGTAAAAATTCTCTTTAGTGAAATCCAAAATGACACTTTTTCTTTATCATTCTGAGTTTTAGCTGAAGCATTTATTAGTTCTAAAATATTTTTTAAATAATCTTATAAAAAAGCTTTTAAGAAACAATACCTGGCTTTTCATTTACAAATATTATTAATGGTATGGTGCCAATAAGGAATATCACAGTCATTATAATAGCTATGTATGTATATTTAAATTTTTCCCAGTTATTGTTAGATTCAGATTCAAGATTAGGAATAATTTCACCGGATGCATTCTTTTTCAAACACGAAGAATCGTTAGCTACCAAAGGACCTTGGATTCCGAGTGCAACAAGCAGACCAACCATTTCGCTTGCTAATTAACTTTAAACCAAAACAATAAAAATAAACAAAAAAATTTACCCATTCTTAGAATAGTCAAATTTTCTCTTTCTTTTAGAGAATGACTTAGATACATTGTCATGGCTGTGTGCGGTATTCTGAACCCCTTTTTTAATACTAATTTCTAAATTAATTCACAATTAAATTAAAATTCACTGTTATGAAAGTAAATTGAGCACTGTGCCAGAAAATGAACCATATAAACAATTGAGTTTCTGAAAATGTCGGAGGTGCATACCACATCATTACATAGCTAATAGCGCTTAATGGTATTGAAACTGCGATCCTTTGGACAAACAGGAATAAAATTATTAAAAATAAATATTTATTTAAAAATTTAATCTTCATTTTTACCAAGGTTTCATTTTCCCGAATCGAGTAACCCTGCTTTTCTCAACTAGATATCCATAAATTGGATCAGTAAGGGCATCTATTATTCTACTTGTGAACAAGATGTATCTTAATGGAAAAATTGATTAAATGGGAAAGCTGAAAGTTGTCATAAACTACGTTGTTTTCTCTGGTGGTAGACCTGCTTTGTTCAACAAATAAACAGTAGTGAAAACGCCAATAGCGCAGAAATAGGCTTGAAAAGGAAGACCTGCTAGTCCAAAAAAAAATCTCTGGTAAAATTTCAATTCGTTTTTATCACTATAAATCTGATTTTCGCCTGATTCCAAGTACATTCCAGTCTCAGATGGTATAACAAATTCAACATCATTTATTTTGTAACTGGCTTGAAATTCATTTTTTTTTGAGTTACCAATTTTGGCCATTTTATTTTAATTTTTAAATTAAGTTTCAGATTTAAAATCAAAAACTTTAGATAATCATTGAACTCATAATCATAGTGGCTAAACTATTAATTATGAATATTTATATCAAAGTTTTTTTATCGCAAAATATTTTTTTATCAAGTCTTTAATTAAAAAAACAATTTTTATTTGCATTTAGAATTAAATAAATTTTGAAGTAAATGCTTAAATTTTTCTTATTAATTGATAATAGGATTTTTTATTTATTTTCCTAAAAAAATTTATTCAAAATTATTTTGTGATAATGTCATTTGGCTGATCTTGTAAAAATATTTTTTGGTGTCATATCTATAAATGGATAAGACTGAAAAGTTTTATCATTAAAAAAGAAAATAATTCATCATACTATGGGCTTTTTCATTAGAGTACCCAAAATTTTAGTGACAACCACAAATTTTCTAAAATTAAAGCATAAAAAGTTTAAAATCATATTTTTGTTTATTTCACTACTAGCTTTTTATAAAGCACACACGCTAAATGAAAAAAAAATATTAATTAATTAAGGTTGATCTGAATGGATTCTTGGTATTTTTGAAGTAAATTCATGTTCTGAGTCCACAGATAGTTTGGGCTTATAGAAATAAATCTGACAAAAGATGATTTTTCTTTATGTACATTTTTTAGTGAAATAATTATTTTTTTTATTTTTTAAGCTTAGAATAATAAAATTGAATAATTTAATAATTTTGTTTTTTGTTCTGATGAAAAAATATTGAATTAAAAATGATGTATTTTTGATCTTTTAATAGAATTTTTCATACAATTTTGAAGAGGCATGGAAAAAATGCGATAGAATAACTTTTGAATCTCATTAAGTTGAAATTAAATGGACCAAATCAATCATTTTTTTTAATTCAAGTAAAACGATTTAAAAAAAAAAGATAAATAAATTGTCTAATATTTTAATTACTTAACTTTATTACAATAAAAAATCTAATTTAAATCTCTTTGATTTTGATATCAAATTTTAATTTTTTAAATTACTTTAAAAATATTTTGGCAATTTTTTTTAATAAATTTTTTTGATTTAAAACATTAAAAACTAAATATCTCATGTTTTTTTCAATTTGTTTTATTTTAATATAATAAGATTACAAAAGTAACTCATATTTTTTTTTTTAATAAATTTGAAATTTAAATTTAAAATATCGCACTTTTTTCATGCTTTTTTCCAAATTATATGAAAAATTTTATTAAAAGACGTATAAAAATTAAAATATAAAGTTTTTTTTTTAGTAGATTGGGTTATTTTCATTAGTTTTTTGAATAATACAGAAAGATAATTTTTGTATTTTTATTTTAATAAAACAATGAAACAATTTTTACTATTAAAAAAAAATATTTGAAAAAAAAATTACCTGTGAAAAAATATGAATGAAGGTTTAGTAATCGTTCAAAACGGAGTTTGGTGCAAAACCGTTTATTTAAATGAATAAAAAAAATTAAATAGATAACCAAAGATGCTGAAATTCTTAATTTAATGCGTCATCAAGACTTGAGTTTAAGAAAAAAAATAAAAAAATCAAAATAACAAAAAATTAATTATTCTAGTATTTTATTTTATTTATTCTTGGTGCTGCACCAACTGCATAATAAAAAAAATTATTTTTATTTTTTTCTTATTCCTAAGTCGCAAAATACCAGTGACAATTCTATTATACCATGCGTTCTTAATCAAAAATGTTTTAGCATCGGCGAAATTTACTTTGGTGCTTGGTTCAAAAGCGTGTCTTAATTTGTGGTGACGCATAATCAGACGAGGAAATATGGTAACAAATTTGGATTTTTGGAATTAAAAATACATAAAATTCTTTTAACTCATAAAATTTGAGAAAAATAAACCTTAAAGAATCGTCTATATTCTCGAATCGTCTACGTTAAAATCTTTTTTTTTATCGCAATTTGAAGAAAAAGCATAAAATTTAATTAAGGTATTTTTTTATATAATACTTTTTAAAAAACATTTTATTTATTTTTTTGAAGAATTTAAAAATGAAAGAATTAACCATTAACTCGGTCTACGGTTCAAGTTATATTTTCTGTAGTTAAGAATAAATGTCTACATCAATGTAAATTTATTAAATTTTTGGTTAAAAAAAAGTTATTTTTTTATTTTTATTAGTCTGTGAAATAATTGTAAAAGCATATTATACATAATATAACAACTAAAAATATTAAATCGTCATAACAATTTTTTTTATATGCTGTGAAATTTTTTTTTTTATTTTATTAAAAAAATAAATATTTGAAGACAATTTTTTCAAGTTTAAATTTCGTTGATAAAAAATCCACTTTTACATAACTCCGTTTTAGCTTAAAAATAATTTTCATCTTGATCTATTACCAATTCAGATTTAGATTCGACTGTATAGATTTCAGATTGAGTACTTTCTCTATTAAAAAAATTTAAAATTAATTTAAACTTAAATAGTAAGCTTGCCTGTTTATGGTTTTTATCAACCTGGAATTTTCATCTGCTTGTTTAGAATCAATCGGATAGAAAAAAATACAAACGGAACTGAGGATTAAAAAAATCAATGGTAAAGGTGCAATCAAGTATTTGATTGACTCCTGGACTTCATCGTTCTGGTATTCGCTGCAAACATTTGTTTTATATCCAACAATGCTAGATATAAATTTAGATAAAGTACAGTTAGATTTATCTTTAAATATACGCAAGAACTTCTTGTGAAATACCCAGGTATATGGCAATTAAAATTTTAGTTCCAATTGTAAAAAATGTGTAAAATAAAGCATCGGGTCTGGTACGATATTTTAAAAAGTATGAATCTAATGCCTCAGGAATCAATGCTGGTGGTATAAGAAAAGCTGCCGTGAAGCAATTTGCACCGATTATCGATAGCCCAAAAAAAGTGATCAATTCTCCAATTTGATCTGTTTTGAAAAAGAAAACTCCAATTAGCAAAGGAATCATTGTCTTTAGTATTTTTTATATATTAAGAAAATTAAATATATAAATTATTTTTTGAATTTTTCTTACCAGGTTGCCTATAATGAGTGCTGTAGTTTTTTCAATCTTCATCATCAGTTTTTTCCAAAAAGGTACAAACAAGATGGCACAGCCCTTTAGTAAATGATTTTAATAAAGCACTGTAGTACCTTGCTCTTTGATTCTTCAGAACTAAAATTTCAGAATTAAATGCTTCAAAATTGAAGTGCTATTTTTTGGACACAGAACTAATTCATTCTAATAAGTTAAAAAAAATAAGCTAAGCCAAAATTTTATATTAGTATTAGTATTATAATTTCTTTCTATAGAAAAGGGTTTCATCATTTCATACAATGAAAAATTTTTCTTTTAATTTCCTTTTTACTTTAAACAACGAATTTTGATAAAATTTCAGAAATTATTATTCTGTTTATTTAAATGAACAAAATTTATTACATTTCAATAAATGTAATTTTAATTTCCAAGGTTAATTTGGTTAGTAACAGATAACCGTTTTTTTAAATTTTAGAAGTTTTTTTATTTTATTAAATTTTAATTGAGATGCACTTTTAATTAATTTAAAAGAGTTTTAATTAAAATAAAGGCAAGCTTATCATAATATTGGTATCAAAAAATTATTCGCCATAATTATATAATGATTTTTTAGATAACTCGAAGTTCATGATCATGATCACATGATCAAAACTCAATGGATTAAAATCTTAATAAAATTAATGAAATGAGCTTTTTTAAATTCTTTTTTAATTAAACTAAAAATGTTTTTAAATTAATTTTAATATTTAATATAAATCTTTTCTGTTCCAATTTCATCTAAAATCTTTATTTGAAAATTTTAAAGAAAAGTCAAGAATATTTATTGAGGTATCCAAATTATGGCTTTAAAAATTTAAATTTCAATATTATTGAAGAAAGTATTTTACTTATTTATTTTTATTTTCTTCCTTTATGCAAATGTTACTAAAGAAACTAAAAATAAATTAGTAAAATACTTTCTTCAATAATATTGAAATTTAAATTTCTTAATAATTTGAAAAGTGAAACAAAGTTCCTTATTTATTTAATTTTCAAGTTAAAAATATTATCTAAAATGATTGTTAAATTTTGTCAGACTAATATTTCCTCAAAATTCATTTCGAATTAAAATAGCTAAAGTTTACATTAAACATTGTTCACAAATGAATTATAATTAATTGGCCATCAATTAATGGACTGACAAAAAAAATTAAATTTTACTGACAAAAAAGACTAAATCTACTGACAAAAAAACTACATATGATGACAAATAAATTAATTGACTGATAAAATAATGATTTGAGTGACAAAAATACTTTTTGACTAATTAATTATTTTTACAGCAAATTAATGATTTTGAGGTCACAATAAAAATCAAAATCTTGAACTATAGCACCAAAATCGGAAGGAACCTCCAGACGATTATGACAAACCGTTTTGTCCAAATCTCATCATCAAGCTAGAGTCAACTATGAGAAAACGTCACAATTTTAGTTCATTCCTTACAATCTTAGAGAACTAAATTACTAAATAGCTTTTCTTTTTTTTCCTTATTCACTCCTTGTGAAGCATAGGGTCATTACTTTTGATTTCCACTCAAGTCCACCTAAATAGCTTAATTAGAACTAAAATAATATAAAATAAAAATAAATAAAATTTTGTCAGTGCAAAATTATTAAATAGTCATCTCAATATATATATATTTGTCAGTAGTTTAGTTTTTTTGTCAGAATAATTAGTTTTTTATTGTCAGTTAAAATAGACTAAATTAGTCACCACTTTTAGTTATTTTTGGCATCTTAAAAAAATTAAATTTATCACCCCTAAAAAATTTAAGCCCAATTAATTCTAGTGAATCTTAATGAATTTAGAATCAAAAAATATAAAAATATATAAATTCTTTAAAAAATAGAAAACTTACTAAAATTATCAAAATACAGTACATAAATAAACTTCTGATAGCTGTGTATCCATATTCAAAATACAGCTGCAGATTACTTTGAATTATCTTTGAAAAAAAATTAAAATCAAAAATTAAATAGAATTATATATTCTTTACTTGAATTGATGAAGTTGTCATAATTGTTGAACCGATAATTAGCAAATATGGTTTGAAAGTGAACATTCTCATAAGCTCTTTAAAAGTAGAAATTTTCTTTATTTTATCTTCTTTTTTATCCGCGGCTTTTACCAACTCTAACCAAATTCATTATTAAAAAAAGTTCCATTTTTTCAAATATTTTAGTGCACAAACCTGGCTTTTCATTGACAAAGAGCACAACTGGTAAGCTACCAGCCAAAAAAACCACTGTCATTACAATCGCTATATAAGTATATTTATATTGATCCCAATTAGATAAAATATCAATATTTGTTTGATTGGTTTTATTATCATAGTCGAACTGTGTTTCATTTAGTTTGATACAATTTGAATCTCCAGAAACAAAAGGTCCTTGAATTATCAAAGCCAAAAGCAATCCGATCATTTCAAAACCTTAAATTTATTATTAACTTGAAAAATAAAGTCATAAAAAAGTCAAATTGAATTTAGGAAAAATCTAATTTTTTTCACTTGAAATAAAAATCTAAGTATTGGGATTAAATCAGTAGATTTTTTGAAATCTTTATTTGTTCAAAAAAATTAAATCTAAGTAGTAGCTGTAGTAGTGAAATAATCGGGAAGTAGATTAATCTGTATCTTGAGCCATTTGTCCAGGTTTATTTTGAAGTTGTTAATATATTCGGAATTAACAATGTACTGAGGTGGATTACTTACTCAATTTGTTAAAAAATGATATCGTTGTATACAACTTTTCACATCTTTTCTAACAAAACATGTGTAATGACTTGAAGATTTGAGAAATGTCTTTTTTAAGAAATGTACACCATGAAATTATGGCAAACTCTAAATGAGGTCTAACTAGTGCTCTGTAAAGCATTATCAATGTATCAATGTTTAAATTCCTGAAACTTTTGGCAATCATATCCAAAATACGATTTCCACGACTGGTGCAATATTTTACTTGCTTAGTCTACTTCAAGTCATTTTGAAAAAAAATACTTTAATACTAGATCTTTTTCAAGAGTTGTTTTGGATAAATTCTTTGTACCGTTCTACTATAAATTGAATAATTAAACAGTGTTGTTTAACAGTCACAAGTCTCAAGTCAAGTCCGAGTCAAAGACTTTTTTTTTACGATGAATATAATGACTAGAAAAATTCTTAAAGTATTTTGAATTAATTAACTGTCTTAATCTTGATGACTCGACGTTCCGAGATTCCAAAGTCGATTTTTTCCATGTAGAGTAATTAATCAGAAATGGAAGATCACGAAAATGATCGCCTAATTCTCAACTACAGTCAAAGAATTTTTTCCAGTCTTTTTTTATTGCTTAACATGATCGTGAGATTTTTTTGCTTTCAATGAATGTAAAGGGACAAATGAAATTTCTTCCGTTCCAGGAAATGATTTTTTTGCGGTCCCAGGTGGTTATTATGGAAGCCAAGCGTTGGACTTTTTTTTTTATTTTAAAGTCTGGATTTAGACTTTTGAAAATAAAAAAATAAAAAAAAGTCCGGACTTTAATTTGAGACTTTTAAACAACTCTGTAATTAAACAAAGGATTTTTTGAGCCATCATCATTTTGCAAATGAGGATCAAAGACCCCTTATTATTTTTATTACAATTATAATAAGATAATATTTTTTTAATTTACAAACTTTTGAACACCCGTTATATTTAAAGCAAGATTGGTTGAAGGGGTCTAAAAAAGAGAAGAAAGCTTTCTTTTTTATAGTTCAGGAAGAATTTTTAAAAAACACATAACATTTCTTTAAATTTTTCATAGATGTCAAAATGACATCTACTGATACTTTTCAGTATATTGGTCAATTTATCTTGAAATAAAATATCTGAAAAAAAATTTGGATTTAATTTAGTTTTAAGGTTTCCTCATTTACCCCAAAATTAACCCCTATAACTTTATTTACCCCTTAACCCCTTAGAATAGCCCCATTATGCATCTCAACTAAGAAACTTTAAAGTGGAATAAATTTTTGAAAATAATGTTCTAAAAAAGGCAAAAAAAGGTAAGGCAATTGTCAACAATTTGTATTATATATCTAAATTTGTTTTTTTTCGTATAAAATTTTTACTTCTTTGTAAAAAAAAATTCGATTAAAAGGAATGATAAAATTAGCTTAAATAAAATTAATCAAAAAATGGGTCTCCAGGATAGACCATCTTGCAATCTTAAAATTAGTTTTTTTTTTGAATAATTTTTTCAAATACAGCCGAGAATTTCTCGTAATAGTCTTGGTATAAACAGATTTTATATTTACCCATTCTATAGACAGTAATTGCTTCTCTTTCTTTCTTTGAATGACTTAAATACATTGTCATAGCAGTATGTGGTATTCTGATGCCCTTGAAAATACAATTAGCTCAAAGTACAATAGTCACTTTAATTTCTCACCGTAATGACCGTAAACTGAAAGCTATGCCAAAATGTATACCACACGAATAGCTGATTCTTTGAAAATCCTGCTGGGGCATACCACATCATGATATAGCCTATGGAACACAAAGGAATGGCGACAGCAATCCATGGCTTCATTTTGCCAAATCTAGTTAATTTAGTTTTATTAACCAAAAGACCATATATTGGGTCAGTTATGGCATCTATTATTCTACTTATGAACAAAATGTATCTAAATGAATTATTA
This sequence comes from Brachionus manjavacas, assembly GCA_019054805.1. Lineage (NCBI taxonomy): Eukaryota > Metazoa > Rotifera > Eurotatoria > Ploima > Brachionidae > Brachionus > Brachionus manjavacas. The sequence goes on along the minus strand of JAHQIY010000033.1, from coordinate 461,145 downwards.
GATTTTCGGTTTGAAAAAAATAATTTTTTTTTAAATACGTGGTCTTTTCTGGTGGGAGGCCAGCATTATTCAGCAGGTAGACGGTGGTGAAAACACCGATTGCGCAAAAATAGGCCTGATACGGAAGACCAGCTAGGCCAAAGCAGACTTTTTGAAAACGGGTCAGATCATTTTCATCATTAATCTCTTTGGTATCTTTAAAGGATGGCTTTATACTGATTACATTAACATCACTGTCATGGAGATTAAATTGGACATCAGATACTGATTTTACCTTATCGATGTCTTTCATCCTGGATTTGCAAATTAAACTAGGATAAATTTATAAATTAAAGAAAGTTTTTTTGAATTTGAATTATTAAATAATTAAAATTTGACAAATGATATCTTTTGAATGATTTATCTTAGCTCAATTAGCTAACTTAAGTTATTATCTGAAATTTGAATCATCTGACAACTTCTTTTAAAAATTTATCTTGAATAAACAGTTAACTAAATATATACTTTTTTTTATCTGAATAGCTGTTTTATTAAGACTTGTTTTAGACCTAAAGAATTTCGATAAAGATTTATAGAATGTTTTTCATTTTGTTAAATTACTCAATATTCTATAAAATCTATTTTTTTTAAATTAATTAAATTTAGCCAAAATTAAATATTTCTTTTAGCAAATCTTAATATTAAAAAAATTTAAACAAACCAAAATAAAAAAATTGAAAATATTTACAAATTAATTTACGTCCATAGATATCATTCTTTTTTCTACTATACATATTCAGCAGGCAGAGGTAGACGGTGAGCTAGGATATTAATAATATAAATTTTGATTAATTTTGCTAAATAACAAAAAATATATTAAAATATTCATTTCTTTAAAAATAAAAGGTAGCTTAATTAATAATAAATACAGAATTTATTTAAAATATTTCAAATCCAGTCACTAATAAAGTCAAAATGCAAAGCTTTTTAGGTGTTTTTATTCAAAGAGGGTTAAAATGGGACACCCAGGTCAATAGCGCAAATGCCAAAGAAAAGAGCATTCTGGGAATGAAATGTTCAACTAAGAGCGACCAAGTTAATTCCAAATTCGAGATAAATATTTAAAAAAAAAATACATTTTAATCTATGTTATGAACTGAGAAAAAATAGAGAATCTAATCCGCTGGCAACTACAAAACTGTCATATTAGATTAGAGATGTGAATGCAAGGAAACAATTGCCAATTTTTTCAGTCCAAAATTATTTTCACCTGTTTATTTACTCGTTCAGATCAAAAAAATAAAAAAAAAATAAGATAGAATAAAAGTAAAATAGGTAAAAATATAACAAAAATGAAAATTAAATAACACAAATTGAACTAAGACTACTTTAATAGGTTTTCTAGTGTGATATAGTTTAGACCCATTTTTTGTTTGACAATATTTTTTTTTAAACATGACCGAGAAGGCTGTTTAATTTCAGGAGGTTAATTTTGAATAAAATTTTTTGCCTAAAAACTTTTTCGATTTCTTTTTGACTTACATTTTATTTTCATATATTTTAAATTTTAAGTCAATATTAAAAAGTCAATTCAAAAACAGGTTTCATTTGAAAATTTTTTCAGCTCAAATTGGAGTAAATTTGTGACCAAATTGAGTTTTTTTTGTAATTTAAACTTATGTAATTTTTATTTTTTTAAATTTAATTTAATCAAGTTACACACTAGCCTGTTGATTTACCTTATAATTGATTCTATTACTTAGTCAAGTTTTTATAAAAATATTTTTATGCCTCGAGGTTATTTTTCTTTGATATACCATTTTAAGTTTGAATTTTTTTTGCAATTTTCTATTGAAACTTATTTGCAAACAAAAAAAGCTTGAAAAATTTTTTTTTCTTTTTATTATTTTATCATTTAACTTCTATCTATCAGAACTAAAATTTAAATAATCTAAAATTGACCTGATATTAAATATAATAGCCTAATGATTTTAATTCGAATTGAATTATTAATTCGTAAATTAAACAATTCGACAATTTGAACCTTTAGCATAAAATTTATCTTTTTGTGATAATTAATTAAATTATCTCTTTTCTTTTTTTAAATTAGGATAAAAAGATTTATTCCCAAAAATATTCATTTCAAAGATAGTTTTTGTGTACAAAAAACAAATATGAAATCAAGTGCTATATTTTTTACTCTTCTGGCGGTTGTTTTTTTGCCATCGGCAAGTGCCAAGCCGAAAAAGAGACTAATCGATATCTATGCAAAATATTTAGTCGATTATTTTGACCTTGAGAGACTTTTTCAGATCGACAAAATGACCAACTCAAGCCAACATTATCAAAGGCAACCAACACCCAAACCCGAAACACAAAGTCAAAATATCGGCTGCAATTCATTAGAAGAAATCAAAAGCTACTTTTTTGATGTTTATTCAAGTGAAAAAAAAACTTTTAATATGTCAACAAGTGAATTGGAGAATTTGATAGAATATTTGGTGACACGATATCCTAAAGATGACCAAATACAAAATAGAACTCTATGGCAAAAATGTCGCAGAAAAAAGTGCTTTCAATCCAAAGACATTTCCAAGCTTGCAAATCTGAAATACTTTGATTATGAAACATTCTCTGAGATATGCCCAGTATTGTTATTCAATTTTGAAATAGGTCACTGTGAGTACAACCATTATGTTGAAGGTTTAAGTGGTGGACAAAGTAAATTTTAAAGATTAGAAAAATTGTTTTGTTTTATCATTTTTAAAGTCTGGGCGTTTGGTCTGCTTCTATCAGGAATAGTGACTATATGGTCATGGAGTGGAGCGATTGCTTTAACAATTATAGGAAAAAAAATCTACAAGAGATTGCTCACTTTTATGATTAGTCTTGCTTTTGGGTGCCTAATAGCAAACAGCATACTAAAATACATTCCATTAGTAATTTATTTTTTTAACATATTATTTTCCATGAAATTTTTTATGCCAAAATTTGTCAGAAGTGTCACTAGCAATATTTCGATCAATTAAATTTAAAAATTATTCTTTTTCCTAAATAATTCATTCTTTAAATCATCATTTAGTTTTTAGCATCATATTGTTTTGACAAACAATTTTAGACAAGTGGTGATAATTTGAAAAATTCTTTATTCACGAATTAAATTTCGCAAAATTAAAAATTAAAAATAAATAGATAAAAATAGAAATTTCGTTAATAATTTAAGAAAAATTTTATTTCAACAACTCTTTAAGTTTTGACAGAAAGAACAACTTTGAGAGTATTATTACGACTTAAGACAAAAAATTTTAGAAAAGCTTTAAAAATTTTTTCTGTTCAAGTCCACCTTACTTTAAAATTTCATGCTTTCTTTGAAAATAAAATAAAGTATAATAATCAAATACAGGGAGAATAAAGGTCTTTAAAAATTGGACTTTTACATGGGTTGCAAGATTTGTAAAATTAAGTTTTTGATCAATCATTAAACCAAAAAAACAACAAGTATATCTTCTTCGCTTATTTTGGTTTTTTAAGGGACCAAAGATTTCAAACATTAAGTCTCATACCAATTGATATCTATTTTATTAAAATTACAACATTCATTTAAATTTTTGCTGTAAAATTTAAACTTATGAAAGCCGTTTCAAGATCTTTATCAGAGATACTCAAAGTTGTATCATCTGGAAATATTTTGATATTAAAATTTTTGAAAATGAATGGTAAATGATTCACAAATATAGGAAAAAGAAGAGGGCCTAAAACAGATCCCTGAGGCACACCTAATTTTTGCAGTTTTGGAAATTTCACTGTTTATTCTTGCTATCTGAGATCTATTTTCCAAATAGTTTGAAAGAAGACCAAGAGAAGAATTATCAAAACCATAATGAAAAAGTTTTTAAAGTAACAAATTTGAGTCTTTACTATCAAAAGCTTTTCGATAGACAAACAGGCAGTTGTAAGTTTTTTTTCTTTAGCTTTGATTAATTCATATTTATACTCATGGATGACAGTTTGACAAGAATGTTTTAATGACTTCGCTATTGGAGAAAGATCTGATACTGCATGAACATTGTAAAACAGATATAACTCGCTTAACTAATGATATAAATAATAATATTCTTTTTTAAAAAAGCTTGACTACAAAATTTTCATTTTTCACTCATTTAATTTTGCAGAAAAAAAATTTAAAGCTTGAAATTCACAATTTTGAAATCAATAACTTGACTTTCTCGGTTAGAGCAAAAAATAATTTTTTAGCTTAACATTTCTCTTTGCTCCATTTAATCTACTATTAAGTATCTTGTTAATATAGTTTTATCATTGGAAGCATTTTTGAGTTAAAAATTTTAAAAGAAGCATTAACTGCCAAAGCTTTAATAAGCTTAACTTGAGGCTTAACATTAACTGCAAGCCTTCGATTATTAACTTAGAGAAAAAGGTCAAAATTAACAAAATTATTTTAATAAAATAAGAGATTGATTTTATTTTCTAATACTAATAGGTGTTCAAAAAATGTTGGCGCATTTTTGATCTTCAAAAAAATAGGAATGTCCTGGCAAATTGAAGTATATAATCAAAAGTAAATTTCAGATCAAATTTTTAGTTTTTGATTTAAAAAAAAAGTTTTTACTAAATTTTTAAAATTTATTAAGCATGATTTGTTTAATCTTTAACTGGGAAGAAAATTATTTGAATTTTTTTCTGAAGTAAAATAAAATCTAAATCAATATTTTGAAATTTTGCGATACAAAATTCAACTTTGTTTCGCTGTAATCTATTTTAATTAATATTGAAATAACATTTGAAGCCATAATTTGGATGATCTAATATGGATTTTAAATTTGTCTGTAAAATTTTCTAATAATTAAAGATAAATTGAAAAAAAAGTTTATTTTTTAATTTATTCAGATTGTAATATATTAAGTTTTGATCATTAGATCATGAACTTCAATTTGCCGAATATCCAAAAGTTCTTCAATTTTTAACAGTAATAGTTTATGATATAAATTTTATACAACAATAGTTATCTTTTTTATTTTAAAGTTTTAAAATGACAAATAATCCACTTAATTGAGACTGTTAGTCCAAAAGTTATTTCAAAAAAACTCCAATAAACAAATTTTCAACAGGTCAAAAAATGGCCCTTTTTTGGTTTTATTCAGATAACTTTTTAACAGATAAAGGTATTCAAACCAAATTTTGTGTATTAAGAGAAGATTGTTGTTTCTAGATAAAAATGTTTATATCATAACGATGCATATAGAATGACATTATGTAGAACTGATAAGTCAATAAAAACCACTGAACAAACGCGCCAACCTTTTTTTCTGCAAATTGAGAGTATTGTGAATTTTAGTACAAAAAACAAGAACAAAGTATAAAAAATACCAGAGCTTTAATTTTCTAAATTTTGAGTGACAAGTTTTAGTGAATTATAACCAAATATTTTGAATTTTTTATTAAATCAATAAAATAAATCCAAATTTAAATAAAATTAAAACGAAAACGTATTTAAAGATCCTAAACATTTTCTTGAGATTAGGATGATTGGAATATTTCTTGGTAAAATAAGTGAAGCTGATTTTTTTTATTTTTCGTCTCTTTTTATATTTTTTTTATTACAGGCCGACGGTTTTGAGATAGCATATCTTGAAGAGACAAATTATTCCTATTTTTACAAACATTTAACCATATTGTTGGTGATTTTCTTTTTTTTTATATTCGAGAGATCAATGAAAATAATTACAATCTACAGAACAGAGGTAAGAAAATAAAAAATTTAGAAATTTTTTAACAATGCTTCATTTTTTAGAAAAATAAAAAAAATATCTTAAATGAAGCAAAAAACCAATTGAGGCGTCAAAGTTCAGAAATTTCGACCATTTCTGAAGACGATTCTGTGGCCAGTGGTCTAAACATGAGGAAAGATTTTGCATCTAAAAATAAACGAAAAAAGCTGTTGAAAAATCAATCAATTGATCTATCGGAAATACATGTAATTTTCTAACCTTTGATTATTTTATAAATAAAATTTGGCTTTGGCAATTCATAACTTCTACACTTTCAGAACTTTTCAGCTTTTATTTCAGTTATAGAATCAGAATCTCATTAAAAAAGTCTTGTGAATTTCCAACAATTATTCAAATGCAAAATTTAAATTCCTTTTAAAGAGCTAAAAGAAAAATTTCAAAAAATATTATTTTATTAAAATTATTAGATATTAAATTTTTCAATGTTAATTTAAAAATGTTCAGGAATTAAACCTGTCTAAGCATAAACGTTGTCGTCTTGTCTCCAGTGATGTAAGACCCATTCGCTCAAGTCTGCTCTTGTACTCCATGTCTTTCAAAGCAGTGGGGACTCTCGTTACTTTTTTCTGGACTTTTTCAAGAGTGTCAATATCTCTTCTAAGATACGGGTTCCAAGCGGACACCGAAAACTCCAGATGCGGACGAATGTGGGTGCGATATAGTGAGGCCCATATTTCCACATCCCTAGACACGAATGTATTTTTTAGCATTCCTGGAACTTGGTTAAATTTTGATGCGGCATGAGCCGACTGTGAGCTCAACTTAAAATCAGGCGTGAGAATGATGCCCAAGTCATGTTCTTCGGAGGTGTTTTGAAACTTAATGCGTGAGCCATCCTCATTTTTTAGCGTATATGACCTGGTTCTTGTTATATGCTCGTTGCTACCGATATTCATTAACTTAATCTTGCTCTCGTTTGCTTCCATTAACCATGTCCAACACCATTCGGCCACTGCATCCAAATCAGCTTGAAGACTAATCATTTCCGCCTCAGATTCAACCTGTGCTATTATTTTTAGATCATCGACAAAGAGTTGCTTGTGTATTTCAAGCAACTTGGTAGATCATTTACTGAAGATTGCAAAGTGAATTGGGCCTAACACACTACCCTGAGGTACTCCTGAGGTGACATCTTTCCAATTTGAGACGTGTGGACCTAGAACCACACGCTGTTTCCTACCCTTTAGAAAAAATTTAATCCAGTCGAGAAGTTGTCCGTGAATGCCAACATACTTCTTAGCTTATTTATCAGCTAACCATCAAAGTTTCTCAAAAGCTCAATTTTCTCAAATTTAATTTATGAAATAGAATTCTATAATTGTAATTTTTGGAATGGTTAATTTAAAAATTCACAATTATTTTTAAAAAAAGTGTTTTTAATTTTATTTGACAAATGATTGTGGAAAAACTCAAAGGTAAGTCCGAATCGCATGAACCTCGATTAAACCCTTAAGTTTGAAATATTTTAGATTTTTTCAAATAATGAAAAAAATTTTTGGTAAAAAATTAAGTATAAAAAAATAAGTAAAAAAAATATTTAATCGTAAAAAAAAGGTATCAATGTGTGTCTTTTAAAACAATTAGTAATCACAATATTTAGTTAAATGTCATCTAATTTATGGAATCAAGTCAAATCATTGATTAAAAGAATTTTATCAGCTAAAAAAATTAAGAAATAAATTACACAAATAATTTTACAAAATATAAAATCAATACAATTATTTCTTTACATTTTTTTTTGATTGCTTTTTGGATGGCTTACTCCTCCTAAATTTCCTTAAAGGGTGTTGGAAGTTTCAGCTGAAAAAAATTCAGTTACTCTTGACCATATGATCATACGCCATTTGAACCGAAAGCAATTCCTGGAAGATTTTTAAAAAAATTTTTGTTTAATGTTTGTTAGTTCTACTTCATATTTATAATTTTCAATTATTCTCATAAACGACAACTAATTTTTAATTGACTTTTAATCAAAATAAATGACACTTTTATATGCGGCCTAAAAAAATTACATAGAAGTTAAATTTATTTTTTTTTTTTTTGTAGAAAAATTTCGATCAGCCTTTTATAAAACAAATTAAGATTGTCATCGCTTCTGGCCATTTTTATCATTTTTATCCCGAATCATAAATAATCGGCACATATTTCGAAAGCTAATATTCTAATCTACATAATGGTTTTTTTAATGTTCGGGAAAAAAGCGACTAAATGCTATTTTAAAACAATGAAATAATTTTATCTAGAATTTGAATAAAATTTTTTCGAAATTGTTAAGTTTTGATAATGTGGAAACTTTGAATTGTTTTAGCCTGATAAATTTGCTACCCCTAAGTGTCATTTATTCATAAGCTTTTCTACTTGCCATCTATCTCAGAAGTTTGACACTTCATTTATCGTTATTTATACATTTTCTTGTAACTTCCTAACGTTCATCTATTTGAATAAAGCTTTTAATCAATCTATATTATGTTTATATTAAACCGGTAGCATATTTTTGTTTTTTAGATAGTTGGAATTTCACATTTGAACGAGTTGACAGATAAATTTGCTGATCGCCTGAAACAACAGAGTGAAAAACCACAAAAACTATGCTGTACATCATTAACTGAAGGATTGTCCCAAGTAAAACCAGTCGGATGGATGGTAATATACACAAATTGAACATAAATATATAAAATCAATTATTTCCAAAGGCCATTTTTGGAGATGGACTGGGAAATTTTATAGATGGAATGTCGATTGGTGCATCAATTAACCAAAACATACTTTTCGGAGTAGCGACCGCATTAGCCACTTGGTGTGGAAATATACCTCAAGAATTAGGAGATTTTGCCCTTTTAGTAAGAGCTGGAATGAGTCCTTTTCAAGCTTTGTTCTATAACTTTTGTAGCGGAAATTCAGTTTATTTAGGATGTGTTTTAGGTATTGTCTTTGGTGGAAATATTAGCGCAGCAAGATGGATTTTTTCTATATCAGGAGCAGCCACTATGTACATTAGCCTTGCTGTTCTAGTAAAAAAATAATATTTAAAAATAATATTAGAACAATCAGTTTTAAAAATTTTTTTTCAGCTGCCTGAAATGAATGAAGAATTCGAAGATGGAAAAGAACCATTAAAAGAAAAGTTGAAAATTACTTTTATACAAGTTTTTGGTTCATTATTTGGCTATTGGATCATGATAATTTTAAATATGTATGAAGATGACATAACAATCAATTAATTTTAATATTTAAAATAATCAAATCTTCTCCTAAAAAATAAATTTTTCTAACAGATGCTCAGCTTTGCAAACAGGAGAAAAAAATCGACACTTCTATTAAATTATTCACATTATAATATTACAAAAAATAGTTGAAATAAAAAATTGAAAAAATTTTTTTTTTATAAAAAAAATTTTACTAAATGAACAACATAGATAAATTTAAATGTTAATTTTTTACGTTATTCTAAGTAAAATTAAATATAAAATTTAATTTAAATTAGTGTAGCATTTTTACAGTACTGATTTGTTCCTATGGCTTTACCAAAATTTACGCAAATTTACAAAAATTTTAGAAATTTTACGGGAATTCCGGTAATTTTACGTAAAATCGCAAAAGTGAAAAAGAGTAAATTTACCGGAATTCCCGTAAATATACCAGAATTTAACGGAGTTTACGTAAAATTTCGTAAAAACCAAAAGGGCCAAAAAAATCAAAAAAAATCCAAATTTTTGCAATTTTTTCACTTTTTTTAGTTTTTTTTTCAAAATTAATAAAAAATTTTAAATAAAAAAAATTGTACTTTTTACGCAAATTTTCGTAAATTTTTATTGATTTTAGTGAAAAATAGTAAAAAAGTTAAAAAAAAAGAAAATTTTTAATTAAGATTTTTTAATATTGAAATTATTAGATACATATATTTATATGATTTGACCAGTCACCATTTTTCTCAATTACAATTCAATTACCTAATTTATCAAAGTTAATAGTTTAAAAAACCAAAAACTTTACAGGACTGATTTGTTCCTATGGTTTTACCAAAATTTACGCAAATTTACAAAAATTTTAGAAATTTTACGGGAATTCCGGTAATTTTAAGTAAAATCGCAAAAGTGAAAAACAGTAAATCTTTAGTGATCTACTGTTCCCGTAAAATTTCTAAAATTTTTGTAAATTCCCGTAAATTTTGGTAAAATTTGCGTAAAAACTACGATTTTTTTAAAAAACTTAAAAAATTGCAAAAATTTGGATTTTTTTTGATTTTTTTGGCCCTTTTGGTTTTTACGAAATTTTACGTAAACTCCGTTAAATTCTGGTATATTTACTGGAATTCCGGTAAATTTACTCTTTTTCATTTTTGCGATTTTACGTAAAATTACCGGAAATCCCGTAAATTTACTAAAATTTTGGTAAAGCCATAGGAACAAATCAGTACTGTATCTATTTTTCTCAAAGACGCTTTCATTTTGTAAAAATATTTTTGATCTTTTTTCTAATTTAAATTTGTTTTCAAAAATTAATTTTTCGATTTCAATGAGTGAATTTTTCAAAAAAATTATTTATTTTTATTTTTCGATAATCAATCTGTTAGTCAAGACTTACAAAAATTTCCCAATAGCTTAGATAAAAAATAGCTCTTGAAAAACAAAATTAATGTTTTATTTAATTTTTTTAGAAGATCATTTAAGGAAATCTATAACAAAGAAATTGGAATTTTTTGGCAAAAACATAAAAACTTAAAAAAAATATATATTTAAATTTTTGTATTATCACTTAATGAAATAAATTGATTTCGAGGCCTATTTTTGTAGACCAAAAACTTTGACACCTCGTTGTTAAGCTTGAGCATTGCCACAAAAGAAGCCTCGGAATTGTTCGAAGCGGCAAACTTTCTGCGGCAATTGTTATTTGAATTGTTCTCAAACTCGGAGTTGGCATTCTGAAAAGTAAGATTGGAAATATTAGAAGAAGTAATAGTGATGAGACTTGGCTCGCGGATGCAGTGTTTTTCTTTTTTGTGCATAAATGAACTCTTGGACAAGCTTAACTTTGGCAATTTGAAATTTTCCACCAATTTCGGAGCAAAGTTTTCTTGGATCAGCGACTTGGCATCCTTTAACATACCAAAGTCAAGAAATGAACTGCGTATTTCTTTTCGCGAACACTCAAAATTGTAAGAGCATTTCATAAATTGCCTAAACTCTGGACTCATTACCTATTCATAATAAATTAACTGATTGAGTGAACTAAAATTTGAATACTTTTTTTCTGTAGAATTCTTTCAAGGTCTTGAAATTGTCGTTCTCAAAAACCTTTATTTGACTTTCGTACTGGTTTTGAAATTCACTCCACATTTGCTCCGAGTTTTCCGATTTGTTCATACAAAGAATTTTCTGTATAGACAAAATTTTATATACAACCAAGTTGATTCTGGTGAACAGCTCGTCAATTACTTCTTTGTTCATTCTTTTTCTACCTTTTTTTCAAGCCTAAAATTCCAATTTAAATTAAAAGAATTTATTTACTAATTATAATTTTTTTGAAGCGACCATCAAGCTTTATTATTTCGCTCTAAAATTACTCAATTGTTACAAACAACAAAAATTTAACTTTGGCAAAAATTTACATGAACTTCACATAGCAAATTGAATAAATCAGCCAGCAAAAAGTCATTTAGCTTGGCACTCTCAATTTCACTTGAATCAACATTGGCCAATTTCTTTAAAGCCGTCTGTTTCATCTCGTATAAAATAAAGATCAACTTTTTCAAGTCACTAGAGTTCTGTTTTTCAGTCAAAAGGACACAATAGCATTTGGCAGTCAACATAAGCTTTAAAAGTTTAAACAAATTGAAGCTGAAGTTGGTTTGCTTTTGGTCCCGTACTTTTGAATGCACTTTTGAATCCGAAATATGTGAATGGGTCTCATAAATGACCGGAATTGTGTTTGCATTATCTTTTGGGTCTTGGTCAGACAAAAAGTTTGAAATCAAACTGTATTCCGATAGGGATCTGATGGAAATTTGATCATTACTTGGATTTGTTTTAGCAACAGGTGATTGCACGTGATTGTCTTTCCTTTTTGCTTTATTACTAATGTCGGATTTTATCTTAGTTTCATTTTTAATTTTGAAATGTTTGAATACAACAGTAGAATCAGAGAATGTCTGAGATTTGACATCTTCTGATCCCAGACTTTTGGAGCTTTTCGAACTCAAAGTTGATTCGTTGCTATTGTTATTGTTTTTGTCTGCTTGGATCGAATTGCTTTTTTGGCTGCTACAGACCAAATTTTCAAAAAATTTCTTCAAATTATTCACTTTATTTTTATCTATTCTTCTCAAAGACGAATTCATTTTGTAATCAATTCAAAATGGTTTTTATCCAAATTTTTTTCTAATTTCAATTTAGATTTGTTTCAGGCTGCCTTGGCAATCTTCAATAAAATTTTTAATTTTTTTAAGATTAATTTAAAATTAATTTCACAATAAATAGTCGAATTTTATTAAAATATCAATTTGAATTTCCTTTTTTTTAAATTAAAAAAAAAACATCTATTTGGGTAAAAATGGTAAAAAATAATAATTCTATTTCTCAGCTCCAATGTTCAAAGGTTTTCCCTTGGGGTCATCAAATTTGTCCATGGTCTTCACATTCATCAGAAGTGAAATACCAAAAGCTAGTATAAACGCTAAAATCAATGACGATGTGATTGCCATCCAAATTCCGCTAGAAAAAAATCCTTGGCAATAATTCACACGTCCAAAGGTGTACTCGGTGTTGTTATTCTGTACACCAGTTGGCTGCAATTGCAGCTTTTGAATGTAGATCCAAACTTTAGAATTCGATTTTCCGTCTTTAGTTTTATTTTGAACTTTGAAGGTAGTTTTGGTGCAGACAAAAGAATAATTTACCGGTGTTTCCATTCCATACGGAGTCCCCATGTATACAAGTTCATAAGTCTTGCTGTTGTTCAATTCTATCGAGCTAGAGTCCAAAACATAGTAGTATGTATTGTTTGTTGGTCTAAATTTAAGAGTCAATCTTTGGATCGATGCGCCATCAAGTCCACTATTTTGTTTGAAATCTATTGCCAAGACTTGCTCAAGACTGGTGCCACTACAAGAGAACGAGCTGTTTGTGTTGATTAATGGTATGAAAGTACTAGATTGCTGTCTGGCTAAATCAATGTAATAAATCGAGTCGAAAAAGGCTGCACATTGTTCGCCAAATGCAAAAGATGTGGAATTTGCGCCTTCACTTTGCTGGTCTCTAGCATCTCGCCTCAAACGGCTTAATGAGCTCTTTCCGGTCAATATCACATTCGAGTGCTGGTGTAATTGACTGAAAGTGTTCAAGGCATCTTCCATATTGTCCGATTCAATAATGTTGATGGTGATCTTGTGATTGTTGACATAAGTTTGAATGATCTCAAAGGGTGACTCAACTTGAAGCTTCAAATCAACATTCGGCTTTAAATCTATTTTTCTGACTGCAAAGGCTAAATCTTGTGTTCTTAGCTGGTCAACTACGATCAGGTTCAAATTTTGATTTAAATGTTCTTTGATTTCTGTGAGAAAATCGCCTTGACCAATTATTTTACCAACTGGTGATGGAGTCACAGGGCCTTGTCCCAAATATGTCAATACCGGAGTCTGATCGGCTACAATTGACGAAGCCAGAACAGCAAATATGGCAAAATTTAGAATCATTTGGTCTAAAATATTAAAGTCATGAGATTTAAATTTAAATAGATAAAGTTTTATGACTTGAAATCTAAATAACTAGTTGAAAAATCAAGTTTAATTTATTAGACTGAGTTTTTTTATTGGAATTTTGAAAAAAAAATTATGATTTAAAATAATAATAAAATTATAATTTTTTTTAAATTTGATAAATAATAATTTTTAATGTGTCTTGAGTGAGAAAATAATTCATTTAATTGTTTGGTTTTTGAAGTTTTTTTTTTAAATATAAATAAAAAAATCTTCATTTTAAGTTTGTTTTACACTCCTTATTAATTATCAAAAGATATCGATTTGATTTTTTAATTTCTAATGGCTTGTTTTTTTCGAAGGCTTCTAGTTTAAAGCATTGGCTAGCTGAATAATGGTCAAATATTATTTTACCAAAGAACTTGAAGCTTAGAGTGTTGCTGGAAATGATTTCTTTTTTAAAAATAGAAAAGAACCAGAGTTCAAATAATAAATGAAACAATAAACCAATATTCATCGCTAATTTCAAATGATTAAGGATCTCCTCGATTTCAAAATTTAAAGATTATTCGAAGTAGCAAAACAATTATAGGCCGCAGAATTCATTTTAAAAAAGTTTTTTTATTAACAAAAAATTTGGTTTTAATAACACGGCTTAGCTTACATTTCTGACAGATTTAGACACTGAAATTGAAATAATTAATGATCTAAATCAATTTCTTTAAAAAATTCATGAAAAATTTTAACTATCGTTTTTTTTGATTGCTTTATTTAAATTATATTCTTTAACAAAAAAATATTTTGTCTTAAGTTATGTTTTGATCTAAAAAAAATTAAAAAACTCTGGATATGCGTGCATCCAAAAAAAAGACTGCACCCAAACCAATACCGAAAAATTTATGGGTTCAAATGTATGACAATATCTCCAGCGGTTCTAATAAAATCGTAACGCAATAAAATCTGGCGTAATTTTTGAAATAAACACATAAATAAATAAAATTGACTAATTTAGAATTGCATTTTACACATTATCTCTATAGATTTTCATTAATTATGGCCGGTAAGTTTTGACTTTCCGTTTGAATGACTTGTCTTTTACTTGAAATGCCACCTTTTTGTGTTCAATACTGTCAAGTTTTGGGAAACATCTGATGGCTGTTTTTCAAGCGCCTCTTTTCTTTTAATTACAAATAGGAATGTTCATACCAATACTTCTGATGTTCATGAGTTTAAGTCTAAATGAGCATTTAATAATGTGATCACAATAATAATTCTACAACCAAAATGATTACGTACAATATCTCAAGTAGAAGAAGATAGTAAGATTTAAAATTTTATTTTAATTTAAGTTGAAATGTTAGTAACCGATTCTACATACAAATTGGTTTGAAATGGTTATAAGGTTCTTCAAGTTGGCACACGCGATACAGAAAAAAAATTCCATCCTTTTTGAATTGCTATAACAATGCGCGAAAAAAATTATGACTTCGAATTTTTATTTCTAGCTCTCAAATAGACAGTAAAGAAATTATTTGAGCGTTATATTCAACCAACAATTTTACTCGCAGATGGTGCAGAAGCGATTCATAATGGTTTCTCTTAAGTTTTTAAACTTGAAAAACGGATAATGTTTTGGGCTCGTGTCAAGCGAAATGTTCATACAAGATTTTGTCGTAATAAACATTATAACCATATCAAGAATGATAAAGACAGGCTACAACTTTCAATAATCAATTTCGAATTTCAATAATTAATCAATATTTACTATTGATGACTTCAAAAGAGGTTTTGTATGGGAGATATTGGGACTTAAAGTTGTAAAACAAAAATATGGTGGTCAAACTTTTTTTTCGTTCAACGCACACTGAAGATAAACCAAGCTTCAACATCGACCCAACTACCCACATCAACACAAACAGAAAAGAGAAAGCGATTAAGATCTTCTAAAAAAATTGTTGAGGAATTAGAAAACACAGAACAGGAAGTAGATACATTCAAACCAATATACAAAGAACGCTGTAAGAATTATATTCAGATGTTAAATCAATGTGAGTAGAGCAGCTTTCAACATTTCGTAGATATTTTCTAAGAATTACGCATTATTTGTCTTAATAATCACAATTTGCGTTTGAGCACATGTTCTTATCCATCGTGGTTTAAACATTACATATCCAAGCACATCATAGGAATTTCATATCGAGAAAGTTTATTTACAGAATTTCCAAAAGAAGCCTGGACAATAGGACTTGGTCAAGTTTCGAGCGTTGGTCGACCACGTTATATGTCAAAAGCATTTCAAAAATAAAATTTTTATCGTATTTACTTCCATATATATTTACATTATTTACGAAATGCTGAATTATTTTTTTACCTAACAAATTTTTGTATATTACATGACATTTATTTTTTAAATTAACATAAATTTTATTGACAAAAATAAAAACTAAATAAATGACAAAACAGTTATTTAAATGACGTTTATTTTTTCAGACTGACACTAGTATTATTGACAGATTATTTTTTAATTGAGATTTATATAAATTAATTTACAAAATATCGTTTTGCCTTTTTATAATGGTTAATTTGGTAAAATTTAAAGGAATTTTTATATTTGAATATTTTGATTCTTTTTGGCCATTTATAACTTTACACTCCGCTTATCATTCAGCAAAAAATTTATTTTTAATCTTAGCACCTTAAGAGTTTATTCATAAATTTTAATCTGCACTTAAGGGTTTATATTTAATTTGTAATTACCACAAAAAAAATAAGATTCGAATAAAAAAAATAATTCTACTTAGTTTTTATTTTGAGTTGAAAACAAAAAAATATAAATTTTACTCTTAAACTCTAAATTTTAGATGATTATTAGATGGGTAGTATTTTAGAAATTTAAATTACGAATAATGCGTAATTTCAATTTTATCAGAAAGATAGAATATAAATTATTATAAATTTTGAAAAGTTCTCTAAATTTTTAATCCTTTATAAACGTTCTTTTTTAAAGTTCTTATGTAGTTTGTAACAATTAATTTATAAAATTACTGAAAAATCATCAATTCTTTTTAAACATCTTATAAATGACAGATCGTTACTAAAAATAATTTTTTTACTGATAAAAATTCTAAATTTTAATATTCTAACATATAAAATTACTACTTTGTTCTCAAATTTACTAGGCCATAGCCTTTTTTTCTTCCATAGATAGAATTAGAATATAAAAGAATATAATTTGGTAAATATTTAAACTTATTAGTTAGCTTTCGATCCATTTAACAGAACATTTTAAATTTAAAATAAATTTTCGGTCCTTTTTAGCGTTTTCATAGCATTATTTTGTGAGTTTATACTCATCTGTTGTTTCTATATCTGAGTGAAATTAAATTTTAATAAATTTTATAAGAAAAAATAGAATAGTAAGCATGTAAATTCAGTGTTTTAAATTTTTATTGATAAATCTTGATGAAAAATAAATAAATAGATGAATTAGAAAAAATTTTAAAATAATTTTTGAGCGTAAATTTGAATAAGGTCTATTGACTGTGTCGCATGTCTAACATTTGAAGGCACGTCTCAGTGAATCTATGGCAAAGTTAACTCTGTTTGCTGCTACTTTAGCTTGTGCACTCCATCTTTAGTTCCTAGTGAGCTAGGTTCACTGTATAACTTATGGGTGGTATCCTGATTTTGGTGTTTTGTTAAATTTTAGCAAATAGGATTATTAAAAGAATAATTTTCAGATCTTCAAATCTTGTGCTCAATTAGATCGATCTTGTCGAGATCCTCCTGCAACTGTTCTCTTTCTGACATACTATTAATTACCGCGAAATGTTTAGAGAAATGTGAGATATTTTCTGGAATATCGTTAATGAAAATGACGATTAGTAATGGCCTCAAGACCGAGCCCTGAGGTGCTCCTCTTTTTACATTCTTTCACTCAGATTTATTTTTTCCAATCACCTGGTTATTTTAAAAACAAATACTCAGTGTATATTAGAAAGGTTCATTTGATTAGTTAAAGTTACATATCGAGTAAACCCATGCTCATTTAATCGAGCATATTCAGCTTTTAAATTTACACTTTTTTTGTTTATATTATATTTGTGTTATTTCGGACACAAAAGATGTCAAGGAACACTGCAAATGATGATTTTGCTTTTGATATATTTAAGTGCTGTGAGGAAATTTTTTCTCTGTATTTTATTTGTTTTAAAGAATTTTTTTCGGTTCATTTATCTTGACAACAAATATAACTTTAAATTTTTTTTTAATTTTTCTTCCAAAACTATTGCGTAACCTATGAATCTTTGAATTTTTATTTAAAAATCTAAAATTTAAATTAAAAAAAATTAATTCACATGAATATTTACAACCAAAAATTTTAATTTAATAACTTTTATTTATTTAAAATTTTTCGATCCAAAATTTACCATAATTTAATGCATCTTTAAAGCCGTCCAAAATCCAAAAGAAGAATGAGCTTTTTTATGGTGCCACTGTTTCACTTTTTAAATATTGATGCTATTTTGAAAACGATTAAAGTGATTATAGTGATCATAGCGGTCATAGCAGTTGGGCTTGATTTTAACAGTTAAATAATATTTAAATTATTATATTTCTAGTTTGAAATTTGTTTGAAAAAATTATGATTAAAAAAATATTCAACCTTTATTTATTTATGAAAAGTTCAAAATTTGCATCGATCATATTCACAAACTATTGAAAATCCTACTCCTACAATATTTGTCACAAATATATTTTATTAAAAAATAGATAATTTTTTTATTAATTTGTGATTAAAATTCAATTTTAAATAATATTGACAGTTGAATTTTTTCTGCCTTAAAGAAGTTTTTTAAAATAAATAAATTTTAATTTCCTAAACAATCCTACGTAAAACATCATTATCCAGCTATAAAATTAAATTTTGATTAAATTTTCCTTCATTTAAAAAAATCGTGAAAGCCTTGAAATAATTTTTGAGAGGCAAAAAGCTAAACATGATCTAGTTTACTTTTGGAAGAAAAAAATAATTCTAAATGAAAAAATTTATTTTCAAATTGGAAAAGCCTGATGCTGCTCTTGTTGTTGTTGCTGGAATTTTACCTCGAACAGACTTTTGTAATCAGGCAGTCTTTCACTTTTTTGCGAGGCTTTAAGCATTTCTTGAGTGTACATTGGCGGTGGTTCATTTTCGGGGTAGCTTGTTTCATACGAAGAATTGGAGTTGGCTGCTTGCTGGTCTAAATTGGCAACCTCTGAACATGCTCTCTTAAAACAACAGCGTTTTTTTGGCGAGCAGAAGCAAGTGCAAACCATGCCGAAGACAACGATTAAAATCAAAATGAAAATTATCATACATGAAAAAATTAGATGAAGTGGAACAGAATCGTTTTCATTATATTTTTCTGTACCAAACTTATCCAAACTACTATTCTGAAATTCGATTCTTCGGTTGCTTAAAAATTCAAAATTTGCCAAAAAGCACGGACAAACTTTTCGATTAACACAATTACATATTGAGATGCTTCGATTATAATTTTCTATTTTACAATTTGAAATGACATTTTGTGCGCAAGAAAACTTCGGAACTGAAGGCACACTATCCAGCTCGATAAGCATAGGGAATAAAAAAAAAACCGTCAACATCATAAAACTAACTGCGCCAAAATTTACACATAATTTAAATGTTTTTTTATGATTTTTTAAAATAACTTTTTTTTATAATTATTAAATAAAATCTATAAAGAAATGCTATTTGAATTTACATAATAAGTAATGCTGTGATACCATACCTTTGAAATCTTAGATTCCATTTAAGGTGAAAGAATTATGTTTTTTTTAATACTTTTAGATATCTGTTCAGGACAACAAAGACGCGGCTTTAAAAGCAAAAAGTGTCTAGATGTTCTTGTTTTAGTCGGAGGAAATTTCTGCACTTACTATTAGATTTGGTTTAGAGTCGAATTAGGCCTAAAACTACTCTCGAATTTAAGAGTGATCAAAATTATCTTTATTTAGTAAATGACTAAAATATTTGCGTAAAAAAATTTTGTCATGTGAGCCAATTTTTCAGCAATTTTCAACTGATAAACAAAATTCCAAAATTTAACTCTTGTTTTTTTTTAGAATATTGAGAAGGTGTTGGTATTAGAAAACTAAAGAAGCTTGAAAAGAACTGACTTATGCAATTTTTAAATAAAAAATTCCGATAGAATAATTAATAATTATTTTAGTTACGAAACTAAAGTTTCTTTATTATTCTAAATAGGTAAATTGAATGACTTTGGTTTGAATTTGAAATTTATATTGGTTTAGCTAAATTTTACCAACAAAAACAAAACAAATAAATATTTTTCAAGAATTTGATTACTTTTAAACAGAAATACGGAAAACACTTTAAGCGCTAAGATTTTACTTTTTAAAAGAGATAATTATTAAACAAATAGCACTTAGCAAAAAACTTTAAATTAGCAAAAAATTTTTTCGAATAGATTCCAATCTTTTTCCTCTCTTATAGTTACTAATTTAATTTAAAGACTTCTCAGACTTATAATTTAACATAACTCCAAAAGACATTAAAATTATTTAATTAGGAATAAAGTTATTTCTAAGATTTTCGGTGAGGGCTTCCTGTCAAAGAATCATTATTTTAAAAATAAATATATTTCAGTTGAAACCAAGAAAATTAATAAAGGTATGAAAATTTAAACCGGATAAGAATTTATTTACAATTTGAAAACTCTAGCTAATATTCGTGTATGGAGGTAAGTAGTCACTGGAGTTGACAGTTTTTGGATCAAGCTTGACATTGTTGTAATCGGGAGGCCTTGACTCTGAATTGCCCGTAAACCATACTCTGCTCGAATTGAAATCCCCTGTTCGACTAAAGACAGAGTTGTTGACAACATATCGGGCGCGACGTCTTTTGTTTAAATGAAACTTGATGAAAAAAATGATGCACACCATAAAAATAATAAATATAATAAACAGGCATATCAAAACAATTGCTGATAACCAATAAGTTCGGGGACTTGGATTTGATTCACGAACATTTCGTGATATCTGCGAAGGTAGCATATGAAAAGAAGATAGCTTACACGGACATTTATTGGATTCACATTGGAAACAAATGTTTGAATCTGAATTGTTTACAAATCTGTATTTCTGACAGGTATTTAAGTCCGATGGACATGGTTTCAACCTTGCATGGCATTTAATAATATTTAAAATTAGCATTAATAGAAAGCTTGTCTGTAACATATTAAATAATATAAATTAATAATTTTGCTAAATGAATATTTTGCTCAAATTCATGATCTTGGTCTTCATGTCATTCAAGCGTGCAATTAAAATTTGTGTAATTGTTTAAATTTCATAAAATATTCTTAGAAAATCAAGTATTGAATCACGAAACATAATATAGATTTGATACGATTTACTATTTGAGAATAAAAAGAGTAAATGAATTCTTAGATGAAACAAAATGGTATTTAATTTTAAAAAAATAATAGCACAAATTTAAAATTGTTAAATTTAATATTTTATTTTTATTTTCAAAATTTAATCAAATAAATAAATTAAATTTTTTTTTCTAAGTTTACCAATGTTATTAATTTTCCAAGACAATTGAGAATTTTGGAATTTTTTCGGCAAATTAATGAAAGGAAAATATATGATTAATATGAAGTATCAAACCCTTAAAAAACTCTTCAAATTTTATAAGCCTAAGTAAAATTTTACATTTTGGAATACCTTTTTACCAAGTTAATAAAGGCTCCCTCCTAGCATGAAGTCAAATGTGTTTTTTTTTTTTGAGAGTGCTGAATCAATTATTCCATTTAACAAAAAAATCTTTGAAATTAATGATTAATTTTATTTTTTTCAATATTTACAAAATTAAATTTTAAAAATTAAAAAAAAATTAAAGAGAATTTGGTGTTAAAAAACTCTTCTTTTTTTGCTTAATGAGATCTGTGCTTTCATCGCGCTTACGTTTGTTCAATGGATTGCGTGGATCGTATATATCGTAGCGCTCATGATCTGCAATATTGGCATCAATGACTTTTCGTTTTATCTCTTCATCAACATCTAAACGATGGGTTAGAATAGTTTCAGCCTCAGCTTTTTGGGGATCTTTTTCACTTGATTTTTCGTTATTATTTGATTCTTCATTTTCAGAATCTTTATTTTCTTGTTTTGCCTTAAACATTCTTTCTTTAAAGGACCTCAAAAGTTCAATTGTTTTGTCCTCTTTTCCACTTTTCAGTTTTCTGTTCTTTAGATGCTCGTATTTTCGAACGTCTTCTTTGTATTGCTTGAACACTTCGGTCTCAGTTTCTTTCTCTTTCAGTTGCTCTTGCTTGACATTTTTTTCTTCCGCAGATTTTTTTTTCTTCTCCAAAAGTTCTTTTTCCAATTTTTTTATTTCTTCTTGAGTTGCTTTTCTGATCGAAGATTCAAAATTAAAATTCAAAAAAAAATATTCTTTTTACTTTTTTTGTTCTTTTTCATTTATCTCAGAAGATTCTACCACATTTTTTTCAACTTTTTCATCTTTTTTTTTCAATTTTGACTTGATGTCTTCAATATTTACGGATTTTTTATTTTCTTCTTTGGGCTTTTCTTTTTCTTGTGACGTTTCTTTAGTTGTTTTGGCCATTTCTTCTTCAGCAATTGCTTTTTTTGAAACCAAAAGTGGATCGCCGATGTCATGAGCACTCTTTTTAACTTTCAGATCTTTAGAAAAGCTCTCAAGTTCTTCTTCTTCCTCTTCTGCCTCTTCCCCGAAAGAAAGCAAGCCGAAATTTCTAAAATTTCAAAAGAAATTTAAGATATTTTTACTTTTAACCATTTTATACCGACTTGACACCCTTTTTGGCACTTTTTTCCTCTAAGGCTTGAACAGGCTCCGCTATTCTATTTCTGGGAACAATGTCATCAAATGGATTAAAAACAACTTTGGTCGAGATTATCTTTTCTGGACGAAGTGGCTGTTCATCATCACACTCTGATTCGTTCAATCTGATCATATTGTAAATTGTCTGACCACCAACCTTACCAAAGATGGTATGCTTGCCCTGAAGTTCATAACAAGGACCAAGAGTAAAGAAAAATTGGCTTCCATTGTCGTTTTTTTGAGAGTTGGCCATTGCTACCAGGCCACGACGATTAAATCTCAGTCTAGAGTGAATTTCATCTTTGAATGGCTCGCCATATATTGAATCACCACCATGGCCAGTTCCGGTCGGATCACCTCCTTGAGCTATAAAGTCTTTAACTACCCGGTGAAATATGGTTCTATCATAATAGCCTTCCATGCATAGTTGGACAAAATTTCGGCATGCTCTGGGAGCTTCTTTGGACCACAGTTCTATTTCTATATCGCCAATTGTTGTTTTTAAAACCACCTAATTATTTAAATAAATTTTTAATGACTTTTTAAATAAAATAATAAAGAAATTGTATTTTTAAAATTTAAAATAAAATTTGATAGTTTTTTTTTTTTTTCGCTACCTTTCCATTTGTAGGAGGCTCCTGAATGTAAATATTGCTCATGATAGAATGCCGTGATAGAAGCAGAACGCTTTGTTAAATTCTTTAAAAATTGCAAAATTTAAATTCAAAATTTCAAATAAAAAAGAGTACTTGTATACCAAATAGAATAAATGAAAAAAAATTTTATAATAATAAATATGGAAAATTTTTAATTTTACCGATCATGTGTTTTATATTTTTTTTTTCAATGAGGATAATTTCCATTTTTTGTATATAAAATTTGAAATTACATTTCAATATTAGTTTGAAGTCAATAATTTATTTGTTTCCGTTTTTGACAATCGTTTTAGAAAATCAGGATTTTTGATATATATCTATCACACACAAAAAAATTAATATGAATAAATTTTTTAATACTTAATTATTAATTAATTTGGCATTTATCGGAATATTTTTTTAATTTGAATTCTAGCTATTTTAATTATTTAATTTCCGCTAATTTTCCAATTTAGAAATGGTTTCTCTTTTTGAGCAGTACGAAACAGAGACACAGAAAACGGAAGACTATTCTGACGATGTAAATTTGGTAAATTGATCTAAAATATCCAGAGAATTATCTCTAAATTGTGACTCAAGTATCGAACCAACTTTTTGGGAGCTTCTTTGAATCCCGTGGATAATGAGGATATCTTCAAGAGTCAAAAAATTCAAATCAAGTACGTAATTTGAAGTAAGAAAGAATCTCGGGAATAAAGTTTTTTTTCTTTTTAAAAAATGTCTAATGGAAAAAACGATTTTAAATGACATGATTAAAAATAATATTATTGAAATCAGCAGAGGAAAAATAAATAGTTAATAAATCACTTACATTTGAAAATTATAATTATCATGATGATAGACATTTAAATTTTGCCAAGATATTTGTATTAATATTGATTTTAAAGTTTAGATCTCAAGATTGGCTCATACGTCAATGCTTCATCCAGAGTTGAAGTCGTCAAAGATTCACATTGTGTTTAAGGAAGCTTTTAGGGAAGTTTTTCTATTGCGTTTCTAAAAAATGAACAGAAAAGTGTTTTTGATATAATAATGAGGAAATGGGCAAAATTATTTGAATTAATAATAATTTGTTATTAGAAAAATTATTTTATTTCATGCTGAAATTTTTAAATTTATTCTATTTGAATTTATTTTTTTTAAATTTAGTATCCAGGAAAAAAAAATAGACCAATTCGAACAGTGTAGTGGACAGATTGCCATCTTGTTCAGACCAAATGTCATACGTCTTCTAAATTCAGAGCAAAAAACCGATGAAAGTAGCCAAAATAAAAAAAAAATATTTTATTTTAAATTTATTTATACTTTCATCTTTAGCTCTGGAATATCCCGATGTTATCAACAAATTTTTCCTGGACAAATCAGGCAAACATTTGCTTGTATCAACTGAAAAAAATGAGCTCTATTATTACTCAAAATTTACAAAGAAAATTAAGTCAATCAGCAAATTAAAAGTAATAGACCGAAAATGTATTTTAATATTTTTTTCTAATTTTTATTTAATTTCCTAAAAGGGAAATCTGATAACTGCAGTTGGGTGGAACAGAAATTCAACAGATAAAACAACAGATTCAATTATTGTCGGCACAAGTAAAGGCCTGCTCTATGAGCTAATAATTAATTCCAACAACGAAGGGTTACTCAGTGTATTCGGTGAATTTTACTGTAAACAGGTAACATAAATTCTTTTGACATCAATTTGGGTGCTGAGAGTCTTTTTGCTAGATATACAGTCTTAATACTGATCATTCGATACAATCAATTGAGATTGTAAGCTTACGGAAAGAGAATAATTATTCAGGGCCCAGTGTTGAGAATATTTATGACGTTTTTGTTGCTACATCGAAGTAAAATAAATTTTAAATGCCAAAAATTTTTATTAAAATAATATTCTGTGAAAAATTCAAGACGGTTGTATGAATTTATTGGCAGTGATGCAAAAAGCTTCAATACTTCTTCAGGCTCTTCGGCATCAACTTTAGTCTCTAGTTTAAGTACAACGCCTATATTTACTTCAATTTTTTCATATTATGAAACCAAGACTCCAAGTGAGCTGGCAAACTATCACGAAATGCCAGGAGATTTGGGCTATAGTCAATTACAAATCCGTGATAACAACAAAACTAGGAAAAAAACTCTTGCTTGGATGGCTGGCGCTGGTGTGCTTATTTTTGAACTAGATCCATTCGGTTTGGCAAAATTTTCCGCAGCCAATTTTCACAATGAAACAATGAAGCGTCTTATCAGCGAATCTAACCATGTAATCATTAAGTAAGTAAAAAAAACACTAAAAAAAAAGTAAAACAAAAAGGCAATTTTTTTAGTTATCCGAATGCAAGAGAAGACAAACATGACGAGTTAGGAGAAAACAGTCCTATCGGCATAAGTTTAACCGAATTTCATTTGGCCGTATTTTACAGGACCCAAGTCAAAGTTTTGTGTTTACTCAACCAAGAAATTGTCTTGAATCAAAAATTGGATGTAAAGGAAATTGGTGGTAAAATAAAAGGAGTCTGGCGCGATTCAGTCTCTAGTCATATTGGGTGCTTTACTCCGCGTTGTATCATTAAATATGTTCCAATAAAGGAGTCAAGAAAAATCTGGAAGATTTACTTAAAAAAAAATGAATTTGAGCTTGCCAAGCAATTTTGTCGAGTAATAAAAATCATTTTAAAATTAGATAGGTCCTTTTTAAAAATCAAAAATCTATTAATTACTAAATCATTTTTTGAAATTTAAAAATTTGATTTTAATTGCGATCTGCAATTGAAGTTTAAAATACTTTAAAAATTGTTAATGCTTCAAGATGAATTAGTACCGTTCTACTAGATATAACTATTAAAAAGCCATTTTCTTTTTGGTTATTTTTGTTCCTTGTGGTTAATTCAGTCATTATATTAAAATTTTTAGGGGGTTCGGGTATGTTTTAAATAAACGATATATTAGTTGAAATTAAAATAACTAATGTATTTATTAATTAACTTCATTAAGAATTAAAAGTGGAAAAAGGATTTTTAATTTTTAGTAATCTCATTGTCTATACCTCCCATTTTTAAGATTAAAATCTTTTATTAAAAATAAGTTAAAAATAAAACAATTAATGAAAAGCATGAGGAAAAATTTTCTTAGTCGAATAATTATTAAAAAAAATTATTCATAGAGTTAATCTTAGTGGGTATAGTAAAAGATAGTAAATTTAATACTAAATTTAATTTTTGGCGGGACATTATTAAATAAATTTGAGGTAAATTTTAAAAAAAAATGATAAATTGATTCTAATAAATGCGGAATTTGAAAATAATTTTAGATATAATAGAAAAAGTAGTAATTCACAGAATCAATTTTATTGTTTTAAAATGTCTATCCATGCGTTATCTATATTTTCTAAATTTTTTATCGTCCAGTGTTAATTTTTGTTTGATAACGATTTGAAGGCATTAGAACCTGAGCTGAAACAAATTGTTTTTTCCTAAATTCAAAACAAAAAATTAAAAAAAAAATCAAAATTCTAAAACTACTTAACAATTTTTGGCATTTTATTTATTGTTGAGTATTCGTTTAATTTCAAAAATTTCTTTTATTAAAATTTTTTTTTGTTTATATTAAATTTTAAAATTTTAAAATAAATGTCTAGTTTTTTTAAATTAAAAGGATAATCCAAGCAATTTGAACACAGTTTTGACCAAACAAGCCGAGAACTTGTTCGACAATAAGAAATATATCGAAAGTGCAGTGGTCTATGCTCAGAGCCAGCATTCATTCGAGGAAATCTGCTTAAAGTATTTGGAATTGGGAAATTTCTATGCCCTACGCACCTTTTTGACTCACAAATTGGACACTTTAGATGTCGAAAAAGAGATCACTCAAACCACCATTGTTATTGCATACATAATAGAAATTTTCCTTAATCAATTGTCTGATCTAATCCAAGAGCGCCATTTCGATGCATTTGATAGCTTACAAAAAGAGTTTCACAAATTTCTTGACTACAAAAAAGTTAAGGTAAAAGTGTATTTTGCTCAAATTAGTTGAATTTAGAATCTTTCTTTGCTAGGATTGTTTGAAAGAGAGCAAAAAAGCGATTTATAGGATATTTGCCAATCACGGAAATACCAGTGACATGGTGTACTTTGCCGAAGTCATGAAAGACTATCCTCAGATAATACTGCACTTTATTCAAGAGGGAAATTATAGAAAAGCTTTGGAAGCCTTGGCCAAAGAAGTAAACTGAACTGATGTAATCTAAGTCTAAAAATAATTGAGTTCCAAAATATTTTAAGAATGACAGAGAGACATTTTACAAGTACTCGCCATTATTTTTCGAGATCTTGCCCAGAGAGATCGTCGATGTATGGATCAAAAATGGCGATCTCAAGCCAGCAAAACTCTTGCCAGCTTTGGCAAGTTGCTCTTTAAATGAAGATCAAGTACAGAGATAATTAAAATAATTTTTTTGCTCAGATTTTTTTGATGATAATTTAGGTGGGGGAGGCAATACGATATTTGGAATACTGTGTGAACAAATTGAAGTCAGAAGAGCAAGCAGTCCACAATAATTTGCTAATACTATACATTAGGTACCATCCTGAAGAGCTTCTGGAATATGTGCGAAGTCGCAAAGATGACAAAGAGATCTTCTTCGATGAACTGATGATAGCGAGGCTGTGTACAGAAAGAAGCAACAAATGGCTCAATGAAGCTTGTGTTTACTTGTACACTCGAATGAAATGGTACGAAGAAGCAGTTGATTTGGCACTTAATGTAAATGTGGACTTGGCACGCGATGTCGCCAATTCAGTCCAAATGGATTTTAATGATAACATTTACTCTGATGAACTTAAGAAGATTCTATGGCTGAGAATAGCACGGCATGTCATTGAAAAAGAAAATGATGTGAACAAAGCTATGAATTTTTTGCAAGACTTAAATGAGACCATAGCAATTGAGGACGTGCTGCCTTATTTTCCCGAATTTGTCACCATAGACCAGTTTAAAGACGCTATCAGGACCTCTTTGGCCACCTACACTGACAAGATTAACTCCTTGAAAGAAAACATTGACCAGGCTGCCAATAGTGCTCAGCTTATTCGACGAGAAATTCAATCAATCAGACAAAAAAGCTGCTGTGTGAACACCAATGACACTTGTGCCAAATGCAAGTATCGCTTGATGACAAGGCGATTTTACGTTTTTCCCTGCAGGCACAAATTCCACTCGGACTGTTTGCACAAACTCTCCCTTCCGTATTTGATTCCTTCGAAGCAGAAAAGAATAGATGAAATACAAAAGCTGTTGCATGACATTCAAACTGTTCCTGCTAATACCGGACTTTCAGGAGCTCTTAGTCACTTTACCAAGTCCAAAGCTAATCAAATTCAGAGCTATAGCAATGAGGAAATTTGGTCTTTGAAGTCCGAATTGGACGACCTTTTGGCTAATGAGTGTCCGTGGTGTGGAGAGAAAATTCTTCGCTCTATTGACGAACCATTTATTGATCCGCTTGATTACGAGAGTGTATTCAACAGTTGGCTTTAAATTTTCTAAGAAAAAAATTTTTACAAATCCTTTTTTACTTTATTTTAGTCAAAAATTAATTATTCCCAACAAATTTTTGTCTTTTTTTTATCATCAAATACTTTCCGTTTAACAACGGATGATTTTAAAAAATAATTTTAAAATTTTTGAAATATTAAAGCCTTGAAAATTTTTTTTAAATAGTCTAGATCAAAATTTTGAGATAAATATTTGTAATTATAGCAATGGAAGACAAAATTGAATCCTCTAAAAAGGGTGAAGAATCTCAAAGTTCATTAGTAAAAGAGGAAGTGCAAAATTGCTCGACGAATTCAAGTAGCAGACCTCGGTATAAGCCGAAAAAGACAAAAAATCACGTAAACCGTACCCAGAATAGTGAACTGGTTGACTTGACCGCTCTCTCATATGATGATCTGTTGATTGAGGCTGAAAGATTGCAAAAGCACTGTTTTCAATTAAAAAATTTATTGAATAAAGCCACACAGTTGAATTCCAAAGTGGCACAATCTTCTGATATGAGCGCACTTTATGTGAACAAAAAGAAAAAAAAGAAGAATCGTGATAATCGAGAGTTTGATCATTCAAAATTTAATCGAAGACATGTCTTACTGAAATTTGCCTATCTTGGATGGAATTATCAGGGATACATTCTTCAAGAAGGAATCTATAACACTGTAGAAAATTTGCTCTTCGATGCCTTAATTCGTACGAAACTCATTGAAAATAGAGAAACTTCCAATTATCATAGATGCGGACGCACAGACAAAGGTTTTTAAATATTTTTATCTAATTCTATCAGTTAAAATAAAGATCGGTAGCTTTTACGTACTAAATAACTACAAAAATAGCATATTTGCAGGATTTTGCTACAAATTTCATAAAATTGTAATCTATTTAAAAAAATAGCCTTTTTAAAAAAAATTTAGTAAAATGTCCACGCTATCTTAGAAAAAAAATTTTTTTCCGCTACAGAGGCTGAACGATTATTTTAATTGGCAAAAGTATGCTTCGGTCCGATGAGAATATCTTTTGCAAACATATACAAAAGATATAAAAATCACATACCATCTTGTAAGGCAAAAAATTCTCTACTAGAAAATAATTTCTTTTTCTTCCAAAAAAAAATTTAGTCTCGAGATTTTTTCAAAAGAAGCCGAAATTTTACCTTTTTTTTGTTTTTTTGTATCTAGTCCCCAAATGAGATATATAAATTCTGAAACTAGAGAAAATTCTGAAAAAGAAAATTATTTTCTCTTTTATTTCTCTTTTAAAAAAGTGTTCAAAATGAGGCATTTTTAAAAAAATTTAAAAAAATAAAGTTTTTTCAAAAATTTCAAATCAAGCGTGCAATTTTCGAAAGTTAATTTCAATTGCAAATAAACCTTGGACTATTTAAGAAAATGTTCAAAAATTTTTATAAAAAGTCAATGATTTTATGTATTAAATTTGAAAGATTTAAATTAGCAGACTCGATAGTCCTAGACAAAGTAACAAAGTAAAAAAGAAAAAATCGAGACTTGATGACTTGAATCATCAGCTTCTTTAAAACATTTCCAGGAACGGAATTTAAAAAAAATTTGAAACTTGGTGATCTTATGTACGAAATAGGTCTTTTTAATTCTAAGATATCTGTTTTGCTATATTCCTTTAAAAAACGATTCAATTTTGGAGTGGCTCAAGTCTTTTAAGTTTTTAATTTAAATTATATTTTTTTCTAAAATACTCTGAAAACCTTTGAATATTTTTATACAAGACTGATGGATAGCTTTGAGAAGAAAAGATCAATGTTGAAATTTGCAGCATTAAGGCTTTCTGAATTTTATAATGAATATTTGATTTTTTCAAAATTTGAAAAAAAAATTCAAAAAATTTAATTTAAATATTTCAATCTTTCACTTTTTTTGAACAATTACAAATACTTTTTTATTTTTAATCTTCAATAATAATTTTTTAAATTGAATAATCTAGCCTGTTGATTAACCTTGATATAATGAAAACAAAAAAACATGAAAAAATGGTAGAAAAAGTTAAAAATTTGTTTGGATGCAACAAAGTGGGAGCATACAAATTTCAAAAAATTTCTTCATTTTTCAAATTCTGTTAAACTCTGCAAATTTAGCAGAAATTAAAATTCAATTTATTCTAGCGTAGTTCAATTTGCAGATATTTTGCACATCATTAATCATTTTAACAGCTAATGCAATTTAAAAAATTATAATTATTTTAATAATAAACTATAAGATAAAACAAAAATAACACTTAAAGAATTTTTAATAATAATAATAATTATAATAAGCTACAGCAGGAGAACTGCGGAGCGAGACTGGATGTAGTTCCGCTATGGTTGCTATCATTATGCGGAAAAAAAAGTTAAATATGCAATCGAGTCAATTTAATTCATATTACTAAACTCGATTATTTAAAATTTGAATAATTTCTAAATTTTTTGTTATTCTATTATGTTCTTTTGTAATTAATTGCACAAATTTTTTAAGTAATTTTTCATAGAATTAAACTGTCAGTAAATCTTATTGTTTAAATAATATATTAAATTTTAAATTTTTAAAACTAAATACTTTTTCGTAAAAGAGTCAATAAAAATTTACTTAATTATAGGCAGATTGAAATATTTATGATCACAACTAAAAATATTATTCACAAATTTGAATTGATTTTTAATTATTATTATTATTATTTAAATACATAATTCTTGTAAAGCGAATCATGCTGGACAATATTCATAATCCTGCAGATAAAATTTAATTTATTTATTGTGTATCTTTATCGATCAATTGCTCATTTGGATTGAAAATAAAATTTCGAATAAAAATTTAAAAAAAAAGTATGCTGATGACTCTTATCATTATTTATGTCAATTAAAAAAAAATGTTTATCCATTAAATTTTATAATTAAAAAAATATTTTAAAGCTATTTTAATAATAGTCTTTGATTGTGCTTATATAATTTTGATCATTTACCTTATTTTGCCTAATTACGGCCAATTTTAATTTAAATTACCGCTCTTTTATTAAATTTTGAAATTCAGGTATTGAAAGTGCTAATATTTTACGATGTATTTTTCTAAATTCCATTCAGAATTAAAGCTGATATGATAGAAACCAATTAATTATATATATAGAAACTAAAAATGCTCATACTCTACTTTTTATTTTATCGTAATTTAATGCTAATTAATTTCGCAAAATTTTTAGAAAAATAAACATAAGAAATTCGATTTTTTAAAAATGATACCTGAGTAATAATGAAAATATCTGATAATTTTGATAGAGGAAATAGATTCATAGCTAAATTTTTCAAAATGATGGGAGTTGGAATTTTTTCATGAGATTATTGTTTTCAATTAAAAAAATGAATTTAATGAAAATATAAACTTAACAGATTTTTTTAAAAATAATTTAAAATTTTTTTTTATTTAGTAATCAAGATGTTATGATTAAAAGTCTAAAGTTTGAGCTCAAAAGTTATAGGACTCTTTATTAGATAAAAAAATTCACTAACTATCATCTAAAAAGTTCTAATTATATCTGAATTTTTCTTTAAAAAATTTATGAAAAATAAATTTAATTTTTGATTTAGGTGTTAGTGCATTCAGTCAAGTTATTAGCATTGATTTCAGATCGAATTGTGCTTCCGGAACAGGAGTCATCGTAAATCCGAATTCTACTGTCACAAATCAAGAGTAATTAGAAAAAAAACAAAAAATAACAAAAATTTTAAAAATTTAATTTAAGTACAAGTAATGAAATAAATTATATAAAATTACTAAATGGAGCATTACCACCTGATATACGGGCGATCTGCTGGGCACCAGTTGACAACGAGTACAGTTCCCGATTTGATTGCATTGAAAGAGTTTATCGGTATTATTTTCCCAAAGGCGACCTGGACATTGATTTAATGAGGGACGCTGGCAAAAGACTTTGTGGTGAAAAAGATTATAGGAACTTTTGTAAAATGGACGTTTCCAACGGCGTGGTTACTTTTTTCAGACGAATTGATGACATAAAACTTATTATTTTAGACAAAGAACCTAATGAGTATTCAACAGTTGAATTAATAGTTGAAGGTAGTAGTTTTTTATGGCACCAAATCCGGTGTATTGTGGCAGTTTTATTTTTGGTTGGTCAAAAAAAAGAAGAGCCAAGCATAATTGATGAACTTCTAGATATTGAGCATTGTCCATGTAAGCCTCAGTATTCCATGTCATCTGAATCTCCTTTAGTTCTCTTCGACTGCCAATATGACAATATC
This sequence comes from Brachionus manjavacas, assembly GCA_019054805.1. Taxonomy (NCBI): domain Eukaryota; kingdom Metazoa; phylum Rotifera; class Eurotatoria; order Ploima; family Brachionidae; genus Brachionus; species Brachionus manjavacas. The sequence goes on along the minus strand of JAHQIY010000033.1, from coordinate 428,300 downwards.
GATTGGGTTTATGACCGTATTGAAATAGAAAAAGTTATCAAACATTTACAAGATCAATGGTTAACACCTCAAATACAAGCCACAGTGGTAAGAAGAATGGTAGACTCTCTACATCAAATTTTGGATAAAAAGACCGGTGACGAACAAAATATTATTGACAAAACTGCTGGTAGTAATCATAGAACCATTAGACAGCCTTATTCTCTATTACAGGGAAAATCTCAAAGCCATGATTATATCAAATTTGCTAATCGACCTAAATCACTCAGCCTGGAGCATAGAGTCAATCATTTCGTAAAAAAAAGAAGATTAGATGCCGAAGTTTATGAGAAAATAAACGAAGCAAACAATCTAGCTCAATCTCTGAATATTTACAAGCCAAACAGTTCAAAAATCGAGTCCCAAAATTCAGAAAATACCTGACATCAATAAAATGTTTAAATAGGATTTTTTCTTTTAAATAAATAATTTTAAAAATAAATTAAAATTTTTAAGAAATTATCGAAAACAGTCAATAACTAACGAGTAGTATCGTTAAATTAATTGATGCTTTTTTTTTATTTTTAACATACATTTAAATTATCAAATTAAGTTGCAGCACTCATACGATTTTCCAAATTTTTTCACTGTATGGTTTTAATAAAATTACTTAAAATTAGCCGAAATAATGGAAATTTGGTTAAAAATACCAAAAAAAGCATCATCATCAGGAGAATATTGATGATTTTTATAAAATTCTTAAGCTCAGTTATTCATTAATAAATGGTAAGAAAATTTTAAGTAAAAATATGAAAAAGAGGTAATTAACTATTTACTATTTATCCGATGCTCAATATATTATTTTGCCTCATCCATTATTACCTTAAACCTTTTTAATAATTCAGTGGGTTTATTAGGTTATAAGTGTATCTTTATAAATTTGAGAAATTTTGGAAATTCGTTTAATTTCTTGTAAATTTGCTAAAATTTTGAATAAAAACAATTTTAAAAATCAGTATCGTAAAATATTTCTAGGTAATTTTATTCAAATTTTTATTGAAAATTTTAAAACAATGAAGATTGGTAAAAAAATCGATTTTTTTACAAATTTTTATTTATAAAAAAAATTAAGACTATTTTTTTAATTTACTAGTTTTTACAAGACAAATTTTCTATAAATTAAAATTTTTAATAAAAATTTACAAAAAAAGAATTATGTGATTAGTAGTAGTAGTAGTAATAATAATAAATTGAAGCAACGCCTATATGGCGTGAAATCTGCTGATCGCAGATAAATGCCTAAAAACTAAGTAAAATAAATACATCAAATACAAAAATAGGCATAATAAGCTTAAATCTTTAAATTAGATGATTATATCAACTTTTGATTTTAAATAGTTTAGCATTTAAAATCAAAAGAGTTTAAAATATTTGAAAACAAAAATTGATAAGAATTGATAAAAATTGATGCGGTTAATAAAAAAGTTGAACCATTGAGCACTATTTTTTGTATTTTTCCTTATTATTCAAATAAGAATGACTTCTGGTAACTCTCTTTTGAAAATTGAGGGGTACATTAAAATCAACTGCTTATATTTTTCTAATTATTTTACATTCAAATGAGATCACCTCTTTGTCTTCTTGTGTTTAAGTCGCCTAAGTTCAACATTGCGAGTCTTTCTTTGGTTGCTTTACGTTGAACCTTTTCTTAATTCATTAATGTATTTTTGTAAATATAAATTCCAAGCGCTAATAGCAAACTCAAGATGAGTGCTGCATAGACTAGCATAGAATAATTCTATATATATTATAATTTCAGAGTTAAAGTTTCAGAGGCTTACCATATCATAAAATACCATTTGAAATTTTACCTAAAATTTTGTTACCTTTGATGCTGCTGAAACAACTTGCAACAAAGTGTCATTTCAGATCATTTTGTAGTAGTATACCTAGATTTCTTTGAACATTTGTTCTGAAAATTGTATGTTGTTGTATGTAGTTTAATAAGTTTGGTTTACTTTGACAACAACTTAGAATTTGGCATTTTTTATAATTCAAAACCATTGACCACTAATTGAACCATTCAATCAAAATAATTTTATTACGTTTTAAATCATTGAACGATTGACTTGGATTATTTGGATTAAATGGATTAAAGGGTTTTTAAAAAAATGAAAATAATCAAAAAATAGTAGGCAACTTTTAGTAGTAGGCAACTTGAAGTTCATGATCATAATAGATTAGAATCTTAATAAAAATGACGAAATAAGCTTTTTTAATTTTTTTTGAAAATTATAATTAAAAAAAAAACTATTTTTTTCTAATTGATCTTTGATTGATTCATCTAAAATCTTTATTTGAAAATTTTAAAGAAAAATTTATATCCGCATTGACTTTAAATGAAATTTTAATAATAATTAAAATACATCACAGCGAAACTAAGTTTAATTTTGAACGGAAAAATATTGTTTAAGATTTTTTTTTCCTTCATATAAAAATTTATGTATTTTTCTTCTCAATTAAAGATTAAACAAATCATGTTTAATAAAGTTAAATCATTGATTATTTCAAAAATTGATAAAAAATACCTTTTTTTTAAATTTAAAACTAAAAATTTGGATTTTAAATTAACATTTGATCATGAACTTCAATTTACCTTAGTAGCATTAGTATTAGTATTAATATGTAACAGTAAATTTCTGTAACACGTTAATTTGTAAATTTAATGGTCTACCAGTAAAAATGTAAAACAAATAGGAATAAAAAATATTTTGTTTTTTTACCAGTAATTTTTTTAGTTTACTTTTCAGTTAGTAATTATGTGAAACAATTTTTAAGTTTCAGTAATATACTAAAACTTGAAGAATAGTCAATCCGAGCCATCAAATGAAGATCTTCCTATCGATGATATTATCGACAAAGCCAATTCTTTGTTGGGTATAAGAAATTATGGAAGTGATAATCAACAAAAACGAGAACAAAAATGATGACAAAAAGTAAGAAATATATTCCAGAAGCTTGCTTGGTGGTCAAGGTATGGTAAAATGCAACTGCACTGGCTTATGTATGACAAATCGATGTGGTTACAAAATATCCTAGTTGTTATGTAACTCAAGATGTCATGGAGGGAATTCAAGCTACAAAAACAAATTCATTTTTGATTACACTATTTCAGTAATTAACTAAAAAGATTCCAGTAAATTACTAAAACTCAAGGAGAAAAATATTTGTTTCTTTTTATTTTGAAAATATACGTTTCGTTTCGGTTATTTACTAAATTTGTTTCAGTAAATTACTTATACAAAAAAAAAATCAGTAAATATCTAAAATTTATTCATTTTTTTATGTTTTACATTTTACTGTTAAACAATTAAATTTTTAAATTTACGTGTTTTAGAAATTTACGGTAACAAATACATATCTATACAGCCTAGCGCTCAAAAGCGTTTATGAAAAAAAAGCTTTAGTGGACCTTGTTACTCTTATATATCTCTTAGATAAATAGTAAATCCTTCTCTAAAATTGACGCCATTTATTAGATAATTTTTTGACGCTTCTTCTTTGTCAAGGGTTATGTTTTTAAATTAGCACTTCAGTTGCCTACTCCATTCTCAAAATGAAGTCATACATGTGATTATAGAAAAGTCCTACTAGGAGGTCACCTATGGTAGCACCTTGCACATTACACAATGAAAAGTACTTAAAAAAGAAATACTGTTTAATTTTTTAGGTCAAAATAAGAGAACATTCAAATTTTTTTTATGCAAGGTTTGTTTCTTGAAAGCCTTGCGGCTACATAAAAAAAAAAAGGTATTTTTTTTTTGAAATTTATATGATAAAAACTAGGATAGAAAAAAAATCGAAGTAAAAAAACCGCCAAAAAAAAAAAGGAGTGAAATTTTTTAATAAAAGAAAATTGTCTACAAAATTTAGAATATTTATTTTTTGAAATTTTAAAATGCCCACCCTCAGCTTTAATACACTCAGCGACACGTTTTGGCATTGATTCAATCATGTTTTTTACTACTTCACTAGGAACTTTCAACCGTTCATCAAAAAGAACGCTTTTTAAATGCTCTACTGACGTAATTTTATGGTCAATATATGACCATAAATTCTGTATTGGATTGAGATCAGGTGATCTTGGGCACCAGGGGAGAACTGTTATTTGTTTTTCTTGAAACCAATCTCGAACGGAATGAGCAGTATGTGCACTAGTGCCATCCTGCTCAAAAATCCAGTCTTGACTCTGATCAAAAAATATCAATTTGTAGGTAATAAGTTATTTTCCAGAGTGTCCATGTACACAAATTGATTAATTCTGCCTGTATAAATGGAGCAGCATCCAGTACATTTATAATTAATACATCCCCAAATATCAACCGAACCTCCACCATTTTGTAACTTTGGTTAACACAACTTGGGGCGATACTTTTCGTTTGCAAAACGTTTCACAAACACTCTAGATTTTCTGTTTAATACTTCGAAAATAGACTCGTCACTAAAAACAACTTTTGACAAGTCATTAACAGTTCATCTTTGTCGTTCTTTGCACCATTTGAGCCTTTTTGATCGATCCAATATAGTCGAAAGAGGTTTTTTTATTGCAGTATACGACTGTATTTTTTTGTTTAATAGAACTTTTCTTACAGTGTCTTTACTAACAGTAACATTTGGAAATTTAGAACTAAAATCAGAGGCTAGCTGTCTATAGCTTGTTGTAGGATTGATTCTGACCTTTCTAAAAATGTACGACTCATCTCGACTGGAAAGCTTTCGGGGTCTACCAGACCTTGGTAATTCTTTGACCTCGGATGTCTTCTCAAAATTGCGCTTTGTTGTAATCACACATTTTCTCAAAACTGCTACTAGATCAGCTATTTCTTGTTGAGATTGGTCTTATCCTTTAATAGACCAATTATTTGCCACCTTTGAACCTCAGATACTTTTTTTGCCCATTTTTATGGAAAAAACGCCAAAATGGTACAACTCAATATAATGACAATAATATGAATATAATGATAATTTTAAAATCCAAAGATAATAAATCAAACGTAAAAAGTGCAAGCAAACAGTATGAAAAGACATTCCAAGCATTGTGTGAAAAAAAATGGCCAGGGATTGTCAAGGTGTGGTAAAATTTTAGGATAAAATAATTGTTCCAAACTTTGTAGACATACTATAGAAAAAGCTGTAAAAAGAAAAAATTTATAAATAAATGTTTTTGATCTTTAAATTTCCTTGAAGAATTTAATTTTCTGTATTAAATGTTTATAAATTTGAAAAATGTAAGCCTGATCTTTAGATATTAATTGACAATGAGGAAAATTCTCAAGTTTTGTTTCAATACTACGGTGTGGAGCCCTATCCGGTCCGAATGGTTGATTTTGTTGTCATGTTTGCCCAAAGAGGAGCGTGAGCGCATCACCAGCTACATGTTCAAGCGGGACTCAAAGCAGACCCTAATAGGCCAAGTCCTAATTAGACATTGCGTAAAATTTTTCCTCAACACAGACTGGCAAAACATATGCATTGGTCGCAATTCGAAAAATCGTCCATTTTTAAAACTAAAAGAAACACTTTGTCTTTCGCAGCTAAAGTCTGTCGATTTTGTCATTGATTTCAATGTCTCCCACTCGGGCGATTATACCATAATAATTGCGGGCATGTTTCCGGCCAAAAAGAAGGCCGATGACTTGGACGAATCGCCAAAACTGGGCTCGGACGTGATGAAAATTGACATCACTCGCAGCAAAATAAGGTATCCGCATGAGAGCGACGAGTTTTTGTTCCAGCATCAACTCGAATTGTTTGAACGAGTTATGGAGAGCAAATTTTCGAATGCTGAAAAAGCCTACATCTACAACAAGCCTAATCCGGTGGAGAGACTCACAGCTTTCTATCGTCTCTGGTCTCTCAAAGAGAGCTACGTAAAAGCGCAAGGAGATGGCATTGGCTTTGACATCAGAAGAATTGAATGCATACCTCGCAGTGACTTGTTGTTTGACTTGAATGGCAAAAAAGGCCTTGTCATCGAGGATACTCAAATTTTGGTAGACTCCAAACTGGTCAAAAATTGCAGATTTTATGAACAATATTTTATGTATTCGTCCGATTCAGTGCCTAATCAATATCCTAGTCAAAGGCCACATTTACACATTATGACCCATTGCATAATAGAGAATGACAAGTCGACCAAGGATCGAAAGGATGCAGATCAAATTGGCGAATTTGTCGAGATTGGCTTGAATGACATACTGAAAAATCTCACTCCTGTAGATACTATTGAAGAATTTGGCGAATTTGAAGAGATGTGGAAAATGTTTTGTCAAAAAGATGAGAAACCAGTCGATTTTTGAACATCTTTTTCAATTCTGTCTGTATTTTTTATGTAAATTTTTATAATAAATTTTAGTAGAATGTTTTTACCACCTTCCAATAAGTCATTCTCAAATCTCAATTAAAAAATTAAAAATATTCTGGTCCAAAATTTGCAGTCTTATTCAGAATTTGGTCTTTTTTCGAAATTTTACCATTGTGATATATCATTCTGTATAGAATTTTATTTTGATTGAAATGAGCCATAGTTTATTTTAATCAGATGATTTTTGCAGGAGTTATGGTGAAAAAACAACAAAATTTTGAGGTTTTAGCCAAATTCAGCAAAATGATCAGAATTAGACATTTAATTGAAATTTTACAAAAATATTATATAGAAAAGAAGCTTTTAAATGAGTGCCTAATTAATATTAAAGTCTGATTTTAGGCACTTTTTTACGAGTTTTTTTTTTTCAAATGATAAAAAGATCCCTTTCTATCATAAATATTTAAACGATTTTAATAAAAAGGAACTATAAAAATGGAAAAATTCAAAAGCTAAAAGTCTAAGCTACATAATAATATAAAATGCTTTTAATTGTTGAAAAATAATTTGATGTAAAAAAATTAATTAAAAATTTATTATTTTTTCTAATTTTGTTTTTTATCATTTAAGGCAAAAAAATTTTTTGGCTCCTTCAGCTTCTCTGAATCTTAACGTAGAATATTAAAGGTATTTTTTATGTGTTTAACAGATACTCGCTCTATGCTTTTTTTAATTTCTATAATGAATTCTTCCCTTTTGGCAAACAAGAATTCATTGAAATTTGCCCACCAAATTTCAATATCCTGGTATTATGATCGAGCGAGGAATCCTTTTTTTTTCATTTTGTCTATTTTATAATTTATTTTATCTTTAACTTTATTTTAAATTTTTTTTATATATTTTTATTCTGAGGAAACATTAGCTCGGTACAGATTAACAAATAAATAAGAAGAGTATGACAGTAGGTTTATTTTTTAATTTTTTTTTTTTTTATTTAATTTGATGAGACTTAAATATTGTGGCATTTAATTGAAAATTTGTGCAAACGATTTCAGGGAGACAAATATCAATTTTTACGAATGATAATAAGAAATGTTTTTAATTTAATGATATGTAAATATTTTCATTTATTTTGTTTCATTAAAAACAATTTTTACTAAAAATAAAATCAATTAAATTTTATTAAATTAATGGATTTTAGGAACAATTTGAAAAGAATTTTTTCATTTTTTAAATATTTCTAAAAATTAGAAATAAAATTTGTTTGGAAGAATGCGTTCAGAAAAATATTTGAGTCTGATGGTTTTATTATTCAAAATTGGCATATGCGAAAAAATGCTTAGTATTCAAAAGAAAATTGATCCATCAATTGACATCAATAAATGCTCAACCTTTATAAAAGAAAGTAATTTTAGAGTGCTGGCATTGCATGCAAGCAAAGGTCGGCTGTTCGTTGGGTTCGGATTTTCCAATTTTCGATCTTTCAATCAATTAAATTTGAGTTGTCTTTTAAGTGAAAGGATTTATTTTAGAGAATTTAAAATCGTATCTAAAAAAATGCTGATTTTAGACAATAATCTTAAGATTGATTTTGATCAAAAATATTTATCAAAAAATACATACTTTACAGTGGCTAACATTAAAGGAATCGACATTTTATCTGACCCATTCTGTTCCATATCTGCAAAAACAAGTGTAACAGTTGATTTTTTTTACACCTATTTCCTATTATTTTTAAATGGATCAGAAATACGTGAATGCTCAAGAGACAAGTTTAACGCATTTAAAAATGTTGATTCAATTAGATTTTCCTCTTATGTAGGATACTATCGTGAAACGTGTCCTTTTATTTTTTCCAATTTATCTAGCTTAACTTTTTTGGAATTTTATGGAATTTCTAATATATTTTTGAAAAAAAATGATCTCTCTTTTAAAAAAGTTAATGAAACAATCGATTTAAAAGTGAATTATTTAATATTCAAATTTTACAAGTTTAAATTAAATACAAGATTGTTTTCGGCAGATTTATTTCAAAAAGTAAATAAATTGCATTTGAAAGGTAGAATTGAAGAGGCCCAGAGTGACTGTTTGTCTGCTTTTAAGAACTTGTCTTGGCTTAAACTAGATTTCTTCAATTTAGAGGCCCTTTTATCCAGAAATTCCGAATGGCTTTTTAACTATCTGAACAGGATAGAAAATGATTTATTTTTGACATTCTTTTCTCCCACTAGGTACCAATTTCCCGATGAAGATATTTGTCTATTTCGAAATTTTCCTAAAAAAAGACCCATTTATCCTATTCTAACAGCAAAAGCGTGTTCCTGTACGGTCATTTGGATTCTTCAAAATGATGATCCATTGATAAAAAAAAAGATATATCAATTAAATAATAATTTATGTTCAAATAAAACCTGTGATTTTGATCAAATGATTTCAAAGTGTGTCAAACCAAAGAGCCAAAAATTTGTTCCAGACAAGATTGATTTTTTTTATGATACTTCAAAAATAGCTTTGGTTAATTTTTTTCTATTTCCATTGTTTAGTGTGCTCGGTTTGCTTATGAACGCAATAAATATGTGGATACTAAGCGAAAATAAAAAAGAAAACAATATTAAAATTGAATTTTTTAAAAAAATGATTTTACATTCAATTTTTAACTTCATCTATTGTTTTATCTATTTATTCCATTTAATAAATGTATGCATTTTTTTTACTAGCTTTTTTTGCTCACAATTTTATCGAAGTGTTCTGGCTCAACTTTATGACATTTATTTTGTGGAATTTTTTGGCAGCATTTTAAAAACATTATCAAATTGTCTAATGGCTAAGATATCACTGGATCGCTATATTTTACTCAAAGAAAATATCCATCTTGACAAATTATATTCAAAATGGAAAAAGGTAAAATTTATCTACAAAATTCCATTTATTTTGTTAATCTTTGCCGCAATGGTTTATCTTCACTCAGTCAGAATATGGACATCAAAAATAAACAATTCTAATAATTTTGTTAATGATTATTTTTATTATGAAGAATTTCCAATCAAGTATTTTTTCAAAACCACGGCTCAGCTAGGTAGACTATTTTCAAATGAAGTAGGAAAGCCTTTTGTTTTTCTATACATCACTTTTATAGTTGATTTTGTATTCAATGATTTAATTGTGTACATTCTAATAGTAATTATAGATTTGCTATTAATTTTTGAATTGAAATCAATTTTTGATAAAAAAATTAATTTGTTCAAGTTATTTGATGAGAAAAAAATTAAGAAAATAGAAAAAAATGAACTCAATATCAGAATTGGGCTGTTTTTAAATATTTTTATCCTGCTTATTCTACGAATGCTTGAGTTTGGCATTTTGATGTATGTTTTTGTGGGAATCTTGATAAATTCAAATTGCAGACAATTGCCTCAAATTTGCACTAATCTTTTGGACTTGAGCAAATTGTTCTATTTGATTTCTTGTTCACAAAGTACCATTGTTTATTGTTTTTTAAGCGAAAGTTTTCGCAAAAAATTGGTTCTTTTTCTTAAAGATATGAGGAAAAATACTTACAAAAATTAAAAATTGAATTAGATTGTCTTGCATTTCGGTGTTTTAATCATATTGTTTACCTTCTTCTACTTTTTTTGTGAAGATTTAGAATTTTAAAAAATTATTTGATCTTTTAAAAAACAAAATTTCAAGGTTAATTATCTGTCCTTTACACCCGTCTAGAAAATTGATTAAAAATTTCTTTAATTAAAATTGGACGAATAAAAAATAATTAGTTGCATGTATAAAATACTCACCTTATTGTTAAATAAAAAATTGCATTAAATAAGAACAAATATTATAATTTTATAAAGACACCTGAGTGTGCTCAAGTTGTACCTGCAGCTATTATCTAAAAAACTATTTTTGTTATCATTTAATATTAGTAGCTGTAGTGGAAAAGTTGGTTGAAATCCTAAATAAATACGATTATTGAGATTATTAATTTTATTTTTATTTTTTTTTTATTTTTTTTTTTTTTTTTTCTCTACATCGCCTACAAGGCGTCCATTGAATAAATAAATAAATAAATAAATACAAAAATGTTCAATCTAGCCGAAGACTAAACGTAGACGAAAAGCCAATGCTGCTAAAGCATCAGTATGGCAATAAAATTGTTAATATAAATTTTTCAAATAAATGAATAATTTTTTATCGAATTTATTTTACAATAAAGTTTTTATTTTTATTTACAATTTTATATATAAAAAATTTTTCTTTTTGTTGTTATTTGTGTATAATTTTTACAAATAATTTTGTAATTTCTAAAAATTTTTTTATTATTATATTTTGCTTTTTTCTTTCTCTTTTTCTTTTGATATTAATTTGTAAAAAAATAAAAAATTTTCGGTCATTTAGATCCTGAAGAAGCCTTAATCAAGGCGAAACGCGTCGATTTAATATAAAAATTTAAATTATTTAATATTTTTATTATATTTTTTTATTTTTTATAATAAAATAAAAAATTTTTTTTTTAAAAAAAAAATCAATTTAAAAAAAAAAAATCAAATTTAATTACATAAAATTAGCAATTTATACACAATCATTTATTAGTTAGCATTTTAAGCAATAAACTAATTATTTTTACAGGTAAATAATTTTTTATTAGGGTCAACTGATTAGATTAAATGGCCTAAATTTTAAAAATTTCAATATTTTTATTATTTACTTTGTTTTAAAATTTTTAAATCGATTCATGTGAAGGAGCAAAAATACAGAAACAGAAATACTATCATTAACAAGGTAACGAAAATGAGAATATTAAAAAGTTAAAATCCTTTTTGTACTTTTTGTACTTAACGGTATTGAAAAAAAGGTTTTAATTAATCAATATTTTAGATATAAATTTTAAATTAAACAAAAATTTTTCTTACTTGCAGCATACCCAAATCCCTAAACCATGGTCCGCCCAGAACCCGTTTAATTTTTAATATAATGATAAAAATTATGATAAAGGACGATAAAGTATAAAAAGTAAAAAAACGAACATTTCCTAATAAATTTTAAATTTTAATTAAGTACAGAAAGTATAAAAAGGAACAGGGTCATATAAAATAATATTCTGAAAAAGTACAGAAAGGACAATAAGGAACAGAACTTACAGTACATCCTAAAACTAACTTCATCGCTTTCCTCTTCCTCTCTTCTTCCTCACTTATTCCTTTCCTCTTCCTCACTTCTTCCTCACTTATAAAGAAGAGGAAAGGAAGAGGAAAGCGATGAAGTTAGTTTTAGGATGTACTGTATTAATTTTTAATTATGATAAAGTACAAAAAGTAATAGGTTTTTTAAAAGTTTAATCTCATTGTCTATCCATGTCATTAACTAATATTAGATAATAAAATAAAATTGGTCATTTACTATATCATCATAAATTAATCTGAAAAAATCTGAAAACAATATCAAATTATTCATACTTAAACATAAAGATTAAATGAATTTTGTTCCAAACCAGTGTTTATTAATAATAAATGAATTATCACTATTCTCTTTGACTGAATTGAAAATTAAAAAAAAAAATAATTACATTTTAAAAAGACAATTTTTTATCCTCTAATTAATTTCTTTATTTATTTTTTTCACAATTCAAAATTAAATTTTGAATATTTTAAAATAAAATCTAAATCAAGTCTTGAATTTTAAATTAAATGAACCGACACATAACTAGTTTGCCTATAGCAACTCATCTAAAAGGTAAACTTGTAAAAAACGGCGTCGAAAGCATAAACGAATTAAAAAATTTAAAACCAACTGATTTAATCAAAGGTTTGCAGCTTATTTTTTTAGAATTTTTTTTTGGTTTAAATGATTTATCAAGATTTTGGAATATCTAAAAATGAAGTTATCGAGCTCTACGAAACATTAGATTTGTATCAAGCCTCAAAGCCTATTAGTGTTTACGATTTGCTTCAAATTGAGCAGGAATTGGAATTTATTTGCACTTTTTCTCCAGCATTCGACAGATTACTAGGAGGTAGTTATTTTTCAAATTCTCAGCCTGACACGTGATCTTTGTTTAGGTGGAGTGCCAATTGGAAAAATTACAGAGTTGTGTGGTGCAGCAGGCGCTGGCAAAACTCAAGTTTGCATGCAATTGTGTGTCAATGTGCAAATACCAGAGATTTTTGGCGGAAAAAGTGCCAAGGCGATTTTTATAGATACCGAGGGCAGTTTTACTAGCAACCGAATTATTGAAATAGTAAAATCAACACAAAATCTGTTAGTTGATAAATTTAATTTGACAAACCGAGAAGGTAGAAATTATTTTATTTTAAATCAAAAATTTTATTCTCTATTTGAAAGAGTTAAAAAAACATAATTTCGCTATTGAAAAAGTTCTCCAGAATATTTATTATTACAGATGTTCGGACCATGTGCAGCTGCTAGCTTGCTTTAACAACGTCAAAGTTCTAATTGAAAAGCAACCTAATGTAATTCTTGATTTTTTCTGTATTTTTTAAATTCTAATTATTTAATTTAGATTAAATTAGTAATAATAGATAGTTTAGCTTATCCATTTCGATTTGTTGATTTCAAAGATTCAAATTTGCTGACCATGAAGACAAACATTTTAAATAATATGATGACAATCGCTTACCAATTGATCACTAAATTCAACCTGGCAGTATTTTGTTAATTTTAAATTTTGATTAAATGTATTTTAAATTTTTAGATTTATTAGATTCTGATTACAAATCAAATGACTACTAGGATAACTAGAGATTCTGTGTCAAATGTGTCCAGCTCAAATTTAGTACCTGCGTTGGGTGAGACGTGGGCCCACTCGGCAAATTTAAGAATCCTACTTTCTTGGAGAAACAGTAGAAGACAAGCTTGCGTTTGTAAATCTTCATACTTGCCAGATATGAGCTGCTTTTATAGAATTACAGTAAGTTTGGAACTTAAATTTTGATTGATGGTTTCATTTAATTTTCTTAAAGGAAAGAGGAATTGAAGATGAATTCGACAATTTGGAAGATTTTGACAAGGAAAAGCAGTTTTTCGATGGCACTGAGAGTTCAAAATTTCAAATAAAACGAAAAAAAATTGATGACTAAATTTCTGGTTTAATATTTTCTAAATTTAAATAATTTTCGATTTGACTAAATAACTTGTTTAATTTATCACCTTAAGTTCAATATGAAAAAGTTTTCATGACAAAATATGATAGCCAGGTTGGTAATTTTAGATGATCTTTGGAATTTAAACAAATTAATCATCCAGTATACTAGAAAATTTCAAGTTAGCAATAATTCAGATAGATAACAAAATATTTGGTTTAAAAAATAAAATATTCAAAAATAAAAAGATTTGTGTTTATTGAGGAAAATGATCCGACAGATGAGAATTATTTCAAAAAATATAAAATAATGAGAAATATTTAGAAAAAAATTTTGTTTTGATAATCTTTTTTGACTTGCAATATTTTTCAAAAAAAATTAAAATAAAAATCAAGTGAAATGAGATATGGACAATATTTTATTAAATACAATTATTCAATTATTCAGATATAATTTATTTCAACTAAGTCTTCTGAGGCTTTTCCATTATTCGGCTATTCGATAATTTTTTTAATAAAAAAATTAAAATATCTAATTGTTATAAAGTGTGATAATTTGCATATTTTAAAACAAATTCATTTAGTCGACATTTCAAACTTAAAAAAAAGCTATTAATCGGATCTTAGCAAAGCATTATCTAAAAATAATTAAGACAGTAAAAGTCTTAATTTTTTTTTCTATAAAATCATTTTTAATTTTTTAGGTTTTGTGAAATTCTGTACAAAATGAAAAAAAGAACAGAAAAAATGTAAAAAAAATTGAATAACATTTTTTCTAAAGGTTTAAACTTAGTTCTGTAAATGCAATATAGTGCAACTTTCAAAGTTGCATCAAATATCAAAGCCTGCTAAATTTGCAGAGTTATGCAGAAATTAAATTTCAATATAATCGAGCGTGGTGCATTTTGCAGAGATTCTGCACACCATTAGCAGACTTTTACAGTTGATGCAACTTTGAATGTTGCACCATGCTGCATTTACAGAATTTATTTTAAACTTTAGATAAAAAGTTATTAAATTTTTTAATACTTTGTTCATTTCTTTTTAAGGAACTTCACAAAACCATTTTTTTAGGGGACATAAGATTTAATAAAAGAAAAAAAAATGAAAAAAAAAAGTAATACGAATTTTCATTCTAATAACCTTTGTCTTACCAGAAAATCCGACGCTTTTTCTCGACAATTTCCAGTTATGTGTCAAGATGTGGGATGGTGAAGTTCTACTTTGTTTAGCACATGGACTAATCTTTCTCAGCTGAAATCTTAGGTCTTCCAGATCGTGGACAATTGTCATACGAATTGGTTTGATTAAATCGGTCTTTTTACATGATCTGAACCTATTTTGAATATAACCTACTTATTTGTTTATCTGTGACGAGCTAATGGTTCTTCAGATTAAGCATGTTAAAATTTGAAATATAATTACGCAATTATTTTTAGAAATGTAAAATAGAAAAAAAAACTTGCCTTTTAGTAAAATTCCTGGATTCAAATAACTTGATTGCTAAAAACCAACACGGCTTTGTCAAATTTAAATCGTGTTTAACAAATCTCTTAGAGTGTTAAGACGTCATAACAGAATGATTGAATAGAAGCTTCGCTGTATTCATTCATTCATCGACTTTATCAAAGCCTTTGACTTGGTCCCTCACCCAGAATTGATCTTGAAATTGCACAGCTACGGCCTTAGAGGCCAAATCTTGAACTGGATCAAAGCTTTCTTGAGAGACCGGAAGCAAAGAGTAGTCATAAATGGATCGCAATCCGGATTGAAAGAAGTACCTCAAGGCAGTATTAGCTGACGATCATTATTTAATGTAAAAGTTTCTCTCTAAGCTCGTTTCATCTTCATTTTTTGAATCTTATCATTAAAATATTGTGTTTCGAAACTTTTTTGCACAGAATTATTTATTATTTTTAAAAAAGTTCAAATAAATAAACTTAAAAATTTTGTATTAATCTTTTTTCTTGGTATGAAAAATGAAAGAAAAACAAATATCTATGTTTTGTTTTAATTTACAAATTTTTTAATTTTTTTTCTTCATTTTGTTTCAGAGTTGGTCAAAAGGCAAAGTCAAGTGTGGACTTAAAACTTAAATTCTTTTTTTTAAATTTTTGTTTTAAATAAAATTCAGTTCTCGAATTTCAATGATTTTAAATTACATTTTATCATTGTTAATTTTTCTGTAAAACAATTATTATGTTACAGATTATTATTATTTTTCAAAGTCGATTTTGACTTTTGACCGATTCTGTTTTTTTTTTGTGGCTTCTTTTTCATCATCCAAGAGGTGTTTTTTTAAATAAAAGAATAAAATAATAATAATAAAGCGTAGTGCATTTTGCAGTGATTTTGCACATTATTAGCCGACATCGAAAGCTGATGCAACTTTGAATGTTGCACTATGTTTCATTAACGAAACTGATTTTAGACTTTTAGAAAAGAAAAATTTTCAATTTTTACATTTTGTAATGTCGTGTTATATTGAATTTCACAAAACCTTTAAAATCCAATGCAATCCTTTTTTTTTAAAAGAAAAAGTCATTTTTCAATAAACAAATTTCTTTACTTTGCAAGTATTTTGTCACCAAGTCCTTCAAAAAAATTTTAGATTTCAAAAAATGTGCATTTTTCACGATTTTTTTAAATTTGCATAGATATTTATGCAATTTTTCAAGATTTCAATTTTTTTTAAATTCAAATTCCGATGCTAAAGATTAGCTAAAGGCTTTTTGTTATTTCGTTACTTTTTTTCTCTGATTCAATCTCAAAAACTACTAATGAGTTTTCATTTTTTATTTTCCTAAAAATTATTATTTGATTTCAATTTACTAATTTATTATAAAATTTTGTAATTATTTATAAAATTTCTATTTTTTTCACTTAACTTTTCTTGATGAAAAGCTTTCAAGAATTAACGAAAAAAGAAATAGCTCAACTCTAATCGAACTAAAATAATTACTTAGACACTGAGAATAGGTCTAAGACTTAAATGATTAGAAAATCAGTTAGACAGCTATTTTTCAAACTTAAAAGTAATCTTAAGACATGATTTAAGAAAAAATTAGGATCATCAAATAAAAATGATAATTGAATCAGTGTAATAATCGAGCTAATAAATAATGAAAGGAGGTTTTTTTATGATGCACCAAATATTTAATAATTATAATTTGGAATATTAAGTAAGGCATCTTAAAAAACAATTTTGGGTCAACTTTATTTTTTTGATAAACAAAAATCATTATTTATTAGCTCGATTATTACACTGATTCAATTTCAATTATTAAATTTGTAAAAAACTTATTTTATCTTAAATTTTTCTTTACAATTCAATTTTTCAATATGTAACTTTTTTTTAATTTTCCCATGAGGCTTAAATCAATAAATAAAAATAATTAATTTTGATTCACTTTTTTACTTCTGCTAATCACCTTGTTCTTCGCAATTAAATAAATTTTGTCTTGAAATGTGGCTATAAAAAAAATCATCTAATTCAGCAATTTTTTTTGAAATTAAATTCAATTGTTCTTCAAAAAGTATTAGATTAAAAAATAATAAAAAAGAATTTTTTAAAATTTTATCAAATTATATTTTCAAAGAATAAGATTTAATTGCTTGCAAAGGTATCCATATAATTTAGCTAAAAAAATTTTAAGCCTTTTAAAAGAAAGCAATTAACTAGAGTTTTTAGCTTCTAAAACACTTGGATTTACAAGAAAAAGAGTAAGCTACTTGACAATTTTAAAGAAATCGATTTAAAAATAAGTTTATTCCAAAAGACTTGTGTATCATATAAACCAAATATAATTACTAAAGACTCGACTCAGAAATATGAGACTTTCTTTTTTTCCTACTTTTAATCGATGTTTCAGTTTTAGTAACTAGAAAGCTTCTAATAAATCCAATTTTTAATAGAATATTGAATTTTATGAAAATGTAAGAAAATTAAATGTTATAAATATTTTTAGTTAAATTTTTAATTAAAACAAAAGCTTGCAGTTTTATATCATTTTACCGACTTTTGATTGTTATGAAATTTTACTCAAAACTTTGTGACTAGACTCCCTTTTAAAATGAAGTAATTAAAGCATGATTTAAAATTTTCTTATTTCCTAATAATTAATTATATTTAGGACTGCGGCTATTGGCATTGGACCATGGGAGCAAGAACCAAATATTAAAACTCTTTGTTCCGACTGGAAAGGCCTAGAAATCAGTAAGAAAATTTTTTTAAATAATTATCTGAATAATTAATCAACTTGTTTCGCTTAGACATTTTATGCAAAATTTTTATCTTAATTTCAAAATTTCTTTTTCTTATAAATTGGCCAGATTACACTTTAAATTTGAAAATTTTTTTATAATTTTTATTTAAATTTAAAGTGAATTCTCAGTTCTTTCAAACAGAAGATTTTTCTTCCATTTAAGTGTTCAGTAGAGTAAAAATATGATATAATTAAAAACATAATCATATTATTTGAATAACTGGTTAAATGGAATAAGAATTGTATATTCAGCATGGAAAAAGTTAAATATGCAATGTGGATTTGTCCACATGAAATGGAGCTTTAGTTCCCACTATAAAAGCTTTCAAAATTTAAAACTTGTTACTTTAAAATAACTTTTGATTATTCCATTCACTGAATACTAAGTCTGACGTGAATTGTGACGTGATTGTAATTACAGCTATTAACTAGTTGTCTTTCTATCTGATGTTCTTCTATGCACAATACAATGAAATGATCAAACATGGCTTGATACACATGAAAATATATCCCTGTATTTAATTTTTAAACGAAAATTCTTTAAAAATTTTATTAAAATCAAACAAAAATTAAATTAAAAAGTAAAATTAAAATTACAACAATGACTATGGCTTCAAAAATTATTTTTCCTGATCATTTATTTATTTTTACTGGCGTTTTATCTGTAATTTACTTATCGTTTTTTATTTATTTACTGTTCATTTTTATTTTTATGTACTGATCAAAAATTAGTTGTTAATCTGTACCGAGCCAATGCTCCTTCAAAATAAAAATTTATAACAAAAATTAAAAATAAAGCTAAATAAGATAAAAGAAAAAAAAAGATAAATAGGATTAAGTAATGAAAAGAAAACTAAAAACGACAAGTTGAAATAGCTAGAGATTAGACATGTTTATATATTTGATAGTTCAGGAAAAAAAGAAGAAATTGTTAAGTCTAAATGTTATCAAGATATATGTTGGGACAGGACTAAGTCATTCTATTCCATTAGTTTTCAGACTGGTGGAGGAATACAAACTTTTTAAATAAGTGTCACATGTTTGTTTGTTTGTTTTCTGTACCGAGGTAATGCTTCTTCAGGATAAAAAAAAGACAAAAGTAAAAATAAAGTAAAAATATAGAAAAAATAAAAAAGGTTAAAATAGAAGAAAATTAAAATAAGATATATTGAAAAAGAGAGTTACAGGATACGCAATTTTAAATGTTTAATTGTTCAGGAAAAAAATGTAGCAACCTATTTCAGTTTATGTCTTTTTAACTTTCTTTACATTTTATTTTAGCTTTTTAGATTTTTTTTTTTTTCTTATAATTTTTTTTTGAAGGAGCTCTAGCTCGGTACAGAAAACAAATAAAAAATATAAATAAATAATTAACTTAATCCCCATATTCAAATAAATTTTGTAGCATCTTAATAATTGTTAGAAGCTCACACCTTTTAAAAAAATGCTAATTTATATAATAAATACTTTACTTTTATCAATTAATTTACTGAACCTGAGCTATCTAATATTTAAATATGTCTTGCCTCTAGTTATTTCAAAATATCGTTTTCAATTTTATTTTGATTTATTTATCCTTTTTTTATTTTTATCATTTTTTTTTATTTCTTTTTTTTATGAATATTCTGAAGGACCATTAGCTCGGTACAGAAAACAAATAAATAAAATTAATTAATTTACTAATTTACTTTTAAAGGATCGGTATAGTTTAGAAAATAACTATATATTATATTAATTATCTATCAATTATAGTTTAAGGTTTATACCATTTTTTTCTTAAATAGAAAAAATATATAATATCATAGCACGAAAAAAATGATAAATTAAATTAAAAAATTCTTATTGAATCATCTTCAAGTCCATCTTCAATTTTTTTAATAAAATATGAAATTACATTTTTTTTCCCCTAAATCATCTATGAGGTATTTTTAATTACTTTTAAATAAACAGAAATATTAGTTTTGTGTTGCCTGCAACGAATTCATAAAAAAACAAAATTTATCCTAAAAAATAAAATGCATTTTAAAGGTGGGCTAAGTCACTATGTAAAATGGGAAGATGCATCCTTGTGTGACATTTATGAAATTGAGAGTGCCCGACGCGATAAATTAATGAACGCGCTGCACTCAGTGCTGGACAAGTCTCAGTCAAAGCTACCAAAATTTTTAAACCAAACTAAAAGTTCATCAACCACAAATTTGGATCCGAGTAAAAAATCTTTACAGCCACTAAATAGCGATTTAGGCGAGGTCAGGTCAAAACCAAAATTATATGCCGAAACACCACGAGCATCAATTCAATTTGAGAACAAACAACTGGATTCCATTGAGAGCCAAATCAATTCCCATTTAAGAGAGCTTGAGAGCAATCGAAATAATTTTCGGATTGCCGAATCCTATTGCTCTGAGAGCTCAAATTATCTTGAGGATCTGGAAAACTTCAACCCGAGTGCTCTGTACCGGAGCAAAAAACTAGAAACACTTTTCAAGTCGAAATCAAGCAGAAAACGATATCAGCCATTGTACAAAAATTTCAGTTCCCTAAATTTTGACTATAAGCCTAATCATGATTTTCAATATGGCATCAAGCCGAATCCGGTGCGATCCAACAATTTTCTGTTCAATCCGAGCATCATAGACTCTGAATTTTTTCTGGACAACGATGGCCTGACTGAAGTAGAAAAAATCCGCAACCAGCTCAAAGAGGACTATGCACGCATTCCACAAGAAAATAGAGCTAGGTCTGTGTCATCACGAAAGTCAGCTAATTTACAAAAATTGACTAACAATCGAAACACAATTGATTTCGGCTCAACATTACAGCTAAAAGAAAAGCTTCGTGCCATTGCTCAAAAGCACCAGATCAAAAATTTCTACCTGAATCCGAGCAGCGTGCCTAGTTCAGCCACAGAATCCAATTCTTCGTCTGGATTGAAGACAATTTCATTCAAAAATA
Source organism: Brachionus manjavacas (assembly GCA_019054805.1). NCBI lineage: Eukaryota > Metazoa > Rotifera > Eurotatoria > Ploima > Brachionidae > Brachionus > Brachionus manjavacas. The sequence continues at coordinate 407,641 of JAHQIY010000033.1, read as the reverse complement.
GTGTTTTCAAGCAGGACGAAGAAGACAAGCTTCGCGTCAAGTCGTCGTTGAATTTTTGTGAATTTGACAATGAGAAAATGGCCACCCAGTACAGATCGGAATCTTTTCTCAACCTAAATTCGCAAATTATCACAAAACCCAAAATTGTCGGCTACCCGGAGCCCAAAACATCTACAACTATCATCAAGCCTACTGACAATCCTTTGGCCAGGCTGAATTTCACGTTTTTGCGAAGCAGCTCCATCAATCGGCCTTTCGTAATTGACAATTCGACCCAGAGTAGCTTTAGAAATCCAATTAGTATTAATGGCAGGAGTTATTTTTTGTCAGACGAAGTGAACAAAAGAAACATTAGGCTGTTGAACAAGACGTCGAGTGTAAGACTTTCACAACAATAATAATCAAAAAAAAAATTTTGTCACCCTAGCCCTTTTTAAAACCTCACAGTCCCGGCACCTGTACAATTTCTAACAATCGTTTTTTTGATGAATACTAATTTATAAAAGGAGGACAGTTTTAACGAAGGTTTATTTTTTGAATAGAAAGTTACGGTTGATGGGAAGCTTTCCAAGTAGTATTCATACATGGGTCTATTTTGCTTTTTTTGATGTTCATTTTTTCAAATTAGATTTGCCCAAAATAAAGAAGAAGCAAAGAAGGAATTTGGAGCGATTCTTGCAATTTCAAAACCTGGTGAAAAAATGAAACTGTCAATTTGACAAGATAAGAAAAATTGTACAGCATAAATTTTTGGTTTTATTTTTTTAATAAAATTTTTACTCATTCTTAATTGTTTGGTTCGTATGGACTTGTTTACCATGTGCGTGTGGGACGATGTGTATGTCGTTACCACGAAAAGAACTATCATTATTATTAAAATGACCGTACTAAAATTAGAGGAAAGAATAATTTAGAAATAACGCTTTGTTTAATTATTTATTGAAAAACTAAATTAAAATGAATTCTTCCTTTTAATCAAAAATATAAGTTTCATATTTCAACAACTTCCTTATTAGACTCTTTAAACACTCAATTCAACTCTTATGCTTACTCTAAATCTGGATAAAATTTAAACTATCACGCTAACCTTGATCATCCAAGAAACAGAATGATAGACTTCCATTGTAGAATAATTGATGACATAGGGAACCTGAGAGATCATTGGTCTCTTAGGTGTAATTTTTTATCGCTTTCTAGGTATCAAATTCTGTAAAAGAATTAGACTCTTCGTCTTCAATTATGCTAAACCTTAATGATCAAAGAACTTACAGGAATAAAATCAATTACTGTATATCAAATGGTTATACAGGGTTCATTAAAGTTCACAACTCCAAGTTAACTGATCCACAATTACATGACGACTTATTGTATAAATTTATTTGTGATTCTATCACATTGGCCTCTAATGATGCATTGTCCTTTCAGAATAGTATCTTCTCAGTGAGACATGTTTTTCAGAATAAGAGTAAGTCTAGGTAAACCATCTCAAGTCATTAATCAGTTCTATTGGGTTCAATAATTTATTATCAAAAATATTTAAGCATTCATGCTCTAAAACCTCTGTCATACCCTTGGTATAACTTCTTTATATAAATATAATATCTTGAAAACAAAGTAACTTTATAATATTTTAAAATATGTCGTTCTTAAATATCGAAAGTTGATTGTGAAAACTTTATTTATCTGTTTAACCTTTTATTATAAATAAATGAACATGCCAGCTACCGAGAGGAGAAGTATATATAGTACTCACTGACAAGTGAAATAAAATATTTTTTTATTTATCCTTGTTTGTGTCACACATTTATTGGCGTGACATCTCTAACAATTTTTATTGTTCAACCCTTTCCTTTGGAAATAATCTCAAGCGATTGTCGCAATTCACTAAAAAAAATCTTGACTCACGAGTCTTGAATCTTAAGCGACACTTTTACATTCATGACGACATCTCGGGCTCACTAGAGCTTTGTTTGAGTAACTTAAGATTCAAATCTTATCAAAGCGTATTCAATTTTACTCTCTTTTTATTTTTATGTAAAACTTTAATTTATATTTTAATTTTACTTCTCCCTTTGGGGGTTAATTTTAAATTAAATAGATAAATATTTATGACCATTTATAAATTGATTAGTATAATAAATATTTTGATCAGTATTTAATAGATATAATTTTAAGTCAATAATTAGATATAATGTTAAGTAAAATTTAATATTAAAAGTAAAATCTATTAATTTGTAATGAAATGTATTATTGATTAAATAAACAAACAGAAAATAAATAAGAAGGAATCTTAATCAATTAATAAGGCTTTTGGGATCTTGTCAATTTCATGATCTATAGATCACAAATTTTATCTTGTAAATTTTATGAACAAAATACGAAAATTAAAAAAAATAGATCACGATTTTTACATTAAATTAGATCACAAAATTTCAAGTTTTTAATTATTAATTTCAAAATAAATCTTAAAAAAACCAAAATTATTTTTTTTGCTTCTTAAATTATATTTTACTTGTGTACAATTCAATTTACATTTGATCAAAGTCTCGGCATACGATTACCACTCAGTTTGAGTGCTATTATCAATCAATTGTTTATTTTCTTTTGTTAATTTTGGTTCTGTATAGCTTTTGTTGCCTTAGTTGGTCTTCCTTTTTTACATTTTTCACCAATCGGTGCATCTTTTGCTGCTGGTGGTGGTTTGAAATATTTTAATCTAATTTCAAGACCGACTAAATGTTTTCATGAGTAATGCTTGAAAAAATTTAGACAAGTGCATTTACCTTGTTTCCAATTGATTGCCATATCATCTCCATTTGGTAGAGTCACGATCAAATATCGAAAGCTCTCTTTTTGCATTGACAAAAAGTGTTCCAATGCATTTCTTTCACATTTTCTTTCAAATGATTTCTTCTTCACTTCAAAATTATTATTTGAAAAGATTATCAATTTTTTCAGAATAAATATTTGTTGCTTTATTTAATAGATAATAAAAATAAATAAATTTACTTGCCTCTTTTAAATAACAAAAACTAATGATCAAACTTGATTATTTTGATATTTAAGTGTAAGATTAAGCGTAACCTTCCGCCTAAAATTAACTTCAAGTTTGGCTTTGTTTTTTTTTTTAATTTCATATTTTAGTTAATTACATGTACTGATTTTATGTTTTACGCTAAATTTTGAAAATTTATCAATATTGATGTATTTAATCAAGCGAATAAAATAAAAAACTCCAAAAATGTATCTAATGTTTTAACTAATGTTTTGTAACTCGTTATAGCTACCAAAGTGAGACTCTTAGCCTTGCTCTACAGACACGACAGGCATTGCCTGTCGTGTATTATTATTATTATTATGTATCAACTTTAACTGGTACCATCTTCTATAAAGGCACTATTTATTTCACAAAATTAAAACAAGAAATTAAATCTTAATATAAAAATCAAAGATGACCAACTGTAAGCTAAATCTTATATTATTCAAGAAATATAAATCATTCAATTTAAAAGCATACTCATCATTCTTTGGTCGGTCAACCTTTGGAAATTCATCTTTTAATGGGCTATCATTCGGACGATTCTCATCAGGTGGATGTTCAGGTTGCTCTCAACGAAATTTTTAAATAAATTTACTGATAAATTTTATTCTTCTATTTGTTTAAAATAAATTTTATTTTTTTTTTACAAAAGAGATTTTTCAGATTTAAGAATTATTTTTTTAAAATTTATTAATCAAAGTATATTTTTTTAATGATCAAAAAAAAATTCATAATTCAAAAAATTAAAAAAATAGATCAAATCAAAATTTGAATCAGTTTTATCTAGAAAGTTCTAATTTTAAATAACAAAAAAATAAGAACTGCAGAAGTCCTATCTAAAAATAAAATCAAATTTCTTTAATTGATTAATTAATTGTTAAATTAAAATGGTTAGAAAATACCTAAATTACTTTCTTATGTTTTAATCATTAAAACATTTAATCAGTGATTTTCAAATTTAATGCAAAATATAGGCATCTTGAAGTTTAGGATCAAAAAATATTTTTTTAACAAATTTTGAATGGTATTTGATTAAATCTCTCTGCAAAATGCTAACTAATGCAAAGAACATGCTAAAGTTAATTACGATAAGGCTCTGCAAAAACTCTGCAATTTTGCAGGAAAATGCACGTCATTAAAAAGTTTTTAATTCAACTGCGCAATATAATTGCAGAACTTTAACAGAGCCTTATCTAATATTTAGCATGTTTTTTGCATTAGTTAGCATTTTGCAGAGATATTTGATCAAATTCCATTCAAATGTTAAACTTCAAGATGCCAATGTAAAAAAAAAATGTACAAACAAGAAAAATTTTTTACACAAATTTTGGTAAATTTTTCTTTTATTTTTTTTGTTAAAAAGAATTTTGGTAGACTGATAAGTTTTCTATTTTTGTCATCTTGAAGTTTAGGATCAAAATATAAAATTTCACAAAAAATACTGCATTAGTACAATCAATGGCCAGAAAATGGTAAAGAAATGTCTTAAAGAATTAAATTAAGGAGCTAAAAAGAAAGCTAAATTTTACATTTCAAATTATTCTCATTTAAACGTTTTTTATTTCTAAATTCAAATATTTCTATGGCATCAGGAGTGTCTGACTAAATAAATTAGCGTCACAAAAACCTTTATGCCACCATTCAAATCCACTTTGAAAATTTCACAAATTTCTAACAATTTTATTTGAATTTTTAATATGAATTTTTAAGGTTTTATTTAAAAAAAGAGATTGTAAACTTAATTTGGCTTAAAAGAATAAGTTTAGAAAATTTTTACTAAAATCTTGGTTTTTTAATTTAAATCTGAACCGGAAATGTTTATGTGGTCAACTTTTCATTAAAATTTTGTTTAAATTGATTTTTATTAAAAACGGTAAAAAATGATAATAATTTGTACCTTTTCTTTTCTAGGATAAAAGCTGTGACGATGGTCTGCTTTTTCAGTACCTTTTTGAGTAATGGATCCGATCTGACACAAAAACAAATTGAAGCTCACTTGATTATTTGAATCTAAGGGTTCCTGAAAAAATTTATTTATCTTTTATTACCAGAATTTTATTTGTCTCTAAACTTGAGCGGTGTGATTTTTCACTATAATTTTAAATTTCGGTTGTATTAGTATAAATCTATATTATATTTTTTTAATTTTAAGACAAATAATTTTCAGAATATAAAATTTCGCTTTTAAAATGTACCATGAATATAATAAACTTATGAATATATTAGTAAAATAATTTCAAATTTATAATTTATCAAAAAAAGCTTAATCTGACTAGTCAAACTTTAATAAACACAAAAATGGGATTAAATTTAAAAGGTATATTAAAATTTTTTAAACAATCGAAAAATTTACTTTTTGCTCGTTTTTAAAGGGTAAGAAAAAAAAGCATGGAAGTTTTTTAAATTTTTATCTATTAGATTGGTAACTCTTTCATTTTTGGCTACTGGCGGAGCCACACTTCTTGTCCTTGGATGTGCGTTGGCTAATTAGTATGCTTTATTAAGAATAAAATTTTTATTAATAATTTTTCTAAAAGTAACTGGTGGCCAATTTTTGTCGTCGTTTTTCATATCTTATCACCACTGCCAATTATAATTTCGCGACGATGCACAAGTGATAGTTATTTGTCTGATCCTTACACTGGTCGTTGCGTAGAGCTAAGCGCTTTTCTTACTGCCATTTTAGTAATAAGTGCATACATGTTGCCAATTGTAATGGCGAATACACCGATAGGGGCGCCATTGATAAAATGGTCTTCTGCAGCTTTCATTTTCGCTGGAAATTCAATCATTTTCTTAACTATTTATATATTCGTTAGATTGTTACTAGCAGAGGACAACTTTGGTGGATGGTAGAATTCTAGAATTGAAAAACTCAAAATATGTTTGTTGCTTTATTTTTTATTTATCTTTTGAAAATAAATTTGAACAATTTTTACATTTTTAAAATAAATTTTTCTTATAAACAAAAAATAAGTTTTATTAGCTTAATAGTTTTGAGCCCTTTTACTTCATTTGAGCTTTAGAAGCTATATTTGCCCATGGGTCTTCAACCATAGATTTATCATAATAGTCCTTGACGTCAAATTCTTTTTCATTCTTTTTAAATTGGCCTGGATTTCTAAAGAACTTGTTTCTATTTAAATTTGTTCCATATTGCTGGTTTATGGGAAATTTTCTTTTATTTCCATAGACACTATTTTGATGATTATTATGCGAAAATTGAGGATTGGATTGAGGATAGTGATATGGTTTGGTGTTTTGATGTTCTATTCGTGATTCATCGGCAGACATTAGTAATTTTTGATATTTTATTTCAAATTAAAAATTTTATTTATGCAATCTTAATCTTAAAAAAAATTAATATATGTTCATTATAATATTTACAAAATATCTTTAAAAAAGCACCATTAAAATATAAAAAATACAGTACAGTAAATATAAAATTTTTATTGAAAAAGATAAATAAATTTAGTTGAAAAAAGTAAAATATATAGAGATATACTAAGGCAGGACTGAGTCATTTTGTTCTATAGTTCTCAAACTGGTGGAAGAATATAGAGCCGGTTTCGAATTAAATACCCGACTCGATTGTGTAATTACTACTTTACTTTGCTATGGGAAATAAATTTGGATTTTAAAGTTTCTTTGAGGCTAATTAAAAATATCTAATCTGATCTTGAAGCTGTTGACTGTTGGTGCATGTTTAACATCATCAGGCAGCGCATTCCAATACGGAATGATTCGGATGGTGAAGAAGTGGTCGCGAGGAGAGCAATTTTTGACAAGCTGTCGGTAAAGTTGGTTTTGACTTCTCAATGATCTAACTGATCCAGGTTGGGAATGTGAAATCGGATGGTAAAACAGCATGGTTTTATGCCGCAGAGATCTTGTATTACGAATCTTTTAGAGTCATTAGACTTTGTAACGTTAAGTCTTAGTAAAGGATTTGCTATTTTCATTATCTATACCGATCTTTCGAAAGCTTTTGACAGGGTCTCACACAGACTGTTAATTTTTAAACTCAAAGATAATGGTTTTACTGGATTAATAATTGACTGGAAAGTAGATTTTCTTTCAAATAGAAAACAGAGAGTTGTTTTAGGCTCATCGATGTCTAAATGGTTGGAAGTTACTAGTGGAGTCCCACAAGGGTCAGTCCTAGGACCGCTTCTTTTTTTGATATTTATTAATGATCTTTCAAATGTTGTAAAAAATAAATGTGGAAAATATGCTGATGATACAAAAATATTATCAATTGTTCAAGATGTAAAAGACAAAATTTTACTTCAAAAAGATATAGATCATATTTCAAGCTGGTCTCTCACCTGGTTTCTTGATTTAAACATTGAAAAATGTCTTGTAATGCATTTTGGTTCAAAAAATCCAAAATATGATAACACGATTTTTAATAATTACGGAACTATAAAACTATCTAAAACGACTCTAGAAAAGGATTTAGGTATCTTTATTCAAGATGACCTTAAATGGACAAACAAATTACAAATCGTGCAAAACGAATGCTAGATATTTAAATACAGACTCAGGAACAAGAGAAAAATCATCATTCAAGATAAATGTTTGGGCGGCAGTTAATTATATAAGACCAATAAGATACGGTGTAACATTGTCAAAATTTTTTTATTTTAAATTTAAAATTTTCCTTACTTTTATTTCTAATAAAGCACTTTACAAATGACCTGAATCAATTTAGTTATTAATAAAAATTGGAGTTTACATTAAGTCTTAATTTCAAATTTTAATGAAGATAAATTAGAAAATTGCTTCCTCATTAAATATAATGATCCAAAGCACACTTCCAATCTTTGTACTGAGTTTTTAAAACACCAGCGAACTCGGCTGACCTCAGAGATGCCATGAATGCTCCAAATATGTTAGATATTTGTAACTTTTATTTATTTTTAATTATGAGAAGTAAATAAAAGCAAAAAAATACTCAAATTGAATATTTATTAAAATATTTCTTATTATGTTAGCTAAATTACAGACGTCGGTAGGACGTTTCGGACAGCTGTAAGGATTTTGTAAGTTCAGAAAATTCGGCTATAGACCTGGCTTTGGATTCAAGTCTTTTTAATATATTTTCAGTCTAATCTTATTATTCAATAATCTTGGTCTTTATGATTATTTTGAAATTTGTTTTCTAATGTCTTCAAAAATTTTAGGTTATTATCTCCAATTTTAGATTTGAATTTTTTTTTCAAACCTTTAATTAAAAAATGGATATGTTAAAAAGGCGCTAAGAAGTTCTGTAAATTTGATTTAGTCTAAATAGTGTATGATATCGATGATAAGTAGATTTATAATATATTTTAACTTAATCTTGTCATCAAGATATGATTAAATAAAATCTTATCTTTCTAATCCGAGTTAGAAGAAACTTTTCTAATAGTAAAAGTCGATAGTTTAATAGTAATTAACTCGAGTACTAATCTATCGACTTCCAATTTAGTTGGCATAACCAAACGTTAAGTAGCATAAGTTAGAGTAGCATAACCAAACGTATTTTCACCACTCTTCGTTCTTTAATAAGTGTCCATTAAGTCATTCCTGTTTCTCAAGTTGTAATCAATATACATGGATTCGTTCATGACTTAATTTTTTTAAAATTAAAAATAAAGAAACCTTTTGTTTAAATATAAAAAAAATCAAAAAATCCCTTTGGTCTTGGAAAATCATTTTCTTCAGTTTTGAATTCAATTCGGATTCAAATTCATTTTATTTTAAGAATATCACTTTTTAGTCAAACGCCCAAACTTTCAAAGAATTCAATTTATTAATTAAGATGGCGAAGATTTTAACTTAAATACAAACATTTTAAAACTGAAAAATATTTATTAACTAATAAATGTATATAATTTTTTTTTAGATTTTTGATAATAAAAGAAAAATCTTTTTAAAAATTTCTCAAAGTCGTTCAAAATTTTAATGTTTAAAAGATTATTTTATTGACTTTCAAAAGTTGTTGACCATACTTTGATTTTGTTGCGAAAACGCAGGCACATTGGGCTGAACAATGACTCTTGTGTTTCCAATCACATTTAATTTAGGTCTTTTAGTAATTTTTTTAATTAAAAAAAAATTGACAACCGAGAGAATTACTGAAATTGCACTTAGTACAATCATCACGGCTGAAACTGGAATCATATCTTTATTAGCTTCTTCGCTGGCAAAATCACTTCCATAATCCATGAAACTCATCGCGCTAGCTAATAATACTCCCATACTAACAAACATCCCAATAAATACTGTGCCAAATACTGCTGCTATATAAACATAGATATTATGTATTTTGACTAAGATTAAATATTAGGACTTAAAATAAGAAAATTAAATTTGAAAATTTACTTGGTAGTACTATTAACACAGTAAGTAAGATTGTCAAAACACCTCCCCAAATTCCATGATAAACAAAGTGAAAAGCACCTTTGAAAACTATCAAAATAACATGAAGAGCTATTAGGCTTATTGAATTGAAAACCAAAATAACACTGTAAACAATCGGATATTTAACCGGGTATTCTTCTTTAATTCTTTTTTCAAAGTAAGCTCTTTCCTGTTGTTTTATTTCATTTACATAGTGATTTTGCTGTTCAATAGACATTAAAGGAATGTTTGTATTAACGCTTGGCACTGCTGGATAAGTCATTCCATTATTGACTTGAGCTGGGTTCGGATACATTTTTATTTAGCTAATTAATTTTGAGTTTTTTGATTTTTTCGAAATCAACTTTTCCTTTTTAAATAAGTAAAGAATGACGTAAAGTTTGCAACGCATTTATTGAATTTTTTCTTAATTTTGAGCTTCTGTTAATTTTAAACAAAAAAAAACAATTTTAGCCAAAATTTGTGGGAGAAATGTAATTCTAAGGTAAAACTTTTATTAGTTCATTATTTGAAATAAGAGTTTCTCTTGCTGTTCGAAATATACAGAAATTGATGACGCCAGTAAACATTGCGAAGCGTCAAATTTATTTTTCATAAAATAAAATACCGCTTAATTTATTTAATGCCTAAAACACAAAATTTTACAGTTTATGATATGAATTTTTAATTTTATTCTCAGCAAAATTAATTACTAAATTTTGTTAAATCACAAAAGTTATTTTAAACAGTAATTCTCCTTAACACTTGACCAAACTTGATGCAACCAAAAAAAAGCTAAATATAAAATAAAATTTTCATTTGTTTAAAAGTTATCTTAATCTTTAAAAATTTTTTGCAATGAATTTTTTAATTTTAGAAAAACTTTTAGTCAGATCAGAATAAAATAGTTTCAATTTCTCTGGTTTTAAAAGTCAATTTAATCTTGGCTTCGCTGATCATAGAAGCAAAAATTGGAACCATCTTCAAATTAATCAGCTACATCAACTCAATCACCATTTCATTTTAATCAGAAACCAACAGTCCTTTTTACAGTCTGTAAACCACTTAAATATCATTCATTGTTGCTATTAAAAAGATTCAAAAATTAGCATTTTAAAATTTAACTTTTTTTACGCCAATTTATGTAAAATTCAATTTTTTTTTTCATTATTCACTCTTTGTGGACCATAGGGTCATAGCGGCTGATGGTGTAATGGTTCAATCAGCCGCTTTAAAAAGTGATGAAAGCAAAAGTTCGATGGCTCGAATCCTCCTGAAGGATTTCGAGTTGAAAGTTAAAAAATGGGAAGTCAGCGGTTGAAAAAAGTATCATTTACACCAAAGGCTCTCCTGCAAGAGCGTAGGGCTACAAGTTACAAAGAAATCAAAGATTCAATTTTAATATTGGAATTTGGGAATAATGGTAAAAAAACGCAAAAAATACTAAATTTTTGGAAAATTTATTAAATTTTTAAATTTTTATCATTTAATTAGGTTATTTTGTTTATTTTGGTTGTTTTGTTTACCCAGTTTAGGACAATTTTGTACTCTATTCCAAGCTTCGTTAAAAGAAGAATTCTTCGGGACTAAGTCAACAAATTTTCCTTTAAAAGAATTTTTAAATAAACTGGTTTGTTGGTCAATTTTTTTTCAAGTTTTTTGATAATGACTTAATGTTTGACCTGGATCGTCTTTAAAACGCATCTCTATATTTTCTTTTGAATCTTTTCAAAAGCGAATTTTTATTCAAACTTTTTTGGTTTTACAAATATTTATAATATCATACGTTATGTTACGTAAATTAATGTAAATTTTCGTAAATTTGCTATTTTTTACAAAATTTGGTAAAATCCATGTAGCTAATCACCACTGTTTTTATTAAGTATCGAGTAGTTTAAAATTCTTTTTATTCGCATTTCAAAATTCAAAATTCAAAACATCAAAATATATTTTTCAAACAATGAAAAAATTTAATTTTAAAAATTAAAAAATCAATGAAAATTTTCACTTAAACAAGACACTACAATCAAATATTTATTTTCAACAAATAAATTATAAATAATCCTATGATTAACTTAATTTTGCTAAATTCCTAGTTTTTGCATAATAAAACAAAACTAAATTAATTTTTAATTTTTATTCTAAAATTATGTTTATCGTTTACTTTTGATTTAACCCTTTACTTTGAATGAACATCTAATTTTTCTAATTTTGAAACTCTGCAAAAGTAATCTTTGAATTTTTTAAATATTTAATTGTTTTTTTTAAATGATTTTTTTTTTAATTTGTAAAAAAGCTTTAAGGAGGAAGACAATTCTTTATTCGTTCACGTGTCAGACAATAGCTATTTCTCCTGAATACTTATATACTTAAATTCTATCTTAATTAAACCCAACACTCTACTTGCTTTAGCTGTTGAAATTCTGACTTGTGTGCCTCATTTTAAATCACTCTGCATGCAACTACCCAAATTCCTTTTGCATTTTGAGTTACTCACGCCAATCTTATAATCAATTTCGGAATTATTGTTGCCAACTTTGCATTTGTCTTCATTCAACTGAGTCGACCACTCTTTGGACCACTTGCACACTTTATCTATATCTGATTGTAGCTTATAAATCGAGTTGAAATTATTAATTGCTGATAAGATCTTTGCGTCATCAGCATAAGCCTGGCACTTGTTTTGGAAGATATTCAATATTTCGGTTTTTATGAAAAATAAAAATTAGAGGGCCTAACACTAAACCTTGTGGAACTCCACTGTTATCTTTTATCCAATTCGAGCTTGTATCACCTAACATTACTCTCAGAAACGCTTCTATTCAATTTTTCAGGGCATCACCAATACCAAAAAACTTGATTTTGAGGAAAAACCAAACAAATTTTCAAACATTAAAAGATTATATCACACCAGCCAACTCATCGATGGTCTAAACACTCAGAAAATCAAGTATCTGATACACAAACTAAATGAGAAGAAGAAGTTCTGACAAGTTACTAACAGAAGAAGTTCCTAATATTTAACCAACTTGACTTAAACGAAACTATCAAGTCTTTTATCGATTACTCCATTTTTAATCAGCGACGACAGTTACCTTCTAAATAATTTCATGTTAAATATTGTAATTCAAATTTTGTAATTCTAAAAAAAATATTTGTGATTTATTTTAAATTGCATTCAATCAATGATATTATTTTAGTTTTTTTGGATTAATTTATCAATAAATGGTGACATAATTATTTAAGATGGCTTCTTTTCAAAGATTCGTTTTATAAAAGACTCTAATTTTAACGCTTAAATGATAATTTAATTAAAAAAATAGTTATTATTATTTGACCAGTCGCTTAATTTTAAAAGAGTACGTAATGACTAGATTTTTAAAAATTTGAAATTGTTTAATCTTGCAAAAAAATAAGATTAGTAAAATTTTCAACCTGTTTACTACGCAAATTCATAAATTTAATCTCCAAGAAAAAGAAAACACTTATCAATGAAAGAATGGAATATCTGCACACTTAAGTACCAGCAAATCTTATTATATAGACCTGGTTATATAAATATATATAAATTTATAATTAAATTTACAAAATTAATAAAGAGTTGAGTAGAAAATTAAAGTTTTACTTTCAAAATTTTTTATTATCTGCAATTAAAGTATAAAATTTATAATACACACTTGTCTAGGCTTAATTTATTTATAATTTGCTTTAAAAGTTCAAAATGATATTTAGAATCTATAATTTTTATATGAAAAAAAATATTACGTTATCAAAATGTTTTTTGTTATTAAATTTTAATATTTTTTATAAATATGCTATAAATATGAGTAAGTTTATACAAAAATCAAAGATTCAAAATTAGATAAAAGACAGACTAAAATTTCGAGAGAAGTAATTATTTATTATTTTTAAAACCAATTAGACCAAATTTCTTCCAAATTAGATTCCTAAGATCAAACTATTTAATTTTAAAATTTTTTCTATCATAATTTAAAAAATTATTTTACCTTTTTTCTCTCTCTTTTTTTGTATTTTTTATTTCCAACTTTGAATCTAAAGATCAGATCTTGAAATTTTAAAGCATTAATTAATTTCAACATAATGAATCTATCTTCTTTTTTTATATATTCATTTTTTATATATAATTTTCATGATATATTATTGAAGTAAATTTTTGAATTTTAATTCTTTTCAAAAGCAAAAAAGATAAAATTATTTTTAAAATTGAACATTTACAAAGTTTCAAAAAATGAATGTTAATTTAGAACAAACATGTTTTTATCAATCTTAAGATTAATTATTCGTTTGCATTTTTATTTATTAAAATGAAGTCATCATTTGAAATACGAAGCGAGTCATTAAAATAGTTTTTAAACATTTTGAATCCTTAGCTTTTTGGACATTGTCCTTAATAATCTATTAATTTTTGACATCAAAAAAAACTAGAAATAAATGCTTAGTTCTTCTAATGTTGCAGTATATCCAAGTAAGCGTCTTTTAAATACCAAGTTTGATAAAATATTTAAACATCCCTGAAAAAATAATTTTCATAGATCTTATTATTCGTTTTTTTATTCTATTATCGATGTTCATTTTAGTTTCGGAAGATCAACTACTAGTAGAAACATATTGAGAGCCACATTTCAAAAAGAAAAAAAATTTAAAATTCAAATTACGCCTTAAGTTTTCAACTAAAAAAATCTATCTACTACAAAAATAAAAACTAAATTTTGATGATTTAAACATTTTAAAAATAAAAAAAAAACTAATGGCAAAACATTAGCAAAGATAATTTAAAAAATAATAAAATCAAACATTCTTTTTTATCTAGCAAATGTGAGCATTCTACTTTAGGTCTAATATTGATAGTAAAATTCAATTAAATTTTATTATTATACATAACTAGTTTCTTAATGCGTAGTGGCAAATGAGAAAAAAAGCGAAAACTATTACTATTAAACAACAACGAGAAATCCATATAGCGAATCACTAATTTACATTAAATGAAATAAAATCAATTAAAATTCAAAATTCGAACATTTACAAAAATAAAAAGTAACAAGACTCTTACTATAATGCTACAGGTGTATTGATCCAAAATGTTAGCTTCGGTTATGATTTATGCTTGTTTGCTTTTAAAAGTCACATCAAAATCCATTTCAAAAGAACATTGTTTTAATTAAATTCAATTAGAGTTGGCTTTCTTTTGGATAAAAAACGGCAAGTAATATTTTAAAATTTTAGAATAAGATTATTCTCAGAGCTAGATATAATTGCGGGATCATTCAATTATTTTATGAAATGTTTGCTTTATTCTATTAAATACATTATATGATTACATTCTTGCTAGCTTACTCCTTCGCATTTGTTACAAAAATAATTGGGATGCGTTTGTTATTTGGTTTAAATTTTTTATTTTTTCCAACAATCAATTTGGTGGCAAGTTGATTAAAATGGAAATAATTTTAATATTGATAATTATGGCTTTTATTTTTTTTTTTTTTATTTTGCTTTTTTCTATTTAGATAATAATTTTAGGCCAGGCTTTTACAAAACTCGGTCGACCATGCCATCTTGGTTAGACGTCAAATCGGCTTGAAGATTTCCAAAATTCTTTAGAACTTGGGCTATGCTCGAAATTGATAACAAGCTTAGCGTGGTGTACATTATGTAACCAAGGATTAGGACTTAAGTCAATTGTCCGAGGTTTATTCTTGACATTAAATTTTGTTTCAAGCAGATTAGGGCCAACGAGCCTTTGTTGCTCAGCTTCAAGTTGTTCTAAAGGCTCATTTGGCTTTCAACTATTAGAGTTATATGTCCTTTTAATAACTTATTATACAAGATTGAGTGAGCAATGCGAAAATATCAAAGCAATGATGACAACATAATCATTTCAACATTTAGAAAAGAAAAGAAAAGATTTATATGTTTACGATACACTTAATCCCGAACTATTTTCTTCGATAGTAAAATGACATTGGTCATTTTAGTTGCTCGAAATTGGAAAAAACTTATCTAATATTAGACAAAACTATACAGTTTTTGTTGCATAGGTATGTCAAGATATAAGCATCGGATCTAAAATGTATTCGCGCCAAAATTCAATCTACTAGGATTATCAAGAATTTATTTAATCTAGAATTAATGAAAATTGGCTCTTTTTTTCGTTTAATTTCTAGCACTGTCACTATTCTAGAATAGAATTATTTGCGCAATGAGCAACTAAATTCTGTCGACCAGCTAACACTTTCGACCATTTTGAGGCCGTACATTGACGCCAAATCTTTGGCCCAACTAGCGATCAAATTTCAAAAATTTGATAACCTAAATTTAATTTTTTTTAGGTTAATACTATCGTAATATTATAATTTAAAGAGAAGAGAACAACAACAACAACAACAACAAAAAGCACTATATAGCAATATGTGGGATACATTATCGCTTAACTTTGATTTTAAGCCAAAGGTCCATTGATTTTTTTTCTATATTAAAATTTAATCTTTTCTAAACTAAATAGAGCTAAACTACGTTTATTATCTAAAATTAAGTAGCAGAGTAAAATGTTGCTTGGCCTACTAAAATTTCGGCCTAATACCTGTGTTTTTTTTTCTCTTTTAATTTTGCATTAATCTATTTCAATGGATTAGAATGAATTAGTTTATTAGATAACCCTTTAAATGAAATTCAAAGCCCTATGTTTGAATGAAACGTCTCAACTTTCTTTTCTCGGTGTCTATGTTTTCTAGATAAGATAAATTCTGTAATGTCAAAGTCACATTTATCGAATCGTTCGTGAGACTGATACAGCATGCTTGAATTTGCTTTTTTCAAGCTGTGCAGGCCCAAATTATGTTTGAACGGTTGGTTTTTCGCCAACACATGTTCACTCAATGATAAACTTTATCATTTGGCCAATTTTCAGATACAAGCGCATGCAACAAGATATTATGAATCAAATTTCTTATGGCTACAATAAGCTAGCGAGCAAGAGGCCGCTTGGCTCGGCTTCATCGAGCTGTCTTGGGGCCCCATGTTCATGAATTGAGAAATGAGAATTCCTAGCAAATGCGAAAACCACTAGCTTAGTGTTGTAGGCTTTAAATTGCGGAAGAGAGGTGAGGAATTTTGTCGGCAAGTATTGGATTTTGGATAAACATTTTAAGTATCGATTTTTTGTTCTCTCACTGGTCTCGTTGCAGACAATTTTTTCAGAATTTTTTTTTAATTTTTTTTCTCCAATAATTGCTCATTAGACAGTCACTTTTTTCGTTGTTAGCTGCCTTTTTTAGCTTTTGTCAAGAGCGACTAGCATCTGTCAGACATTTTGCTTGTGTCCTCTCGTTTTTTTTTGTTTGGGCTCTAATAGCAAGCAAAATGCAAAAATTGAATTTTTGTATGCGTTTAGCTGAGTATGGGTGATTGCTAATTAAAAAACCAAATGCTTACTCATTCATGACATCAATTATATAAAAATGTTCGTTTGGCGAGAGTAGGCTTGAGCTCGAGTCTGAGCTTGAGCAATCTGGTTATTTAATAGAGAGAAATTGATTGGGCTTGTGAACAAAGGCCCGCAAAAAGATACCATTATGGCTAAGATTTTTGTTTCGTTGAGCTGCTTTGTGATAAAAGTATTTCACATTTGCTATTGTAGCAAGCAAGTCTTTGCTCTTTTATTGCGCAACTTGTACAATTTTACCCAAATTCACCAAAAGGTAATTTTGGCTATTTCAATTTATTTAAGTAAAAAACTCATTAGCCATTGTTATCAATCATGGAAAACGACTTATTTAAGCATAAAAATAGAAGTTGTAACTTTTAGTATTTTCTTGCATTCTTTTTTCCTCTCTCTTCTTGTTCGGAGACGACAATTGGCAAGCTCGGCCATGCTGTCTCCAGCGATTTAATTTTAGAGCTTGCTAGTGCGGACCACTTTTGGCCACCAATGTCGTTCTATATTTAGAAAAAAATAGGCTTTGTTTGATGTAATTTTAGCAGGGGCCGCGCTTTAATATTCGACTGGCAATGAGAAGCTGGCCGCCGGCTCTCCAACAGCCCCTCGGACCCCACACCCCACCCTCCACCACTAGCTTTCCTTTGCGCAACAATATTACATCATTATGAAACTAGAACATGAAATTATGACGCCTATGTGGTCGGTGTACATTGTGATAAATTAAATTATCAATTTTGAGTAACCTACATTTTCAATAAAATTAACCAAAGAACAAAATGAAACGAAACACACACACACACAAATACACTTAGTAAAACTTAAATTTAGATAATAGTTAAATAATATTTCAATAGTGATATTAATAGCAATGAGTTAGTTGCTTGCCAAAGTTGAGTTGAGTGTTGTGAGCAATATTTTTATTGTTGGTAAGTTTTCTAGATAACAATTGTTTGCTAGGAGATTTATGATGCTTTCAAGACAAACTAAAGGCTATTTTTCCATTTCCAACTATTTGTCTCTTTGGTTGACTAGGGCCTGGCTTTGTGTGAGCCTGGAGAGAAAAGTGCTACGATTGCGCAAACCAAAAGAGGAAAATGACTCGACACTCGGACCAACATTGAAGTCAAGAGCAGATTGTTATTTTGGCAATTAGAGAAAAAATAGTTTTGCCTTATTAGGGAAAATTTATGAAGCAAGTTTTGGACTTATTGTTGTTGTCGATGCAAGCTTTGCCTCCTCTCATTCATTCATTCCTAAATTGTTCTCGCTTAATTGAAATTTTAAATTTTAATTTTGAAATTTGATTATCGGTGTTATTCTCTTTTTTTTGCGAGGCATTTAATAATTCAATACTATTTTTTTTTCTACTCAATTTTTTAATAACATTAATTTTGGTTTTTTTTTAGTTGAGAAAACTAGTTTTGATTTTTAAGTTTCGGCGATTTTTTTCTCTCTTTCTAGTTTTAATGGACATCGAGATTTAATTGTTTGTTTTTTTTTTTTTTTCTAATTCAAAATTAAAAATAAATTTTTTCTCATTCTATTTTAGCAATTTGCGCATTCAAAAAATGCCATTGTCAAAGGGTTGGTGACAATTTTGCTCAGATTTATTGGTGCCAATATTTAAATAGCAAATACCAAATTAAAAACTATTTACATTCAGGCGAAATTATGTAATTTCAAGATCAAATTTGGAGAGTGAGAGTTTAGATATGCAAGGTGCATCAATTGAGTTGTCAACAATTAAAAAAATCTATTTATTTTTTCTTGAATCAGGCGACATTAGTGCGCACTGGTCACAACTTTTTTGTTTCTCTTTCTCAATTCAAAAACCTAAGACTCTACTTCATTTTTTGTTCAAGCGCAAATGAATTCAAAAGTGGGTTTGTTGGGAGTTTATTTGAAAAAGCTGTTAGCCAGCCAGCTAGTATTTTGCAATTTGAATTGGAGCATATTTTTGGAAAATTTTGTGATATTAAACGAATATCCACTAAAACATAAATAAATAATATTGTATTAACAAAGAGAAAAGATGAGAGAGCGAAAGATGGAGCAAGCGAGCAGGGCCGAGTAGAATTGAAGAACAATTCTACGAACACAAAAAATGATGAAAAAAATTCCATTTTTCTCCGTTTTTTTCTCTAGCTCTATTTGATCATAATCAAAAATAAACGCGAAATTTACATAAAATAGTAGATCGCTTACACAAACACACACACACATATTTATATAACGTACTGCCTGCTTAACCTAGTTCCAGAGTCCATTTCAATCTGATTCTGAAAGAACAGAAGAGGCAAAAGTTCTCTTTTTCGCTAACGATTGCTAGGATTTAAATGTTAATGGCATTTCAATTCAATTGGAAGGGTTTTGCGTGTGCCTACAACAACTAAGCTAGCTCGGATAGTTTAAGTAGTTTTATTTATTGTTGATGATGATGATAAAAGAGAAAGAAAAAAGTTTAATATTAATTATAGAATTTCAAATTTTTGACTTGCATTCATTGTCTTGAAATATTGGATTTTCACATCAATCGTAAATTACAATAACAACAAGTTTTTTTTCTTTTTAATTACTTCTTTTTTCGAGCGTAGAACAAAGTGCTAAAAATTATGAATTTGTAGCTGGTGGTTTTTTTCTCCATTTGCGAGCAAGCAATGGGTCTAGGAAGGGAGCGCGCACGAGTCCAAGCTAGGGTTACTAATGGAGACTGGGAGCCGAGCAGAATTGATCGTTCTGTGTTTATTTGCATTTAGGGCTTAAATAGTGGACTTTTCAGGTTTCAAAGTCAATTAAGAACAAAGTTTCTATGCCTTTATGTAGACTAGACGTTTGTTATGGCAACTGCAGAATGTTTGAGAAACAACAAAAATTGTCAAAATGTGTTTTTGAGGCTTTGTTTGTTTTTGTAGTAGTGGTCAATTTTTGTTTTATTTTAATGGAGTCTAATTTTACATCAAAAGTGTAGAGCTAGCCAAACTGGAAACTCAAAATTTAAAACTAACAAAAAAATTAGCTAGATTAGAAATTTAGGTTATCAACTCTCAACAAAAGAAAATTGTAATATTATTATTATTAAAATTTTTATATAATTTACATTTTTCTATTTTTGAGCTAGAGCTGACTTGAAACAAGCAAAATTTTGATTAGGTTAAATTCAAATTTGAAATAAATGAACCCAAATAATGGACTATTTGGTCGAGTTAGAATCATAATTTCAAACTGTTAATCTTGTTTTTTTTCTCTCTTTTTTCGAACACAAAAAAATGTAAATTTGATCCATCGCAACAAAAATAATTTCAAATTTGAAAAAAGACAGGTTTTCAATTTGAAAATTTGAAAAATTAGCTGGTCAAGTCTCGGCTTGTAATTGCTGTTTGAATAAGTTGTAATTAGAAATTGGGCATAATTTTTTTTTCAGTTGCAATTGCTCCTAGTCATCATCATCATCAGCATCATTGGCCTGGTCTGTTGCTGTTTTTCAAAAAATCGATTTTCGTAAGAGGCCAGTAGTCGTCAGACATAATTATTCGTTCTACAATAAATACAGACTAGCCGATTTCGGCTCGAAATATTTCAGGTACTAAGAGAAAATCTAGACTGTTTTCTTTTTCTCCTCTCTCTCTCTCTCTCTTAACTAGACATAATAGACTCCACAGCAACAACAATAGTGGAACTTGACTACGTTTCAGAGTGAGTTCAATTCTTCAATAAATATGGGCCTCATAAGCCACAGAACATAGACATGCATGCAAATTTTTTTTTTTAAAGAAAAAAAAAGAAAATGACATAAATTGATGATAAATATTTTTTTTCAATTCAAGTTCTAATTCGGTCAAACAAGATATCGAATTTCGATTTTATTTTTCAAATTTAAAATCATAATTTTTGATATGAGCATAAAGCTTACATGAATATGAAACAGACAGTTAAGCCCCGAAAGATCGTGGCTCACAAATGACGCAAATTCGGCCCGAGATAACAGTCCGAACAGTGATTAAAAACGATAGCGTTGTTTGCGGGCATAATTTATTTTAAAGCCACAACACAACTTGAATTTCTAATCAAGTTGTATGCTGTTTAATAATATTTATGATCATTGTAGTATCTCTTCCATTTGGTTTGGTTGAAATTTGCATTTTTAAATGCAATTTAAGTTCTAATTACATTTTCTTATAAGCGAGAGAGAGAGAGAGAGAGAGAGAGCCATTGAGCATTATATGTCGATAACTCATCTATGCTCTTTCTCATTTTCTTCTAATTTATCTTAATCATTTCTCTTGCAAACCACTTAGAAAACTAGAGAAAAAAATTAAGAGATGAATTTTGTTTTATCAAATGTTCATTTTATTTTTCAGTTTATCAGTCCGAGCATATCACACTTTTAAATCAAGACTTTGCAATTTCAAGTCGCTAGCCACATAGCCCAGCTATTTATTTTGATATTTAGAAATTTAGATGTTGCGGTCAGCGATGATGTCAGGATATGTTTAATGCCAGATATGTTTAAATGTCTGTTAATGACCACCAACTCAACAGAAATAGAAAATTCAAGCGATTTGGGGGGAGGGCTATATTTCATTAAATTTTTAATTACTTTTGCCTGCTTCTGCTTTTTTGCTTACAAAATTTGTGTTGCATCTTTCAAAAACGAGAGGAATATTTCAAATCAATTAACATTTCATACCTAAACAATAGCAACAACAAAAAACACACACACACGAAAATTTCAAAATCAAAGTAGCCAGAACAATTAAGAAACAAATCAGACATTAATAATTTTAGTCGAGTCGATCGATTTCTCTTCTAATTATGTTCATTTTTAAACCGCTTGGCTCTCTTTATTGTAATAATGTCGAGTGAGTCGTGTGCGGCAAGCTCTTTCTTTCTTAGTCTATCCTCCTGTCCAATCATTTTCGGATCCACTCAGGTAATTTGTTGTTTCTTCTGCGTGATCACATTCAAGCTTGATACAATTGTTGGATTGTAGCAGTTTCTGCAAACAATTAGAGTTTCATGTAGACTTGCAGTTCAAGTTTTGTAAGTTTTTTTCTTCTTAATTCCACTTAGGACAAAAAAATGAAAAATATTTTTTTATTAATTTTTTGTGAAATAACTCAAAGAAAAATGAAAAAAAAATTTCATTCTGCATCTGAATAAGTTTATGTTTAAAATTAAGGAACATTTGGTGTAAAGTTTTCACAGCAAAAAAAAAATTTTTTTTTCAAATTTATTAATTTATTTACTTTAAGATAATTTAAGCACCTAAGAAAAGTCAGAAAAAAAAAATTCTCAATTACATGAAATGGAAATTGAGTTAAAATTTTGATCTCGTCTAATTAGAAAGAAAAAATTTTCTATTTTTTGTTGTTGTTGGGGACAGCAGTTACAATTATTTAAATTGAACAGATTGAGAGTGTGATTTATTGGTCTAGTAAATTTGGTCTGAGCCAAATTAGGATTTGCAGTAAGCACAAGTGAGTGAGTGTGTGTGTTGGGACATAATTAGTTTTGTAGTTCGATTCAGTAGATCTAGTAGAATAATTAACTTGGAAATGTTAAGTTGTTCGGAATTAGATGATGACAATGATTAGCAAAGATTTCAATTTCAGCAGGCCAAAATCCTAATGCTCTTTTCGCATTTTAATTAGAGAAAAAAGCCAAAATTAGAATGTCGAAGAGAGAGAGAGAGAGGGGATAGGCAAATTTAAAATGACTTATTGATGTTGACCGATTTGAATTTTCTCGTCACTTAAAGTTCTGTTTGCAATGGCCAAATCTGAAGAGATTTTGTAATTAATTTCGGCTCGCATATAAAAGCCGAGCGATTTTGCAAGAGTGAGAGAAAGAGAGAGAGAGAATTAATTTATCGCTCAGCAGATCGCACTCTCCAGACTATACTCTTCGTACCTTACTAGAAAAAAATGGAAAAAAAAAAAGAAAAAAAAATGAAAAAAAAAATGGGTTAATGGACTTCGTAGTCGAGACATTTGAGAAATTCAATAAAATTAAATTACAGTTTTTAAATTTTGTAGTTGTTGTTCAAAATAAAGCGCTTTCATCAGCAATGAAAGAGAATGAAAGAGAAAAGGCGCTTTTTTAAGCTCAAGTTTTAGTCAATAGAGCCCAGATTGAAGTCATTTTAGAATTTTGGGCAAATTAATTTCATAAAATTGAGCGTGAGTGGTGTGGTGAGCACTGGCCAGCTAATTATGCTCATGGCGATTGCAATTTGTTGAACATGCAAGAGCCAGCAAAAGTGGAATAATTTATTCGGATACGAATGCAAGTCAGACATAATGTGCAAAATCGATGTGCCAGACTATCGCTATTTGTATAATTTGAAATTTATTCCATACAATTGAAATAAAAAAAAAGCCAGCAACACAACAAGAACACAACAACAACAAAAAACGGGGCCAACTCTATTTTCTATTTTCAGAGTCCGTCCGCATTATGTTTATAATATTTGGATTGCAAGTCGAATTTCGATTCGCTCGCCTCCAGTCCAGTCCATTCAAATATTCTAGCTATTTCAAGTCTAAGTTGAATGTCTGTGATTATATATTATTATAATTTTCTCCTTTCTCTCTCTCTCTCTCTCTTTCTCTTTCTCTCTTTTATATATTTATATATTTTTTTTCGTTTTCGTCGATTTCAAATTTTGTTATTGTATTCTGACCGATAAGTCTAGTTCATTTTTTTTCTAAATCGCTTGAAACTAGAAACCTTTTTTTTTTTTTTCATATTTTTTTTCGTTCAGATATTCTAGGGCTTTTCACAAAATTTAAATAATGTTATTCCGAGTAGACTTAAAAGTGGTCGGCCTAACTGACAAGACTTTGTAGTAGTAGTTGTAGTAGTAGTTGTAGTAGTAGAAGTAGTAGTGGTAGGCAAATATTTGAAATTTAATAAATTTGCCATGTTCCTCAAGAGTCTGAGAACATCGAAAAATTAATTTTTTTTCTCTTTAAATAAATAATAAACAATTTTTTGATTTTAGATAAAAATCTACCTCGATACGAAATCAACTTTGAACAGCCTAGGCTAATATGATTTTTTAACTTGTTATTTTGTAGCCAAAGAGAATTTTTGTAGCCAATTTATTTTTGTACTGCATAGAATTAGAATTAGATTTTTTTTGTGTGTGTAACAGTAGCATTTTTTTGTACCTTTCTGTGCAAACCAAATTTTCACAACTTAACAGAGGCTACCAAACAGTGACCCATCTCATCCTCATCGAGTTGTAATCCAAACAAGACATTATATTAACAATGGAATCAAGCGAACAGGCTAGCAGTGAGCCGACAGGAGCAGAGGCCCGACAAGAGAGTCCGGTCGCTCAAAGTTCAGCAAAAGCAGACTCTGAACAAACCCAACACATCCAACAAATGCAACAAATGGAACAAATTGAACAAATGGAACACATGGAACAAATGGAACACATGGAACAAATGGAACACATGGAACACATGGAACACATGGAGCATGTGAAGGAGAGCGTTGATAGCGAGAGGAGCCAGGAAGAGCTGGCTGCCATGCTCAGAGTGTTGATAGCTAATTTTTGCGACGAGCACTTTATTAAAAAAGTGAAAAAAGCTAAAATTGTGATGGACAAAAACAGCGAGCAGCAGCAGCAGCAACAAGAGCTGGAGCATCAGCAGGAGCATCAACAGGAAAAGGAGCAAGAGAAGGAAGAGGAGGAGCAGCAGCAAAAAGTCGACAGTTCAGACGCTGACCACAAAGACAAAGAAAGCCACATTGACGAAATTGACACAGCCAATTTGACATTGTCACCGCCGTGCTCGTCGGTGTCCAACTACAGTCAAACAAAGCAAAACAAATGTGCCATTGCAACGGCCCTCCAGACCAACCAGCAACCCTCCAAAATGTTCACCTCTATTCTGGTCGGCTTGGACAAACTCGAAATATTTGGCTCCATACACGTCAGATCGAACAATGTTCGATTGCTCTCGTGTCTAATCGACGAACAGCTCACATTCAACAATTCGGACGTGAACTTTTCGTTCTCGAGTGCGTCCAGCTCCATTTCATCGGCCGCTGGCCACTACAAATTTCACAAGCACAGACACGGCCACCGTCATCATCATCACCATCATCATAACCACCACCACCAGCGCCATCTTCAGCATCGTCGCCATCGCGGTCGTCATGGTTACAAAAAATATCGCCAACTAAAATCGCTGAAAAACCCTAAAGATCAAATCGCATCACCACAACAACAACAACAACATCAGCAGCATCAGCAGCATCAGCAACAGGAGATTAAGCAGCATGGTGGATGCAAAAAGTTGAGAGCGCACAACAAAGAGAGCGAGAGTGAGACGGCCCAAAGCAAAGGCGAAAAAGCGACCTCCGAAACGGACAACTTGGAGAGCTTGGCAAATGTGGCCGCACAAGCCGTCAAATTGAACACGGAGAAGAAGAGTGGCGAGAGAAATCGCAAGTCGAGAAAGTCATCGAACGTAGTGGCGATTCATGACGACGACTCGGAGCTCGAGTACATGAACGAGTCGGAGCTGGAGCCAGCGGCAGCGGCGGCGACGGCAGAGAACGTCGAGGAGCCTCTGTTTGCCGAGGACGACGATGTCAATGACGAGTACGACGACGACGACGACCTAAACCATCATGACCACGAACACGACCATGACCGCGACGACCACGACGACGATCAATCGTCAGTGGTGTCCGAGTCGTTTAGCGTTGACACTTCGTTGCTGAGACACGGCCGACGACACCGCTCCAACTCGTCCATTTACTCGGAGCCTTGCTCGATTGTGTCGTCGCGCTCCCTCTCCATCAACAACAACAACAACAACAACAACAACAAAAACACTCGGCTGTCTCGTTCGCCGTCGTTGGACGCGTCCAGCTACGGCGGCGCCTTCGACACCGAGTACCGGTCGTACTCGTCGTGCTCGTCGCTAAGCGACTACGACGCCTATCACTTTGACAACACCAGACAGAGCCACAAGCGAAAGGACAAGCATCGGCACGCGCACAACTCGCCAAGCAAACGAGTGACCAAGCGAACAGAGAGAGCGTCGCTGGCCAACGCCGTGGAGATTAAGCGCGAGAAAGAGTTGGCCGACAAGGAGATGGCAGCGATGCAGCCGTGCTCAATGGGGCACCGCGAGCGCGAGCACCAGCACGAGAACAGCGGAGGCCAAGCGAGCGAGGCGGAACGCGAGGAACGCCGCCGCGAAGAACAATATCTCATGCGCAAGTACAAGCGAAAGTTTTCGTCGTTCAAGAGTGGCGGTGGTGGCGGCGGCGGTGGCGACACACACGAGCAAAATTTGTACTTGCTCGAAACGTCCAGACAACACCACAGAGCCTATGAGTCGATGAGCGTCGACCAAAATCAGCCGCACGCGCACCATCACCAAAAAATGCTCAACGTCAACTCACTAGTCGACAGACTCTCGCCCATATCCGACCCGGACATGGAGCACCACTTGAAACAAACGAGCGCACAGGCCTACGGCTCCGAGCCGCCAACTCGCAACTCGGCCGACACCTCACAAAAAAGCGAAATTCTGAATCGCATCAACAACTTGTCGCCATCGTCGTCCAGCTCGTCCTCTTCATCCATCAAAAATGCAAGCTCTCTGGCCGCTTTTCACCCACTGCAAAGCTCCCAACAGCACAACCTCAACTCCAACCACAACCACCACCACCACCATCATCACCAACAACCACAGCAACAACAACAACAACAGCAGCAACAACAGCAGCAACAACAGCAGCAACAACAGCCGAACAATAGCAACGCAGCTGCAGTGTTGGCGGCCGCAGCAGCAGCCGCCGCAGCCGCTGCCGATCTCAGAGGCATTCACCCGCATCACATCAACTCAAATTCAGCCATGCACAGCCATCACGCCCAATCGGTGGCTCAGCTACTGGCCGACATGCAGCAACAGCATTCGCAGTCAGACGCGGCCAAAGTTCTCGCCGCCACTCTCTCCAGCCATCACCACTCGCATCATTCGCTCAGCGCCCACCACTTGCTCGGCAGATTCTCCAACACCACTCAAAACGACCTCATGGCTGTACTTGTCCAACAACAGCAGCAGCAACAGCAGCAACAACAGCAGCAGCAGCAGCAGCAGCATCGATCTCTGCTCGACTCGCACAATCATCACCATCAGTCGTCTTACTCGTCGAACGGTCAGCTGAATAATCAAAGCGGACAGCAAATCTACAACAGATACTCGTCTCATTTGAACGCGGCCATTGCTGCCGCGTCTGCCGCCGCTGCTGCCAACATCGGCACTCAGCATCAACGACGAGCGAACAGCGTGGAAAGCGATGCCACTCCGTCGCCGCCGTCCACAACGCCCGCTGCTCTAAACGCTGTGACCTCGAGCAACGGCCAGTCCATTTCGTCGGCGGCCTCGTCCGCTTCGTCCACGTCCGAAAATTACAGTAAGTGACACTTTTTCTCTCATTTTGACAAATAGAGCTAAGTTTTTCTAACTTTTTTTGCAACCAGAGTACAAAGAAGAGCCCAAAGTGTCCAAAGAAAAGCTGGACTCGGCTGGCGGACCAAGTGAAAAAGTTCGTCTAGTGGCCGGCTACGACGTGTTCATTAGCACAAACGATCTGAATGCGTGCAACGATGACAGGGGCTCCGCAACCAGATTGCTCCGAAATTTGATGGACGTTTTTTTCGACAAGTCCACTCTGGCCAAGTCGTCCATCAACGGAACGGGACGCATCACCAACACTCTCGACAAACATGTCATATCGGCTCTATTTGGTAAGACACTCTCTTTCAAATCTACTCTAAACCTATTTTCATGCTCACTTGTTCACTTGTCATTTAGCCTATGTCAAAAATCGCTATGCTGATGTTCCGCACAGTCAATTGACCCGAGCGGCCACTGACAAATGTGTTCAGACTAGACGAAATTTTAGAAAAAAAATCAAAGCAGCACAGTCCTATTTTGGCATGTTTCCGTCACTGTAAGTATTTTGGTTTTTTGATTAAGAAATTCACAAATAAGAAGTTTGCTGCTCCCGAGCTCAGATTTCTTGGCCCGTTTTTTTGAGTAATCGATTTTTAATCTAAAGGATGATGGCCAGACCACCACAATTGCCTCAGGCAACTGAAAATTCAGTCTAGAGTAGCATTTGTAGTACAACTGTGGTGACGTTTTTTTTCCTCCAATTTATTCAACATTTTTTTTTGGTGCAATACACTCATTGAATCAACTCGTCTTAAATGTCATTATCAAGAAAACATTTTCAAAAATACTTAAAAAAACAGTGCATTTGGTTTTATTTATGATTTTTCTTTATCTTCTTTTTTCTTTTTTTTTTTTTTTTTTGTTTATTCAGCATCAAGTGTACATTTTTTTGATCACTTATGTTTCTGTTTTAACCTTCAATTGTCATTCTCCAAAATCTCAGGAAGATTCTAAAACTCCCAAATGAAACAAAAAAACTACTACTCTAAAGCATTCTTCATTAGCAAACAAAATAGAAAAAAACGAGTATAAAATGTATATAAATAAAGTCTCAGGGCTATTTTCATTTGAACTCGGGGATTAAAATTCAAAAGTCCAAGAGCTTAAGAGAAACGCACAACTAAGCTATCTCTTTGAGAAAAATTCGACCAAAATTTACAATAAACATTAAAAAATTCAAATTTAATTTGAGTGGCCTGTAATCTTTTTTTTTCTTAAAAGTGGAAAATTTAAAATATTTTGGATTTATGTCCTTGTTTTTGGCTTTTACTTTTTTTTTTGTTTTTTCTTTTGGTCATTCAAAATTGACTCTAAACTCACGGATCCATGTGTATATTAAGTTCAGATAGTTTATGAAACGAGCATAAAAAGAAAGAGTTAGGAGGTGGCAGTAAGGCAGTGGATCGATAATATTTTTTTTTAGTTTTCTTAAATTGTATGCAGCTTTCGACACAGAAAGTTTCTTTAATTTTTTACACTATAGTTTGTTTAAAAAAATTCAATGGATTAATAAATGGTATAAAATAAAATTTTGTTTTTTTTTTGTTTTCAAAAGATTTAGAAAAAAAGCTAAGACCATTTTAAAATTTCAAAATTTTCTTTATTTTTGTTTTTTTTTTCTTTGATTTTTTAGTAATATTTAATAAAATCTTTATTCAAAAATTTTTTTTAAATAAATTTATTTGGCATTGTGAATTTTGGAACAAAGAACACACACAAAAATTTCAAATTTAAACGCCTTTCTTTGCATAGATCTAAAGATTGTTCTGCAAAATTTATTTTCTGAAAAAAACTTCTTTAACGCCGAATTCAAGTTTATGCAATTTATTTATTTACTTCAAAAATTAAAAATAAAAGTATTAAACTATAATTTTTTTTTTTTTTTATAAAATATAGACTACTAATTTTGTCTCTTAGACATATTTAGACTTCAAGATTACATGCTTAATAAAAAAAAAATTACATAGTTTCAATTTTTAGAAATTAAAAACAATTTCATTTTCAACTTATTGTGTTTGTTTATTTTTTTTTATGTTTTTGGAGACAAGGAATTAAAGACCTGCAGATTTTTTTCAGAAACTTAATTTGTGTGTTACAAAAGTGGTTTGGTCGGAAATTGTGAATTTTCATAAAAAAATTCTAATTCAAGATTTAAACTCTTAGTAAAAATATGGATCTTGTACACCACAGATTTTTCTGTAAGTTTTCAAGAGGTGAAACATTCAATGTTTAATTTAACAGGGCGAGAAAATTCGATTGTAAAGTTCATTTCAATTCAATCGTTTCAATTCAGAAAAATTTGAATAACTTTTTTACTAAAAAAGATAATTTAATTCTGTAAAATGCTAAATGGTTAAGCAAATTTGTTTAATGCAGGAAAATAAATCTTCAAAATAATCTGCAATTTTCTGCATTCTGCATGCCATTAAAAAATATTCCAATCAATGACGAAAGAGCTCATCGAAATAGAAATGACATGGGGAGAAGCAAGGGTAAAGGCAAAAGATCGACTTGAGTGGAAATCAAAAGTAATGACTCTATGCTCCACAAGGAGTGAATAAGGAAAAAAAATATGTATAGTACAATTGATGGATAATTTTACATTAAAATTGAAAGCGCAAAAATAGAATAATTAAAAAAAAAATGAAAAATTTTTAAATAAATAGACCGGAAGGCGTCGTATCGATTCTTGAACTTGTTGATGTAAATTTTAAAAATTGATATTTTATTTGATCATTAATAATTTCCTGTAAGTTAAAATTTATCTTTTTATGTTGAATTTAATGGAACATATTTTGTTTCATGTTGTTTCATAATCAAAGTTTAAAAAAACTCAATTTTGTCAATTTAAATTAATGAAAAAAAATTTTATTTTGTAATTTTTGGAAGAGTTGTATGAAAATTCACATGCCTTTCAGTCTATAAATTTGCAGTTTGCAGTCGATAATTCAGTTCAAAACTAAATTAAAAAATCAAAAACTCGACTTTTTCTTTAACGAAAGATTATTCAGCAATGAACTTACTCTACAAAAGAAAATCGTCAAAACTAGAACTTAGCAAAGACATATTGGAATGAAATGAATTTAGCTAATTTTCTTTGTTCTCGCCACAAGTCAACACACTTGATAAAATTAAAGCTATTAAATATGTTGTGGAAGTGGAATTAAAACGAGGTGAAGAATCAAATAAAAATTCCCAATTGATTAAGCAACTTTTTCAACTCAGAAAAATGAATTTAAAACATGAACTTTTCCAATGGCTCAAATTCGACACAGATAAGATAATTAGACATTTTTTTAATTATTATCAAATTCTATACAAATTATTTAAATTTTAAATAGGACTATAACAATTTTTTTTTAATTTATTCATGTTATTTTTTTTGTAATTTTTGGGTTTTAAAGCCTAGGTAGGCTTTATTTAACAGTGTTTTTATGATATTGATGACCGGCAAGTGGTCTTTTGTCAAATAAATAAAATAAATATTTGATCAAATTTCAGACTTCAAAAGTAATCAAAAAATTTTAAATGCTTAATTAGATTTCTTGCAATATTTTTGCACAATTCCTTCTCTCAACTTGTAAAAGAAATGCTTTAAAATTTCAATTCAACGATTTATTATGCTTTGATATTTTTTTAAGTCTGAAATTTGATCAAACTTTTTACTTGGCCTAACATAAGTTTTATAGAAATTAATTCAGTTTAAATTTTTTTTTGTTCTTTGATACAAAATTCACCAAGTTTTGCTATTTTAAATAATAAATCTACAATATCGGGCATCAAATTTCCCATCTAAATACTCTGAAATTACTTAATCTACAAATCATGCCTTATGTCATTAGCTAAATTCATTATAATCTAATCCACAGAGCAGCTTAAACAAAAATGTCGAATAGAAAAAAAAAAACTTAATTTAAATTATTTTTCAAAAGTTTCCAAACTTCATCTTAATAAGTTGAAAATTAAATATTCAACTATATCTTTTTAACAAAAAAATCAAGTAATTTTATTTATACATTTATATCTGATGTATAAATGTATTTAATCATATTTAATATTTTACAGAAAAACTAGTATTTGAATGATTAGTTTAAATAAAATTATCAATAAATATATTAAATCAAACAATTATTCTGCATCAAAAATATTTATGAAGCAATTAAAAATGTATGATATTTTAATACAAATGGTACAATTAAAAAGTTTCTAAGTGCTTTTTCCAAGAGTTAATTGCTAATATCGGCAGAAAGTTATTATTATTTAAAATTAATGTGAGACTTTTGAAATCTGGAAAAAATATAAGCATTGAATATAAAAAATAATTTTTTAATAAATTTAAATATTTTAAAACCATTTTTTAAATGCTTCTTAAGCATAGTCATTAAATTTTGATCAAAAAGTTCAATTTTCAGAGATTATTTGATTTTTAACAAATTATTTTTGCAGTCCAAGAATAAAACAAATTAAAGAGATGATTTATATTAGACAAATTTGGATTATTTAAATCATAAAATCATAATATCTTTTTAATAAAATTAATAAGTTTAAGAAAGCAATAAAACTAATTTTTTCTTGAAATATTTAATTGAGGAAATTTTTTGAAATAAAAAAGTTCATTTTGTCTGGTTTGTGATTTTTTTTCTATTCTGGGCTTTAATATATAAAACATTTCAAAACAGTATAAAATAAAAAAATGTAATGCAGATTAATAATAATTCTTTTTTGAAATAAATATCAGTATTTTAAAAATGAAGCAAAAAGTCTATTAAAAAACCTTTAAAAAGATTTTAAATTAATTTTGTATTGATTAAAATCTGGTTTAATTTGTTTATTTGGATTGTTGAAAGGGTAATACCAAGTCAACCAGATCAGAGCAAATGCTGTTTCTTACGATCCTTCAAAAAAAAAACCAAAAAAATTAATAACTTCAATTATTTATTTTTATATCAGTTCCGAGAATTAGGAATTCTATTAAATAGCTTTATTCAATTTGTTCACATAATTCTTTTTTTGGCTAACCATAATTATATTATGAACAAAAAAATTGGGTGATAGTTCACCTAACCGACTAGATCCAGTTTTTCAACGATTTAAAAATAAATATAAACTTAAATCTAATGAATTTTTTATCTTTTTTTTATTTATTTTATTTTTCTTATTTTATTCATTTTATTTTTATTTTATTTTATTTAGCTTTTTTTTAGTTTTTTCATGTGTTTTTATTCTAAAGGAGCATTTGCTCGGGAAAAAATAAATGAATCATATAAATAAATTTCAAATTTCCAAATAAAAAATAATCTCATTCTATTTCACCAAAGAGTTTAATTTCAAATATGAAAATGTTTTCAATATTAACTTAAAATTATTTTTTTATTTGAAACTGAAAAAAATATTTGAAACATCGCACTTTTTCAATGTTATTTCAAAATTGGATACAATTTGTAATTCAAACACCAAAAATTCGGTTGTAAAATAAATTTTCTCTTTGTGGGTGCTTGGTTTTCTCTTTAAAAAACTTGAAGCGGTGTCCTCTTAAATTGTTATTGACCAAATCAAAACTGGTGTTAATTTCTATCTTGTCCAAATTATGAATTAATTATTCTTTAATATCCCAAACAATTTCAGAAGTTTAACTTTTGTTTCCGATTTCGCTAACATTTCCTTAATAAATGTAAAGTAATGCACTTAGGAAACCCCAAAATACATAACGATAGACTGTACTCACTAGACCTCGATATTGACACTGATAAAAAAGTAACTTATATTCTTGAAAACTCAATCTCAGAAAGAGATCTTTGCATAAATGTGAAGAACGATCTTTAATGGTCAGATCATATTCAAACTATAGCATCTAAAGCAAACAGCACTCTAGGCAAAATAAGAAGGGCATTTAAAAGATGGGGCCAGAAAACATTCAAGCTACTTTACACAACATTCATTAGACCACTTTTGGAATATGGATCATCAGCTTGGAACCCATATCGAAGGCAAGACATCAAAATGATTGAATAAGTCCAAAGAAGAGCTACCAAGAAATAAGAGGTACAACGAAAGATTAAAAATACTTGGCCTCACTACACTCGAAGAACGGAGAAAAAGAGGTGACTTAATTCAATTTTACAATTCAGAAAAGAATCTCAATATAATAGATTGGTATCATCCACTTACAACAACACCGAGTATGAATGCTTCTGGCCCGGAAGGTTCAACAAGAGGGCAAAACAAATTATACAGGCAACTTGTTAAAAACTGTTCAGTCAGAGACAACTTTCTTTCTAATCGTATCGCTCAAGACTGGAACAACTTAACGAAAAAAAAAATGCAGAATCAATCAACTCATTCAAAAACAAATACGACAAATTTGTTCAAAACAAAATGATGGAATCTCAAAAAAATTCTGCCATAGCGAGGTACTGAGTTACCGAGCTGCACGGGCAAAATCTCGTTGCAGATTAAATAATAATAATAATAATAATAATGATAATAATAATAATAATGATAAGAATAATGATAATAATAATAATAATAATAACATACTTGGTTACTCTTCATTAGATTTTTTCGAAGGCATCACAGTCTGTTTAAGATTTGGTGACCATACTGGAACTGAAAACTCCAAAAAAAAGCCAGAATATAGTAATCTCAGTAGCTTTATATCAAGTCTAGCAGGCGATTTTTGATTCTCCCAAGCATTTGATTTTCAGTATTCATACACACCAAGATGTGGTTCCTCTATTTCAAGTTCGTGCTGAAAACAATTCCCAAATTTCTCTTCGATTCAGATTTAATTACTTGGTGTCCATTGATATTATTTTCAAAATTATATTTTTTATGTTGTTGGAACCATAATGCATAACGACTAATTTCGAAATATTAAAGTTTAGAAGCCAGCCATAGCTCCAAATTCATTTTTTAAGTTATTTTGGCAACATTTTGGAGATATTTCGAATTTTGTCAGGCAAATCATTGATGTAAATCACAAACAGAAACGGGCCAATACTGGATCCTTAAGATCCTCTGCTAGATACTTCAGCTCAACTTGACACCACTTCGCCTTGAACAATTCTTTGTCTCCTATTGCTTAGGAAAGCCTCAATCCATTTAAAAAACAAGACCATTATTCCATAAGCTTTTAGTTTCAGAAGTAGTCTCTTATTAGGGAAATCTTATCAAGAAATTTGAATTATATTTTAAGGAACAACAATAACCTTATTGAACCAATGGCCAAATCAAAAAGTGGAGAAAAAACATTT
This sequence comes from Brachionus manjavacas, assembly GCA_019054805.1. Classification (NCBI taxonomy): domain Eukaryota; kingdom Metazoa; phylum Rotifera; class Eurotatoria; order Ploima; family Brachionidae; genus Brachionus; species Brachionus manjavacas. The sequence continues at coordinate 373,012 of JAHQIY010000033.1, read as the reverse complement.
GAACATTTTTATTCAAGATTAATAAATTTTCAACATTTAAGCTTTCAATTTTCAATAACATAAATTTAATTTACACAGATTTTGTTTCTAAATTTGAATTATTTAACTTAAATAACTTGTTGTTAAATTTTTTCAAATGACTATTAAATCAATAACAATATTTCTCCTTGTCTAGTAGATTGTTCTCATAAAAGTAATTTTCATGATTTTAAATAATGGAATTACTTTGACTGCAATGAGTAACATTATTAAAAAAAAAATAAATTGGCTAATAGTTTTATTATTATTTAATTTTAGTTTCTCACTAAATAAAAAGTATTAATTATTTAATTAGTCTTCAATTTCTTTCGAATTTAATCTGAGTCAACACTAACAATAATTTGAAAATCAAAATCAAGCCATTTTTTTCACATTTAGTAAAAACAAGTTGAAATAAAAACAGATAAAATAAACAGATAAGAAATATCTACGAAAAGAAAAAATAGCATGCGCAACGCTCATCAAAATTATTATTGATTGTCAGTATAGAGATTTTAATCAATCGATTAGATAGCAACTTTTTATCAAAAAAATAATTATATAAATTTTGCTAAAAGACGCTTCTTCAGCTTAAATAAAAAATGTCAAAATGTTATCATTTTCATTAAGTATTCTAATTTTACTAATATTTAATTCACGGACAAATGCTTTTCAAATAACAAGTTCTTCTTTGATTGCAAGTCTACATGATTTAAAACAAATAGCACCAGAACTCATGAAATGTCCCATTGATTGCAAAACTTACATTAAATCGAATTCAGCTCTTGGTTATAATGGACCGATAGGAGCTCTAGGGTAATTGAAATAATTTTGGGAAAAAGAATTAATTCACTATTGTTATAGACCTTTGGGATCGATTGGGCCAGTTTCGTCACATTTTTGGTCCCCAGCTACTGAATTTGCATGGCATGGTAATTTTTTTGTTTTCATGACACAAATTTTGGGATATGTACAGAATTTAAATTATAATTTGGTTTCTCATCGAAACAATCCTCTGTCTGAAAATGGTCCTTTGGGTAGTTCATTTTGGAATCTAATGCCAAAAATTAATGATTTCACGCGTCATATGCAGGGTCTGGGATTATTTTCAGTTTTAGGTCCGCTTGGTCCTTTAGGTCCACTTGGAGCACTAGGACCACTGGGTCCGCTTGGCGCACATGGTCTTAGAATTTCTGAAAATGGTGAATATACTGATTTATCCGGGAGAGTTCAACACAAAGTAAAAGCAATGTTCAATTCAACTCATTTTGTTGAGTGGCCATTGTTTGAAAAATATCACAGTAAAAAATTTGTTGACCACTTAAGCGAGACTGGACACTTAGATACCTCTTTTATGATGCATTCAGCTACTAACGAAATTGGAGAAAGTTATAATATGAGAGTGAGTGAGCCGCAATACATAACAATTTTAGTCACTCCAATTGTAATCGGAAAAAATTTTGCAATTAATCTTTTTGTAAATGATAAAGAAATTGTCAAAGTTAATTCTCTATTTTACACCCCATGGATACAGCTCTATATATCAAAAGATGATTTAGTGAAATCGAAAAATTTAATAAGTTTAAGAGTGGTTGTTAAATCTGATTTAATTGATTGTGGGTATATTATTCCAATCGCCCATTGCTCAATGGAATATTATTTATATGTCGTTGGAAGTACAGAATTCATGCTGAGAGAGTCGCATATTCAATATGAAGGACCCTACATTCAAAAAATATAATCACTCAATGTAGTATCTTTCAATTGAAAAAAAAAAATGATTGCTAAATTAGTAAAAAAAATTAAATTAAACTGATTAATAAAATAAATGTAATTAGCAAATTTAGCCTGAATCTTTTTATCACTAAATTTATGGGAAAAATAGGCTTATATTTTATTGTGTAGCTGAAATATTTTTTTTCAGTAACTAAATTATTTTTCAAAATAGATATTTAAAAATCACAAAACTATTTTTTTCCAAAAAGTAGCTAATTTTATACCGTGAGTAGCTAAAAAAATGATGATACTGACAATGATACTGAAGAATCGACAAATAGATCAAAGGGTGAGTCAAAAATTTATGACATTTAAAAAAACTATGATTCGTTGAATGAATGTTTGGAAGAACTAGACAATGGTCAAATTGATAATTCATCATGGGCCGCTAAAGAAAAAAGAATGACTGAATCAGGTCAAAAACAATTTTACAAGTTCTCAAATTGTGATAAACGTCTCTTTATTCTATATCACAGAACAAGTCTGGAAGTGACTGTTTACATTCAAGACGTTGAGCATAGTGACTAAGAAACAAATACAAAAATACAAGAAAAAACAAAAGAAAAGGTTATTTCTCTTTATTTTGAAGAAAATTTAAAAGCTAAAGCTATCAGCCGTTGGTTACGCAAAAACTTAGAAAATGGATTTCAAGAACTTACTGTTATTCAAGTAAATAATTTAGTACAACGACATCGTAAAATAAATGCGCAAATAGATTTTGGCAAAAATATTGATGCTTTGAAAAATTGGGCTCAAAGTAGAAGTGAAATACCTGTCGGTAATGACCAAATGCTTGTTATTTCAAAATTTTATTTAAATCCCGAAAGTTTAAACTTTCATTTATTCATGAGAACAAAACGATTGATATCATTACTTTGAAAGCCTCACATATCGCTGCTGATACGACCTTTAAAATCAATTGGGTCAATTTTCCACACTAGCTACTTGGTAAAAATATAATAGCTACTTTTTGTATATTTTTTGCTACTTTTCTTTATCTACTTGAAATAAATAATTTAGCTACTCAATAAAATATAACCCGAAAAATGGGCCAAAATTTATGCTAGATTTTTAAATGATTTAGAAAAAAATTAATTTTAGAAGTAAATTTTCATTAAAATAAAAATATTAACTATACAATTTTTTTAATTATTGGTCATTATCAGATATTTAAAACCAGCATACATTTCTTTTTTTTTTAAGAAAAGGTGATATTTTTTCGAATTTAATTTGACTTTTTTTTATTTATTTTGCTAAAAGAACTTTTCATTTATTTTTTTTTCAAATTCATATTTTATTTTCAAATTGTAAATGCGAAAATATTTCCATGTTAAAATTAATGTTTTTACTGTTGAAAATAATTTTTAAAATAATTAGTATATTTAAAAAATATTAAGCAAAGAAAATTTATGAACAGATTTCAAAATTTCAAACACGTTCAAAGTATTTTAAATGCGTGATTGATTGAACTGCAGATTTCATAATTATTTAAGCTTCGAAAACCCCATGGGATTTAAGTTTGAATATTTGTCCAAGAGGAGTTGACAATTCCCAAATAAAATATACAAGTATAAATGGTAAGATTTTTATTTCATTAATACATTTTTTAGCTTAAATCTACATGGTATCTTTTTAAAATAAAAATTATATTTTTTTTGACATCAAAAATCTTTTCATTCCATTATTTTTTTTGGATTTTTTAATTATTATTCATTCATTAATAACCTTACAAAAATCAAAATTCAAAGTGAGCATAATTTTCATAAATAATTTTTAATGGAAAAAATAAATCTAAACATTAAAAAATATATTCAAACTTTCTATTCTGATTATTAAAAGATTATTAATAAATGAATAATATTTTTTAAAAAAAATTAAAAAATTTAATTTTTACTCAAAAAAATAGCATATAAATATTTTCATGAAATAAAAATCTTGCCATCTAATACAATAAGTTATTTTCAACAAGGATAGATAAGAATCAGCAGAAATTAATTATTTTCAACTTGTTAACTGAATATTTTTATCGAAAATAAAGTGGTTATTAAAGAGTTATTAAAAAGTGGTTAACAAAGAGTTATTGTTTATAAAAAAGGGTTAATTTTAAATTAACTAATTTATATTATTCAGTCAAATGAATAATTTTTCTACTTTCATTTTTTTTTAAAGAATCTTTTTATTTTGTCATTTAACTATTGGGCTGATGATTGAAAGCTCGGATCCATGAAATTTTGAAAAAAAAATAAGTAAATGAAAATTTTGTTTTACTTAAAAAAAACAACGATGCTTAATTAAATTTATTTATAAAATTAATTTACTAATTTACAAAAAAACTAGCTTTATACATAATTTTAAAAATTTTAGTTTCTTCAAAAATTTTACTATTGCGTATCATCCGTCAGGTTTACATTATCCACACCGGTCATCAGCTCTTCCTCAATTCTGTTATATGACATCAAGGCATTGTTGTCAGATTTTTTCTTTTTTCTAAAATAAAATTTAGACAAAATCTCAACTCAACTCAATTAAAAAAGCTTACAAAAAGTAAAAACTTCCACCAATAATGCCAAGAGCCAGAACAACAAACACTCCAATCAAGCCATTTACCAAGATGTTGCTATTTTTATTTTCTTTTTTGCTAGGCTGAGATTTTGAATCTTCACTTGGAAAACTTTTGTCACTACCATCTCCAATAATTAGGGTGATATTTTTTATTGGAGTGTGTTCATTCAACATACAGCTGTAAACTCCTTCATAGTCTTTTTTTAAATCAGATCCAAATAAATATGACATTGCTGTCATGTTTCGATGATGAAATGATGAGTGCGGAAAACCGTCTACATGTTGGCCAGCATCATCAAGAGGTCTATCTTTATAGAACCATCTCAATTCTGGCAGGGGCCATCCATTTGCAGAACAATTTTCCGAAAGAATGTCCCCCTCGTTTTTGACCACTTTTACTTGTTCAAAATTAGAAAATACAGGTGGAACTTGACAAAAAAAACGATCAATTTTTATTTAGATTAAAAAAAACTACTACTTTTTGGCATAAACAAATGGGATACATTTGTGATTAGTCTTGTTTCTGGAGACTCGTACATAAGTTGGCAAGTATAGTGGCCAATAAATTGATTAATGTCACCATGGAATATAAGTTCAGTTTTGAATACATTAGAGTCAATAATGTCATTTTGGCTGAAATTTTTGTTCTCACTTTTGATCAAATCTCTTTCCCTGAACCAAATAAACTTGAGCTTGTCAATTCGAATTAGATTTGTGCTGCATTCAAGCTTGAAAAGCTTGTTTTCATTGCTAATTTCATGCTGAACTATTTTGTTAAGCCTAAACGGAACTTGAATAATTTCGCTCAAAAGTGGTCTTGAAACTCCGAAAGCATTTGCGATTTCAATTCTAAATTGATAGGTGGTTAGAGGGCTCAAATTTTCCATGGTGTAAGTTTCTTTGAAATCAGCTATTTCATCGCGACAGTAACTTTCTTCATTAAATGAATTAGCAGTTCGATTTTCACAATAGGAATAGGACTTTTTATCCATTAGAATTGTAAAATTGTACAATTGAGCTTCTTCAAGGGTTCTAGGCGCGTCATCCTGCATGTGAACTAGCATCATTTTGGATCCAGCGTTAACTTGTTTTATCTTGTCAATTGTTTCATGGTAAAATGATTCGACTTTTGAAGTCGAATAAAAATTACAGCTGTCATCATACGAAAGATATTCGTATGACTGGCACAATGGAGTTTGGAAGCATGTCAATTTGCAAGACTGAATAGAATGTTCGGTTCTTAGAAGATGACCGATCAAATGTTCACTTTTAAATTTATCTACAGCCAAATTTGATGATTTGGATAGTGTACCTTTGAAAGTTTGCTTTTATTTTTAAATTAGAAAATTTTTTTTCGTCACTAAATTAATTATTAACAACTCATAAAATATAAAATCAAAAAAAAAAATAAAATACCCAACTCCATTGTGTAATTGCTACCTTACTATTTCTTCCTTTTTTCCTGAAACTTGAACTATTTAAACATGTGCCACATGTAACAATCTTTTCCAATTTATGTCTTTTCAACTTTCATTTTTTTAGCTTATTTACTCTATCTTGATTCTTTTTTTTATCTAATTTTATTAACTTTAATTTTATTTTTATTTTATTTTTAACTTATTTTGAAGGAGCTTTAGCTCGGTACAGAAAACAAATAAATAAAATAAAAATAAAATAAAATAAATTTCATTAAATTTAATAGAAACCCTTTTTTTTTCATTTTATAAAAAGTGACTTTTTACTAAAACTAATTTAATAGAAATCTTCTCAATTTTTCCCTTTTTTATGCTTCTTCAAATTATTTTTTTTCCTCGTTAAATTTATTTGGCATTATTTTTTCCTCTGTCATAACTCTTTGCTATTCTCATCTAAATTTTTTAAATTTTTAACGTAATCGTTCGAAAAGAAAGAATTAGCTCCAACAAAATGTGTTAAATATGAGAAATTTAGATTTGTTTTTTATTTTTTTTATTTTTATGCTCTTTTTAAATTAATTTTGTGCCAATTTATTTTTTTTCATGCAACTTTGCATGTTGCACCAAGGACCATATTTTATTTTTGCGCTCTTTTCTTTAACAAAATCTTTTTAAAATAATTTCAAAATTTAATGGTTTTATCTATGACATCTCTCTATCATTAGATTATACTTTTATTTTTTGACAAGTGAAATATAAAAAGGGAAGAAAAATTTAAAAAATAAAATGTTAAAAATTTAATTTAAAAATGAGAAAAGTCATTGTCAAAAGAATTAGAACTATGTGAAATCTTCATATTATCAAAGTTTCAAGGAAAATTTACAATATTTTTAAATTAAAAATTTTTTTGTTGCTGTCTATCAAAATAATGTTGTTTTTTATTTCCTTTCAGATTTAATTATTTTTATGACGAAAAAAATTTATTACTAGAAAAAAATATACCTGGTGCTATATAGGTGAGAAAAGCTGTGTTTATTGTTGAGTTTTCGGCATAAAAAATAGACAGTTTGAGAGGAGTGTTGTCTAAATTTTGGAATTGGTTATGCATCCTTTTTGTTTGAAAATGAAATGATAGTTTTAATTTGTTTAGCTCAGATTTGTCTATTTTAAAATCCAATTCTGGTTTTTGATTTATTATTTCAATAAAGTGACTTCTGATAATCTCATTTTGATTTAATTTACATTCGTATTTCATGTTAGGTTTGCTTTGTTCCAACTTTAAAATCAAAGTTCGATTGACTAAAGGTAGACTTTCGCTCGATTTGGATGCTATAACCAAAATATCATCATGATCGAAGAATTTATTCTTATTATTAATTAATTCTCCATTTACAAACCAATCTAGGCTTTCTATGGAAGACCTTTAACATAAATTAATTTTATTTGAAACAATAAAAAATAGCAGTTTTTACCCTGTGACATGACAATCGAGAGACAAGTATAATCCGGGTATTGTTGGTAAACTGATATTTGAATTTAATTTAATAAAATTTAACGAATCTAAATTTGGGAAAAATTTTAATATCTTATTTCAAAAATGTCTATTAGGTAAAAATCCTAGGTATTTTATGTAATTTTGTATCTTCGTCAATTAATGTTAAATTTGTAAAAAAAACTTTTTACTTAAGCTTTTGCATGAAATGACTTCAATCCAATTTGTGAAAAAAAATTAAGAAAATCTCGATTTTTTATACAATTCAATCTATTTTAAAAATTTAATATTCGGGACAGAGATTAAAATTCTATTTTAATGGCATGAATTCCTTCATGCATCTTCCAGTTTATGTTCAAGGTTCTTAACTTTTAATAACTACATGCATTTTTACCATGTCATTAAGCATTGCAACACCCCAAGTTTCTCAGTCTCTGACTCTAAATTGTCTTTCACACATAGAGTTTTCATATTTTATTTTAAGGTTTTTTTTTCAATATCTTATTTTAGATTTTATTTAAGATTTTAAAGAGAAATCTTTTTTTATTCTATTTAGAAGAACCACATACCACATTGTTATACTCCAATGCAATCGATGCATCTTAAGTCTTGGAAAAAGTTAAACCAAAGGTTTTAAATTTTGTTGTTTACTTAAATAGCGATTCACTCATGATGGCAGAATCTAAGCAGATTTTATTTTTATTAAATCTATATATATTCGCTCCGTAATGACCAGACTGATACTATTTATTCTACTATTAAAAATTTAATGCATAATAATAAATACCTTTTTAATTAAAAAAAAAAAAAATACAAATATTTTTGATAAATTCTCAAAAACTTTCAAACTAAAAAATTTAAGATGCACTTTAATTATTATCAAAATTTTCAATAAAAAGTTTCTTTTGAATTTTTTTTGAAAATTAAAATTTTTAACAATAATGATAATAATAGCAAGAGGAAACTAAGACAAACTATGCTTGCACAAATGACTTGCAAAGAAAGGCATTCACGATAATAATAAGAGGCACCAGAATAGTGAAAAATAAAAACAACCAAAGACTTCGAAGACAAAAAGAAAAAAAAAATTAAAATAATTTTAATTTTGATCTGAAAATAATCCAAATTAAATTAAGTGTGTTTTTTTTCATCTTTTAATAAAAATTTTGATACACATAGTTTGAAAAAGCATGAAAAAAATGCGACGTTTCAGATTTATTTTAAAAGAAAACAATAAAAAACGATAAAAGATGAGTTCCTTTGTTCGATAAATATTTTTATTTTATGATACAAGCAATGAAATTATTCAAAAAAAGAAATTAATTTTTATCTAATTTATTAACTTTATTAGACTAGTTTTTATAATTCAAATTAATAACCTCAATAATATTTTATATCAATTATTTAATTTTAAAGATTATTTGCTTTTGTAAATTAACATTCTTTACTCTTTAAATAAATAAAAAATGAATATTCTATGTTTGATTTTATCTTTTTAATTTATTTATGTAATAAGATTGCAAAAGTACTTCAAATTTAATTTTTTTATTTTAAAACATCGCACTTTTTCATGCTTTTTCAAGTTTGTATGAAAATAGACAACAATAAATATTTTAAACTGGTAAATTATTTTAAATATATAGAATAAAAGAATAGAATTTTTATAAAATAGATAGAAAGATTTTATTATGACTTTTAGCTAATACCAAAAAATAATAAGTCAGATAAACTGTCAAATTTTAATTCGGAAATTTTGCTTTTCAACCTGTACTTTTCATTTTTGTCACATTGAATTTTCATGTAAATATTTTTCTCTCAAAATCTAAAATATATAGTTGACAATAAATCCAGAGATTTCCTTGGATTCTGTTTTCTTTTTTAATAATGAAATCTTTTCTTAAATTTGATAGTGATCCAAGCATTGTATCTACTAAATTTTTTATTTTTTAGAAAATTTAAAAAATGTATCTTATAAAAGTTTAAATATTAGAAAAAAAATTTGAAAAGTTAAAATTGAACCGAAATTCAATCGATTTCAGGAAAATCTGTAACTTAATTTTTAAATTTTAATCATAATTTCAAAAAACTGAAACAAATAAATAAGATTTTTCTAAAAAATGAAAAGTTTACCATTTAATGTTAAATTAACGTTGACAGGCTCAGAAAAGTAACCAACAAATCCACTAACATCCGAATCTCGTATGATTTTACACTTATATATTCCACTAAATTCGCTTAAGTTCTGTCTATTTTTCATATTAAAATTTAAAATACTGTTCAAATATTGATTTTCACTGGACTCGTTTTGAGTATACATTTTATTTAACAACGATATTTCCTCATCATTCCTGGTCCATATTACTTTATTCACTTTGAAAATATTTGCTAAACATTTCAGAGAAAACGTCGAATTGCTAGTAACACGCTCAAGACCCATTTTTTCTGCTGAAATTGACAATGGCACTGAATGCAAAAGAAATTTAACTTTTTGGTTTAATTCTGAATAATTTTTTTTTACCAAAAATAGACTTGGTCTCAAATGAATTTGTCCAATTCAAATATTTGTCTCTCACTTGAAGCTTGAATTTATAAGTTACGTTTGGCAAAATTGATATTTTTACAGAATTATTTGACACATAGCTTTCGGCTTTAATGGTAAAATTAGAAAAAAATTCTTGAAATGCAAAAAATTTTTTTTAATTACGAAGCTTTAAATTTTGGCAACTGGCTAATTTTGGGCATGGAAAAAATCCCTCAGCTGTCTTTGAACTCAGACGGCAATTGCTTTGAAACCGGTCTGCCCAGTATGGTTCTATTTTGTACTTGAATACAAAATGATTACAAAAGCTCTCTTGAATACACAGCTGAGCACATTCTTGTTCATTCGTTGTGTTGTAGAACTTGTTGTCTTTATTGAACGGAAAATTTGCTGATTGCCATCTCGAATTTTGAAATGGAACTAAAAATACATTTTTTAAATCAAAATCATTAGAAAATATGCTATCTATTGATATTACAATATTTTTTTGGAAATTTATAGTCATGACCATTTTCCGAATAGAGAAGGAGGATTTTTTCAGCAACAAATTTCGTGTTTTGTGGCGGCTCTATACTCCAGTTCAAGTCAACTGTCAAATCTTGTTCATTTACTTGATGATTTAGTTTTAATTCTGGTCTCAAATCTGAAATTAGGAAAATTAAAAAACGCTATCTTTTATGATTAGAATAGCATCAATTAAAATAGCTTGATCAAATTAGCTAGATTCAAAATAGCTATGCTAAATTGATAAATGGTTATTTTTTATAGCGTAGAATAGCGTAGTTCAAAATCGCTAAATGGTTATTTTTTATTTTTGTTATTTAATTTCAAATTTATTTAAACGAAAAATAATGTCAATCATGGCTTAATTAATAAATATATCATTAATTAATATGCTCGAGTTGTGTAATGTTTTCTCAATATTCTCTTTAACAAAGTTATTCAAAATAAATTTAGTTCTTTCATCTAAAAGCAAGATATATTGAATATCCAACTTCATTGTGTAATTACTACCCTACTATTTCCTAAAGCTTCAACTATGTAAACATGTGTCACATGTAACAACCTTAAATTTCAGTATATGTCTTTTAACTTCTTTTGCATTTCATTTTAGCTTATTTATGATGCTAAAACACGGACCGCGGTCGGATGGTATTAGGAATAATCCAAAAACTTCCGACCACCGACCATTTTGTTTTAAATTTGATGAACTTTTACGCAAAAGTATCAGTTTGATCATAAGACCTAGTTTTTGACTTGTAAAACTAGTGATAACGAGTAAATCCTGAGCTGCTATTAACGGACCATATGTTTTCAAGATAATGATAATACCTTGACCTTCCGACCACTAATTTTATGAAAGAGAATAGCCTCAGCATTATTGCAGGAAAATAAATTGTCTCCTAGCTCTTTTTTTTAAAAGCTCATAGCTTAAATATTAATAAGATATTGTCAAATAAAAAATGAGGTCTCACTCAAAACGCACTAGGAAATTTATATAAATCTTTAGTCGGATCTATTTTAGACTATTCTTTTCCTTGCTTGAATTCATTTTCAGAAAATAATATCAATTAACTACAAGCAATTCAGAATACAGCAGTCAGATCTATCCTTAAATTAAAATATGATACTTCCTCCAACATCGTGCATCATGAAGCTTTTAATAAACTTAAATTACTAACAGTCTCAAATCGGCTTTTTGAGTTGAGTAAGAGATATGTTGGGACAGGACTGAGTCTTTCCCATCCATTGGTTGTAAGACTGACGGAGGAATACAAAGAAGGTTTCGAATCTAGATATATTGAATACCCAACTCCATTGTGTAATTGCTACCTGACTATTTCCTCCTTTTTTCCTGAAACCTGAACTATGTAAACATTTGCCACATGTAACAATCTATGTCTTCTAAACTTTCATTTTTTTAGCTTATTTACTTTATTTTGATTTTTTTTATCTCATTTTATTAGCTTTAATTTTATTTTTTATTTTGATTTTGATTTTTTTAATATTTTCTGAAGGAGTCCTAGCTCGGTACAGAAAACAAATAAATAAATAAATAAATAAATAAATAAAATAATTAAAATCTAAAAGAAATAGCAAAAAATGTATTTTTTTGGTAAAATTCTTTAATCTTAAAAGATTGAAAACTTTGAAGATAATTAAAATCTCTACATTCTTATATAAAAAATGAATATTTATTTTGGAGCTCTCTGTCTGAATTTGTCCAAAAGTAAACATAGTTTGTTTTATTTAAGAATTAAGTTACTTTATTATGGTTTTGTACATCATGTACATATCAAAAAAAATAATTAATTAAAGAATTACTTAAATAATTAATTAGAAATAATTAATTTTAAGAAAAATGCTTTTTTTCTCATAATTAATTAAATTTTAATTAATTAAATTTTTCTTAAAGTAATTAATTAAAGTTTAATTATATGCCGCTATAGCTCGGTTCAGAAAACAAATAAACAAAATAAATAATAAAAGCAAATACCAAGGTTTTCTCTTACACGCTATATCAGTTTCTACTTTAACTAATTCACATTCAACTCTACGTTGCTTTTTAATAAATGAACTGACTCAATGAGTCAGCTATTATTTTTATTATTATTTACAGCTAATTGTTCCATTATATTAGTTTCAAAAAGAATAATCGATAAATTTATATTAACAAGTGAGAAAGCAAATTGGTTATTTTTTAGCTTTTTTGTTAAAATTAATATAATTAATTAAATAGCTCCCTAAGAAAGGTAACAAAATGCCTTGTGACAATTGGCGAGGAATCACACTGTTACCAATAGCAAGCAAGGCGTTCTGCAGCATAATACTGGAAAGGATCAGGAACTCCTTGGGTGTTATACTTAGAGAAGAACAAGCAGGATTTAGACGAGGTAGAGGATGCATAGACCAGATATTTACACTTAGGACTATAATTGAACAAAGTCTGGAATGAAAAAGCCCCCTGTTTCTTATCTTCATTGACTTCAAGAAAGCCTTTGATAGAATTCACAGAGAAACCTTTTGGGCCATATTAAGATCCTATGGCCTGCCACAGAAGATAGTTAACTTGATAAAGCTCTTCTATGAGAAACTCGAGTGTAGCGGGATTCTGGAAAAAGGAGATCAATCTGAGAGCTTCAAAGTGTGCACAGGAGTCAGACAAGGGTGCGTTCTCTAACAAGTGTTAGTGCGAGGGGTATTCAAGGGGGATTGACTGCAAAGCTTGAAGACTTACATCTATTTAGATATCTAATACAGAAGCACATATGCATATAAAGACACAAGAGTTGGCCTGAGACATTGTCGAATGCTGACCTATACAGAAGAACAAATTCAGAGCCATATATTCAATGCATTAAGAACAAAAGACTGCGGTGGCTCGGGCATGTACTTGGAATGAAAGAAACACGGATACCAAAAAGAGCCCTTCAATGGAAACCTCAAGGGTGACGTAAGGTAGGACGACCAGCAGTAACATGAAGGTCAACAATCACGAGAGAGCTCATCGAAATGGAATAACATGGGAAATGACATGGGGAGAAGCAAGAGTAAAGGCAAAAGATCGACTTGAGTGGAAATCAAAAGAAATGACCCTATGCTCCACAAGGAGTGAATAAGGAAAAAAAAAAAAAATTTAATTAAAGCTATTCTAATACACAGCCGTTTAAGCTTACCATCCTTAAGGTTTTTCATATCGAATCTGAAAGCTTTCTGGATCATCTGTTTGGATCCGATTCGAATTTCGCAGTAATAGGACTGGTGTAAATTGTAGGGAGAAAAATGAGACAAAGCTAAAGTGTCACTAGCTGAGCCACTGTTGCGCCAACTTATTGACTCAACCACTTCTTTGCTCAGATCAGTTTTGCATTTTAGCTTGACACTTTGACCAAACTTCAAATCTCCGATTATTTCGACTGTAACCGATGGACTGTACTGGAACTCTTTTCGCAAAAAGGGCGTCCATTTGTTTTCACTATCACGCAAACTAATGCTAAATCTAAAATCAACAAATGGTCTTATTATCACAGAATGCTCATCGCGGTACTCCATAATTCTGCGACACATTCTCGTGTATCCAGCAAACTCAATAAAAAACTCGTCCATGTCACATTCATCCATAAAGTAGTCGTATATTTCATACTCATCATACCTTCTTCGATAGCTCGTCTTGGGCACATATCTTTAAAATAAAAGTTTAATTAACAACAAGGCTTTGGTGCAACACCACTTTCATACTTGTTATAATAGTCATACTCGTAAATTACGCATTTTCTCACCGATGGATCATAGGAAAATAGATTGCATTCAAAAGGACTTTTGGCTAGAACATTGGTCGAATTCAAACAATTAAGAGAACAATTGTAGGAGGACACAAAGTTGAATTCAGCTCTGTTTTTAAAGTTTTCTCGCCTCATTGTTGATGCCTTGACAACTTCCTCTATGAAAAAATATAGAAAAAAATATTTTGGCAAATTTTGTGACCAAAGTACCGTCATCCAAAAGCTCTGGTGCAGAATACTCTATGGCATAGTTGTTGAACACATTAACTCGTCCGACCTCGTAAAAGAGAATGTACTTTGTCGCATTGCGATTAGTATTAGACCTAAAGCTCCATCTGATAGTCAATTTTAGACTCTTTATGTTTGTTTGATCGAATTCAAGCTCAATATCGGAATTTTCTTAAATGCATTTTATTTTATGAGAAAATTTTTTTTTTCTAAATTACCATTTTCTGAATTAATGCATCCAATGATCAAAATCCAAATAACAATTGTGCCAACCAAACCAACATTCATTTTTGATCATTTAACTGGACAACAAAATTTTGAATTCAAAAGTGTTAAATTTTGGTTAATCTAGATAAAATAGAGACTTTTTCTAGGTTATCTAGACAGCACGATAAAAATAATTTCGAACTTATAAAAAATTCAACTCCTCAATAAGAAATAAAAATAAGCGGCAAATGGATTTGAGAATTGATTATGTGGTTGCTCAAATTTAAAAGATTAAGTTTGTTTTATTCGGATTACTTAAACCATATTCAACCAAATATGAACCAGTTACGTGATCAAAGCCATATTTCAAATAGTCTTTATACGAGTGTCGAGATATGTAACAAAATTTAGAGAGGAGATAAGATTGTACTACTTTATGACTAAATTAAAATTATTTTCATAAATAAAATATCTATTTAACAGATCTCTGTCACTTAGGAAATTTTATCAAAAATAAAAATTTTCAATTTTAGATTTTGCTCAAATTTTAGTACGCTTGAGCTATTTTAGCTTCATTTAGTAATTGAACATATGTCCAGAAAATTCATGGAATAAATATTCAAGAAAAATTTCTTACCAAAAACCAAAATATTTAAAATAAATTAATTTTTTTATTCAAGCCATAAAAGCGTTTAATTGTTACACGGGTATAAACTATCTTAAATTTATTTCCAATTGGTTTTTGGTTATGAAGATCCAAAAGAACTTAAAATCTGTTCCTTTTCAGAATAAAAATAAATAAAATGAAGAAAATAAAAAATAAAAACAAATAATTGAAACTTAATTCTTAATAACTTAATTCTTTATCCATTTTTTCAAATGTGAGATAGGGAACCAGGGCTTTTTTAAAGCAAAAGAGAAATTATAATCAAACTTTTAAAATAATGCTCTCATTATTTAAATTTACAAAAAAATTAAAAAAATTTTCTCACTATCAGTTTCTCTTAATTAAGAAATCTTTTTGACGAAAAAAAAAATTTTTTATTTAAATTTCTCCGAGCAATAAATGATATTTAAATATGAATTTAAAATTGAAAACAGAAGTGATTTGACAATCCAAAAGCTGTAGAGATAAAACTTGTTAATGATTTGGAAAACAATTATCCTCAAGATTCTTTTTGGTTAATTTAAAACAGGGATTAGTTTAAAATTTTTTCTATTAGAAAACGCAGTTTGCACTAGAACAAGAATCCCTTTGTTCCACCGAGAAAATTAAATTGCGCAAGTTGATGATACCTAAAAATTATGAAATTATAAAAATGAAGCCATTTATTTAAGAAATTATAAATTTCAATTAATTTTAAGAAAATACTTGAATGATAAAAGTATTTAATATTCGAATCAAACATTCGATAAAAAAATCTCATATCGTTTTTATAATGAATTATATTAAAACTAACATTCTGGCTTTTTAGTTTTTCTTATCTATTCTAAAAGAAAATTAAAAAAATGTTATCGTCAGGCTTTGAATTTTGAGCATTGAAGTTATTTTGGAAAATAAACAAGAAATCAGTTTCAATACAGTAATTTAATATTGATTTATTTATAAATATAAATGGAAATTATAAATATCAAAAAAAAAAATATAAATAATTTTATCATAAAAATTTCGTACTCTCTATCTTGTTTGATTATTAATTAAAAATATTATTCTTGAATAGAATTCAAAATTTTCTCGGGCCTATTATACCAGTAGAAAGTACATCAAGTCACTGATTATGTCTTTGCTGGAAAATTTTCAGCTTATTTGAAAAACTTTGCTTTTCTTTCTGTTTGGAATTATTCGAATTTTTCGTAGTAAAGACAATCGAAAAAACTCTTTATTGTAAAACAAACTCTGAATAATTGCAAATCTAAATTACTCACAATCCTTTTGGAAAATAACTTAAAATTTAAATAAAAAATAAAATTGAATAATTTATTTAAATTGACTTTAGAAGCAAAATATCATATAATGGCATGTTTGGTCGGAAAAAAGATACTTGGTCATAATCTGTTTAGTTTAAATCATTTTTTTAAAGGTTTGTTAGATCGATTTACTTTCTCTTTATTTTCTTCAAATTAAATCTTAAAAAAAAGTGTTGCCCATCTCGGTGTCTAGCCGTGGAATTATCACTCAAAATGAACAAGACTGGATCAAAGAAAATAGTCAAAGGCTTCTTGAAAAAGCAAAAAAAGAAAATTCTATTGAATTAAACATGGAACCAAAATCAGCTCAACTTTATTTTGACAAATGCGCCCAACTAAAAAAGTATTTAGTCTATTGATATTTAATTTTCTAACTATGAACTTAATATTTAGTGCTGATGATGTTGTTAAAAAAATTTTGAGTCTAGAGTACGCATCAAGGGTAGACTATCTCTTTCTTTATTTTTTGCTGAATTTTGTTTAGTGTTTTTTTCTAGAATGATTTTAAACGATACGAAAATTACTTGATTCAAAAGGAATTTCAGCGTTTGCCAAATGAACAAGATTCTTTGGAAATTCAAAGTAAATTAAAGGAAAAAGAAAAGTTTTTTTAAATAAGAAAAATTATTTCCAAGTTTCTTTGCACACCATAAACATACGCAGAATGGTAAAAAATTTGGAAGATAGCAATGGAAAGGTATTCATGAATCTAAAAAGTGTAAAAATAAAAATTCATTTTTTCACCTGAAAAAAGAACAAAACTGTGGAATTCTTGCTCTATCGTCAAATTCATCGAAGAGATCGGCTCATGCTACAGCTGTTTTACAAGGACAACAAGCGGTTCGAATGGCTTAAAGAAAAACTCAACCTCAAGGACTATGAACTTCAAGAGACCCATCCATATAAAAGAGTAACTCGGTATGAGAAGTTCATTGCCGATGTAAAAAAATCAACTAGAGAAAAACGACTTGCTAAACTTGAACAATTAAAGTCTGAATTTGAGAATAAAAAAAAGCAATTTTTAGCCGAAAAAAGTGAAGTTTTGGCAGAAATTCAACAAGAAATCAAGAAACTCGGCTTCGAAGATATTCAATTTCCTCAATAATAAATTAATTGTTCTAAACAAATAAAACTCTATTTCCTCAAATTTTACAATCATCTCTATAAATCATTAGCTAAAGATCTTTCCTAATAAAAAGCTTGATAAAAAAATCTACCTTGACTTAATTAAATGTTAAAATGAATATTTTCTAAAAATTTTCTTGATGAATGATACCATAATTTTTGTCATTCATAGAAAATTTGTTCCTAGCTAAATCTTTATTAGTACACAATAATTAATATCTTCTTCTTCTTCTATCTTCTACTCCCAGTGGAGCATAAGGCGTCCACACGTCCCCTCCATTCTACCCTATCTTTAGCGACAATTTCTGCTTGACCCCATGTGAGTTTCATCTCTCTCAGATCTCTTTCAACTGTTCTCCTCCAGGTTAACTTTGGTCTTCCAGCATTTCTCTTTCCTTGAGGTGTCCAAAATAGTGCAACTCTAGGAATTCTGTCTGTTGACATTCTAAGAACATAACCAAGCCACTTAAGTCGTCTTCTGCGTATTGTGTTTCGGATTGGCTCGGACCTTGATCTGTTGTACAGCTCCTCAATTGTATACAATTGAGGAATTAATATAATCAGTGACAATTAAATTAGTTTCATTTATTTATTTGTTTATCTGTACCGAGCTAATACTCTTTCGGAATAAAAAATATAAAAAAAATAATTAAAAAATCAAATAAATAAATTAAAAACGATAAATTGAAATAGATAGAATTCGGGAAAGAAGGAAATAAATGCAAAAGAATAATCCAAGTTTGATCCTATCAAGGATTCGTAGAGATTGCCTCGGTTTTAGACCCCATATCCTATTCGAGAGGTATTTTATCAAGTCTTGAATTACATGATGAATTTGACTTTTTACTCATTTCTTTAATTGATATCATTAATTTTGAAAGTTAAAATAGATTTCAATTTTTGTTTCAACAGAAATTTTCATCTTCCATTTTTCAACATTTCCTGTCTTACTGAAAATAAAAAAAGGAACCAAATCATCTGCTAAAAAAATCTATTAGTTTCAATTCATTTCGGTACTTTTTTACCAAAAACACTATTGAGTCCTATTGAGTCAAATTAATATCAGCACGTTGACAAAAGCAACCCCTTGTTACAATAACCAATTTTCACCTTTATCGAATATTTAAAGAAATTCTAAAAAAAAATAAAAAAATTTATAATTATTAATTTTTCAATTAATTCTACTTATTATAAATTTGGTGAAAAAAGTCATAATCTTTTTTTTTTCTGTATAAATAAAATACCTTTTCGACAAAAAACTACATTGATTTTAGTTAATAAATAGAATAATAACTATTTTAATAATTAAATTTTTATTAAAAAATTGGAGTCAATTTGGAAATTCGGATATTAAATTGTGATCTATCCATTTGCCATTTTTTCTAATTACAAATTTTACAATTTTTTATTTTAAATTTTATTTTAGAAACTAAATTGTAAATTTTTTCTTAATTTAAATATAATTATTAAAATAGTTACTTTTCTTTTTTAGATCAAAAAATAATTAAAATTGTTCCTGTCCATTTTCTTTTTTAAACATTTTTTTGTTAAAATTATATTTGAATACATTAGACAGACTGTAAGAATAAAAATTATAATGAACTAACTGTTTTTGTTAATGATCAGTTTATGCTAGTATTCTAAAAATTATTTTTTCGTAGATTCGAAGCAAAATGAATAATTAAGAAAGGATATTTTTATCAAAATTAGCTTCTAAGCTATTGATTGAGAAAAAATTGTGTCCTGTCATGAAAGTCATCAGAATAATCAACAAAACAAATCGATAGATAGTAGTCAAATAGCTAGAGTACCATAAAGCTGTAGCTTAATGCATGAAAAAATAATAAAATACATATTTTGCTACACTAAGCTATATTGAACTGGAATATTTGTAAAAATTAATCTTTATTTTTCATTGATTATTTATGTTTATGCCTCGTAAGTGTTTTCACTTGATTTATCTGAATTAAGTTAATCACAGCTGACCGAATCTCGAGATAAATACTGCCCGAAAGCAAGTTAAATAAAAGAAGTTTACTTCTAAGAGGATTCTTATTTTGAACAAAATCTTCTCATTAAGGCAGCTTTTTTATAATAACGCTTCCAGAATTGTTTGAATAAAAACTGCTTTTTAAAATTGACAAGGACACTTCACTTATGAAGTATTGAATAAATCATTTATCATTTTTTTCAATTGCCAAATAGAACTGTGCCAAAATTTAAATGCCAATGTGACAGATCCATATCAGATCGCATTATGAACTGGAAAAATTTGATCAATACCAAAATAAACAAATAAGAAATGCTGTTTGTTTGGGAAATGAATCTAGGTTAGAAATGTGTGCATGAATGAGAACTGATATGTGGATCTTAAAATGTTATTTTAAACTCTGTATCAAAAGCTAATGATCTATGGATTTGTTGAATCAAGGGTTTCTACTGGAACTATCAATTAAAAGCATTTAAATTTATGTCAATGATGAGTAGATGCCTAAGCAATTACAAACAAACTTTGTTACTAATTTGGTTTTAAATATATGAATAAATTTTGATGGTAAACAACTTTTTGAGCGATTAAATCTTAGCTTTTACTTATTTTATTATTAATTTAGAATTAAGATCTTAAATGGTAATATTCATATCAATGTAAAATTTAAGAATAAAAAAAAAAATTTTTTTTTGTTTAAATTTTTATGTTGCTTTAGAAGAAAAAAATAAATGATCTTAGAACCCTTTTGCCGAATACACTCATTATTAGATTTAAATTATTCTAAATTAAATGAAAATGTGTGCCGGTCGTGAAAAACTTCTTAAATCAGACAATAAATAGAGCTTTCTATTATTTAAATTTTAGATGCAAATAATTTTTAAAAACTTCTGCTCCATGATTGCTTTTTTCGTCTACACTTGGTGCTTTATACAGAAAAAAAAATTTGAAATGATAAATATTTAGAATTTTAAGAGAGTATGTCTTCTATTTTGGCAGATATTTTTACAAGCAAAGAAGCTCGTGAAATATTGAAGAACAAATTTGTTTTACTGATCGGTGATTCAGGTACTTGAGCGAAAGATTTTTTTTGGTGGTGTTAAAACCTTTATTTAGTTGTCAGATCATGCTACAAAGACTTGATAAAAATTTTGCAAACAGACGCTCATCTTCAAGACCATCAGCTAAAAGTAAAAGTAATCTGGAATTTGTGAAAGTTGTGAAAGATTTTGATTTTTTCATTCTTGGTTTTTAAAAAAGGGTGAGATAACGTTTGAAAATGACACTTTGCTAGAAGGAGGTTCTTACGGTGTGATGTCAAATGATGTCACTTACACAGAAGTTGGCTTGAACTGATTTATTTCACGCGAGCATTTTTTAACTTAATTGTTCAAGGTCCGGGAATTCAAATCCAATATTCATTTAGTTCGCTTTTATTTTATAACAAGATGCTATTCTGACTATTTGGTGAGCATATGTGAAGACATAAAAGACGAGCCTGAGAAACCTGATGTGGTTATAATGAACAGTGGCTGTTGGGACATTACCAGGTAGAAAATTACTAAATCAACGTTTAAACTTCAATCAATTTATTTATTTATTTCCTGTTAGATATGGCCCTAATTCAATAAATGAGTATAAAAAAAATTTGCCAATGGGAATTTTTTCTCTGATTAAAGTTCTTCCAAGCAGCACTGTTTTCATTTGGAACACAACCCTTCCGTTATCAAAAGAAGTCAGAGGGGGCTTCATGATTCCGGAAATATTAGAAAGACAAAGCAAACTAAGAGAGGATGTCCTGGAAGCAAACCATTATGCTGTCAAGGTCATGACTGAGTATAAACTAGACGTGCTAGATTTGCACTACTATTTTCTCAACCACATTCAGCGTCGCGCAAAAGACGGAATCCACTGGGACGCAACAGCTCACAGAAGAATAACAAATTTGCTACTTAACCATTTATGTGATGTATGGGACATTAGAACACCCGGGAGAATTGTGTTCAAAAATAGCCCCAAAATGATGGATCTACCAGAAAATTATGAGTTTTACGAAGAACAAGAAAACATATGCAACTATTCAAATGGCTTGCCAAATGGCTTGCCAAATGACTTGGCAAACAAGATAGACCGAGTGGTCAATTCGATTGAAAATGAAGGCTCCAGTGAACTGTTTGTTAGCAGAGGCACAAAGCGCTTCAAAAGTAACCACAGCTTGGGAAATAGCGCAACCAGTTTTGTGAACTCTCAATGCCACATGAGTCAAATTTCCGGCCACCTGCCGCCACCTAATGTCTATAATCATCAGTTGAGTGTTCAGACAATCAATCAAATTGCCAAAATTCAGCTCCAAAATCAACTGACTCAAATATTTACTCCGGTTTTTCAGGAAAAGCTCATACAATCTAATTTTTTTCAGCACACGGCTAATCAAAATCTGAATTCGAATCCAAGACAAAATAGTAAGAGAAAATATTCGTTTGAAGATTAGGTAGTTGCTATGCGAAGAAAATATTTGTTACCTTTTTCTTTTTTTCTTTTTTTTTCATATTACCAATGCAACTTTGAAATTTTTTTGTAATTACGAGCATAAATAAAGGATTTAATAGTTTATGTTATGTGCCATTATCTTTAATAAACAAATTATAAACAACCGCTTCATTTTATTAAAACTATGCGGCCGATAAAAACTCTAAGTGGAAAATTATTCAAAAACTTTAATCTAAATTTGATAAGATAACAAAATAAAATGGCCCGATAGCTTTGTGCTTTCGTTCTAAACTAATAGTTAACTTAATTAATTTAGTTTAGGCTTCGTAGAAAATCAGAAGAAAATGTTAATAAAAATTTTGCTCTATTTTAAAATTAGGCCAGCATTCAATTCCATTGCCACTTCAGACTCATTTAGCTCAAGAATTGTTGCCATTGTTTAGACACTGTTTTTTTAAAAAAAGGTGTCAACTATTTTAGTTTATAGAGCGGGCATAGACTTTTAGCTGAAAAAAATCAAAATAAACATGAATGAGAAAAAATAATTTTCATTTGAAATTTAAGAAAATTTGTCTTGACTTAGCGTTTTGTGCAAACGTGCAGCCAGAAAAGCGTTCAAAAGAATTTAAACTAACAGTATTCACATGAAAAAATGAAACAGATACCATTTACATAAAGCTTTTGGATTTCATAATAATTTTTTAAATTATATAACAAAAAAATTTTTATTCAAAATTAAATATTGTTTATTTGTTGATTTTTTCCTGTTCAATTTAGACACAAATGGAAGCGCTAGTGGACACTTATAAATATTACATGTCTCGTGGAGATGATCGAGTAAAAAATTGGTTCGGTATGGAAACCCCGTGGCTCACTTTGGCCATTCTGGCACTCTATATTTTATCGATTAGTGGGATAAAAAAATTCATGTCAGATCGAAAACCATTTGAATTGAGAATATTTATGATAGTGTACAATTTTATTCAAGTTATTGCTTCATTTTACATTTTTGCCGAGGTCAGTAGAAAAATTCATAGAATTTTACCATTCTGAACTATTTGTAAAGGTTGCTATTGTTGCTATTAAAAGCAAATACAGCATGACATGTGAACCTGTTAACTATTCGAACAATCGGCTCGCAGTTCGAGTAAGATTATAAAAAAATTAAAAACAATAATAAAATTTTCTTTTTTTTTTGCTTAAAGATGGCATCAGTTCTTCATTTCTACTATTTAATGAAACTGGTTGATCTTATTGATACCGTAAACTAGGTTATAATCAAAAAGAATTAGTTAATATTTAAGATTATAAGGTGATATTTGCTTTGAGAAAAAAGTCAAATCAAATAAGCTTTTTGCACGTATTCCACCACTCTAGCATGGTCATAAACTCGTGGTGTGGAGTTAAATGGGTTGCAGGAGGTCAAAGTAAGACTCTGAAAGAAAAATTTAAAAGGCCATTTTTGAACTTTTTTTGCATAACTTAGCTTTTTTTCTGTGCTGTTTGAATTCGCTGGTACACTCAATTATGTATGGTTATTATGGTCTTTCAGCTTGCGGTCCTTCGATACAAAAATACCTATGGTGGAAAAAGTATTTGACTCAAGTACAACTTATCCAATTTTTTGTTATAATGACTCATGCTGTAGTAAATATATTGCAAAAAAATTGTGCCTACCAAAAAGGGTACAGCATTGCCTTTGTTTTTTATGGTGTTTTTATTACAAGTTTATTCCTTAACTTTTATAAAAAATCTTATTCAAATCCAAAGAATAAATTAAAATAAAAATAAAATGTTGGAACATTAAGGAGACAAACATTTTTTTGACAATTAAACTTTAAATAATGTGAATTTTAATCGTAGAATAGACAGAATATCAGATTCAATCAATTTTTATCTTCTTTTTTTTTAATTTCCAACAATAAAATTTTTGATTTTTTTTTTGATTTTTACAAAGAAAAAATTAAGTTTATTCTTAATTTAATTTAATTTTTAATAGATTTTATTCCACAATACGATGAATTTAATCTAGATAATATTTTGGAAATACAAAATTTTATCAAGTTTGCTAAAATAATAATCTTTTTTAATTTTTTTTTGTTTGCATGTCTTACCCTTTAAGTTGACCAATTCCCTGACCAGACTTTGTACTCAGCGGTTACTTAGATTAATATGCTATTTCAATATATATCACATTATAAAGAATTTTATCCTGATTAGAATAAGCTATTAATTATTATTATTATTATTATTATTATTATTATTATTATTATTATTATTATTATTATTATTATTATTATTATTATTAATTCTAAGCTAAGGCCGATCGCCGACCACTTGCTCAGTGACCCGTAAAATAAGGGGCACTGTGTTTAGTTTAAAAAAATATAAAAATTACAAAATTGAGTATATATAAAAAAAGTAAAAAAAGTGCCATAGTTTCTATTTACAATTTTAGGTATTTAATGATATAATAAAATTAGTTGTTAGACTTTTGATTGATAAGAGACTGTCTGATATGAAAACTAAGCTACATCAAATCTACAAATCTGGAAAATTAAGTTCGATATGTTATCTTTACTCCCTGTCTTATATATATCTCTGAGCTTTTGGACTTTGACATCGTTTTTTTGATTTGAACGGTACTCAGTAATGTTATTCAGCTTAACAAGTTGTCCTGTAGTGACATGTTTTCCTCTTCCAATTCACTGGTAATTTCCAGGATTTCGCTAATGAAGTCATTCGGAATCGGTTGTTTTGCTAGCTCAATAATCATCTTCTTAGTGAGTTCATTTTCAATTAATCGATTGAAAAAGTCAACCTCAATGTTTTTGATGATGTAATCCGTAGGCATGGTATTCAATGACAAGAATAAGCTTGGTGTACGACACCTCCTTGGTATAGTTAGTAGTCCTTTGATTATGTTGCCCTCTGTTCTTTTTATGTCATTCAGTGTGCACGCATTTATGTTCATATTCTCCCACCCATAAGTTAAAGCTGGCCTCACATAGGTCTTGTAAAGATGGGCCTTCATTTTTGGATGCTATTAATTATATTTCTCGAATAATTTTTGCAGCAGAAATGTAGATAAATCATCCAAAATTTACGATTTACGGCTATTTATAAAAATTGAAAGTTAGAAATTAGTTATCACCTTTTCATTTATCTTTTGATCAGATATAAGCTTTTAATTAAGTGGCATTTTGAAAATTTAAATAAAAAATTTCACGGATGTTTTTAATAATTTTTAAATTCTTGGGTTTGCTTTTTTTAAAATAAAAAAAAATTTAAATTATCATACTATAATAAAAAGTATATAATTCAAAAGCTAAATGTATAAGCTTAAATTTAATACATAATATTTGTTTGTTGAACAGGGTCTATTTTAAAATCAGTTAGGTTCGTGATTTTCATTAAATCTTTTTGTTAACTTTTTACTTTTTTTTTTCCAGCTTAAATGAAATGATCACATGTATTCAATTATTGAGAGTCCTCCGCGTCGTCAACGTTAAGTTATGACTTTCCAAAAAAAACTCCGAGTTAAACAAATTAAAGCTCATTTTTATCACTTTAAAATTCGGCTGTCTCGAACACAATAAATTTAGTAAAAATTACCACAAACTTACTTAAAGTATCAACAAAAATTATATATTTTTATCTCTTAATTTTTTTTCCGAACATATTTTAAAAATAAAATAATTAAATTAATGAAAACATAACAAATCTATTGAATTTACAGCTTATATCAAATAAATTGCTACTAAAATTTAAAAAAATCAATATTTTTTTAATTGACAACAAATTAAGCATTCATCCAAATAGTAAATGACTTGAAGATTTTATTGATAAAAGTGAACATTTTAATGCAATCCGTCGATCAGACCAAATCAAGTGAAAGCGTATGACTCAATCCTGAAGACGAAACTCTTAATGATGCGGAATCATTTCCAAATCAAAAAGTCTTGCAAAAGTCTAACAAAAAGATAAGAAGCAAGAAAATAGAATTTAAACTACCTGAATTTTTTGATAATTTTTAGGGAAATGGAAGGGAATTTTTGAGGGTTAAAGAGCAAATAAGATGGGATTAGTCGATGTTATTATCGGTTCATGGGTCAGCTTTGAATTTGTATCAATTAAGATCGATACAAATTCAAAGAATCAGATGAGACTCATTCTAATCATCCCGAACAAATGGTTGTACAAACTAATTTTTTTTTTAAAGTTTTCTTTTAGTAAAAAGATTGATTAAATTGAAAAATTAAATTTTTTTGATATTTTTACTTTTTATGTTTTTACTTATTAAAAAAATTTACATTATATTAACTTTTTTATTGCTTTATTTTTTTTGGCGATTTTTATTAATTCTGTGGAATTTTTACTATTAAAAATTGTGCACTAAAATTAAGAGTCATAAAATTCTCTATAAAATTATGAATCGAACTAGCATTCGAAGTTTAATTACCATTCAGGGCAAAAAGGGATCTTGTCATTAAGCATGGATTCTTCAAGAGTATTGGACATGCTAAAAAATATTTTTTTTATTATTTCTGAAAACAAGATAAAATTTTATTCAAACTTTTAAATTTTTGTCGTTTTATCTAAATGAGATCACAACTTTTTTAAAATTGAAATTTGGATAGCCATTTTTGGTTACTAACTAATTTTATTATGTTACCAAAAATAAAAATACATTCAATCATGTTTATTCTTATTTTTATTATTATTTTAGAAGCATTCGTTAAATAATTCATAGCAGAATAAATTTATTATTTAATGGCATAGTAAATTTACTTACAAAACTTTCAAAAATTACAAAAATAAACTCTTTTTCATTAATTTAAATTGAAAAAATATAGCTAAATTCAACAATAAAATTAATTTTAATTAACAGATCAAATAGAATATTAATGATCAAATAAAATATCAATATTTTAATATTTATATATTTTCTATAGTCTATTCAAATTGAAATTTTTTTGCAATTTTAAATTTATTTTATTTAAATAATAAAAATTCTGTCATCGCTACTTGAATAATTTTGAATTTTTTTGAAAAATTTAAAGTTAACATACAATTTGAAAATAGCCTACCTACATAATTTTTAAGTAAGATTTTAAGTGTTTAGGGTTTCAGGAAACGATTAATGTTTGATTTTCTAGTTATGGCAAACTCCAACCCAAACTCTAAAAAATCGATCTGGATAGTATGTTTGGTTGGGTTACATTACAATGTTAAAAATTACAAAATAAATTATTTATTTTGAAATAAGTATGCGATGGAATTATTTAGGAAAAAAAATTTAGGTTTCTGTTTTTCTTTAAATTAAAATGGTTGAAATTGAATAAAATCTCAACTTTGGAGCTTAATATCTCCATTTAATTAATTTTTTTTCTTTTATTTCTTTATTTTATTAAAATTCGTCCTTTCACGGTTTGATTTTTGAACTATTTTTAGCGAGAAAAATCGATAAGGAAAGTCTGAAAAATAGTTAAGATCCCGTAGATAAGCAAGATTCCGTCGAAAAAAACTTTATCAATTAAATTTTTTCTATTTAATTAGGATAATAAACATTTTTTGTTTAATAAAAAATATTTTAAAAAGTTTATTTCATCATTTTTATTAAGATTCTTATCTTTTATTTTTTGATCATGTGATCATGATCATGAATTTCAAGTTGCCTTTTCCTAGGGAACTAGGGTTTTTGGTTAGGGGCATCTTAATAAAAAATTTTTTTTTAATGAAATCCAAATTAATAATAAACAAAAAAATTGGATTTTTATTTTATTTTTTTATTATTATTTCTATGTTCTGTTGATTGAAGTGAAGAGAATAATTTCATGTTTTGTTTATTAAAGAATTTTTTATTTTATAAACAATATAAAAGTTTTTGCTAAATTCTAATTAATCTTTGATAAAAAAAGTGGAATTTCTTATTAATTAGAAAATATACGATTAATTATGAATATACGAAAAATTTTAATAAAATTGTTTGAAAAATTCTTCGGCACATGTGCGTCCTCTTGAATTTACCGAAAGTTTCATTTCACTAATTTCTTTATCAATATCTTCCATAAACGAAATAATAAAATCCACTAATTTATGTCTGTACATCAACTCAGAATGAGTATTTGTTATTAAAAAACTAATGTCATAGTCCTTGAAAACACAAATCTTAAAGTAATTACTAAAAATGCTTAATTTAAATACTTTTATTGGTTTTCTTCTGAGGATAACAAAACTATCTGCTCTCATCATCATGAATCTCATGAACTTGTGACATAAAATCCGTTCTAAATCATCAGCCTGCAATCATGTAACATGTTTTAATAAATAATTTGAATAATTAAATAATATATTTTACTTTTTTAATGGCTATTGAAATGCGTATTGAATTTACCGAACCTTCGATCAACACTCGCTCATTCTCGTTTCGGCTAATCACTACTGGAGTAAGGAGAAGTTCTTTGCTCTTTCTAGTCCAATTTTAGAATAGAGTGGCAATGTTAAAAATGTGGTTTTTACCTCACTTCTACTTCTGGCTTGTTGTGTCTTTCAACTACTCTAGAATCAAAATTTTGAATGCACATAGATGCTTGAAGTGTCGCTCTAACTGCACTCAAATATGGCTTTAAAGTTGAAGTCATTATTGTGAGAAAAAAGCTATCTTAAATTAAAAAAATAAAAAAACAAAAAAAATAATTAGAAATTAAAAGAAAAATTCGTTTGGTTTTTGAAAATTATCAATTTTACTTTGAAAGCTAAAGATAAGTAAGAAGTCTTAAAATTTATGATTCTTTTTGAACGAAAAATAGTCATTTATAATAATTATGTGCATATACTTGCTTAAATTTCTAAACTAATTTGCCTAAAAATTATTAAATTTGCTAAAAAATATTCACTTTAGATCAGCATATAAACAGGTGATTTTCAAATTTTGTGAGGAAATTGTATTCTAAATATTCAATAAACACTAAGAAAATAATTATCCTAATTTTTTTTTGCAGAATTTGATCAAAATCTCACATTTTTCTAAGCATAATATTAAACAAAATTTTGATAAAGTATAAAAAACTAATTAGATTTATAATACCTTATTATTTCGTTAGATATAGAAATAGATCTGCTTAATTTTGACAAATTATTTTAAAAAGAGAAAATTAAAGAGAAATTTTTTATTAATTTTTAAATTGTTTTGAATATTTTATTTTATTTATTTATTTGTTTTATCTTTGTCGAGCTAAAGCTCTCGAACCCGGACTCTCCGTTGCAATAAGCTGTTGTTTTACCCTCTACACCACCACCTCTACAAATTGTAAAAGTGAACAAAGAAAAATTGGTTAAGATTTAAAGGGTAAACGTTCATAATAGAGAAAAAAAATTTTAGAGAATTTTTATTTTAGAGAAAAAAAATAGAGATAATTAAGTTAAGTGTCAATATTATAGAGAATTAATTTATTAGAGAAAAAAAATATAATAGAGAAAGTAAATTAGGGAATTTTTTTTAGAGAAAAAAACAGCGACAAAAATTAATCAATTAGCAAATTAGCAAAGCCACGAATAAATAAATCTAAATTGTTTTTATTATAATCCAAAACTTTTCGTTTTATCTTTTCTTCTTTTTTTTAGCTTTTAATGTCATTGACTTAAGGTTCACGAAATTCAAAACTTTAGTGCTATCTGAATTTCACATTTTTGACTCAAAATTCGTAATCTATGCCCTCGAAAACCCCAAAAAAAAATTTTTTTGAAGGGGTCAAAAAAAAAATTTTTTACACCCAGGGTTCCAAAGATAGCAAACCCTTTAAAAAGTTGTTGTTCTTTTAGACTCAAAATCTCAAAGATAAAACTTAAAAATACTAAAAAAGTATATATATTCTGAAACTACTTTAGGGACTGTTAAGTTATACCTTGCATCTGATTTTATTAGTGAATGCCACGATTCTACGTTATTATAAGTACGTGGCAAGTCACTTTTAACGCGCTCGTGCAAGTTCCATAGCTCAATGGGGAAACGAGGTTTTTTGCTCAATGGACATGACTTTTTTCCTCTCTTTTGTATATTCTCAATTTTTTGTCTTCTCTTTTGGTATTGGTTAATCATTTCAAATTTCTGAATCAAAAGTACAATTAAAACTAAGATTTGTTTAAATCGTGACTTACTTGAAAAAAATCGATTTTTTCATGTGTTAGAAAGATACAAGCTTGTTTTTCAGTGGTCAGAGTTTGGACTGATAGAATCAATTTTCCCGAGCATCGTTTAACTCTTATCCGTCCAAAATTGGGTCAAAAATGACCCAAGCAAAATTACATTGAATTTTTTCTATAAATAAAAAAACTTTTCATTCAACTTAATTGATTTCGATTGTTAATTGATTGTCTTTCCCTTTAGAAATAAAAACACCGAAAACTGATCTTATTTTTTTATTCAACACCATTGTTTAAAAAAAATTAAAAATACCGAAAACTGATATTACTTTAATTGTTTTATTCAGTGAAACTTTTTAAAAAATGAGAAAATACCGATAAATGATCTTATTTTTAACTTCGCTAAGTTGAATTAAAATGGCTAGAATAAGCTTATACCTTGATTAATCAATTAAAATTAACGGTTCATGGCTGGGTCTATAAAAACTAAGTTCTTAATTATATTATATTAAAATATTATATATAATTATATATATTATATATATTATATATAATTATATTAAAAAAAATTATTCAAAATTGTCGTTTGGCTTAGCAAGTTTGAAAAATCAAATTTAATTAATAGCGTCATCACGTGTTAAAAAACCGTTGAAAGTTGTGTGTTGGCAATGTCGCTCAACAAAACAAACCAAAACCGACGGTGGATATTTAAAAATTCGGTCAAGCTAAATCTGAAGAGGTTAGACAAACCGATTAGCCATAAGGTCTTATTTGGTTCACTGGATATCGTACTAAACCAGGTGGAAAATGATGCGATCACATCTGTCTACAATTTTTCTTCAAACAAAGTATGGATAATCGAGTTTAATGCTGCTTTTAATGTTACCCAAATCTTCGATCGTGAAATCAATATTAATGGAACCAATTTCAGACTTGAAGATGCAAATAAAGTCCCGGATCTCAGAAGGTATTGTACTTTTCGATTTCACTTCTTGCCCTCTGATTTCGAGAATCATAGACTTGAAACCTTCTTTAATGCTGTTCGAATTGATGGACTCAATATTGAACACATTACCGAAGAAAAATATAAAGATAGACCCGAGAGGAAAAATGGTGTCAGAAGAGTAAGAATATCATTTCCAAAAGAAGTTGAGAACATTATTGGAAGCTTGTCAGGCCCTACAATAATGTATGGTTTAAAGTGTCTTGTGTCAATTGTTGGACAAAAGCAGAAATGCTATTTTTGTGATGAAGAAGGGCACAACATAGCGAAATGCCCTGTCAAAGAAAAACTATGCGAAAAGTGTCATCAGAAAGGACACTTAACACAAAAATGCTCCATTGCTGAAAAGCTAAAGTCGCTTGAGAGGAAAAAGATTGACTACAATGATCTTTACATTGACCAAGAAGAAACCCAATCAATAATTGAAGCTGACCTAAAAGACAATGATGAAAATCTGATGCCAAAAACGCCTGGATATCAGCCATCAAATCTCAATGACGTAATGTCAGAAATTAGTCCTCAAGACCTCAAAACTTCAGTGTTGGAAGACAGTTTGGTAAGCCATTTAAACGATCTTCTACCAATAAGTCAGAGACCTGTCAATGTCCTCTCAAATGATCAGAATGAGAATGAAGCTTTTTTCCAAACAAAAAATCAAATCAAGAGATTTCCCGAATTTGATCCAAATGAAAAAGAGCTCACCGAAAATGAATCAAAGAAACCATTAGTTGTATTAGAAAATCAAAACGACAGTACCTTCGAGTCTGAATCAAACAGTTCAACAACTGAATGTTCAATTCAAGTAGATCAATCATCTAACGAAATTGGTCAGCAAACTGCCAGTCAAGAAAATTTAGAATGAACAAGAAGCTAAATAAATCAACTTTAAGAACAAAACCTCTTAATAAAACAAGGTTAGTAATTACACACTGGAAATGCTTCATTTACTTAGTAGGTTTCATCTCTTAGCCAATTTTTTAGCTCAAAAATGTCACGACATTGTTTTGCTCAATGAACTAAAGATAGATTTTAGTGAGACAAATATTTATCTTGATTTTCACAATTATCAATTCATAACAAAACCACGCATTAAGTATGGAGGAGAAGTAGCTATTTTAATTAAAGAAGGAATTGAATTTATACAAGATTTCTCTTATGAGGAATTCAATTCCGAACTCCTTTGTATAAAAATGAACTTAGGAAAGAATAATGAACTGTTTGTATTTAGTCTTTATAATCCACCTAATGTGCTTCTGAACTTTGAGTTTTTTAAAACAGTAAATAAAACATGTAGAAACTACATTTTAGGTGGTGATCTAAACGCTAGAACAAAGCAAATAGGCTGCGTAGGGGAAAATGAAAACGGGATAATATTAGAAAGAATAATCAACGAGCTAGACTTTTCAGTAATCAATGATAAGCATCCTACTTTCAATATTTTTAATAAGAATTACTTTGAAATTCTTGACCTTTTTTAGTTTCATCTTCATTGATTGACAAAATTACCGACTTTAGTGTCTTAAATAGTCAAGACATGACTAGTGACCATTTCCCAATCGAAGCATCGATTTCTATGGGCTATCAATTAGAAAATAAATCAGCAGCTAAAAGGCTTAACTATAAGAAAGCAAACCGGCAATTATTCAGCGAGATTTTAAATTCTCAAATAGTGAATGTCACAGAAAGTTCCCTCACAATAGATCAACTAAATGATAAAATAACAGAAAAAATTATTTCTGCTTCACATAAAAGCATTCCATATCTTTCTCAGAAAATCTACAAAACGAGTCTTCCGCCAAACATTGTTAATTTGATAAAAGAACGTAGGAAAGTAAGAAGAAATTACCAGAAAACTCGCTGTCAAAAGCTCAAGCAAAAATTTAATCAACTTACATCTGAGTTAAAGGCCTCTTTAAAAAAATTCTGGAATCAAAATTGGTTTGATTTTATTGAGAAGATGGGAAAAAACCCACTGACAAGTAGACCTTTTTGGAAAAAAATAAATAAATTTAGAACAAAAAAAGGATCAAATTTAATTCCTAAATTGATTTTAAATGAAAGGGAATTCAAAACTAATGAAGAAAAGGGAAAATGCTTTGGAGAACTCTTATCGTCAATATTTAGTCCTAATTCTGATTTAATTGATACTGAGAAAGATATCGAAATTCTAAATTCTAACTCTGTTTTCTTTAGGAATTATAACCAGTCTAATTTTAATGATCCAATATGTTTAAATGAATTAATTATGGCTTTAAAGAGATTAAAAAATGAAGCGGCATCAGGACCTGACCAAATTCATAATTTAATGTTAAAAAACTTACCTAGAAATTCATTAATAGAAATCATAGAACTTTTAATTTAACTCTTCGAGAAGGTAGAGTCCCGAAAGCGTGGAAAACATCTTACATTACTATGATTCAAAAAAAGGCCTCTAGTTTACACGATCCTTTAAATTATAGACCAATTAGTATAACGAGTTTTTTAGGAAAGCTACTGAAACGCATAGTATATTCAAGATTATACAATTTTTTAGAGCAAAATTCACTCCTTATCCAGGAGCAATCTGGATTTAGGAAACACCGGCGAACAGCAGATAATCTTTTCTTCTTTATTCAAAAAATTGTGGAATCATTTAATAGAAAAAAAAGAGTTTGCGGCCTTTTTTTGATATTTCTAAAGCCTTTGATAGGGTTTGGCATGAAGGTTTACTTTTTAAATTGATTAAAATAAATCCACCTCATTACTTGACTAACTGGATAAAATCCTTTTTAGACTCTAGGACATTTAAGGTAAAAGTGAATGACCATTTGAGCGAAGAATATCAAATAACTGCAGGTGTTCCTCAAGGCTCAGTAATTAGTCCTCTTTTATTTAGTATATACATTAATGACATCCCTAAAAGAAACAAAACAAATAATGAATACTCTCTGCTTTTTGCAGATGATCTAGTTACATTCTTCATTTATAACAAAAAAGGGAACCTAGAAAATAAGATCAATAAATACCTCAACGAATTAGAACAATGGCTTATTAAGTGGAAAATGAAGATATCGGTTGAAAAGTCGTGTTCATTAGTCTTTTCTAGGTACAAAAAGAGAGTGATAATCTTAACTTAAAAATTTATGGAAACAGAATAGAGAGACAAAAAGAAATCAAGTTTCTTGGTATTAAATTTGATTCTAAATTAAACTTTAATATACTGGTAGATGAAATTAAAGAGCGCTGCAATAAAAGGCTAAATATTATTAAGATATTGTCAAACAAAAAATGGGGTCTTAATCAGAGCACACTAGGAAATCTATATAAATCTTTAGTCGGATCAATTTTAGACTATTCTTTTCCTTGCTTGAATTCATTTTCAGAAAATAAAATCAATTAACTACAAGCAATTCAGAATACAGCAGTCAGATCTATTCTTAAGTTAAAATATGATACTCCCTCCAACATCGTACATCATGAGGCTTTTAATAAACTAAAATTACTAACAGTCTCGAATCGGCTTTTTGAATTGAGTGAGAGATATGTTGGGGCAGGACTGAGTCATTCTATTCCATTGGTTGTAAGACTGGTGAAGGAATACAAAGAAGGTTTCGAATCAAGATATATTGACTACCCAACTCCATTGTGTAATTGCTACCTTACTATTTCTTCTTTTTTTCCTGAAACTTGAACTATTTAAACATGAGCCACATGTAACAATCTTTTCCAATTTATATATTCTTAATTTTCATTTATTTAGCTTATTTACTTTTTTTTAATTCTTTTTTTTTTTTTTTTTTTTTTTTTTATCTTATTTGATTAACTTTAATTTTATTTTTATTTTATTTCATTTTTATTTTATTTTTTTAATTTTTAACTTATTCTGAAGGAGCTCTAGCTCGGTACAGAAAACAAATAAATAAATAAATAAATATATTCTTTAATGCTGTTCGAATTGATGGACTTAATATTGAACACATTACTGAAGAAAAATATAAAGATAGACCCGAGAGGGAAAATGGTGTCAGAAGAGTGAGAATATCATTCCCAAAAGAAGCTGAGAATATTATTGGAAGCTTGTCAGGTCCCACAATAATGTATGATTTAAAGTGTCTTGTGTTAATTGTTGGACAAAAGCAGAAATGCTATTTTTGTGATGATGAAGGACACAACTTAGCTAAATACCCTGTCAAAGAAACATTATGCGAAAATTGTCATCAGAAAGGACACTTGACAAAAAAATGCTCCATTGCCGAAAAGCTTAAATCGCTTGAAAGGAAAAAGATTGACTACAATGATCTTTACATCGACCAAGAAGAAAGGCAATCAATAATTGAAGCTGACCAAAAAGAAAATGATGAAAATGTAATGCCAAAAACACCTGGATATCAGCCAACAAATTTCAATGACGTAATATCCCAAATTAGCCCAAATGACCTTAAAACTCCAGTTTTAGAAGAAGCTTTGGTAAGTCGTTTAAAAGATTTACTACCACTATGCCAGTCACCTGTCAAAGTACGCTCAAATAATCAGAATGAGACTGAAAATTTTTTCCAAACCAAAAATCAAACCAAGAGATTTCCCGAATCTGATTCAAATGAAAAAGAGCTCACCGAAAATGAATCATTAGTTGTCTTAGAAAATGAAAACGACGATACCTTGGAGTCTGAATCAAATAGTTCAGCAACTGAATGTTCAATTTAAGTAGATCAATCATTTAACGAAATTGGTCAGCAAAATGCCAGTCAAAACAGCTTTGAAGAAAATTTAGAATGAACAAGAAGATAAATGAATCAACTTCAGGAACAAAACCTCTTAATAAAACAAGGTTAGTAATTACACACTGGAAATGCTTCATTTACTTAGTAGGTTTCATCTCTTAGCCAATTTTTTAGCTCAAAAATGTCACGACATTGTTTTGCTCAATGAACTAAAGATAGATTTTAGTGAGACAAATATTTATCTTGATTTTCACAATTATCAATTCATAACAAAACCACGCATTAAGTATGGAGGAGAAGTAGCTATTTTAATTAAAGAAGGAATTGAATTTATACAAGATTTCTCTTATGAGGAATTCAATTCCGAACTCCTTTGTATAAAAATGAACTTAGGAAAGAATAATGAATTGTTTATATTTAGTCTTTATAATCCACCCAATGTGCTTCTGAACTTTGAGTTTTTTAAAACAGTTAATAAAAAATGTATAAACTACATTTTAGGTGGTGATCTTAACGCCAGAAAAAAGCAAATAGGCTGCGTAGGGGAAAATGAAAACGGCATAATGTTGGAAAGAATAATAAATGAGTTAGACTTTTCAGTAATCAATGATAAGCGTCCTACTTTCAATATTTTTAATAGGAATTACTTTGAAATTCTTGATCTATTTTTAGTTTCATCTTCATTAATTGACAAAATTACCGACTTTTGTGTCCTAAATAGTCAAGACATGACTAGTGACCATTTCCCAATCGAAGCATCGATTTCTATGGGCTATCAATTAGAAAATAAATCAGCAGCTAAAAAGTTTAACTATAAGAAAGCAAACTGGCAATTATTCAGCGAGATTTAAAATTCTCAAATAGTGAATATCACTGAAAGTTCCCTCACAATAGATCAACTAAATGATAAAATTACAAAAAAAATTATTTCTACTTCACATAAAAGCATTCCATATCTTTCTCAGAAAATCTACAAAACGAGTCTTCCGCCAAACATTGTTAATTTGATAAAAGAACGTAGGAAAGTAAGAAGAAATTACCAGAAAACTCGCTGTCAAAAGCTCAAGCAAAAATTTAATCAACTTACATCTGAGTTAAAGGCCTCTTTAAAAAAATTCTGGAATCAAAATTGGTTTGATTTTATTGAGAAGATGGGAAAAAACCCACTGACAAGTAGACCATTCTGGAAAAAAATAAATAAATTTAGATCAAGAAAAGGATCAAATTTGATACCGGCGGCATCAGGTCCTGACCAAATTCATAATCTAATGTTTAAAAAACTTACCCAGAAATTCATTAATAGAAATAATAAAACTTTTTAATTTATCTCTTCGAGAAGGTAGAGTCCCTAAAGCATGGAAAACATCAAACATTACTTTGATTAAAAAAAAAGCCTCTTCTTTACAAGATCCTTTAAATTATAGACCAATTAGTACAACAAGTTGTTTAGGAAAGCTCCTGGAACGCATAGTATTTTCAAGATTATACAATTATTTGGAAAAAAATTCACTCCTTATCCAGGAGCAATCTGGATTTAGGAAACACCGGCGAACAGCAGATAATCTTTTCTTCTTTATTCAAAAAATTGTGGAATCATTTAATAGAAAAAAAAGAGTTTGCGGCCTTTTTTTGATATTTCTAAAGCCTTTGATAGGGTTTGGCATGAAGGTTTACTTTTTAAATTGATTAAAATAAATCCACCTCATTACTTGACTAACTGGATAAAATCCTTTTTAGACTCTAGGACATTTAAGGTAAAAGTGAATGATCATCTGAGCGAAGAATATAAAATAACTGCAGGTGTTCCTCAAGGCTCAATAATTAGTCCTCTTTTATTTAGTATGTATATTAATGACATCCCAAAAAGAAACAAAACAAATAATGAATACTCTCTGCTTTTCGCAGATGATCTAGTTACGTTCTTCATTTACAACAAAAAGGGGAACCTTGAAAATAAGATAAATAAATACATCAACGAACTAGAACAATGGCTTATTAAATGAAAAATGAAGATATCAATTGAAAAGTTGTGTTCAGTAGTCTTTTCTAGGTACAAAAAAGAAAGTGATAATCGAAACTTAAAAATTTATGGAAACAGAATAGTGAGCCAAAATGAAATCGAGTTTCTTGGTATTAAATTTGATTCTAAGTTAAACTTTAATATACTAGTTGACGAAATTAAAGAACGCTGCAACAAAAGGCTAAATATTATTAAGATATTGTCAAACAAAAAATGGGGTCTCAATCAAAACACACTAGGAAATTTTTATAAATCTTTAGTCGGATCTATTTTAGACTATTCTTTTCCTTGCTTGAATTCATCTTTAGAAAATAAAATCAATTAACTACAAGCAATTCAGAATACAGCAGTCAGATCTATCCTTAAGTTAAAATATGATACTCCCTTTAACATGGTGCATCATGAAGCTTTTAATAAACTTAAATTACTAACAGTCTCGAATCGTCTTTTTGAGTTGAGTGAGAAATATGTTGGGACAGGACTGAGTCATTCTATTCCATTGGTTGTCAGACTTGTGGAGGAATACAAAGAAGGTTTCGAATCAAGATATATTGAATACCCCACTCCATTGTGTAATTGCTACCTTACTATTTCTTCTTTTTTTCCTGAAACTTGAACTATTTAAACATGTGCCACATGTAACAATCTTTTCCAATTTATGTCTTTTCAACTTTCATTTTTTTAGATTATTTGCTCTATTTTGATTCTTTTTTTTTTTTTATCTAATTTTATTAACTTTAATTTTATTTTATTTTTTTATTTTATTTTTAACTTATTCTGAAGGAGTCCTAGCTCGGTACAGAAAACAAATAAATGAATAAATAATATATTAGAAGTATTAAAAAAATGAGTTTTTATAATATGAATACATCTAACTATTCATCTGAATAGGTAGATGCTGAGGATCAAGTAAGCGATGACGAGTTTGATTATGTTCAATTTGGAATTTTTTTACATAACGTTATTTTTTCTATATTGGACGGATAAGAGTTAAACACTGGTAATGCATTACAGATAAAACAAAGGAAAGACTTAATCAAGCTTCTCAAGGTGAAGTGGAACGTCAATTTTATGAGATTATGATTAATAAAATCTTTGAGGAGAGCCATAGTCTCTAGGAAATTTCAAAAGAACTGGTTAAAGAAAAGGAAGCAATAACGTAAAAATCAAGAATATCTATTCTGTACAGGCTTTCGTAGGCTAAATGAACTCACTATCAAAAACTCGTATCCACTGCCACGAATCGACGACGCTGATGATGCTTTAAGAGATTCTTATGTCTTTAACACAGCATGCTACAAAGGGCGATTTAATCAGGTACAAGAGAAAACAGCCAACATTGCAAACCACTGTATCAATTTATAATAATGCATTTTGATCTGTGCAACACACCACCAACTTTCAAGATGGTAATGGACACAGCTTTTAGGAATTTATTTTAGAGGTATTGTCAGGTATACCTTGACCATGATATTGTGTATTCAATTAGTTTCAACTATCTGAACCCTAAACCCTGACAAAAAATGAATTAAAAAAAACCTTAAATGTTTAACTTACGCACTAGTCTAGTATGAGTAAAGTCAGCTATTTTGAGTATCAATTCTTGATTTTCAAGCCCGACCCAGCAAAAAAAGGTGCATTGCATAAATGATTAATGCATGGGTAATTATCAAAGGCAACACATTAAATTAGATGCAAATTATGTTATTCTAATAGGAAATCATTTGGTTTAGATAAAGAGAATATTAAACTCGTAGGTATAGGCAAAATTGACGAGATCGAAGAATCTTTTTACGCTCGGACAAAGCCTAATAAAAGGAAAAATTCAAAAAGGGCTCAAGTTTGGGTCTTCGGTCTTGTGAGAGAAGCGAGAGATAGTAGATGTTTTATGATTGTTCTAGACCGTGAAGCTACAACTTTGTTAAATATTATATGTAGTAAACGTAAGTCTGGCTCAATTATATGCTCTGATTTCTGTTTTTCATATAATAAGATCCACAAACTAATGTATGATGCTACAACAATAACTGCACTCCTGAAAGTAAAAGTGCTTTCGAATTAATGCTGAAAGAGTTAGGTAAAACTTTAAACCTGGTCAAATGTAAATTTATTTCAATTTTTTTTACAATGTTTGAGATTTTTTCAATAAATTTAGGATTATGGAATTTGACAAGTCCGAACAAGAAATTTTCGACATAGATTTTCAGTCTGGATCAGAAACTGGTTGGACCGTCTTGGTGATCTTGTTGAGCATGAGTTAGAAAAAGAAGAATCAGAAATTGAAGAATTGGTAGATGAAGAATTTACAGAGCAAAGGCTAGAAGAACAAGAACATACTACCTATTCTAATACTTTATGCGATGCAAATGAGGAAATTTCGGATGAGAACGAGTTAAACAGAGGCTTTGGAAGAAATTGAAGAACCAAAAAAAGTTGAAGATAAGATCGAACAATTAAATAAAAAATTACAATATTTGCCTTGCGATGCCAAAAAGAAATCGGTTTTATGTGAGATAAATCATTAAAACAACCAAAAAGTTCATATGACCAAAAGTAAAAAATAAATATGATACCAAGCACCAAAAATACCAATAGAATGTAAATTTTGTGGTAAATTTATGAATGGTGAAAGGGAAATACAAATTCATTTGGCAAGAAAACATATAAAAATTAAATATTTTTGTCTTAAAATTAATTTAATAATTTAAAGACTTGTACTCAGAAAATTTTTTTTTTTTAGTTAACACTGATTTATTAATTATGTCATATAATATTACAGATAACGAAATCTTTAGATAACAAAATTTGTTATCATCTTGATAACATAATCGGTTGACCAACATCTTATGTTTTCAATTGATAACACTACCAGGGAGTCCCAAGCGAAAAATTTATTCAATCAATTAAAATTTACTGAAAAAAATGATTTGAAGCAAGTGGGCAGATGACACAAAAGAAGTGATTTTTTAAGCAGTTCATGTAAAAACATTTAGTTGGTCATGCAATCTTCAAATAAGGCAACAAAGGCTTTATTAAAGAATTAAATTTTTTCTTTTAAAATAAAAATTATAAAAAAAAAAATCTAAAATTAATAGATGTTACTCTAAATCAAATATTTGAATCAAATATTTTATTGATCATTTTATATTAAACATTGATCGAAATTCTATTCTACTAATTAGATATTTAAAACATTAATTTTACCCATCTTATTTATAATTAGCTTGAAAAAACAAAAATATGCGTATCAAGGAATAATCTTTTTGATCTATTCTTTGTGGATTCTTAACTTTTTTTTTAGTCTCTTTCTATTTTCTTTTTGTAGTCACATAAGAATTTTTTATCTAATTCAATATTTTAGATTTTTTTTCCAATAGTTGATTTACCCAATTCGAACCTGTTCTGTTGCCAACCAAAACTAACTGTTCAGTTCCAACAACCGACCGAGCCTGTTCAATTAAATTCAAACAAATCTGATCGGAAACTTAACTTAACAAGAATACCTGATATGAATTAATAGTTAAAAAGTATTAGCCATTTCTGATTTTTATTTTTTAATTAGCAGTGTTACCCAAAATCAACTTTAAACAATATATAATTAAGAGTAATTACCTATGATATTTAAAAATTTATAATTAATAATATTTTATTAAATTAAAAGCTGAAAGAAATAGTAATTTGTAATTAATTTAATCGGTATAGTATTAAATAGCTAAAAATTTAATTTATTTAATTATCCATTTCTGTACGAACTTTTAATTTTCAGTTCATTCGAAAAAAAAATTACTAAAAATAATTGCAAGAGTACTTAGACTTCTTTGAGCCATCAAATTTTTAAAAACGAATGCATTGGCGTAATTCAACAAGATTAGCCATAGAATTTGGCAAAAATGATAGCAAATTAGAAATGCCAGGTGGAATAGAGTATTTTCTCAAATATTTGGAAGAAACACTTCCTTATACTTTGTTTAATGTAATTGGGTTACTAGTTGGATCTTTTGGTATATCAAATCGAAAATTTTCGGTTATCCCTAAAGGATGTAGGACAATTTGGATAGAACTCCCAGAAATGAACTTTTTG
Organism: Brachionus manjavacas; assembly: GCA_019054805.1. Lineage (NCBI taxonomy): Eukaryota > Metazoa > Rotifera > Eurotatoria > Ploima > Brachionidae > Brachionus > Brachionus manjavacas. The sequence goes on along the minus strand of JAHQIY010000033.1, from coordinate 330,973 downwards.
AGATATCTTCTTGTAGATCTCATAATTAGATACTCTGAATAGATAGTTCAGTAAATGTGGCATCTTAAAGATTCAAAGAATTACGCTTTTTTAATTTACATTCTGAAATAAAATATATTGATCATTTTTTGAGCTAGAGACTTCAAATTTTCACCAAAAAACTTAAAATTAAATGAGGAATTTGAATTTTTTTTGAAAATTTTGATATTTGCTTTTATATCAATCAAAAATCATAGAATATGTTTTTGAGATAAAGAGAAAAGAGTGTCTTTAAGGGCTTAAAGGTTGAAAGTGCATTTGGTAAAAAAAGACAATTTTAAATCAATTTTAAATAAAGAGAGTTTTTTAATTTTTTAATATTCATCTTAATTTTTTTATCCTTATATACTTGAATCTTTGTAAATAAATGCATTTTATTTTTAGATTTTTGTTTCTTTATTTTAGAATGAAGTAGTAGATAAGAATCCGAAATTAAGCATGTTCCGGTTCCTTTAATTAAGTTTTTTAGGGTAAAAAAAATTTCCTGTCTTTTAGTCTTTGATTCCAAAACTAAGGGATAACCAAATTTTTTTATAGAAAAAAAAAATTTTATTTTAAGGAAACATCTTGATAATGGGAGCAATTTTACTAACCAAAGAACTTCAAAATGACACAGGCATTTTAATATTCAATTTATCGCTAGCTGAACTTCTAATCACTGGTTTTGTCAATTTTTTCACCATATTGGGTAATTTCAAAAAAAATTGTTACCTGATTAATTTTAAGTTCTAAAAGGAGTCTTTGTCGGCAAAAATTTTTTTGACCTTATGAGCGCTCTATGTGATTTTATTGGAGCTATTTGTTTAATAGCTTGTGTCACATCGTTAATGAACATTGGATTTTTAGCCATTAATAGGTAAATTTTTATTAAAATTTATGAATTTTAATTATTCTCATTTTTTTGAAAGATATTTAATAATTTGCCACAACAAATTATATCACAAATTGTTTACACATAAAAAAACAATTGTTTATTGCGTCATAAATTGGCTTATCGGAATACTTGTTGATTTGCCAAACTTCACTGGTTGGGGTGGACACTATTATGATTCAAAGACAATTAGCTGCATTTGGAATCGTCTTAAAAGTCATTCGTATAGTATATTTTTTCCAACAACAAGCATTATAATTCCATGTGCATGCATTTTGATGTGCTACATAAAAATATTTGTTTTTGCTAAAAATTCACGAAATAAAGTGATGAGTTTATCAAAAAATGGGAAAAAAAAAGGATTTGGTAGATCTATAAAACTAGCAAAGGGTTTATTCGGATCTTTTATACTTTTCACTGCTTGTTGGCTTCCATATGGACTAATTGTAATGATTGATATCAAGGACCAACTTCCTCGGTCTGGACATATGTTTTCTCTTGCAATCGCTCATTTCAATTCAACATTAAATCCGATTTTTTTCGGGGCATCAAATAAAAACTTCAAGAAAGGATATAAGAAATTCATAGAATTTATCTTAAATAAGCTGAAATTAAAAAAATTTCACAATTCTGAGAATAGTGGTGCGTATACCTCACGAATAGCAAAAATTCATGAAAAGTCATTTTAAATTCATTTTGGATAATTTCTTAATAAAATAAGTTTAATGGATTTAAAGAAATTTTTATTTTTTCAATATTTTCTTCCAAATTATATTGTTTACAAATAAAAAATATGAATTATTTTTGTTCCTTCTTTAAGTTTTTTGATCAAAAACAACGATTATCAGAAAATTTTAAAATTTTTCAATGTTCTTGTTAGCCTAAAATTCTTTGAATTTGATTTTTTGTTGATTGTTCAATAATTTATAAAGAAAAGATTAAACTGAAGCATTACTCGATCACATTTTTTTAATTAATTAATAAATTAAATAATAATGGATTATTTATCAATAGTTTTAGTGTAAAGCAAACTATCGCAGAGTAGATTCAGCAAATTTTTAGCTTAAATTACTATGCAAATTTATTTCTGTTAGAGTGAAAGTATATTATATTAAGTCCAATGGATTTTTGAAGTACCATTCCATGCAGCCATAATCAGATTCACATGAATTTTTGCCGTTCCATGTAGTTTTATGGTGGCCACATTTAACATGACACTTCAAAAGACATTGAATTATTTTGAATTGAATTATTATTAGTGTAGGCATCCGTATTTTTTAAATTTTGTCTTCTTAATCATTAGTCATGGTTTTTTTTTCTATAAAATTTTTTAAGTCAGTATTTATTTTAATAATAAATCTAGTAGCAAAAAAAATTAAAATGTAGTTTAAAAAAATATTAGAAAAATTGAAATTATTTATTTTTAGCAAGAAAAATTCCTGAATTTTCAAAAGTAAAATTTTAAAAATTCACACTCAGAAACATTGTTTTGTTTGCTTCGATTTGCCGGTAGTTCGAATCAGACCATCTCAATTGGGTTTGAAGTTTTAGAGAAAATATGCGATTATCAACGATCACTTACAATAGAATGACGCAATCGATCAAAAAAGACAAAAAAAAACTTTTTCAATTATAATTGTTTAGTTTGTGTATTAGTTAAGTTTAGTTTTTAGTTTAAAAAGTTATTTTTAATTATCTATTTAAATTTTAGTAGCTTCTACTATAACTTAGGTGTCAATTTTAAATGAAATTAATAAATTGAATATAAAATTAATTGTCAGTTAATAAAAAAAATAGTATTCTTTTATATTTTTTATTGAAGAATCAAAAAATTTATCTTTATTTACAGTGGTGTTCCGGATTTAGTAATTTACGATAATTTACGTAAAAAATAGTAAATTTACCGAATTTTACGTAAAATATTGTAAATTTACGTAAATTTACAAAAGTAAAAAAACGTAAATTTACCAGTTTTTACGTAAAAATTGGTAAATTTCGAACATTTTACGTAAATTAGTGTAAAAAAAAAAATGTCCAAAAAATTGAAATAATTTGGCACTTTTTAAAAAAAATTGAATTTTTTTTATCCTTCAACATTTATTTTCAAAATTATGAATAAAAAAAAATTTACCATAATTTACGTAAATTTTGGTAAAATGTAATAATCTTAATGGTAAAAAATAGTAAAAAATGGTGAAAAATTTAGATTAATTAAAGGAATATTTATTAACAAAAAATAACTTGATTAAATTGTTATTAAACATATCCAATTGAATAGATTAACATTTTATTTTTTTGATTTATCCATTTTGATTGAAAACTTTTTATTTACATTTTTTAAATATAAAAAAAATATCTTGAATAGTTTTAATGCTTTTTAATTGTTTGACCAACCTCCTTGATTTTCTATTACTTTAATTATTGTCTAGATTTTAATTTAAATTAATTACAATTTTATTTTTATATTTTCAATTTTAACCTTTTTTAAATGTTTATCCATTTTGATTGAATTAGATGCCCTTTAAGAAAATTTAATACAAGCATATATTTCGAACTAGTACATAAAAAAGATTTTGAAAGAAAAACGTGATACCATTAAAAAAAGAGCATTAAATTGAAAATATAAAAATAAAATATTTTTGTTTTATTCAATTTTTTGTTAATTTCAAAAAACACCTACTATAATAAAATGATAGAAAAATTAAACTTTATCGATTGGAGCTTATTGTTCGAAGGAAAGTCGGTCAATGACTGTTATGATATTTTCCAGCATGAATACGATAGACTTTGTCATCTATGAATACCTAAATCCTGCTCAAAACGAAAGTCAAAAAACCAACCGTGGCTAGACTCGCTACAAACAGCTCTAAGGGCGAAACATAGTAATTTTTACTCAAATAAATACCGATAAAGTGCAGAATCTTGAAGCGAATTCAATAGGCTATGCTCAAATGTCAATAAGCAGGTTAAAAGATCTCTACGAATACCAAAAAAAAATAGTTGAGCGAGCAAAAATCTCCGCAAAGATTCTATTTTCATATGTCTAGCAAAAACAAAATATTAATCCAGAGCTTAGACTTCTTAAAACCAAACTTGATGAAACCACTACAGACAAATATGACATAGCAAATGACCTAAACCACCAGTTTTAATCAGTTTTTGTACAAGAACTTTCAGATTCTCTTCCAATTTTTAGTGTCCTCACTAAAAATCAACTCGAAGATGATCGGCTGCTTAATCGGCTCACCGACGAGAAGATTTTTAACCCGCTTAGTAGCCTCAATCCACATAAAGCAGTCGGATATGACGGCATCAGCCCTTTAGTTCTAAAAAACGCAGTCTCTGGCTTTGTTACCCCTCTAAAACACCTTTCTGCTCTAAGCTATGATTCCGGAGCAGTCCCGGACCAGTGGTTATTAGCTAACATATCGCCTATACATAAAGGTTGTTCAAAAACTGAACCGTCAAATTACATGCCTGTTTCATTAACATCTATCATGTGTAAAATCTTAGAAACGCTAATAAGAGATACGCTTGCCGAGTACATAACAACATCTTGATTAATAAAAATCAGCATGGTTTTGTTGAAAAAAAGTGCTGCACTTTAGTTTTTAAATTGCATATTATTGTTATTTAAAAAAATTATGCCCGGAAAAAAAATGCATAAATTGAAAATTAAAATAAAATATAAAAGAACAGTTTATGTGTCAATAATGAATAAGTTTGCTTCATTTAAAAGGGATTATTTTAGAAACGCATACTTTTGATTAAAATACTTAGAATTTGATAATATAAAGGAAAATTAAATAGAAAATAATAAAAGAGAAACCCCTTAATAAACCACCTATCATATCATATTAAATTTTTTGGGTAAAAATTGAGAGCCCAAACAATAAAAAATTATCAAACAAATTTTATTATAAAACATTTTAAAGGTTATTAAAATTGTCATTAAAAACGGTGGTAGTTGGTCGAATTCATAGAAAAAAATAAATAATATTATTCATTAATAAGTAAAAATACTAAATTTTTGAACCACCAAAATTCAGGCATAACCAACATCACTAGAGAAAAAAATAAAAATCAAATAATTTATTTGTTTCCTATTTAAACGAATGAGTGACTTTATTTTTTTTCTATCAAAATTTTTGATACGAAATACATCTGTAAGTTCTCTAAAACTTTAAGCCGAAAAGTAGATTAAAAGAACATATATATTGGTATAATGCTTTATTTTTTTAATTAACAAAGATGGTCGGTAAAAATCATTGCAAAATTATAAATTGTCTGAAGTATTTGTTCTCAGAACAATAGTTATATATATTTTGATTGGAATAAATTTTTTTCAACAATTTTGAAGCATTTAAAAGATAAATTGTAAATAGAATATTTTTTGAATACATAATTTTTAAACTTTTTTAAACGAGACAATAGTTGCTTAATAAAGAAAAGAAAAACACTATTAAAATAGATACATTGCTTGAAGTCATATTTTCTCTTTATCTTTCAATTGTGAAAGTATAGAATTTAACTTTTTAAACTTATATTTTTTTTATTTAATTTTGCGAAAAATAAAGTTTTAAAATACAACGTTTTGATTCACAAAAATTTACAGTGATTTGAAAATTGCGATGAACAAAATGCTTGAAAGACTCAATGCTAGTAGACAATTATCGAATTGTTTTGTCTTTTAGTAATCAAACCAGTTCTGGGAACAGCAACTTTGATACTTGGATGAAAAAATAAAATAAATGAACTAGGTTTATGTAATTAAAATAATATACGTTTTAATCATTATTATATCATTCATTATTACATGAGTTACATATAGGGTAATTCAATTCAGAAAAAAAATTTAAAATGAATTAACTTTTAAAAAATCAGGAGACAAATTAGCTTGTAAAATTAAAAGGGTCGACATTAAATGAAGCCTCGGACTGAGCTTATAACAGCCTAAAAGCAGAAAAGCCAATTTAATTTAATTACAGTTTATTAATTAAAATCATGTAAATTAAAAATTGTTGATAACTTAATCTCGAAAATTCAAAATTTGCTCATTTAAAATAAGAAAAATTCAAATTTTATGTTTAAGATCAATTTTTGATGCTCAAAATGATCATACAAGTTTTGATTATGAAATATGAAATTAATTTTTATTTCTTAATATAATTAATGTAAGTGTAAATTTTTGAATTAACATACTTTGTTAAATCTAAAGGTAAAATATTCAAAATACGACAGAAAATTGCTCTCTTAAAATAGCATCGTTTAGATGGTGTAGGTTTGAAATGTGCATTTTGATATTGCCTTCTTATTTTACTTAGTATATCTAGTCCAAAAATTTTTCACTGCATTAATTCTATTTAAAAATATCAGTTTATTTTATAGTTCACTTTAAAACTTTATTTGATCATTTTGAGCATCAAAAATTGATCTTATACTTCAAAATGCTATTTGATTTTACTATTTTATAAAAATTCATTTCATTTTGTAAATAAAATTTTTTTATTTTCTCTACTATTTTCTCTACTATTTTCTCTACTATTTTCTCTACTATTTTCTCTACTATTTTCTCTACTATTTTTACCTTTTTTTCCTAAAATTACTAAAATTAAAAATTTCAAGCATCAGTTTCAATCAAAAAAGAAGTAAAAAGAATTTCAATTTATATTTTTTACCAAATTTATCTAATTGAATTAAAATTATTTTAAATATCGATATTTCAACTTAAAATGTTTTTTGTTGCTACAATATTTTACAGGATATTTGGTAGAATATTGTTTATTCACCACTTTCAAAATCAAAATTTAAAAAAGATTCAAATTCTTTGTATCAAAACAGGACTGTACTACTGTATACTATTAATTTTGAAAAAAATTACCTTAATTTTTTTATAGCCTTAGTGTAAATTAGAACGATTCACTACACCAATTTTTAAAAGCAGTCTCACTCATGCTTTAAAGCAAGCTCGTTTATTTTAAAAAATATATGCAACCCCTCATTGCGATTTGTAGGCGTCCTCTTCAAAATACTAGAAAATTTATGATTTTTCAATAAATTGTCTTTCCAAAATATTCAGAACGATTTTAAATCAATTTAAAAAAGTAAAAAAACTGGTCACAAAGCATTTATTAAGTAATAAATATCTTTATGAGATAAATTAATCAAATTTTATTTCGCTTAAGTGTATTAGCATTAAAATCTCAATTCAAAATTATTAGAAAATATTCTTCCTTTATTTTTGAAAATATTTCGAAATCAAAAATGCGTACTCAATTTGAAAATATTTTTAAAGTCTATGATAATTTTTGAGACACTTCAGAAAAGCTCTTAATTTTTGAATGGTTGAAGCAATCTTCTATCATTTTTGAAACATTTCCCTAATAGCGAATTCATTTTTGGAATATTTTTAAAAATCTGCAATAATTGAGGAACGAAATCCAAAATGCGCACTCAATTTGAAGATATTTTTAAAGTCTATGATAATTTTTGAGACACTTCAGAATAGCTCTTTCTTTTTGAATGGTTGAAGCAATCTTCTATCATTTTTGAAACATTTCCTATAAGGGCATTCAATTTTGGAACTTTTTTAAAAATCTGATTTAAAAAAGGAATTTTTTTTATAATCTGCAATAATTAAGGAACGAAATCAAAAATGCGCACTCAATTTGAAAATATTTCTAAGGTCTATGATAATTTTTTAAAAAATTTTAAAACATTAGGAATGGAATTAATTAAAAAGAAAACCTAAAAATTTTAATTGGAAAGGCATTTTTATTCTTTAAATATTAGTTAATTATCTAAAAAGCCAATAAATTGAACTTATATCATTTATTATTATTTATTCAAAATATTTGAATAAATGTTTCAAATAGCCTAAAAAAATACTTTTTATAAAATAAAATTAGTGCTGAGACAATTGATCATTGTTTTTCTCAAGCAGCTATTTTTCTTTAACTGATTCACCATTTAGCAATGATTTCTTGTTCGATGCTATGCGCTTCATGTATGATTGAACATAAAAATTAATAAAAAATCCAGTTATAATCATGCCATATATCAAGTAGGACAATGAAAAAGCTTTTGGAAATGAGCATTCAGCATAAAAGTTAACAAATGAGTGGGTCATTACTGCAAAAAATTGCAACTAAAGTTGAGAAAGTTTAGTTTGGAAATTTAGGCAAGTATTTCGTTACCAATTGCAGCTGAGTTATGTATCTTTTCCACCATAGGTACTTTTGAACAGCTGGTCCCAAAGCTGAGAGACCATAGTAGGCATACATCACCGAATGAACAAATGAGTTTAACATGCACAAAAAGAAAGCTTCATAACGGTGACAAAAAATGTTAAAGAAAAAGTTGAATTTGCTTCTAAAAAATTTACTTTGACCCCCTCCGACATATTTGAGGCCAATCCAAGCATAAGGAAACATAGTGAAATGGTGGAAAACATGTAAAAATGTTATTTGATTTGTCTTTTTGCGAAACGCAAAACACATCTAGATAAAAATTAAATTGTGAGTCTTGGCCGGTTTCAAATTAATTTACTGTGTCCACAAAATCGATTAATTTAGATATGTAGTAAAACCACAAAACTGAAACCATCTTAAATAAGTATATTTTGCAAATAACAAGACAAAAATTTTAGCTTACTCTTTTGGCGAGCGGGTCGTCTGAGTAATCGACTGTTTGGCACACATAGCTATAGTTGCTTTTGTACGAGACAATCAACAGCTTCAAATTAGTAGGCTTAGCTTGAAAGGAAAAAGGAATGCAAATTTTTGAGCAAATTTTACCTCAGCAAAAATATAAAATGATCCAATAACTTGCAAAAAATTGTAAAATACCAAGAACCATTTTAAGTTAAGGGGCTTGCGATTTTCCATATATTTATTGATTAATGGAATTGATATCAAGTAGGCAATCATGTACAAAATTGTTTTGACCGGAGTGGCCATCAGCATCCAATTGCGCACTCTGGGGTCTAGTTTTACAAAAGTCTAATTCACAAATTTACCAGACATCAGTTCATATTTACCGCCTTGATTCAGATAGTACTGGTACACTTCTATCAAAGACATGTTCTGCTCTATCATTGTGAATAAAATGAACCCTGTGAAACAAAATTTCTTTAGATTTTGGTTTACTAAATTGGAAAATTAAAATATAAAAATGTTAATGATTCTTAGAAATAAAATAAAAACCATAACCATTTCCACAACAACATGAAAATAATTCTCGAATATATATTGCATTTTTAAGGTAAGATGTTATAGAAAAAAATTCGAAAAATTTGCATCTGATACACATTGACAAATAGAAAAATACATGGTAAATTTTTTATTAGTAATATTTGATGATGAATTATAAAAACATTTGATAAATAAAAAAAAAAGAAAGAAAATCATTGTGCGATTTAATAGCATTGTTTGAAGCTTGGAGATATAAATTAAGTACAATTTATGAATTATCTTTATTTTTTTGAAAAGAGCAAAGTCTAAGCACATTTGAAAGCTTTCTCCAAAAATGCATCCAAATTATAATACCGGAATGGTGAAAAAGACTCGAGGAGCTTGAGTTTGATTAGCATAATCAAGAGCCGCTGAGTGCTAAAGTTCAACTCAATTTTCTTCAAATTTCATTCAAGAGAATGTTGTTGTTTTTTTATCAAAAAATGAATAAATTAGATTTAAAGTTGAATTATAATTTGCTAAAATTATTCTATAGTAAAAATTCTGCTTTATCACGTTAAATGAAAAAGCAGACTTGCAATTGCAAAATTCAATTTAGTTGCTTACACAGTCAAAAAAAATAATCTACCATGTGCTTTTGATAAAGAAATAAATATATTTGAACAATCAAAGATTTCAAGGATTAGAAAACTTCTCCTTCTTGAATCAATTGAAGTACAGAGACCGTGTCTATCTTGCAAGCTTGACTTGATCTCTACAACACATCGAGCTCTCTCTTGCAAGCTTTTCTCGCTATTTTTTTCAACTCATTGAAGACACTAAACTAGAAATCTGTGTATGTCAACACCCGTTTATTAACAGTTTCTCTCATTATATAAACTGTGAATTAGAAAGCATTAATTGTGTGTGGTTTCATTTGGAGCAATCCCCGTTATTAGCTTAAGAGATAGTAATCTGTAGCCGAGTCCGTACTCTATCTAAATTTGAAAAGCATTTTAAACCATTTTTGTACCAGTTTAAATTAACAACATTTAAATCCAATCCGTCATGGACCAAAACACCATTCAAATGATGAAGCTCTTTCAAGAAAATGTCAAAAAGGTTCTTTTTTTTACTTGAAAATTTCTTAAAATTTAAAATTGAATCTTTAAAATAAATTTTTGAAGCGAAGAAGTGAAACAGAAAAATAGGTCTGTGCTGATAAGCATAGATCAATCTGTTTTGCAAAAATTCGAACATAATTTTCAGAATTATAACCTGATTAACGCCTTTCTAAACTAAAAGGATATTACCAACACAAACAGTGTTATCAAATTAGTGCAAGAAAAGCTCAAAGACTGTGATTTAAACTTGAATTTTTTAAAGCAAATTTCCAAAGAACTGAACATTGACTTTGCGAACATCGAGTCAAAATTGAACTCACTGGAATCAAAAAATAGTGCCTGCGGAATTAGTCGCGAGAATTCGCTACAAAATTTGGCTCACGCATTCAGCGACTACTGCTTCAATGAGGCACTCCAAATAAAGCTACCTGGCAAAGGTAGCGAAATGGAAGACTTAGAGAACTCTTACATTAACGTGACTATCAACCAAGATGGAACTCTAAGAGAAGAGACTAATTGGGCAAAGCGATCGTCAATTTCAAGTACTGGCTCAACAAACACAATTTCAAGTGAAGAGAACTCAAACGATGCTGATTACGGAACGACACCAAGTCGCGTCCTTGATGACTATGCCGAGATGAACAATAACTTAATTAAAATGCTTTTGCAAAATGCTAAATTACCTAATGGTAATTGACACGCTCAATTGTAAATAGTGAAAAAGCATTAGCCCTTTTTTTTCTACATCACATTTTCTAAAATAAGATCCAAAAATAAAAAAAGCAATTTTTATCCGACCAACTCTGATTTCTTAGAACATTTTTTTTCAGACATTTTTTACAATTTTTAAAAAATTTTTGTACAACAAAAAAACAATTGAGTTAAATTGCTCTTCCATTAAATTTTGTACTTTTCTAAATTTTTTATGCGACTTTTTAAAAGCTATTAATTCCATCAAAGTAAACAATGGCTCATTTTCTTATTTTGTGTATTTTTAAAGTCAATTAAACGATCTTCAAAAATACCAATTGACTCTTTTATAATGGATTTTGCACTTTTTTTCTTTAGATATTTACCGAATAAAACGTTTTTAAAAGATTTTAAAAATAAAGTTTTGATAAATTTCTTTTATTCAAAGATTAGATAAATAGCAACATTCATTCGACATTATTTAGCAAATAAAACAAATGAGACTGTAAATTGATTAAGGAATATCAAAGATATGATATAAGGAAATTGAAAGGAAAATTTTATTTCTATTGACATCCAAACTTTAAGATAAGCATTTTTATAAGAGTTCTAATTTTATAACTAAAACATTAAACTTTGCAGGCTTTATCACTGTTAAAATTGCTTTGCCAACTGTGCATTCTTACTGAAAATTTATTTATTAAATTTTGTGTAAAAATTTTCCTTTGCCTAGTTTCAAGTCTTTCAAAAAATCGAAAAAAACCCTTTTATTTGTTTTTATGAACATATTCTTTAAGCATTAGTCTCATTAGTAATTAAATTATTTGATTCAGAGGGCGAACCGAAATTAAACAAAAAAAGAAAAGTGTTTGATATTACGAAATCCCTTTATTTTGATTTAATAAATGTATTTTTTTTAAAATTAGTTTATTGCATAATTTTATGGATAAAATAAGTTTTTTTTCTTAAGAGTTTGAATAGATAAAAAATTTAGAACAAAGAATAAAGTCTATTTGAAAATACTAATTCAAATAAAGATTTGCATTTTTTTAAATGAAAATATTATAATAATTCTTCATAACATCATAAATAAAGATAATTAAACCCATTTGAATTTTTACAAATTTAAAATTAAATACAGAAAAATTTTATTTAGATTTAAAAAATCTTTTAGTTCTGTTTGAAAATTTTAAAGGTCCATAATTTTCCTCACCACTAATTTTAATAAAAATAAACCCTTTAGAGTTAAGACTTATTTATTAAAAAGACCCTGAACCAGGACTCTGCCCCGGACCCCTATTGACTGCACCCGCTTCTAATTTAGATGAGTAATTAAAATAGCGGTACCAAAACATTACTGATTTAACCCCAAAAATTGAGGTATAGACAATGAAAATATTTAAGAATAAAAATCCTTTCTGTACTTTTTGTACTTTTTCAGAATATTATTTTATTTGGCCCTGTTCCTTTTTGTACTTTCTGTACTTTTTGTACTTTTTCAGAATATTATTTTATTTGGCCCTGTTTCTGTGATTAATGATAATTTTAATAATTTTATTAAAACTTAAACGGGGTCCGGGGCGGAGCCCTGGTTTAGGGATTCGGGTATGCTGAAGGTAAGAAAAATATTAGTTAAATATTAATAAAAGGTTTTTTTAAGAAAATGATTTTTTAAAAGTTTGATCTCATTGTCTATCCATGCAAAAATTACATTAGATTCATTAATTTCATCATTAAAAAATTGTCATAGATAAATATCGACGCTTATCTATAAGCGAAAAAATATTTATATATTTATTAAATAATATATTATATATTTATAGTGGCTGATCGAATTAAATAATGACATCCAAATTTAAAAATGATAATTTTTGAAGTTTGAATTTTTCATGTCAAATAATTTTTGGTTAACTCTTTTTCTTCGTCATATAAATTATCAAAAAAATTTGAATCAAATTTTTATAAGCTTTAGAATAAAATCAAATTAAATTTTTATAAGATTTAAAATAATCTCCTTTGACTTTAATCCAGGCTGCGAATCTTTTTCATAGATATCCGTAAATCAAAAACGTCTTTTTAACGTGAGTGTGTTCACGCGTGAAAACGTTTGACAACTCCAAAAAATCCCGTGTTTTTTTTACATTAAATTAATCTCCTTTTTTTTTTAAATTACTTAAGATTTTTCAAGACAAGTTATTTTATGTTATGATTGCGAAATAATTATCAAGATTACGAAAAAACAACATAGGGTGTAAATCACCAAAATTTTTTTAAAAGTTGAATTTTTTTTTTGATACATTTATTCCTAATTAACTGAATATTACTGAACACCCATTACCTTTTAAATTTCAAATGAAAAAAAAAACAACACAAAAGCATATAAATTAATTTTTCAATAAATAAATTTTAGAAATATTTTAATTTGCAACAATGGTTTTAAAATGGGCAAAGTAAGCACAATTAGCCCTTGAAATTGATTATAAAATCAAAAATTTATTTATTAAAAAATTAACTTATAGGCTTTTTAAAAATATATAGAAATATTTTTCAAAAATTATGATGTGTATTCAATTTTAAATTAAAATTAAACTACAAATCTTAGTAAATTGTAAATTTAATTTTTAAAATAAAGAATAAAAATTCAAAATAAGCAAAACTTTTGGCCAAAAAATTAAAAAATATTGGAAAAATGTATTTTTAACTTTAATTCCTTTTATTCCTTCATTATTTTCGATTTATTATAGAAGACCAATCTATAGGTAGGTGTTATAAACTTTTAACATAATCTTTAAAAAAAGCACAAATTTACTTTAAAAACTAATTCAAAAGAAGAAATCTGACTAAAAACATAAGTTATGTTTTTAGTTTCCTCAGGATTGATTATTATTATTTTTATTTATTGATTTAAGCTTCATAGGCAAAAAATATAAAATTAAAAAAAGAATTTGCTGAATTTATGGTAAAGTTTGATCTCATATAAAAGTAATTTAAAATTTTATCAAATTCAAAGAAAAAATCGGAAATCTAACCCTTATTAATCAAATTTAAGGTCTATTTAATAAATAAAAATTAAACTAAACTAAAAAATTGTGACTTTGTAATTTCAAGTATTTTTTTTCATTGTGAAAATTTTTCCTAAAAGAGATTTTGAAAAAATCAACAGTTTTTTTTTGTAAAAATATATTTTAAGTTGATTTAATTTAATTTGTATTATTTTGGCATGATTTTTTTTACTTTTTTTAATTCTAAAATTTTTAAAAACATTTTTGTAAAAAAATTAAATAAAATAAAATTTTAAATTTTTATTTTTATTTGGTCAAGTTTACCCATTTTAGTCTTTAAATTAGATTTTTACATTAATAAAAGTTTATCTTATAGCTTAGAATGAAAGCTTTTAAAAAAGGGTGAATTAATATTTCTGTGATATCGTTAAACACAATTCTCAGATTTGTATTCAAAAAACTTGGTTGCATTTGTCTTTTAAATAGAGTTGCTAGTATTTGAGTTGTTTTTTCAACAAAAATCTCATCTTTTAAAAGAAAATTCATAAATTATGAATCATGTAAAACATGGATTCATGGAAGATTTTTGACTAGAGGGTCTTGAAGTTTGATAGTTTTTGAAAACAGTGGTTTAGGTTTTTGAAATTTTTGAGATGAGTTTTCATTAACATTGCTAATAAAACAAATTAAAAAAAAACATTTCTTAGATAAAGTACACAAAAGGCCACAAAGGTAGACAAAAGAAATTTTAGTATTAAAAAATAAGCTGATTGTCAATCCATGGGATTCAAAATTTTAATCTTAAAAAAATTTTTTTTTTTTCTTGAAGACTTGAAAAATGACTCAAAGTCAGATGACTTTTACTCAAATCTGGTAAATTTATATAGAGGAATTTTTTTTTTTAATTTTTGATTTATGTTGGAAATCTATTTTTAGCAATTCACTTTTAAATAAATCAAAAAATTTAGAAAATCTTTTTAATTAATTAAACTTATGGGAACTAAATTCAATTTAGCTCCGGAATGATTTGGTCTTTGGAATTTATCATTTTTTGGGTTTTTTTACTTGAATTTAGGTAAAAAATTGTAAAATTATTTTTTAGCTAGGGGTCGTTTTTAAAGGCTTTTAATAGTTTTACGTTAATTTCTTAATAGAAGTTGTAGTTGATTTCGGAAAGCTTTGGTAAATTTACCTAAAAAATGATTAAACACTATCTTGGATTTATCGATTTTCAATTACGAAATAATCTAAAATTAGCTTACAATAATAGCAAAAATACATTTTTAAAAAATCATATTCCAGTTTTCCAATTTAAATTATAGTGAAAGAATAAAAGACAATTTATTGTGATAATCTTTGTTTCTCTAAGCTCTGAAGTCAACAACCTAGAAGTCTTTGTTACAATGGGATGACTATTGAAAAAATAATCATATTATTCGCATTAATTCAAAAGCTGACAAAAAAATTAAATCTTGTTCATCAAATCTAGATGCTATTCTATGGTTCTATTTTTCTATCATGTGCACACACACACATTGAAGTTTGAGTGCGACATAATTTTAAAAAAATATAAAACTAGAATTATACTCTGAAAGTTCTGGATAAAATTAAGAAACAACATATGATGACTCGTCGTCTTATATTAAATAAAAAAATCTAAAAATATTCTCAAAAATTTTAGAATTCTAATCTTGAAAATGTCAATCCCTTTGAAAAAAATTCTTGTTTATGGCGGAAATGGAGCCTTAGGAAATCAATTGGTCAACCATTTGAAAACTAAAAATTACGTGAGTAATTCAAATTGTTAACAAAAATTTTTTTTATATTCCTTTTACATTCAGTGGGTAGTTTGTGTGGATCTTAAAGAAAATCATGAAGCAAATGCGAATATAATAGTTGATCCAACACTTTCAATGATTGACCAAGAGAAAAAAATTGATGAAAATCTTAAGCCAATTTTGAACACCGATGGTAAATTAGATGCTATTTTAAATGTAGCCGGTGGTTGGGCTGGAGGCAATAGCGCTTCAAATCAATTTTTGAGCAACAGTGATCTAATGTGGAAACAAAGCGTGTGGTCTTCTTTGATATCGGCCTCGTTGGCTGCTAAATATTTGAATGAAAATGGTGTGCTGACTCTTCCAGGCGCTGCAGCAGCATTAGACAATGCCTCTACTCCAGGCATGATTGGGTATGGTATGGCCAAAGCAGCGATACATCAATTGACCAAAAGCTTGGCTGATTCTAAAGGAGGCCTACCAGCAAACTCGTTTGTGGCAGCCATTTTACCGGTTACTTTGGATACACCAATGAATCGAAAGTGGATGTCCAAGGCAGATTTCAGCTCGTGGACTCCTTTAAGCTACGTTGCAGAGTTGTTTGAGAAATGGATTGAAAGCCCAAATGATAGACCTCTAAATGGCAGTCTAGTTCAATTTACTACAACAAATAATGTCACTCAGCTGTCTTTTCACTAAAATTGAGTTCAATATTTTTTTCTAATTTTATTTTAGTTAGCTTTAGAATTGCGGAATTAATTGAATAAATTTTTTTTTTACAAAATTTAATTTATTTAATTTATGAATTTAAAAATTATTTATTCTGAAAAAAATTGCCATTTGAAAAACAATTGAGAAAATTAATTTGAATACAATATTTACAACTTTATTAAATAAAGAGATTTTTTCTTTTTCTAGCAACAATCTAAAAAATTAAACAAAAGTTCCATAGTTCAAGCCTTTGTGTTCGTTTTTGTCAATTATGAGATTCAAATCGTTCATTATTTCATTCAATTGTTTCATTTCTTCAAATAGATCCATACTTTCATAAAGGTAAGTGAAAGTGTCGCTATTTGGAAGCGATTTCATTTGACTAATGGAACAATTCGATGCATTCTTTTCGCTTTGCTCAATCGAACTTTCATCGCTTAGATTATTGTAATCATTCGAACTAAAAATACCATTGAGAATTTTGATTTTTTTGTCTACATCTTGAATCAAATGATTTAAACTGTAGTTGGATTTTTTATCCGAATTTTTAGCAACAAATGATTTCTGAGATTTTTGCTTTTCAATTGAGTTTACAAGACTTTTGTCTGAATTGGGAAAATTTTCATCGTCCTGCAGTCTAATGTCGCCTAAGTCGGACTTAATGTGCCGTTCATCATATGTTCTCTCGTTATTTTTTTTTTCTCTCAAAGCCTGCTGGTTACAAATCTCTACAAATTCGTTTAAATCTTCTTTTCTATCTGTGAGAGAATAATAGTCGATGGTTTTGGTCAGAATTTCGCCAATGTTCAGAATACTCAAAGCGATTTCTTTTTTTATGTCGATTTCTGCTTTGCTTTGGTCGCTAGTGGATTTTTTTTTGCTCATACTTTTAACTTGTTTTAAAAAATGTTTTAGTTTTGGTTCACATAAACTACTAGCGATTAGACAAGAGAAAATTTCAAACATTTTCAAAATCTAATTCAATCATCTCTAGAAAATTGTAATTAAAGAATTAAATAGTTTTTCATAATGACTTTAAATTAAATTTATTTTCAAACTAATAAAATAGTACTTAAAATATATTTATTAAAACAGAATCTTTATTTTTTTAAATACCCTTTTATTCCCCAATAGCCCAACTAAAAGTAACTGAATAATCTTTAAGCTGCCGAAATGCTTTCAAATGTTGCTCGGAACTCGCTTAGGCAACAGTCACCGCTAGTCTTACCTCAATGCAGGCATTCAATTTTTCTTCTTTTTCAATTAATCGCTTCAAATCCTTAACATTTTGTTTAATTATTTATTTACAAAAAATGGCCGCTAGATCAACTGCTTGAAGGTTTTTTCAGCAAAAAAAGTGGATTTACAATTTTTAAAGTATTTTTTTTTGATAAAAAATTTTAAAAAAATTAATTTAAAAAAAAATTTCATTGCTATCTTTCTAGGAATACAGATGACTTGACTGATTTAAAAAAACAGGTCCATAGAATTCCTCAATGAATCATCATTTTTATTTGAGGATGGAATTTTTTGCCAACTAATTGCTGAAATCTAAATAATCATTTTTTTACAGATTTCTATCTTAATTCTGTAAGATTGTTGATTAACGTTTTACATAGAAATTTCTATATTCTAAAAATAATGTAATAACTGCCGATATTTCTAGCTTAAGAGTATTACTAATAAGATTTGCGATAAGCCAAAAATCTATCAAGACAAAAAGGATCAACTTTATTATGTTTGAAAATATTTGATTAGATTTTTTATTGATATTTTGACATAACGAGAAAACTACTGATCTAAATAAAAAAGAAAGAGATATAAATAAAGATAATGCATTTTTAAATAAAATATAAATCAAGCGCTGCATTGATGTGATGATAAACATTTTTTGGCATTTTTAAAATTAGGAATAAATAAATCAAAAAATATTAAAATTGCAATCTTTTAAATCATTTAAAAACTGAAAATTTTCTAAGATAAAAGTTAAAATATAATTCTTTAAAATTTAATAGAATGTGATATTTAACAAAAAAAAACAAGCTTTCAATGTAAAAGTTGTTTTTTCTTTTTTGAGTTGGAAAAATCTTTGGCATTATCGAAAATTGTAAATTGATATTTAACAAACGTGTCAAAAAATAATTAATAATCTTATTAAAAAATTATTTTCATCTACTCGAATTCAGAAATTCAAACTAATACACAAACTATTATTTTGAAAGAATAAGTCTTAATTAAAAATTTTCTATTTTTGTTTTTGTAAATTTCGATTTCAAGATTAGCTAATAATTATGAAAGTGCTTTGTGTTTATCTTTAACTTGTTACAACATAATTCAAAAAATGTTGAAAATAGAATATTAAATTACAATTTAATAACAAGTGTCAAAAAGATTACAAAATATGTCGAAAATCAAAACAAATCAAAGTCTTAAGTCTGTAACAAAGTTGTAAATTAACAGCTCTATTAGCTGGCAACGAAAATCCACAGCATTAAATTAAACAAAATGGCCTCGGGCAACTCAGAAAGCATCCGAGCCTTTCTTTTTATTCCAGCGATTAGAGGCAATGATTAAAAAAGTAAACTCACTCGTACATAATTAGTATTTAAGCTATTAAGTTAAACTAACTATTAAATCTATAAAAGCTTTTAGTAAAATGAACCGCGTTATTTTTAATGTAAAAATATGTAAAGATTTATTTTTGGACTTTTTTCTCTTTTAAAGAGTCAAAAAATTAGCTTAAATTTGAAAGATTAATTTTTTTTTAGTTTTTGACTGAACAAAAAACTTATTAGTAATGCCCACGATCAAAGCACACTGTCAACTTGTCGTTTTGTTATTATTTATTAAAATATATGTTTTTGGCTTATTTCTTTAGTCATTTTTTATGCTTTATTACAATTTTTTCAAATTCTAATTCTACAGCTAAGTTAATTATAAATGTTTTCGGATATTTGACTTAGTCAATTAGATTAATGATAATCATAAACTTTATCTATAATTAAATAATTATTGCTCAAGTTTTTTTTTGAATTAAAGAATTTGTTTTGTGTAACAAAAAAGAAAAGATAAACTTCAATTTAATTAAATAAGAAAAGTTTTCTTTAAAATATAAACTGAGTCCAAGCAAATGACAAAATTTACGCAACGAAAATTTTTTCCAACAAAACTTTATGATTTAATTAATTGTATATACATAGTTTGTTCGCTGAAAAAAAAATGCTACATGCTTCTTGAGAATGATTTGATTAAGTTTTCTCGTTATATTTTGTTTCAGTTAGGATTCAATATTTTTGAAAATGGCATAATCAAACAAATAAAAATTTTGAAAAAACTTTATTAATTAATATTAAACAATTTACATAATTTTATTTAAATAATTAAGAGACGAGAAAAATTACATTCAATTGTATTTACAGACAAAATAAAATACCCTAAATATTCCTTAGGTAATCTGTTTTAAATTTGGGTCTTTCTTAAAGAGAGGGTCAGATAATTCTGTAGAGTCACCGAGAATTATCGATCGAAATTTAACAAGACCACTAAGGCTGATCTAAATTTTAGACTATGAACATTAACATCATGACAAACGCATTTGCTAACGTGGACAGCTTGGCCAAAGCTATTTTTGGAGATGTGGTATTTTGTATATAACTTTTTATAAAAGACTTAAATTGGGACGTCTCGCTTTGACAAGTGTCAACAAAAAAGAACTCATAATTTACACGCGGATAGGATTTTTTATTATAATTACAAGTCGAGTCGATTTCGAGAAGCTTTAAAATGTTCTTGTCATCTGAAAACGACCAAATTGAGCATAGGATTTCATTTGACATTGTGCGGCTAACAACTACATTGTTGCCGTCTTGTTGCCAGTAAGCCAGACAAACTAAATTAATTTCACTTTCTATTTGAGTATAGGAAGCTGTCGTTTTTGCTGCAAAAGTATCGGGTGTAGAAAAATCTTGATTCTCTTGATTATTCGGATAGCATAGCTTTGTCCTTAGAGAATACTGTTCGTGACTGACGCAGCCGACTTGAAGGCTTTGACTTTGAGTTAAAAATCTACAAGGTTCTTGTTTATTGATACTTAGTTGTTGTTGGATTGGCGCCGAAGATCTCTGGTTGATTGTTCTAGAGCTAATTCGTTTATACATTCCACTTTTTAATGGACATTTTACTCCATAGTTTGTATCAACTTAGAGCAACATTTTAGATTAATTTTCTTAATTTTTTTTCAACATTACCATAAGCAAAATCCTGACTAAAAGACTTTTCACTAGAACAATCTAACATGCGATTATCATGGCTTATTTTACCCAATTTGATCTCTAAAACATAATCAGACTTTGTGTTTATTGTTATGCATTGGAATCCGCTCGTGCTAATAAATTAAATTAGATTAAGTAATTAAAATAAAAGCCATTGTTAATTTTAGGGAAAAAAAAATGAAAAAATCTTAATATCTTTTTTTTCAATGAGTCCAAAATTGACTCTTTATACTGTATCGCATAGAGTCATATTTTTTTTCATAGTTCAACGAGAAGGCATTCTATTCAGTATAAGAATAGCCTCAAACCATTTAATAAAAAAAAATTAAAAAAAATTAAAAAAAAAGAAATCTTCTAAAACTAGACTTGTCTAAAAGTTATGCCTTGTTGAAAAAATTTACTTGGACTATTATATATATAAAATTTATTTTTAAATTTTATTCCGAAATTCAAATCTTTGACTTAACACCAGAAGCACCAGCATTTTTTAATTTTTTTTATTTATTTATTTTTAGAATGGTTTAGTAGAAAAATTTACAGGACAGTTAAAAATGACGCCGCCTTCTTTTCAGCCCTCGTGATAGTAAATCGCTCATTTAATTTTAAATTGGTAGAAAAAAAATAAAAAATTTAATTAGAGTAGAAATAAAATTTTAATATTACATTTACATATTTTCATTGTTGAAATAAATTCTGCTACTATTTCCTAATAATAAAAGCACCAAAACGAGTCTTGACTCGTTTTATGAAAATCTTCAGAATCAAAAATTTATTTTCTGCACGAATTTTTACTTAATCTTAATTGAGAGAAAATAAAAATTTAGCTTTATAAAAGTGAAAAAATTGACCTATCAATCTAATTGGAAGGTAGTTTCAAGTGGAGTATCACAAGGATCTGTTCTTGGTCCAATCCTTTTTCATAATATTTATCAATGATCTATTTGGGAGCTCAACAGTTTCGGTCTTGCTTATGCCTTTGACTTGAAATTAATTGGAATGTCGGAATTCGCGAAAGTAGCATCATTAGAACTTCAGAAAGACCTCGATCACTTAATGGAATGGACAGATAATGACAGATAATCAAATAAAAATATATCTCATTTTCTAGAGGAGATAACTCAAGAAAAATATTTGGGTATTTTTATTACAAATGATTTAGAATGGAATAAACAATGTACTGTAGCAGCTATGAAAGCAAACCGAATATTGGGTCTGATAAGAAATTCTTTCAAGAATCTTGGCCGAGAATCATTAATACTTCTCTATGCATCACTTGTGAGACCCCATTTGTATGCAGATAGGATACAGTGGGAACCTGGAGCCCATATTTAAAAACAGACATTAAAATTCTTGAAAAAGTACAAAGAAGAGCGACAAAACTGATTGACTTTACTAGTCTTGAAAATTGCCGTTTAAGGGGAGACTTAATTCAAATATCAAAGACCACATGACAATAGACTTGTCCGAGAAATAATTCGCTGTGTAAAATAATGGAACAGTTTATCAGTGAATGATATAAATGCGCCAAAAACTAATAGCTTCAAAGCGGTCAAGTTTTTGGAATGGTGAAAAGCAAAGTCTGCCAAAACCTAACAGTTAATTAGCCTAAGCACCATTGAGCGTTAGTTTGTTAGTTAGTTTGTTGTTGTACAGAGCATTGTACAGAACTAAATTATCTTTTTTAGTAAAAAAGTTATTCAAGTTTTTCCGAATTGAAATGATCGAATTGAAGCGAACTTCGCAATCCCCAGTCTTGACTCGTTGGTGCTTTTAGTGAGAAAAAAAGATTGAAGTCCAAGTCATTACTTAGGCATTAATAAAACTTTTTTTCTGACTTTTGTAAAATGTATTTTTTCTTCTTCAGCTTATCTAATTTATACTTGTATTTTTAATATGGTTTTTTTTTTTAATCATAAGTGTAATTGTAAACTATTTCACATTATACTTCTACTTCTTGGAGGCTTATACTCAAATAAATAAGTCTGCCCAGAACCAGTGTCTGCAATTTAGGGAATCAATTTTTGGTCTTTTAGAAAAAAAAGCTACTAAGATTTCAAAGTGTTTGTTCAAAATAAACTCATTGTGTTCTCACCATCCGTTCAACGATTTGACAACAGCTTGAAAGTGATTCGATTTCCTCGACTTGAGATGCCAACATGTAAATTTGTTTATAACATTGGAATTTTTATCATCAGTTATCATTAGCGAATCAAGTTTGTAATTCAATGAATAGGATTTAGTTTGTTTTAAATCATGCCATTTTTTGTTCAGCCATCTTGGAAACCTGCAGCCTTTATGAAAGTGTGAACCATGCCTCAACACATGTTGCCTAGTTAAATTTGAGCCTTTGGAAATGGGCGCATGCGGAGCATTTAAATGTCGTGAATCGATGAGTTTGTTAAATCTAAAGCTAAATTGATCATCGATTATGTTATCAATATTTCGACAAAATTCGTCCTGTGATATCAATATTTGAAGAGTGTCTTTGGTTTCGTCGTTTCTTTTCTTCGCATTTATGTTTATAAAGTTTTCGTTTCTCAAGGCTCGGCTTTGATACGACTGGGTGGACTGCATGTATGCCAAACATTTGTAGACAGTCTTTTGGTTGTTTAGTTCAACTCTTCCTATCAAATAATTGGTATTACCTTCGGACCAGTGAGCTATGCAATTGATTACATAATCTAAAATAATTAAGTTAGTTGTGTGTGTGTTTTTTTTTTAACCAAGGTATTTTCACAATTACTAGGCATGTTTGTGCATTTGCCAAAGTCAAGCTTTAGCATCGACTGATCTGAGCATTGCATTATGACAGAGTCTTTGTCTTCACATTTTTTAGGAAAGCTTTGAAATTGGAGATTTTCATTTTGACTACTTTGAATTGCGTACATGCCGTCTATGGGACACTTTTCTGCTAGAGAATTGTCTCTGTAGATGGTAAATAACTCGGACTCAGGCGATAAATTTTGACAATTCAAGTCAAAATCTGATTGCTCTGAACAATAGCTGGTTCTGTACTGTAAAACATTCAAGTGTTTCTGCATTATAAAAATGCATCTGTAGCAGTCGTGTCTATGAATTAAGAAAAAAATATTCTTTATTGATGACATAGTTCTAAAATTGAAAAGAAAAAAACAAAAAAAAAACTACATACTTTTCATAGAATAAAAATTTGTCCTGTTTGTGTTCGATGCATATTCCGCGATTCATAAAATTAGTTTTATTAATGCTCAATAAATCGATTCCATTTGATTGATACCACTTGCCTGTCCATTGATTTGGAAGATGACACCGCGAAGTAACTTAACAGAGAAAAAAATCATCTTAATCCAGCACTTGACTTAAAGATCACATGATCCAAAATTACCTTTGTTTATAAATACTAACAAAAATATGATCAAGTACGAGGAGGTACACAATTCCATTTTTGGAATAAATTAATTTATTTTTATAACATAACAAATTTCTATTAGTAAAATAAATCTAAAAAATAATCAATCTAACAATAGAAAAAATTAAATTATTTTTTTTTGATCTATTTGAATGAGAATCGAAAAAATACTTGTCGACTTATTGAGGCTGATTCTATCATTCAAGAGAGGTTGGTTTCGTTGAAAATGTCTATTAAGTAAAAGTCTGTTATTTTAATAATAAGCAACAAAAAAAACTGCTAATATTTTTTTTAATAAATAAATTTGGGTTTCCCCAGGATTTGTTCGAATGGCTTTGGCCTTCGTTTGAACCCTCTTGTTTGTTGCTTATTACTAAATTTACAGACTTTTACTATCTCTCTTGAACAACAGTAGATACAGTATTTTTATTTATTTTAAATCGGGATAAATGAATGTGAAAAGAATGTAAGCTAAGTTGGAAATGAAAATTTTTTAAAATTCTAATGTTTTCTTTTTTGTTTTCGTCTTTAATTTGATTCTTATTTATCGATAAAGCTTTAATAAAGAGAGCGGTCTGTATTCCAGAACTCACAAGTGAAATAGAAAAAAAGTTTAATTCTTAGAAACCGTGACCTCTAAATAAGGTTCATTTTTTGATGCATATATTTTGTTGACTGCAAAAATTTTAATTTTCTTTTAATTGAAAAAAGCCGTCAAATTAGCTCTAAAAGTCCACTTAATAAATGTGTGTGCTTTGAAAGCGTATCGAGTACAAATCAAAATTTGGTGAATAATGGAAATTTTCATCTCTTTTTTGTTGTTGTTGTTGTTGTTGATGTTGATATTGATGTTGACGGTTAGCTCAAAATTCGAGAATAATTCAGCTATTAAAAGATTTATGCTTGATTTAAGATAGATTACTAGGGTTTTGTAGCTATTAAGAGATTAAAAACGCGTTTTTTTCGATACCTTATTTTTACAACTATGAAATTACAATTTTGGGGAAATATTGATTTGAAATCTTTAGCCGGAAAAGCCACTATTCGAGTATGTGATTGATCGATTGGACTGACAAGTTGGAAACATTATCAACCACGCTCTAAATGCATTTTTCTTAATCAATCTTAAGCTCATGTATGTTTGAGCTTGTGATTTAAAAATTCCCCAAAGTCGCCAGTTGATTTTTGCATTTGATTGTTTAAACAGCAATTAAGAAAAATCATTTGTCATTTAGAGAGGAAAACATCTAACTGCTTGGCTTATCTAGACTCTTAATAAACTCAGCTTGTTTATTCAAATCGTCTAAGTTTTTATTTATAAACACATAAACAAATAAAGGTGCTGTACACTATGAACTTTAAGTTTCTCTGCTCATCAAAATGCTTATATGCTTGATTTGGCAACTGCTGGCTTTAAGCACTAAAACCTTATTTTCAATACTGTATCTACAGTTGTTTTGCTTTTTTTCTCCATTCTTTCATGAATGTCATTAATGAACTAAATCCGAGCAGAAGTTCTTTAGATTTTATCTTTGGCCTTTAGAAATATTTGTTTGAATATAAATTAAAACTAATTAAATGGAAGGAACTGCGGGCTTTCAGTCAAAACATATTATTTAATTAAAGCGTTTTGTTCTTCAAATCTACTTGAATCTAAAAAATGTTTGTTGTTTGTCATCTACAAGCGTGCCATATTCGTTTACAGTGAACAATTTGTCTTGTGATCTTTGACTTTTCGATCGTGACAAACTACCACAAGCTGACTCACACTTTGTTCAGAAACAACAAGATTCTCATCGTTCATCCGAAATAACAACAAAAGCTTGAACATTTGTTCTATTGCGTTATTTAGCTCAAACATCAAATAATAAGAAACATTTCTTTAAATCTTTATTGACCAAAATTGTCTAAAAATTTTAACAATGACCGCACTTTCTCCCCAAATTTATTTATCTATTTACTTCAATGAACGCCTTAAGGCGATGTAAAAAGTAAAATTTAAAAAGTAAAATTTAATAAGTAAAATTTTACTTTAATTGAAAAAAATCAAAAATATTTGAAAAAAAATTTATTTTTTGATCCAAATATTTGAATATTTATTTTGGATTACTCTTTCATTTTTCTTAGTTTCCTTTAGATGGAAATCTTCTAAAATATACAGAAAATTTTAATATTAAATTTTAAACAACAAAAAAAAGAAGCTCATAAATTGAATAATTAAATTTTAGGTTTCAACTTTTGAATTATCTTAATATTCTTCTACTAAACTGAATTGCGATTAAGCTCGCATAGAAATACCCCATTGACCACTCACAACTTAATCAATCATTTGGATGAACCGATCGATCAATTGACAGTTGAATAAATAGGCGTTGGATTAGTTTCTTATCGCTATCCATTAAAACTTAATTATATACTTTTATTTTTTTAGTTGCAAGCAGCATAATAGAGCAAAGCACTAATCATTGCCTAAGAATTTTCAAAAATTATTTTTAATAAAGTATTAGCTTGAGTCCTTTTTTATCTAAATCTCATTTGATTTTCCTTTCAACCAGAATTGGATGAAGCAATTATTGACCAAAAATCAATAAAAAAAACACCGATTAATCTAAATTACTTGAATGAATCTTGCATAAAAGTCGGTTTGTTGGTTCCCTGGAATCTAACACCTACAAATTTTATTATACATGGCGAAAATAAAATCTTTTAAGAGTAATAATATTACCTCCTGATGAGAAATTTTTGTTTTATGATACCTTTTTCGTATATGATATTTACGTTTAATAGGCATCTAACACTTTTTAGACTCGAAAATAACACACTTAGAAATTCTCAAATCGATCTTAAATTCGCTAAGCTTTCTCACAGTCCAAAATAATTTTTAAATTAAATATGATCTTTTAGGCATTATTTAGTTGGGATTTTTTAAATATCAAAGAATCAAACTTAAAATAAGAAAAAATACAGTTTAATAAGTTAAAGAACTATTTTTTTTTAATTGTTGTTATTAACAAAAATAATCTGGGAAAAACAAAAGCTTTCTAAAAAAATAAATCCTTAGAAGTATAAAAAATATTTAATGTTATATGTCTCGGTATTGTGGATTTAGAAACAAAAAAAACAGAAAAAAAATTGAAAATGCTAATTAACTTTTTTCCTAAAAAGCTAAAATTGGTTATGTATATTGTATTACCTTATTGTATTACTTAATCCACTATCTGCAAATACTCTGCATTATAATTTTTAAAAATTTAAGTGTGTGCTTGTGCGTATGCATTTTTTTTAGAATATTTGCAGAAGCTGAAATTAAGTGATACTTTGAAGTTATTATCTATTTTTCTCTTTCGCTTGTTTAAAAATTCACTATGTCATTCTAAATTTTTTAAGCTCTATTTTAACTTAATTTTTATTTCTCAAGAGATTTTCCAAAAAAAAAAATTCTTTTGTTTGTATTACATCAGAGTCAAATTTACGTTCACTTTTATTTTATTACAAATCAACTCAATACGGGACCGAAAGAAAGGTTAATTAGCATTCCATACTGCCCGGGGTCCTTCCCTAACTATTACTTTAATAAAAAAATCTAAAGATCTAAATTTTTTGCTCGAGAAAACATATAAAAATAATTAAAACTGGATTTAAGTTCATTTATTATGAACAGTTCGTTCTTTTAATAAAATAATTTAGGAAAAATTAATTAAAATTATCTTTTAAATTTAAATTTAGATCTCTAGTAAAAAATTCAGTAATTATTTAAAAAAAACCTCTCAATTTTGAAAAAAGGGCGTTTAAACTTTCATAATTTTGGTGTCATTTTTGAGATTAAAAAAAAAAATAATTATGAAAAAATTATTGTTTTTATTTAGAAGAGTTTGATAAATTTCTAACCTTGTATATCGATTTGCAAAAATGATATTTTTTTGTCTAATTTACATGTTTCAAAAAGAGCTTAAATGAACAAATTCCGTTTTAGTATGTGCCATGTCGGCTAAAGATTAAGATTTGGTTAAATATTATTTTTCTTCTAGCAAACTCCTTAAAAATGAATCCATAGAATTGAATGGATAAATCACGTTCATTGATTTATTTGTTTGAATCAATCACGGTCGCCTTTAAATAAGGAAGTAAATATTAAACTTTCGGGCTTTTTCAATCATATTCAATAAGCTTATTATTTTAATTTGTTCTTAATAAAAATCAATTCGCTCAATGTATGATAAGCTTTGTTAGATTCGGTTTTTCTTTATCTTAATTGATAAAATGAAGAGTGAAGTGGTATATTAAAAAATGCTGCGACAAATACCAGCACGTAATTTAAGTCGTGACTAAATGTTATTTTGCATTGAAAAATGATGCGGATGTGAAAACATAAGAGATTTTTTTGTGACAAAATTTTTTTGTGACAAAATCTTACAAGTTTTAATTAATTTTTTTTGCAAAAAGCTCGTACAAATAGCATTTAGGACGCTTGTTTGTTTGTAAAACTTGCCAGAATTGTGTTTCTTAATGACGGATATGTAATTAGAATAAAGAATAAATAGAACATGATCTTATGCAAGTTAAATTTTATTCTGAATAAAAAAATTCTCCAAATCTATTACTAATGTTCCTTTTTTATTTTTGTAATTTTATTTTTAGGTAATAATTTTTCATTTAAAAAAAAAAAAAACACAAAAACACAAAAAAAAAAAAAAATTATTTATCTTTATTTTCTTTTACTTCTCCTTAAAGGAGGTTAATTCAATTCAATAAATAAATAAATATTATTAGTTTTTTTAATAAAAAAAAAAAAAAAAGAAAAAAAGAAAAAGCAAAGAACAATTTGAATAACAATTATTGAAATTAAAAATTAACATTTCAAAGGAGATTTTATTGCATTAATTTTGTCATATCTGATTTTACTTTTAATTTTACTTTTAACTCTCATAAACTTTTTTCATATTTTTATTTCTATTTTTTGATTTTATTTTACTTTCTTTTATTTTTAATTTTACTTGACTTAATTTTTATTTTTATTCTGAAGGAGCTTAAGCTCGGTACAGTTAACAAATAAATAAATAATATTATCATTGTATTTAATTGTTTCAACATTCTAGGACAATTGCAAACCTAATTTCGCTTATCTAGCTATATCATGTAAGAATCAAATTAATCAGCAGCACGAAAATCGTAAAATAGTTCTTTAAAAGAATAGATTGAGAACTGGAACAGAATTCAGAATACTCTTAAAGAACAAAACGATGATTTGAATAAACTCGAAAAGATATTGGAAAATGAATAAAAAATTGCAGACTTTTTAATTACTTTTGAATGAAAAAAAGATGAAAAATCATAATCCCTAATCACCTGAGCACATCTTAAATATTCTATTCTGAATTTAAACGAAATTTTTCCAATTAAATAGATAACTTTGAAAGAAAACGATTTATGAATTGAATTAATTAAGAGTTGTATTTGAAGTGAGCTCTAAAAGATAGCTTATCAGCAAATCATCATCAAATAAAAAGGGCCATCTAGAATATATCAAGAATAAAAATTCTAATTAAGCAAGTCTTGAAATGAAATCTTAAAGTTTCAACTCAATTGAGCGTTAAACGAAACAAATAAACAAGTACTAGACTTAAATAACTCGAAGACTTGTTTCCTTTTAACGATTGCAAAAAGTTATGATTTTGTTAGTCTTTTGTTAGAAGTCAAACAATTGTTGGCAATTAAAAATAAAAAATTGTAACTATGGTTTTTTTTTGGCAAAAACTGACCAATATTTTTCTATAGAAAAAATTTGTAATTTGTTTATTTCGAAAAAAACAAATTGCAATTAAATTTTAGGATTTAAAAAAAAATTAAATACAACATATTTTATTTCCGCTTGTGCTAAAATGCCATTTTTAGGCCATTCATTGTAATTAGCTTACGAAAAAATAAGACTAGCAAAAACCTACATGGTTTAATTAATCAATAATTAAAAATTTATTTTAAAAGGATATGAGAACAAATAATTAGAATTTTTTGTTCAAATTTATTAAAATAATATGAAATTGTCATTCTAGTCATTCAAATTGATATTTATCAAGATTAAATATTGAATATATTCCACCGTAATATATTTTGTGCATTTTTTTGTTCTTCATGAAAGCTCTCGCTGATTTCAAATTATTTCACTTATTCTATTCAACAAATCAGCCAGAAAAATCGATTTTTGCTAAACAAAAATCCTTTTCTTTTCTTTTGGATTTGTAAAAGTATTGAAAAAAGATTAACCTAAAATAAACACAAAAAAATTAGCTTAATTTCAATAAATTAAACAAGAGTAATCACTAAATGTTTTGTATTTGAAGCCCAGGTTTTTTTTTAAATAATAATATTGGAGTAAGACTCCTGGGCTGTTTGAAGCGGCAAAGAGCTATCTTATCAGCCCTCATGTTTCACAATATTCAAATCAATACAAAAATATAATGATGATTAAAAATACTAATATACTAATATTGGGTTTTGTATTTGATAGTTTTATTAGGTAAAAATATAAATGTGTTGAGAATTAGAAAGAGAATCTTTGGATTAACTTGGACGAGGCTCTTTTTTTAAATGCAATGGGTGGAGAGTGAATGAGAGAACATATGGAATGAAAATAAAAATCGAGAACTCACATATTCCTCTGGATCCAAATCCAGCATTCCTTGGTATTAAATTAGATCCCAAAATCAATTACAAAGAACATTTGAAAACTATCATAAACCAAAATTAACCTAATCAGAAATATTAAAAGTTTTAAGTGGAAATCCTCTTTTAAATTCAACAGAATTTTATGTTTGTCACTCATAAGATCATTATTCGACTACTGTTTTATACTACTTCAATCAGGTACTCATAATATACAAGCCGAAATACAAAAAAAATGCAAAATCGGGTCTCTAGGATTATCAAATATTTCCACTAAGGACAAGTTTCAAAAAAATTCACTAAGAGCTAAGAATCGACTTGATCGATGACAGAGCAAACAAGCCTTTTTCAAAATTTTAACCATTACTAATTACCACCAAGCAAAACCATCAAATAATAGCTCACGAGATCCAGGACTTTCTGCTAGAAATGCTCCTCGAGAAACAATTTAAAATACAAAGCCCCCTTTGATTCAATCCTAGATACACCAAACTCTTAGCAGAAATTCAATTCAACAATGTAAATAAAATATAAATATTATTTTCTACTCTAATCGAACACATATTTTAATCATATTGCAACTATGAGGGCTGAAAAGAAGGCGCCATCATTCGAAACTGCCCTGGAAGAACTTTTCCTAAATTATTTTTTAAATAAAAAATAAATCTAAACGCTTCCAACTTCAACAGGTTCTGGCATGCTTACTATACATAAAGGATTTGCTTTGCACATTTTTTAATAAAGACATCACTCTAAAAAGATGGCTATTTTCTCTGTAACATATTTGTTGTGTTTTCTTATTTAGATTCCACTCGTAAATCTATCTGTAAATTTAAAACATCATTGAACAAAAATCGTTTATCTTAATTAATATTTTTTTTATTCTATAAAAAGTTAAAAAAAAATAAAGATAGAATAAACTACTCTCAACAGAAAGAAAAGATGAGATTGAATTTTAGTTATTAGAAAAACAAACATCTTTTATTTATCTTGCAAATAAATTCAAAACAAATTTAAAATTCGTCTCAGTCTGAATATATTGTTTTTAGCAATTTTAATTCTTCTCAGTCTATAGCACTATATTCAAATATCATTCTTGAAAAAACGCCTCACTGACAAAATAAACAACAACTGGTCTAAACTTGCAATGACTTTTGTAATATTTGACTGCTGTTCAAATGCGATTCTACTTCTAACAAAGAACTTAATAAAAACATTCAATTTGTAGATGAAACAAATGTTAGCTTTAAAACGCGAACATTGCTTTTAAAATGCTAATTTTAGTCTTTTAAAAGACTACTTGAAATCTAAAAGGATAAGATCATCGGAGAATCAGCGAATCGATATTATAGACAATAACACGAAAATTATTTATAAATTCTCAGCAATTATCCTGCTTGATGAAATTAGTTCAATTAATCAGCTAATTCGTTTTGAAAATTATTCAAATTTATAATGTATTTTCAAATGAATTGACTCGGCCAAAATAGTTAGCATAAATAAGGAAAAATTTAAGCCAAAAAAATTAATAAATTTGAAATATTGAATGCTTTAGTTAACTAATTTATTTTTGTGTTGATGTGTGATCATTTTCTTGCAGATTATTATGTGATTACTTCATTAGTTTTTGTTACAATTTATTTGATTAATCTTAATGAAAAAAAAAATTACACTCTGAATCCATTTAACTATTTTTAAAAAGTAATAATTAATAAAATTTTTACGAAAAAAATATAAAACCCTATTTCAAAGCTTTTAAATTTTTGATCTCGATGGCCAAAATAAAATAAGTAAAAATAGGTTTTATTTTAATAAATTAATTTTAAAAAATAAAATATTTTTTTTTTCAAATTAAAAAGAAAAGAAATTAAACGAATAATAAATCTCTTTAAAAAATGTTTAATCTGTGTGACTTTGCATCATTGGGATTAAAAATAAACTTAAGGATTTTGTTTTCGGCTTAATTTGTGCGTTAAAAATTTGGTAGCCTGATTAAATTAAAATTTTTCCTCATAAAAAATGATTTTAAACTATTAAGTATCAATTTCTGATCTAAAATAATTAGAATTTTAAATAAAGAAATCGAGTCTTTATAAAAAAAATTATTTAGTTTAATTTCAAGGGGCAGCTTTGAACTAATATAAAATTGAATCGATCTTTTCATACAATTTATCTATTAAATTTTACAAGCTTATCAATAATGTTATCTTTTTGAAATTTTATTGCCCTCTTAAAGTAAGATACAAAACGCTACTTTATAAATCAAACCTTTTACAAAGCAAGCAAAAATTAGAATTGGGGTCTCTTAAACCAGAATTTTATGATTTTATATTGGTATCTTTATCTTTTAATTCCCAATCTTTTTAAATTCAATTTGAAAGAAACAATCTGGAAGATGCTTTTATAAATCATAAAAGATAACTTTTATCTCATTAAAGACTCTAAAAAATACTAATTATCTAATTTTTTTTAAAACTTAAACTAAACAATTATATCAGCTTTGAAATTTTGTGTTTTAAGCTTATTTGATGCTAAATTTATAAATCATTTTTTCATATTTGCAATTTTTAGATAATTTAATAGTTTTACATTAAATTTGCTAGTTTGCATTCAGAGAATTGAATGCGAAAAAAGAGATATTTGACAATTTGAAAAATGCTCGACCAAACATTAAAATCTTCAAAATAATTAAAATTTTATTTGTTTCCTTGCGAGATTATATTTTCATCATCTTAAAAATAAATATTGGCAAAATTAGCTCCTATCATTTGGTTTGTCGATTACTCTGATTAGCATAACTAGTTTGATGGTAATTTCATCAATTGTGAATCAAAGATCAAATATTTAATATGTAATTTTGATGCAAATTACAGAATATTTTTATCTAATGCTTCTCTTGTCATTTGGTTAGAAAAATAAAAAAATTCAGGGTGATCGGTGTTTGTGTCGCAAGTCTTCTTTCACATTTTCACATTTTTTTATGTGTTATGTGCAAGGAACTAACATAGGTGCTATTCTACAATTTACCAAAAAAAACCTATTATTAATTGTCAACTAAATTTAGATAAAAAATACGCATTAAAACAAAAGAAACAAAATAAATCATAAGTCAAATTGAATTTAACATTGAAAAATTATATTATGATAAAAAGAAAGATATGATTAAAAGTTTTGTGATAACTTAATAGCGTATTTTCAAAAACTTGGTTGTCATGAAATAGCACAATTAAACTTAATTTTTTGAGTGATGTTTGTAGAATTTTTCACAAAATTTGATTTCAATCTAACAGAAAAATTTAAAGAGTTATTTAGCCAAACATTTTTGAATTAATTAAACTACCGTTTTTTGGCATTTAAATCATGATTTATTTATTGAAAGTATCTCATGCAGAAAATTATTTTTGTTAATTGAATTGTTTCAAATATAAGCTTCATTATTTTAGAAATCATCAACAATTTAAAATGATAAAATAGTCTTTTAGACTTTAGATTAGAACAAAACAGCAGGCATCCAAATTAATTTATAAAAAAAATAATTAAAATACCTTGGCTTAAACAAAAATTTAGCTAAAAACAATTTTTGATTATTTATAATCCAATATATGATAAAGATTATAATTTTTGATCTCTAAATCGGATTTTTTTTCATGTTTATCAGTTAAATCTAGTAATTATCTAATTTTTAATAAAAGATTTATTTTATTATTGCTTCCAATAAACTAAAATTTGATTTATGTCAAAAAAATATGATTTTACGATCTAAAAACAGGGTCTTAAAATTCGGAACACTTTAAAATACAAAAATTTTCTTTAATCTATTTAAACGCTCTGATTATTTTTCCAATTTACCGTGAAAATTTTACAGTTCACTTTAATTCAATGAAACAAAAGAATAATTCAAAATTTTTTTTCTTCAAAAAGTCAACATAGCTCACAATGATTAGGTTTTCATTTTGAAAGTTTTTTCTTCACCATAAATTTGTCTTTTAGAATAGAGAAAAAAAATCAAAGAAATAATTTTATTTCAAATTTGATTTATAAAAATAGCAAAAATGACAAATAAAAAAAAAACTATAAGATAAAATTTCCTATATTTATAATACAAGAAGAGTGACTATTTAATTTGTCCATCATTAACTGATTATTCATCATTGATTGCTTTTTAGCTCAACAATGTACGATACAACTGATTAGCTTCTCGGATCGCACTGAACTCAATGCAAAAAGGTTTTAGTTCAACTTGTAAATCCTTAATTAAATAGCTCATTTACTAAATTAATTACTAAATAAAAATAATTTACTGCTGCGTCTATTATTTTGCTTTTAATTAGATTTTGAATAAAAGCACAAAGCAATCGAACCAATCTGTGCTGTAGCTGTTTTTCGTCATTCATACTTTCGCATTTGGAAATACAATTGGAAATGTAAAGATGGATAAACTCATCGGGAAGTATGACTTTATTAGCTAGATTATTCACAACTTCCAAAGAATGAACGGACATTTTAATCTTAAACAATTCGTCTAAATAAGCAGAAAGACCATTTGACTCTTTGCCTTCGAAACTTAGCAAGCTCATGACAGCTATGCTCGGGTTAAATTCTACCAAGTTGCTGAATTTAGAAGGTGACATGTCTAGGTGCAGAATTAAACTAGAATCTTGTCTCAGATTGCTCTCTAATTTTTTATTCTCCGAAATTGATAGCTGAGTTTTACATGCCTTGGTCATTAGTTTACGAATTTCTGAAATGTTCAGCGAATTGTTAGTTGAATTCAAAATTGTATTGTCCCATATAAAATCTGGTGAATGACAACTTTCTTCCAGCCAGATTAACTAAAAAAAAGTTTTTTTTATGAAATTAAATGCAAAACTTAAGTTTAATACTTCATCTTGATCAATATGTAATGGAGGAGCTAAACGAATAAATTCTGGTTTGACACATTTTCTAAAAGGTGCATCCTGACCCACAAGCATTGCTTCAATTATTTCAT
This sequence comes from Brachionus manjavacas, assembly GCA_019054805.1. Classification (NCBI taxonomy): domain Eukaryota; kingdom Metazoa; phylum Rotifera; class Eurotatoria; order Ploima; family Brachionidae; genus Brachionus; species Brachionus manjavacas. Next base: position 295,278 of record JAHQIY010000033.1, on the reverse strand, counting down.
TTTGTTCATCTAAGTCATTTTTTTGAGGATTTTCATCATGCCTTTGGAGATTAATAAATTTTGTATATAGCTATTGGTAAAGGGTTTAAAATTACCCACAAAAGTATGTTTCCATGTCACTCAAAATACTCGGTATTCCAATTTTGCTCATATGAGGTAACTCTGATAATTTTTCAGCGATTGACACTTGGAGACCACTAAAATCTCCGATCTTCACAATAATCAAAAGATTTAGAAAAAAATAAATTTATTCAAAATATAAATTTACATTCAAATTTCCAGCTTCCAATTGAAGGATTTGAGAAGTTGTTTTTTTAAAAAGCTAAAAAATTAATAAATGGTTAAATGAATTAAATTGTTTTATGAAATTCGATTATATTAAATTATCTTTATTTTAATCTATTCACTATCAATTTTAACAAAAATCAAGGAACTAGAATAATTTTAATTGTTTCAGCATTGATGTAAAAATATTTTCTATAACTTTCAATAGAATATTTTGAGATATCGGTTGTCAATTTTTCTTGACTAAAATTTAAAATTTAGTTCTCAAATAGAAGTCACTACAAATTCCACAAAATATTTTCTTTTACTAAAAATTAAAATATGAAAAATCCTAAGAAAATACAGAGCAGGCTAACTAAAATCTTTTTGCCCAAAATTTAATCCTTAATCTCGTTTTTTTTATCAATCAAATCAGTAATCAAATTAAATTTTTGTTGATGCTTAATTTTTATCTTTTTTGACCCGTGAAAAAAATTACTTTTTATTTAAATTTTTCCAAGATCAAAAAAATTCAATGGTTCAGATTAATTTTTAAACACTTCTAATCAATATTGAAATAAATAGATCTGCAAAATTTTTAAATTTTAGAAATAAGATTTTTGTTTTTTTTTGCGACAAATTTAATAATAGAATTTTTTGATTATCAAAACATAATTTTGACATTCCAACAATTCTAAAAATTTCTAAACATCAATTTGTTTGAGATTAAAAAAATTACTTCTTTGGATGGTGAATTTATTAGTTGACAAACAAAAAATTTTTCCTGCGGACTCAATTTTGGCACATTCCAATTTAAATCTCTAAGACTTCGTTCTTCTTTCGATGAATTCTAAAATAAAAGGTTCCATGATCAGTAGCTAAAATAAGCAACCAATTTCATAACTTACAATGAGACTTGTAAAAACCGTCGAGAATGGATTTACAGCTATGGGATCAGTTCGGTACATATCATATAAGAAAAATATACATGCGAGTCGCTGAGATGGATGCACAATCAAATCCTTATTTTGTAGCAGTGCAACAAGAGCGCAGCTGATTTTAAAAAAATCAGGTTTTGAAAAAAATTGGTGAAAACTGTTGGATAAGCCTTCAAAATTTTGGCTGGTTGTATATTCTTCGGACAAAATGCTTAGCAATGAAGCTAACTGTGAAGGTTCGATGGACATTTTTTTTTAAATTTTTAAAAACTAAATTACGGTCGGATAATTCAATTCTAAACAACAATTGACAATTAGAGCCGACATCAATTTATGAGCAAAACCATGTTACTGGTCCTTGTTAAAACAAAAATATTTTAGACGACTAACAAATAAACAAAACAATTTTTATTAGATCTAAATTGGAATTTTAAATGGAAGGCAATCAATTTTGGGTTGTTTTCTTCCTTTTTGATAAATTTTCTTTTCGTTTTTTATGTTTAGATCCGTTCAAATGACCTAAATTGATTTTTAATATTCACAATAAACCAAAAAAATAAGAAAAAATTACATTCCCATTGAAATTTATTTATAAATACTCTATCACATATGTCACATTTGTTAAATTGAAAATGATCTTTCTTTTCTTCGGTTTTGTCCATTTTATTTATTTCAACTTGATCGTTAAGCTCATAACGATTTAGGTAATCAGTGAATGTTGACAGAGCTTTGTTAAATACACCATGGTCCCATTTGCTCAGGTCAGTTGTATCTATTTCATGAATGATAGGTGCTATTGTTTCGAATCCTTTTTAAATCTTAGACAAACTCAAAAAAAAAGAGAAAAATGTTCACATTTACTCTTGGCAAATCTATTTTTGACCCATCTTATTTGAGTTTTAGCATATCGTTTGGTCGATAGCTTCATGTCAAGAACAGCATTGTCAAAAAGCTTGGTCTTTTTCGTTTCATCCACACTTCCTTCCATTTGTAAATAACTAAAATAATCGTCGAATTCTTTAAGACCAATTGATTGAAAAATGCCGAACTCATAGTTTCTTGAATAGGATTTGAATGTTTCACTTAATTTGAAAAAAAAATTTTTTTTAAATTTTCAAATGTAATTCCGAAAGTCACTTTGGAAATATTGCCTGGAATTTTTTTCGGAAATTTTCTATTTCGCCGAGCATGCCATTTGAGATCATTTGATCTACTCTCTCATCTAAGCGTTTATTTAAAACTTCAATTTTTTTTTAGTCACAGAAATTTAAACCAAAAAAGACAAAAAAACTAAATTTTACTTTCGTTTTCACAATTCATTACAAAAAGACACACGTTTTTGTATCGCAGAGGGCAATTGGTTCCTTTTTCATTTTTGCGTGAGTCAAGCAAGTCTGTTTTAGTTAATCCAAATGTAAAATAAATTTGTAGGGCTCTAATTTTATTGTGAAAAGATAAAATACTGAAATTTTACGAAATGACAATTTTTGTTTACCTACACAGTTTTCTTCTATCGTTAGGGTGAATTTTGTGCGCAGACTGTTCATCAAATTTAGCCAATTCTTGGTAAATTTTTTCCGTTTTAATATCAGAGTCGTGAAGTTTGACATTAATATCAGCTTGTGCGTTTGAATCTGTTCCACTTGATTCAGACAAAAGATTAAAGATTTCGGAATCTACTATAATTTACAATTAAATTAAAGCTATTACAGATCGAAGACAACTTACTGTCTTGTGCAAAATTGGGAACATTCAATATTTTTCTTTTCAGGTCTTCATCAGAATTTTTGTCTAATAATAGCTCCCATATAACAGATTGAATGTAATAATGAGTGCCACCGACTAGTATTGGAATGACATCTTTCTCTAGAAGACTATCAATCTAAAGCAATGATAAATGATTAAAAGAAATTTTTTCTTTTATTTATTTTTTCAATTTACTAATTGAACTGCTTCATTTTTATAATCTATTACATTATAAGTAATGCAAGTAGAGTCCAAGCATCCAACAAGATGATGCTTGATATTATTCATTTCCGACTCGGTAGCTTTGTTGGTAATGATGTCCAAATTTTTATAAAGCTAATTGAATTTAAAAGTTAAAATAAAATAAGTCAACTTTTGATTACTTGCATTGCATCTCCGTTTATAATTTCACATTTTTTACCACTTTTAATCAACGATTGGGCTAATTGAATGGAAAGTTTTGTTTTACCAGTGCCTGTACATCCACATATTACGATAAAAGGTTTGTTTCTGAATACTTCAATAGCCATATTTCGAAATGGTGGAAAAATTTTAAAAGCTGATTTTAAGTATTTAGCTAGAATTTTCATTAAATGTTTTTATTATTAAAATTTTGAAGTATTTTCTGTAATATAAATTTTGTTAAAGATATTTGGATTTTTTTTAAATTAAATGCAAAATAAGTTTAAATAAAGTGTCAAGACTAATCAAAAGTCAACATTAGTTAAAAATTTTAGAAAACTAAATTTTTAAAAGATGTTTTTTTTTTCTTACACTGTAATCATTTAAAGTAGCAATTTAAATATTATATAAGTTTTAAGTAAATGTATTTGAGTGAATATTGGATTAACTTTCATTTAATGTAAAAATAAATTTTCTGAGATATAATTTTTTATACTGAATTGATTACTTACTAAATTATAGATTTACTCAAATACAAAAGAAATGTTAAAAAAATATAGTTTAAAAATGAAGATTCATTTTTTGGCTAAAATTTTTTTTGCTACTTAATTATGCATATTATTGTGAAAAACATCACCGCTAACAAACCACCATTTCTCAAAAAGAGAATTTCAGCAACTTTCCACAAATTTGTTTTTATATATCTTAAAAAAAGACCTTACTTATTTTGAAGATATTCGCTTTAAAAATAGTAAAATTTAATGTTTTAATTTTATTATTGGTAAAATTTTTTTTTTTAAATCAGAGTATTAAAAAAGTTTTTTAAGTAAAAAAATTCAAATGATTCTTCAATTTAAATTTGAAAACTTTTTTTTTTTAAAATAAGTGTTTTAGCCCCGACATTTCGTAACAATGAGCCAATTTTACAAAAAATTTGTGGCTAAAAATCATGCGAACTTTGTTGAGTTAATGGTCGTTGTTTTACTAAGGCTTACTGAATTACTAGTAAGCTTGGGTTTAATTTAACTAATACTATTTATACTTTTATGCGAGAATCACATAAAACAATTCCTAGTCTATGAATTACGCATAAATTTGTATTTTTTTTATAAAAGCCTAAAATTTTTATTATTATTTATTATTTATTCGTATATCTGTACCGAGCTAAAGCTCCTTCAGATTAAATAAAAAAAAAATTATTAAAATAAAGTTTAAATGATATAAGTTAAAAAGTAAATAAATATTAAAATTAAAATTAGATTAATTTTGATAGATTAATTTTCATATTTTTAAATATTTGATGATTCAGGAAAAAAAAAGGAAAAAAAAGTAAGGTAGCAATTACACAATGGAGTTGGGTACTCGATGTATCTTGATTCGAAACCTTTGTTATATTCTTCCACCAGTCTAACAGTTAATGGAACAGAATGGCTCAGTCCTGCCCTAACATATCTTTCACTCAACTCAAAAAGTCGATTTGAGACTGTTAGTAGTTTAAGTTTATTAATATGTAATAATATGCCTCATTATGTAATATGTTGGAGGGAGTCATATCATATGTATGTTGAATCATATCTTAGTTTTAGTATAGAACGAACTGCTGAATTTTGGATTACTTCTAACCTTTTGATATTAGTTTCTGAAAGAGAGTTCAGACAAGGAAAAGAATAATCTTGAATAGATCCAATCAAAGACTTATTAAGGTTTCCTTAAGTGTTTAAGTCAAGGCTCCATTTTTTATTCGACAAGATTTTTATTAAATTTAGCCTTGAATTAAAACGTTCTTTAATTTCATCTATCATCGAAGAAAAGGTTAATTTAGAATCAAATTTGATACCTAGGAACTTTATTTCTTTTAAGCTTTCGATTCTATTCCCATAAATCCTTAAATTAAACATAGAACTTTCTTTGTTGTTTTTAGTAAAAATCATCTAGCAAGACTTTACAACCGAAATCTTCATTTTCCACTTGAAAAGCCACTGTTCTAATTCAACCAAGTACTTATTCATTTTACTTTCTATATTTCCATTTTTTTTATAAATAAAAAAAGTGACAAGATCATCTGCAAAGAGAAGTGAATATTCTTTATTAGATTTATTTCTTTTAGGAATATCATTGATAAATATACTAAATAATAAAGGACTAATAACTGATCCTTGAGGGACGACAGCAGATATTTTGAATTTTTCACTTAAGTGATCATTTATATTTACTTTACATGTTCTTCAGTTAAGAAATGATTTAATCCAATAAATTAAGTAGGCAGGTATAGTTATCTTTATCAGCTTGTAAATTATACCTTCATGCCAAACTTTGTCGAAAACTTTAGAAATGTCAAAAAATAAGCAACATACTTTTTTCTTTCTATTAAAAGATTCTACAACTTTTAGGATAAAGAAAACTAAATTATCTGCGGTTCTTCGATGTTTCCTAAAACCAGATTGTTCCTAAATTAGCAAAGAATTTTTTTCCAAGAAATAAATAACCTTGAAAAAATAATACGTAATTGCTACCTTACTATTTCTTCTTTTTTTCCTGAAACTTGAACTATTTAAACATGTGCCACATGTAACAATCTTTTCCAATTTATGTCTTTTCAACTTTCATTTTTTTAGCTTATTTACTCTATTTTGATTCTTTTTTTTTTTTTTTATCTAATTTTATTAACTTTAATTTTATTTTTATTTTATTTTTTTATTTTATTTTTAATTTATTCTGAAGGAGCTTTAGCTCGGTACAGAAAACAAATAAATAAAAAAAATAAATAGAACATCATAAAATCTCTCTGTTGAAAATATGCGCTGCAACAAAAGGCTAAATATTATTAAGATACTGTCAAATAAAAAATGGGGTCTCACTCAAAACACACTAGGAAATTTATATAAATCTTTAGTTGGATCTATTTTAGACTATTCTTTTCCTTGCTTGAATTCATTTTCAGAAAATAATATCAAAAAACTACAAGCAATTCAAAATACGGCAGTAAGATCTATCCTTAAGTTAAAATAATGATACTCCCTCCAACATCGTGCATTATGAAGCTTTTAATAAACTTAAATTACTAACAGTCTCGAATCGTCTTTTTGAGTTGAGTGAGAGATATGTTGGGACAGGACTGAGTCATTCCCATCCATTGATTGTAAGACTGGTGGAGGAATACAAAGAAGCTTTCGAATCGAGATATATTGAATATCCAACTCCATTGTGTAATTGCTACCTAACTATTTCCTCATTTTTTCCTGAAACCTGAACTATGTAAACATTTGCCACATGTAACAATCTATGTCATCTAAGCTTTCATTTTTTTTTTTTTTTAGCTTATTTCCTTTATTTTTACTTTTTTTATCTCATTTTATTAACTTTAATTTTTTTTTTTTTTTTTTTTTTTTTTTAATTTATTCTGAAGGAGGTACATCTATATCTAGCTCGGTACAGAAAACAAATAAATAAAAAATAAATATATTATTGGTAAAATCTTTAAGATTTTTCCAGTTAATAACTCGCAAATAAAGCATAATTTTCTGAGCGTACTCCACCATGTTTAATTGTTTGTCCTTCGGGTTTGTTTATTGTTATATCAAAAGCTGGTCTAATTGGCAAAAAATGTTGTCTTACGTTAATAATTCCGACTAAGTAGATTGAAGCAAAGACGAGGACATTTAGAAAAAAAATTGCTTTTTAATTCTAATTTTTTGTTTTGAAAACTTTAAAAATACAATTGCAAGTTGATAAATAAACAGGAAAGGTTTTAATCTTAAGCTTATTTTTTTCTAGGAGCATTGCAAAATTTAAATTTCTTTGGAATTTTCTTGAATTTAGCCTTAATTTGATTAAAACAAGATTAATGCTTTGAAAGCAGACTAAATAAAAAAAAATGACTAATTAAAATAAGCATTATTTTTTTATTTTTGTTCGAAATTTTTGTGCTAAAAAGTTTTTGATTGTGAAGATGAGATTTTTTCTGCTGGGGACATAGGATTTTTTCGAAAAAAAAATTATTTTATTCAAAGATAATTTGAAAAAAAGTATATTTCAGTTGAAAATTTAAGAATTCACATTTAAACATTTATACTCGAGTACTCGTGATGCAATATAGGCCAAAATTCCTTTAGCGTCCCTTTCTTTTTGCTGTAAATGTCTTGTGACACCAAGAATTTCTCCACACTCGCGAACATAAAATTCAAGATCCTCGTCACTACATTTGTTGGTCAATTGAGCCATACGGGCGTTCTCTGACGAGAAGTGCTCGTCCAAGTCGAACAATTCCAACAAAGGAGCATCAGGCTCGTAAAATCTTGGCGGATAAATGGCTGGTTTCAGAGGTGGCAAAGGAGTTTCAAACTGAGGACTGATTAGTGGCAAAGGCTCGTGTTTGATTTTCAAATCGCCAAAACCACGAATCACCTTGGGCAAATTTTTCATGTCCAAAGAAAACAGTTCATCATCGAACAAATTGGTCAGGTCTCTTGGAATTTCTTCACTGTCCTGCAGACACGTTTTTACTCTCTCGGAAATATTAATGATATTAGGAATATTGTTGTACTCGTTTACATCTGGGTCTTCGCTGTCGATTTGGTCCAGAAAACAGGTGTCATCAGTCAAATACTTTACCAAAACCTCGAGCAGCTTTCTGTTCTCCTCTTTGTCTATGTAGCTGTCGTGGAAAATGTAAGACGATCCAAGGACGCAAACTCGGCCTTGAGATGCTCTTTTGAAGGCCAAGCTGTTCGAGCCAGTCGAAGAAGAACAGCCATAGATGGCGCATAGTGGTCTTTTGATCGGAAAACAAATTGATCCTGACGAAAGCAAAGGAGCGGCTGGTTTTTGCACATTCAACGTCGAGCCGAATGGATACACAAATTGCAACGACTGGGACGCTTGCTCGTTCTTGTCTCCAGCCAAATCGAAGTTTTTTCCTGCGATTTCTGACAGCGCCCGGTTGAGCACTCCGTCTGGAATGAGAGCTTCTTTTGGATTGAAATATTTGAAAAGAGTTGTGCGAATTATGCAATCATTGTTTACGTTGATTCCATATTCTTCCAGAAAAAAATTGACATTGGTGTTCAATTTGGCCTCGCCGCCCTCACTTAACATCATAAAAACGCTTCCATTATGAAGCGAAATGTAGCGTTTTAGAGCGTCGATTTCGCTTAGTTGAAATTTTTTCTGAGGCCCTACTGATACAAAAATTCTTGCCTGGAGTAGCTTTTCAATAGTGATCTCGTCTCGATTGGTGATGATCTTCCATGATTTGAGCTCGCGTTGAAACTTCTTGTAGCCATTAGCCAGCGAAAATAGTTCGTCTTTTGACTGATTGAACAAGATGTTCAGATTTGAATCTATTTTTGGCTGTTCTTGGGGATCGCGCAAATCTAGACGATCGTGTTGAATGTTCGGCTCAGCATTGCGATTTTCTCTGCGATTTTTTGAACGAGAGCCAACACTTATCTCTAGTTCATCTTTTAAGCCGCTCTTAGAAGTCGGAACTGGCATTTCAATGTTTTCAACTTTTTAATGAATAAAAAATTCAGATAGAATGAATATTCAAAAAAAATTTTTTTTTTTCAAATACCTCAGTTTCTATGGAAACTAAATTATTTTATATTCAGATGAGGTGAAAAATGTCTTTTTTACTAGCTATGTTATTTTGTTACAAATTGGTTATTTAACACTTGAAGGTCCAGAAAGTTTAAAACTTTTTCTTTTTCCCATGAAATCTTGTTTGTAATCTTGTTTGAAAGAATTTAATAAAATCAATATATTTTATTTTCATTAAAAATACATTTTTTAGTTAAAGCTTTTGGGTTATCTTTTATATCTAAATTCTAAATTTAATAATAGTAGTAGAAAGTTAAACTGCAGCTTAGAGGTTATCTAAGCATAACTCTAAAGAGCTGTAGCAGTCGCTTCTTTTTGTTTAGACATCCAAACATCAAGCTTCGCTTTAAAACTATTCAGGTTTTTTGCATTTACCACATCATCTGGGAGATTGTTCCATCCATTCACGACTCTATTTGTAAAAAAGCTAAATCTAGGAAGACAATTCTTTACATGTTCACGCGTTAGACAATAGCTATTTCTCCTTAATTCATATCTTCGGTTCCCGGATCTTGTGTTTTGACTGTAGTTGATTCCTTTATTAAATTCAATTTGTTCGTAATTGTTTACCACTTTGTACATTTGGTCACCCCTTAATCTTCTTGTCCTCAGGTTAGTTAACTCTGGCTTTGACAAACGTTGTTGATAATCCAAATCACGCAGTTCTGGAATCAACTTTGTTGCTCTTCGTTGAACTTTCTCAAGCTCATTTATATCATTTTCCAAATATGGGCACCATGCACTGACAGCATAATCCAGGTGCGGTCTAACCATAGAACAATACAATAGTTTGATAGTCTCGCTGCACGGGTACTTAAATGCTTTCCTAATTATACCCAACATTCTATTTGCTTTAGCTGTTGCATTCTTGACTTGTGTGTCTCATTTTATATCATTCTGTATGTAAATATCCAAATTTCTTTCGCATTTTGACCTACTCAGGGGCTTCAAACCAATCTTGTACTCGAACTCAGGGTTATTGCTACCAATGTGGACTACTTTACATTTTTCTACATTTTTCTAAATTTAGTAAATTTCGTTTTCAAAATAAAGTAAAAAATGTATTAAGAAGAAAAAATTTAACATGAGTCGATCAGTATTTATAAAAACTACTTTTTATATTTTATTTATTTATAGTAATGCATTTCGGCAGACTAAATGAAAGGCATAAATATACACAAAAAAGCAACAGGAATGTTATACTAGCGACCACAGATTGTGAAAGGGATCTTGGAGTGATGGTTTCATCAGATTTGAAGTGGACCAGCCAAGTGAAAAGTGCTTGTGCGAAAGCGAATAGGGTGCTTGGAATGCTTAAGCGAACGTTTACAAGTAGAGAGGAAAGACTGTGGGTAAGATTGTATATATCCATGGTGAGACCCCACCTAGATTACGCAGTGCAGGTTTGGAATCCAAGTATGAAAATGGACGTGAATGCGTTGGAAAAGGTGCAAGAGAGGGCAACAAAAATACCTTTGTCTGTAAGAAACATGCCGTATGAAAAGAGGCTGACAAAATTAGGACTGACAAAGCTGAGTGAAAGAAGAGTGAGAGGGGACTTGATTGAAATGTACAAACTAGTGAATGGATAAAAATTTCATATTTTATTTTTGTTATTCGGGTATAAGATAAGTGATATTTACTCAACCCAAACACAAAAGCAAAGTTTTTTAGGCTCATTCATCACTGTCAGAGATACATTTTTACACATTTTATATTCACTACTTCTCAGTAAGGTATTTTTAGGTCAAAATGAATCTAGTCTAAGAAATTTACCGCTCTTCTTATAATTTTTATTTTTACTTACGTCTAAACAAAGAGTTTTGTAGGATCTTTCAGGATTATCGCTTGATTTGACGCCTCAATCGCCTTTTTCTGAAAATTTGCAATTTTGATAATTTTTTACTAAAAATTTAAGGGGTATTATTAATCGATCTCTTACATTACTTAAACGATCACTTAAAAAATATATTATTTTATTTTTTCTATTTATGATATTATTTATTCGATTAATTTGATTAATTAACTGTCTCTAATAATAAATATTTATGTATCCTGAGTTTTTTTGTCACTAAATTTACTTACAAAATTTAATGGAAAAAAATTAAGTTAAGGCGATTGGGGCACCACCAAATTTTTAAATTAAAAAAGGACGATTTAATTAATAAACAGACACATTAGTTTTTTTATACAATTTTTTTTAAAAAGATAAACTTAAAAAAAATTTAAATATATTTGGTATTATAAAATTAGGTTATTTCTTTGTTCGAGTCGGATTTTTTTGAATATCTAATGCCATTGAAATTGATTGTTTTATTTAAGCTTGGGTATTTTTATGCGAATTATTGTTCTCTTCGTCACTGTCATTTAAAATAGGGACTAAGATATTTTTCAATTTTTCGTCTGTCAGAATTGAAAAATCTTTAAATTTTTTGAATTGATTTGATGTCTTTTGTTCACGAATTATGAAGCCTTGAAAAATAGACTCAATCTTTTTTGATGTAATGGCAATAGAATTATCAGCAACTGGTATTTTCATCATCAATTAAATTTTAATTTTTTAAACTAACAAAATATGAAATAATCTCGAGATTTAATTATTATTTTAAATTATTTCACAATGACTAAAAAAAATTAATTACAATGTTCAAAGACTGTAACTTAAATGGCTTTTAGCTTTTTTATAGTAGCATTAGTAGTAGTAGTAATGCTGTTGGGATTAAATTTAATCATAAGCAGCGGTTTAAGTAAAAAACCCTGCTTTTACAGCCTTCGTTCCTTTCTACTTGTCCATATTTCATGTATAATTGCTAAAATTTTTTGAATAATTTAATTTTTGTTTTTAATTATTTTGTAAATACACATTATGCAAAATTTTCAGTACACATAAATATTGTTCAAATGAAACAGAGTAATTCATCTATTCTATTTTTGAAAGAATTGGTATTCTTTTTTATTCAATGTATAAAAAGATTAAAGAGCCGTTTAAATTTATTACAAGAAAGTTCCTAGTGTTGAAAAGTTTATGAAAGCTTTTTATAATAAAAAATAGAAATATAACTAGAGCTTTTAACAAAACAATAAATATATCGTGACTTATTTAGACAGATTTCAAACAATCCTTCTAAATGGTTTACTAATCAACTTTAATAATTGATTTTGATTCAAAGAGTATTTGAAACAAAATTTAACAATTCACTGAATTTAAATTTTTCATTATTATTCCCGAGACCATTAAAAGTGGTTGGACATTTTAATTAAAAGAGAAATAGCCTCCGTCAGACTCCGGCAATTTAAATCAATGCGCTAAATGTTCTAAGGCAAAATGGGCAACAATTCATCTATCTGCGTTTTCCATCATCATATTCTTTTTTACTTTTGAAAAGAGTTGATGAACAATTAAATTTTTTTTTGAAAAATAAAACCATTTTCTGACCTTTTTTCGTTGATTTGGTAAAGAGCATAGTTAATGTAAAAATTTCAGCACTTTTTTTAATTATTGTATAATGCCATTTAATGGATGACAAAATTATGCTAAGCTACAAAGAAGCCAAATCGTTCCAGTTAATTGAATAACTTAATTTCTCTAAATCATAATTACAATATAAATTATTTTTTTTTTAATATTAATACTGATAATTCATACTAAAAATAGGCCATTCCTTTTATTTAAATCTTGAATAAATTAGTAAAATATAGATTATAATTTTTCTTCTTATATGTATCTTGAAAAATCAAAATTTGTATAGAAATTCACATTTTATAATTTATTTTTTTAAATCAATTTGCATTTTGTATGAATATTTAAATACTAAGTAATTATTTTGAATATTTATGATTATTCTTTTGATTCTTTGTAAGTATTCATTGATAATAAAGTTAATTTTTATATTCTTCAAAGATGCATGTTTTTAATTAAAAAAAAATATGATAACAACTTAAAGATTTCGTTAGTTTTTCTGTTATTCTGAAATTATAACCTCGTTTTTACAATTTGTTAATCAAAAAATTTATTAAATAAGTAGCATTATTTCATACAAAATTATAATATTTTGGATTTAATTTTTAAAAATAATTTTAAATTTTTATTTTTTCTAGACATTGTTTTTTAAAGATAGCATTTCTATTCAAAATACGAAGATTCATAGATGGTAAAAGTCTACGCAGAATTTGATTAAAAATCGGATTATGTTGAATGCAAAAATTTGTATTAAAAAGCAAATTATCATTTCAGTACTTCTAATCTTAATAGAAGGTAAGATGAGAATTTTGTTTTTATTCATTTAATTAATAAAAAATTTTGGACCTTTTCAAAAATGTGGCATACGTTCACAACAGTTTCTGAATTCTTTTTGTTAAAAAAAATTTTTCGATCAATTATTTGAACCCAGTGTTCTTAAAGGAAGATAAAAATTGGTCCCTTTTATTCTTTTAATTTTTAGATAGATCCTGGTTTTCTTTTCAAATAAACCATTTTGATGATGAAAAATAAATTTTTTTAAGGTGCAAATGGTGCAAATGGTGCAAATTATATTTCACAGATCATATCAACACAGATAAACAAAATAACCAGTAATCGAGTGAAGCTAAAATGTATTACTCATTTTAATTGTTCTATCAAAACTCTAACATTGGATTCGTATTGCTGTGGAATAAATGGCTTTTGTTGTAGTTGGTTTGAATACATTCTCGATTTTCCAAGTAATACAAATGATTATTCTGTGCCATACAAACCACCTACTCTTTCAACAATAATTGTTCTATTGATTATCCTTGTGTGCATACTTCTCATTTGTTATTGCTTTTTGATACTTATCTGTTTTCGTTTTAAATGTGGTCTATTCAAAAAACCAAATCTGATCGTGATAAGTGAAGCTTCTGATTCTTCCAATTATGAATCTGATTCTGTTTCTGCTCAATTGTTTTCTTCGAAAAATCAATCACTAAAGTCACACCAAACTTCTTCCAATCAATTGTCAAAAAATTTTCTCCCAAAAAACCAAAATCATAATAATCGATCGAATGTTCCAGTGTCTTTTAGCCCCTCGTCTCAAATATTAACAAATAGTTCATCATCTAATCTTAATTTAAAGTCAAACTGCCACTTTGAGTATGATAAAGAAACACCATCATCAGTTCAGAGTAGGTTGAACAAGAGAAATAAGAGACAAAGCAAGTTGAAAATGCATAACAGAGCTAGATCATGTGATTTTTCTCAATATTATCCCTTCTTGAATGATCCAAATGAATTAGATGAAAATTTGGATGTTGCAAATACTTTAGAACTATCGTCAGAATCATCATCGATTAATATAGAAAACACTAGAGATGGAATTCAAACAATTAATTCTGATCATTGTGCTAAGGAATCATTAAATTTCTACGCAGATGAAAAACCTCCTTCTTATTATGACATAATAAAAAGAAAAACTTAGAAATTAGAATTAAATATTGAATATTAAAATTATTTTTACGTCTTTAAAAAACTTTATCTGAATAGAAATAAAAAAATTTCTTTTTCCCAAGTTGTAAATATGTAAATTTAATCTAAGTCAATTATTTAATTTTAGCTGATATTTTGTCTTGCATAAAATTTAAAATATATGTTTTTAAATAAAAATTGAAAAAAAAAACTTTCTTTAATAAAATGAATATGGTAAAACATATTTGTGGTAACTGAATTTAAATTATTGTTGAGATACCTTGACAGCAACTTCTAAAAATTTCCGTGAATTTGACTTCATTATAGAAACTAACTGCATAAATTGAGTCAAGTTGGCAGTGAAATGGTATGACTTAGAGTGTCATTTGTTGGTTTTGTTAGTTTCAGTAATTAATTATTTATATTATATTAATTTTTAAATTTCTTTACTCGATTTTATAAAAATTTAATATCTGCTAAACTCTGCAAATTTAGAAAACCTAGATATTTGATGCAATTTTGGATGTTGCACTATGTTCCATTCACAGAACAAATTTCACAAAATTCATTTATTTAAGTCATTTAAAATTTTATTCGGAATCGGACTGATTAGTAAATGGAATAATAGTATTTAAAAATTAAATTTAGATTTTTGTGTAAAAAAATTTGATTAAGATTCGTTGTCAAAATTGCACATAAAAAATTTTTTTGCTTCCTATATAATGTCTCTATAAGAAGCAAAATTTTTGAAGAAACATATAAAAATCAAATATTTTAGTAAAAAAAATAATAATCATTTATACTTAAACACACAAATTATTTTTTTTAAATCCATCAGTGCTTAAGCATTTATTTTGAACAGTTTTTAAAAGAATCAATCTTTTTTGAATAATGCTGATTATATCTTTTTCTTTAAAATTCAGTTTAGCAAAATTGCTAATAGCATTTTTTTATTTTTTGGATTAAAAATCAAAAATAAAATAAAACTGACTTCAGTTTTAATTTGGAACACTTGCTTTAGATGATCGAAAGAAGTTAATCAAAACATTTGATAACAAAAATTCTTTTTAACTTTTGTGCTAATTCTTCACAATTTAAAAATAAATATATAATGATTTTTAAGCAAAATTGTTATATTTGATTTTTAAAGAGATAAAATCAGGTTTTATTTATAAAAATTTGATATTTTATCCATTTTAATTGCAAATTTGGTGACCATTATTTTGCATAATAATAAAATCTAAAGTTAATCTACAAAAAAAACTCAAAACAATCAAAAACTGACTCGAAAATTTTTCAAATGAAATTATGATTCCTTAAAAAAATGTTTTTTAACTCAGAATAAACTTGTTTTTTGAATTTTTTTCTGAATAGTTTATTAGAAATAACGCAATTACATAAAACAATTTAAAGTAATAAAACTTATAAAATAAGAAGATAAAATTAATGAGGAATTATGTTTACAAAATCTCTAGATTCTTAAAGCTAGAAAAAAATTATTGAACTAAAAGAGAATAATTATATTGAACTTAATAATTCTAGTTAATGTTATTTTTTAAATTCAATTAAATTTAAAAAGATCATTTTTTTTCCTTATCTAATTTAAAAGAAATCAAAAACCAAAAGGTGAAGCATCAAGACTCACTATTTATTATTTAAAAATAAAACTACTAGAATAAACTAAAAGGTAAAAAAAACATAAAATTGCAGTAGAGTTAGTTTTTATTTTTTTCTGAAATTCATTCATCTTAAAGTAGCAAGAATTTATTTGATCATAGTTACCTCTTAATTCATTTAAATTGTGTTAAATGCAAGGAGTTTATATAAATACGAATTAATAAGATAAAAATGCAAAACATAAATCGAATTAAAGCATAAAACAATAAATAAAACGCTTAGTTTATATTAATATTTTATTAGTCTTTAAAGAATATAAAAATTTTAAAATTTTCAATTTCAATCTTTATGTTATAGGTTTTATTTTCATTTACTCTAATACCATCTTCAGTCTTATTTTTCATTTTTTTTGCCAAATATTACCAAATAAAAGTAGACGATCTAGAAAACATTTCAAAATATTCTAATATAAATACTAGATCAATAAATACTAATTAAATAATTTATTTATAATTGACTATAAGAAAATTATTTTTTGAATGAGAGAGGACTAAAGAAGCAATTGAGAAATTTCAAAGAATTTTTAATTGAATGCTTTTAAGTAGAAAAATTTAAATTAAGTTGTGTCAAAACTTAAAGGGAAAATATTTTTTCTTCGAGGCTATTATGTCAATCAAACAAATTGGTAAAAATAGACAAAAGATAAAATCAATATAAAATAGACTCATTTATAAAAATAAAACGATTTTAATTCTAATTTTTTTTAGAGTTTGAAGTAATTTCTTTTTACATATGAATGTAAAATTAAGTCATTTTTATCAAAATTGTATCACTAAGCATACAAAAAAGTGAGATCTTCAAATAATATATACACAATAAGTTGGCTTAGTGATCAATTATCATATTGTTTTTGCAAGCTCTTAAAAATAAATTCTTAAACTAATATATATGCATTCACATTTTTAATGAGGTAATCTGGGATTCCTTTTTTTAGTTAAGAATATGTTTTCAGATCGGTTTTATTTTTAGGATTTTTAGAATTTTATTTAATTAATTTCACTCGATTCAATTAATTTTTATTTCTTTAAACCCATTATATTAAGTAAAATTAAGTAAATAACAGTTACTAAAATTACATAGCAACAAATATGTAACTAAACCAATTATGTGAATTATTATCTAAATAATCTCAAACTTGGGATCTGATTAAATATTATTCTTATTATTTTAGGCCGAAACGAAAAGAAATTTAATAACCTGTTGTGTTGAACCATTTAAATTGAATGCAAATTATGCTAAAATAAATTTGTTAGTTTGTTAAACATTACAAAAATATTTTTAAAATCAGATTTGGGTTTTAGAATGAATTAAAAAAACTGTTTAGTTTTTAATTTATTCGATGATTTTATTTAGTAGTTTCACGCATAATTAGACCATGAATTGCAGTCGAAAAATTTAAGGATTGCTTTAGCTTTGATTGCTCTGATCTGTTTTTTTTTATTACTGAGTAATAAAAAAATTAAAATTTTAAGTATTTTAGATTATTTCTTATTACATTTTGAAAAGAAAAGAGTTTTTTAAAGTGGACTCACTCTTATCTGAACTACTTTACTATAATTACAGACCATACAATTTTTCTCCTTATTTTTGCTTTATATATATCATCTAATTAATATTTTATAATTTAGCCTTTATTATCCCATGATATCTTTTGATATTTTACTCTTTTAAGTTTACATTTGAGCGAATTGTCCTTTGATATAACGAGTAACAACTAAGCATTTGATAACAGGCAGAATTTATCCAAATTCATGCCGTCATAATTCTATAGATACTATTTTTATTAATAATTAATTAATTCTTAAATATAAGGCATGGAAGTATTAATCCGATTTTAGAATAATTTTTACATTTTTAAATGATGAATTTTAAGAGTAAAATTGTTTTCAAAATTATTGATGCTTCATACTTAAATTAGCTAAGTCAATTTGATAAATTTTGTTGTTTTTTTATCGAAGCCGATCAAAAAACATAATAATAAGTGTATAAGTGTATGCGAAATAAGTGTATAAGCCTCAAGTTAAAATAAAAGTTACCTCAGATTAAGAAAAAAATAATTTAAATAATCTTATTTAGCAATGCGAATATTTTTTGATAAAATAGCTTAATTTACAAAAAAAAGTCAAACTCTTCCTTAGATAAATTGAAATATTAAAATTTTCAAGATAGTTTAAAAGATCCTAGTAAAATTTTATTAAATTTGTAAGATAATACAAAGAAATTAGTCTAAAATTTATTGTTAGTTATTAAACAAAAATAAAAAATAAATTATGCTAAAAATTAATAAATAAATGAAGGGAAAAGGTTAAAAAACTCAACTGGAAAATTTTAAAATATATTTACTAGGTTAAACAAGCGCAAATTTTTTATTATAATAAAAATTGTGGCTAAATTTGTAGAAACGAATTTTAAAAAAATTTTGTCAAAAAAAAGGGTCATTATTCCAATTTATTATGATTAGTGAGTAGATTAGAATGTAAATTTTTTTTCTAAAATTTAATAAATCAATCAAAAATTTAATTTTCATTCATACTTAAATATTCTTTATATTATTTTGGGTTACTTTAATGAATTTTAATACCTGGCAAGAATACAGGGTTAATTGAATCGGTCGAGTGATGCTTGATTATTTTCATTCCTGACTAAATTATGATTTAGCTAAAATTGTTTTTAAAAAGAATTAAACATAGGATCCAAACGTTTCACCTTTCGGCTTGAAAATAATAACTAGTTTTTAAGAAAATATTTTTGAATTATAAAATGCTTTGAAAATGAAAAATTTCTTTTAAATTTTTTCACAAAAATAAGCTTTAGTAAATTTCTTTTTTTCGACTAAATTTATACATTTCCAAAATTTAAAGCAACCATCAAATTCTAATCAATTATTAAATAATTAATGGATTTTTTTTGAGTATTTATAACATGATTTCAAGTCATAATAAACGAACATCGTTTCGAATTATAGAGCCAAAAAAATTTCATCATGCTCAACAAATTCCAGTTTCATTATCGAACCAGCAAATACCTATTTTAACATTAAGGGAAGACAACAGAGTCAACAATGTTTTACAATCAAATAACCATGACAATATGACAAACGATGCTAATCCAGATGAGCAACAATTAAATCTAAAGGAACTGAGACAATTTCAGCAAAGAACTCGAAATTTGTCAGATACAGATAGCAGTTATATACCAGGTAGGTTAGAATTTTTGCTTAAATTTGTATTATTGAAATTATCCGAATTCACTAGTTAAAATGGATATAAACTATAAAAATTTCATGTTAAAAAGTAAGAGCTTTTTAAATCGAGTGGTTTGAGAGATTTACAATTATTTTTGGTAAAAGGTTTTTAATTCTCAAAAGCCCTAAATTAATTTTTAACTCTATATGTGAGTTTTTTAAATAAAAGATTCAGTTCAAAAAGAATTTTAAAATAGAAATCATTTGGTACATAAGTCAAAGAAATAAAAGTCACTTGGTTATGATTTAAAATTTATCTTTCTTTTATTATATTAATTGAAATATAAATTTTACAGATATCAAAGATCATTTTAATTGAAGCATTGGTTTAAGAGGTCGTGAATCTGTTATTAGCTAAAGATATCTTGAGTAATAAAATGTAATTAGAATTTTTTTTAAATGAAAATTGAATTTAAATTATTTTTTTAATATATATGACGTTGGTGTATAAATCATTCATGCATTTCTAATTGATAATTAAATATGATTTTTATTAGCAAGTTCTACATGAAAAATAATCGCGTAAATTAATGATATTAATTTAATAATTTCTTCTAAGAATTCTGGATTTTTTCATTTTTTGAAAAATCAAATAATGATAATATAGAAGATTGTAACAAAAAAATTTAGGTTGACGAACCGAAAATTTCTTGCTTTTTTCAACTGAATATACCTAAATGAAAGATTCAATTTTTAGATTCAAGTTTTGATTTATTTAAACTAACTTTTATTCAAATAATAATAATACTAATAAATATTATGTTTACAGAAATGATAATTTTATAAAAAAAAATAAAAAGCTTAAGAATGGAAATGAAGGCTTATGAATTTGATTTGTTTAGATAAACAAATGGATTAACTTTACCAACTTTAGCAAAAATACAAAATTACTAAAAGTTGTAAAAAGTATGAAAAATTTTAAATATTTGTAATAAACTTTAAATAAAACCAAGGTTTAAATAGGATTTTACCGTACAATCATTTTGGCGACTAAACAAAATAAACTTTTTATATAATAAGCAATTTTTACAATTTTAGAATACTTTATAATCATTATTGATATTAAATTGTTAAATTAATTAAATATATTTAAATTTTTCGTTTATATTTTTTAAAATATTTCTAAATAAAAATAAAGAATTGTGAAAAAAAAAATATACTTAAAGTTTTTTCAATAAGTATTAAGCAATATGTTTTTTTATGAATAAAAAACAAGTAAAATAGAAGAAACATTTGTTAAAAGTCATTATTTACTCTATTTAATTGTAAAAAAGCATTCTAAAGAATAAATTTATTTTATTCGCAGAATGGATACCTGTTAATAAATTATATCAATTAGATTTAAAGCTTTTTATACAATCACTTTGCTCTAATTTTAGTAGAAAAAAATTTATTATTATTAATGCATGAATCTTTTTTATTCACGTTCCAATATACAAACTGAATAATAATTCTTAACTAGGTCAATGTGAACACATAGTTTTCAAATTTATTTTTCTATAAAACAATTTAATCATGATTCATATAAATTAAAATTTTCGTAGTAGTCACTTCAAGACTAAATATTTTTCTCATCTTAATTGACGAAAGTTTACAATTTTACTTTTCTTTTCTAACACGAATATTTCTATTAAATTTATTAATTTAATGTTTGAGATGCAGAACGATGTTAATAGTTTGCTTTTTAAAATGTTTTCTGTTTGATTATTTGTGTGAAAATAACATTTGAATTGTTTTCGATTGTTTATGGAATTTTGAAAAGCAAGCATGAATAAACCGTAGAATTTGGAATTTTGTTCTAATTTTTTTTTGAAATTCTAGAAACAACATCTGAATCTGGAATTAGCGATTTAGATATGAGTGAAAAATGCAGTTGCTGTCCTTATGGCTACCACATAGATGTTGATTTTGTAACTTTCCTGAATAACTTTGGTGAAAAAAATATGAGCAAGCAGATCAAAAAGATGCATCTGAAACGAAATGAAAATCTCCAAAAGTCAATGGAATATGTAATTGATGAAGTTGTAAGTAATGCCAATCAATATGTGCGTGTTTCTTTCCTTTTTTTTTTTTTTTTTTTTTTTAATAATCTAAATCTACTTTTGATTCTTTTTTTAAAGCAAAAAAATTTCTTTATTTTAAATTATATTTATGAAGGAAAAGCTGAAACAAATCAAAGAGTACGCACCGTCAATCAGAGACCGAGAGGATTATACGAATGGGCTAAATAGAGCAAGATACTCTCAACGCCAAATGGTAGTTCCAAGTGACCTAAAAAAAACTATAAAGCAAATAGATCAGTTAATAAATCATGATGAGCAGTTTTTGTGCGAGCCAGATCAACGCAATGCAATTCGATCCAACCGATCAGCAAATAAATCGAACACCATCGACCAAATGAAAAATAATCCTCATTATTTATCAAACTCATCGTTGCCATCTGAAAGCTGCTTTTTAAAGAATAGCCAGTCATTTAATATGAATCACGTTGAGCATGGTAATGCGCCACCACGTTCTTACAGCAGTTGTGCTGAGCCCATATTGACTAGTTCTTCGAATCGAATGATCAAAAACGATTCGACTCAAAGACGCCGATGCTTGTCAAATCGAACTTCTCCCAATAGAGCTAATTTTCCCAGTTTGCCATTTCGGCAAATCCATGATGCCAGAAGGTCACATTCAGCAAGTCGGCGTACCCAAAGCCAAAGTCCAATAGAGAAACAATCATACAAACGAGAAATAAAAATAAATTTAGCCAAGCCCAAAAATGAGTGCTTCTACTCGGAACAAATGGAATGCAGTGACGAATACGAGTTTAAAAAGGAGTCGACATTCAAAAACTGTGTGCCATCTCAAGAACACAAAGTGACAAGACCAGTAGTAGCCAACTGCATGTCGATGACGAGCCCCAGTGAAGTGCAAGAAGAAGTTTTGTTAAATCTATTTTCATGCAACAATAGTGGTTCGATTAGTTCTGACAGTTCAGAGAGTCTGGTCGAAATTGGACAAAATCTCAAAATAAACGAAACATATGAGAAAAGTGAGCCTATAATCGAGTACAAAAATGACTTGAAATGTTCCAAAAATGACATTTTACTCGAGAAACGTTTGATGGAGCTGGAGAAAAAATTACAGAAAATTCCGGAACTGGAAATAAAGAATAATATTTTAACAGAAGAAAAAAAGCTGCTTTTGAACCAGCTGTTGAGTCGAGCTCAAGTTAAAACACAGCCTGAGCAGCAGCCTTCTGAATGTGCCAAAGTGTATCGCTCAATTGGTTGCGATTCGCTTGAGAAATGCAAACGCGATGTGGCAGTTTGGGTCAAGTCGAACACACGGGACATCGGCTTGCATGTCAATGAGCCTAGTGAGAAAATTACAGAAATGGAAACTGTGATTACTAATTTAAAAGATCAATTAAAAGAGCAAACTTTGATTTTCGAGCAGTCTCAAGTGAAGCCGTCTACCAGAGACGTTGCAGTGATGCATGTGGTTGATAGGGTTGAAGAGCCGGCCAAGCCAAAACCTGAATTTAGAGATGTGGCTATTCATCATTCAACCATTGACGAGAATAAAATTCTTGTCCAAAAGCAGACTCACATAATAAACGACTACATTAAAGAAATTGAACAATTACAAGCCGAAAACTGTCATTTGTCTCAAAGTCTACAGGAATTAATCAAAAAACACTCTAAACATGTGGTAACAAGAGGCACGTATGCACCCCAACAGCCAATACTTTATTCAGTAGGCACAAATACAAAAAAAACAACAACACGCGATGTCCAAGTAATGTACACACCCAAGTCACGTGATGTTTGTTTAAGCACTGACCAGTACTTGCACACTCGCGACGTAAGTCTGGCATGCAACATCGAAGACAATGAAACCAAAATTCAGCTCGAAGAATTGAATTTGATCAAAAAAAAGTACGAGCAGATTGTAGAAGAAAATTTGAAAAATATCAAGTCATACCGTGATGTGAACATTTTGTGTCGACTTGATCAAAAAGAATACAGAGATGTGTCACTGGGCTGCAATTTGTTCGAGAAAAAAAGTTACCGCGACGTCAGCCTAAAATGTGACATGGACAAAGAAATGAAAAAGTTTAGAGATGTGTCGATTGGAGTCGAGCTTGACTCGAGGCCCGAGCAAAAAGACGCCAACATCTACGTTAATTTAGCAGAGAACTTGTCTCGACCAGTAATGAAGGATTCTTGTTCCATGGCTCAATTTGACGACTCAGACAAATTGAAACTCATCCAAGAATTGGAACTCCTCAAAAAGCCTAAGCTGAAAAAAAACGCTTGTGTGTCAGCTGATCACAATACTCGTTTCATGGACAATCTAGTAAAAAACAGCTTTTCGAGCATGGAAGAGATAAGAACAAGTAACAAGCAAATAAGCACAGATCAAAAAACAACTAGAGAAAGTTCAGCAGGAAGCTGTCTTTCTTACACGGAAAAATCTTGTCAAACTTATGATTGTGGCGACGAATGCCAAAGCCAACAAATGCAAATTCAAAATATTGAACTCGAAAGAGACAAGCTTAAAATAGTAAACGAAAACTTGAAATTACAACTAAGTCAAATGGAGGAGAAATTTCAAAACGAAAAAACACAAAAAAACTACTCCGAATCAAATGCCGAAAGAAAGTCCAATGATAACAACATTTCGACAAGCATTTCAACAGTCACTGCCAACGTTAACTGTTCTGCGGACTCAAATATTTCACAGATAAAAACCAGTTCTCATGAAACCGATTCAATTAAAATAAAACGTCAATCAGAATTTGAACACCACAGAATACTCAAGAGTGACAGAAACAAGCGAACAGTCCAAGACACTGTCAAAATAAGTAGCTCTGTTTCGAACAAGGCTGGCGAGAAAGCAAGTGAAATGGCCACATGGTCAAACAAAGCAGAAATCAATTATGATTGCAATGAAATAACAATACCAATAATTAGAGAACAAAAAAGTAACACTAAGCCACCGATATTGAATAGTCAATTTTTTTCCTCAAATTCTAAAAATGTGTCCAACGCTTTAAATGATGAGATAAAAAAATCGCCTCGAGAAAAATATGATGAAAAAAATGCTCCGGAAAAGTAATTAAGATAAAAATGTTTATGTTGTATTTTGAGAGAGTGAATGCCAGAGCAATGGAGCATGATGCTCAAATTTTTCTTTAAATTTTTGTCAAGATCCTCTTGAAAAAAGTTAAAGCTATTTAGGCTAAAAACCAATATTTTATTTCAACATTTAGACCCAAATTCAGTTTATGAAAAATATCTGTATATGTTTATGGTGTGCACATTTAAGAAAAATACACAGTTTATGCACAGACTGAATTTCTATTTGAAAAATTGGTTTTAACCTAAATCAGCTTAATATTAAGTTATTATTAGTGCACTTATTAAACACTGCTCGATTGCTCCTCTCTTCACTTATGCTAAAAAAATTCGAAGATTGGCTTTAATTGATTTGAAACTAATCAATTGATACTGGAAGCACTAAACTAACCATTTTGACTTTTTTGCAAAATTTCACATTTCTTTATTTCTATGATACAATACTATTTATTTAAAAAATAATTTAGAACATTTAGATCAACTTGTTTATTAAGAAATGCTAATTTTTAAAATTTTTTTCTTGATTTCTTGCTCAATACTTGAATCTAAAAATAAAATTTAAGAAATGGCTTGGTGCTTCAAGTATGCGTAAAGCTGAATAAATTTGTAAATCCGGAATGTGATCGCCTTGAAATTTTTTAAACAAATAAAACTTTTTTAGAGTGGAATCTAAAAATCCGAAGAGTATACTTAAACAAAGCGCTGTCTATTCATCCTCAAAACTGAGCAAAACTTCAGGGAAGGCTTTAACCTTTGGTCAAAATGAAATATTGGAAACGTAAGTGTTTTTGATTTCACATATTAAGCATCATTTTTTGTTTTGTTTTTTATTTTCAAACACATAACTAACTGAAATAATTATATATACAGTGTGCAATTGAGCAATCATTGAGTAAAAGTTGTCAACTAATATATAATAAAAGTTAATGTTACAATGTGTTTAAAAATCAACGTCTGCGAAATAATACAATTTCTTCTAAGGAGTGTTATATAATGTTACAATAAAATAATTTATTGACACACAACGATTGAAAAAATATGTTAAGTTAAAAAGAGTCATTTTTATATTTTCTCTTTTCATTTTTCCCTTTTTTTCTTATTCCCTCTGTGAAATTTTGCTTCTTAATATTTTTCCTTTTTTGAGCGGCGCTGCTTAAATGAAAATTAAAAAGTCTCAAAATTTAATTTAAGTTCTTTTTTGCAAAAAGAATAAAAAAAAAAGAAATCATTAGTTAATAAAAAAATTAAAAAAATTTATCAAATAACTTTAGGCCGAAAGGTTACTTTTTTATGACTTAGAAAGTGAGCATTAAAACTCATACAAAAAACCATAATTAATAAAGTATTAAAATAAATTTTTAAAAAGTAACTAAACTAAATTTTGTATTATTTAATTCTGTTATTTTGCACTGAATTTCTCAAAACCTAAAATTTCATTGAATAGATCAAAAAAGTGATTTTAATCAAAATTTAAATTTCAGAAATTTAAATATAAAGATTTTGATTTTAGAATATATAATTGATTCAACTCTTTTTTGTAGTGAAATTCATAATAATTAAGATTGAACATTGACATTAAATTATTTTTTTAAGAGAAAGTGATTATGGACAAGATGAAAGTTTTGATAAAAATCTAAGCGGTGATAATCTGGAGATTGACAATAGCACCACTGAAAACATTAGCATGGAAGCTACCTTGAATGAAGAACGACATGATTTGTATAATGAAAATGAAAGTGAATCTAGAATGTAATATATTTTTTTTAAACTTTGAAATTTATCTATAGATATAAAGTAAAATTTTAAAAATTTAACAGAACCATTTGCAATTCTGAAAAAAAAGATGTCGAAGAAGTTCAGGAACCCAAAAGGTAATATGTTCATTATTTTAAAGAAATATAATAAGATTGAGCATTGAAAAAAAAAGAGAGAATTTAAACGATGATGAAAATGTAATGTGATAAAACAGAATGATATTATATGTTCAATAATTAGAAATAAAAACATTAAAATCTTACGTGAAAAATTCAAAGCATCAATCAAATTTTTTTAACTTATTTTAATAAATGAGATTTGATATTAATTTAAAATTATATCATGATATTAATAGTTATTTTTAATACTTTGGTTTCATAATCGATTAATATTAAATTAACTAAAACAACTTGTGTACTAAGTTTGAACTTTGCACTTAATTAATGATATGCAAGTTGCATTATAAAAAATTTTATTTTATTTGTTTATTTAGTTAACTTAAATTTACTTTTATGAAGTCTATCAAATATTAAAGATGAAGAAAGTTCAAGCAATAATGAGTAAGAAAAAGCTGTTAAATAAAAATATTTTTAAAAATTTATTTAATTATTGAATTCCATTTATTGTTATGCATATATCTTAGAAATGGTCAATGTTTGAAATAAAATACTAAATATTTATAAAATGATCTATTTTGACAAACTAAATTTGCATATCAAATTATCATATTCAATCCATTATTTTTATAACTTTTTTATTTGGTCAAAAAGAATTTGTGGCTTGTTTTTTGATATTTCTATAGCCTTTGATAGAGTTTGGAATGAATGTTTAATTTATAAATTGATTACAATGAATCCACCTCATTACTTGACTAACTGGATTAGATATGTGAATAACCACTTTAGCGAAGAATACCAAATAACTGCAGGTGTACCTCAAGGCTCAGTAATTAGTCCTCTTTTATTAACTTTATATATTAATGACATCCCAAAAAGAAACAAAACAAATAATGAATACTCTCTGCTTTTCGCAGATGATCTAGTTACATTCTTCATTTACAACAAAAAGGGGAACCTTGAAAATAAGATAAATAAATACACCAAAGAACTAGAACAATGGCTTATTAAATGAAAAATGAAGATATCAATTGAAAAGTTGTGTTCAGTAGTCTTTTCTGGGTACAAAAAAGAAAGTGATAATCGAAACTTAAAAATTTATGGAAACAGAATAGTGAGCCAAAATGAAATCGAGTTTCTTGGTATTAAATTTGATTCTAAGTTAAACTTTAATATACTAGTAGACGAAATTAAAGAACGCTGCAACAAAAGGCTAAATATTATTAAGATATTGTCAAACAAAAAATGGGGTCTCACTCAAAACACACTAGGAAATTTATATAAATCTTTAGTCGGATCTATTTTAGACTATTCTTTTCCTTGCTTGAATTCATCTTCAGAAAATAATATCAATTAACTACAAGCAATTCAGAATACAGCAGTCAGATCTATTCTTAAGTTAAAACATGATACTCCCACCAACATCGTTCATTATGATTTTTAATAAACTTAAATTACTAACAGTCTCGAATCGTCTTTTTGAGTTGAGTGAGAAATATGTTGGGACAGGACTGAGTCATTCTATTCCATTGGTTGTCAGACTTGTGGAGGAATACAAAGAAGGTTTCGAATCAAGATATATTGAATACCCCACTCCATTGTGTAATTGCTACCTTACTATTTCTTCTTTTTTTCCTGAAACCTGAACTATGTAAACATTTGTCATATGTAACAATCCATTTCAATGTATCTTTTAATTTTCTTATTTACTTTTTTTTTATTTTTTTTTTTATCATGATATTTAACATTTTAGCAAAGTGTGCGAAAATTCTGCTATGTTCTGCTTTTCTATTTTGCAGAATTTTTGCATATGTTGATTTACTCAACAATTTGCTGAACTGATTTATTTTATTCAAATAAAAAGTTATAAAAAGTAATGGACTGAATATGATCATTGTATATGCAACTTCAATTTGCCCTTTTTAAATGTTGATTCCATAGATGTTTTTTTTCTACCTCATCTAAGATAAAGCATGTGATTGTTTTAAGATTTCGTGTTTTGCTGATTTTTAAATTGAATTTTATTTAATTCTAATATTTCTTATATTTAGCTTTGAACTAGAATTGGAACTTCATATAGCTTGTGCAATTTTAAACGATTCCCTGTACGAACCATTGAAAGCTGATAAAAATAAAGTGGTAGGTGGACCAAGATCAATATAATATATCATTTTTTAAATAAAATCATTTAGGCGAAAGCGCTTAATTTAATCCAACAAGATTGGTTTAAATTAGCAGCACAAAAGGACTCCGATCCCGTACTTGTCGAGGAACATTTAAATGCATTTTATTCAAGATTTTCAAACTTGTTGCTTGAACGCATTGTAAATATGGCTGATCTAAACGTAAATTAAAATAAATAAATAGCAAAAAAAAATATCTAAATAAATTTCCATAGCACAACACAGCCCTACATTATTCAGTATCAACCGGAAATTTTGAAATTGTTAATTTACTTCTAGACACAAAAGTTTGTGATGTTAATTCACAAAACAAAGCTGGCTATACATCGATTATGCTTGCGGCTGTTGTACCAATAAAAGATGACTTTGAACGTTTGACACTAAAAAGATTATTTTCAGAGGGAAATGTAAATATTAAGTCTACAGATAGCGGCCAAACAGCTTTGATGCTTGCTGTTAGACATGGCAACAAAGATACAGTAGCACTTTTATTAGAAAGTTCGGCCGATTGCAACGCCCAAGATAAAGAAGGCTCAACAGCTCTGATGGCAGCATGCGAGCATGGTCATATCGATATCGTTCGATTGCTTCTTGATAATACTAATTGTGATCCCGATATTAAAGATAATGTAAAAAAAATTTATTCGTAGGAATGCAAATAAATTAGGCTTTAGGAAATTTCGGTACAAAAGAACAGCACTAAACTTTATCTGAAGGAGTATAAGCTCGGAATAGATAAATAAATAGATAATAAATAAAAATAAAATTTTTTTTTAGTATTAGTTTAAAATTGACTTTGTAAGTGCTACTTAATGCAATTAAATCACAAATAAAATTTAAAAAAATTAAATGTAATTTAATTTGCTTAAATGCTGCACATGTTTTAATGCTACTTAAAAACTGAAAAACTTAAAGATTTTTTTTTGTCTAGTCCTGTTATTTTTTACCGAATTTCGT
Source organism: Brachionus manjavacas (assembly GCA_019054805.1). Taxonomy (NCBI): domain Eukaryota; kingdom Metazoa; phylum Rotifera; class Eurotatoria; order Ploima; family Brachionidae; genus Brachionus; species Brachionus manjavacas. The sequence continues at coordinate 265,844 of JAHQIY010000033.1, read as the reverse complement.
CAGAATCTCAAATAAAATATTAAATTAATAATTTCTTTATAAATTTTATTTTTATTTCATACAGGATGGAGAAACTGCTTTTGACATTGCCAAGAATAAAAATCGAAATGACATAATTGTTTTATTATATGCACATAGTACAAAATTACGATCTCACCACCCTGCTATACAATTCTCCAAAACACGTCCTCGAATCGGAAGCGCTGGATCAACAAAGTAATTTTAAATAAAAAAAAAACTGTTCAAATTACTTAAGCTTAATTGATCTTAGAAAATAAGTAAAACAAGAAATGCAAATCATGGCAATAGATGAAATGTAATTTATTTAACAATTTTTTTATGAATAGAAAATGCTGCAACTTTTGAACTTTAAACTACTAGTATCATAATCCAATGGGTAATTTTGAAAACATCAAAAAATTTCATAATGAATCTTCAAAATTAGACTTATGTATATTGAAAGCTTGTATGCTACATAGAGCATTTAAAAACATTTAATCAAGTTATTTTCAAAATTAAACTTGTTCAATATTCAGTTCTAAGCGTCGTACATTATTAATTTTCCCGAAATTAAAATTAACCATGACAATTTATAGAATTTTAATGAATACTAAAATTAGATTATATATCATATAAGAAAAATATGACTTTAATTTGTTTTTATAATAAAAACTTAATCTTTATTTAAATCTTAACACAAAAATTTACAATTTTTCAAAAATAAAAATACAAAAAAAAAAAATAAAACATTATATAAATTAATATCAGCTTTTCTATTAAAAACTAATAAAATGAAAACTTAAACAGTTATTTAACTAAAAGAAACTCAATTATTAAAAAATTACATTGATTTATATGTTTAACACTTAATTTAAAAAGTCAAATTTTACAGTGCCGGAAATTAACTTATCACAAGTCCATGCCATTAAGACCGATTAAGACTTCATTTATTTAATTTTATAAAATAATTATTACAAGTTAAAATTAAAAATTTATACATTTGTTTAAAAAAAATAACTAAAAAACAAAATATTGAAATATTTAAATTAAATATTTTGAACTTTTTTATAAATTCTGTAAAAATCAAATTGATATTATTAATTACAGAAAGCTTAAATGTTGCAAACTTCAACATTTATCTCTTGATCATAAGGCTAATCATAAATCTAGTATAAAAATATTCAAGGGTTTTTTCACGATTAGCCGTTTTTGACATCGGTTCAATCAGATTGTCATTATTCCTTAAATTGTATTTTAAATTCCTTGAGTCATTTTTATTGAATTTCATTTTTAAATTTTGGGACGAATTACGGAAAAAAGCATTTTAAAAGCAAAAGATAACATTCTACCAAAAATTCTAAGCTGAAAAGCAAATAACCCATATTTTCCTAGAAAATAATTAATATCATTGAAGTTATCAACTTCAAATTTAAATTAAATAATTTAAAAATTGAGAAATAATAACTTTTAGCAAGTTTAATTATTGCGTCTTTTGAAAAATAACACAAAAGAGTTGAACAATAATCAAAATAAGGCAAAATAAATGTCTTAATTTTGACAGAAGTAGTAAGATAGAAAAGTCAGCTGATGCTAAACAGTTTTTTGTTTACAACAATTGAGATACCACGGGCAAGCTTTGAAAAATTAAGATTTTGATCAATCCTATAACCTAAGAGACTTAATTCATCTACGACTTGTATATCATTTCCAAAAATATTTACCTTATCAGGAATATTAGATCGTTTATTCGAAAAGATCATACAATATGTTTTGGACAAATTAATATCTATCTTGTTATAATAACACCAATTATCGATTTTTAATGGTAGTTGAAAAATTTAATAAAGCGCTTTCTAAATCTTTATCTGAATGACTAATTATCATTTCATCAGCGAAAACTTTTTTGTTAAATTTACCTAAGAGAAAAATGAGGAAAAAAAGTGTAATAAATAAATATTTAAAAACACAAAATGGAAAGCTAAAAAAGTGCGTTTTATTCGACGACTTTATCAACGATGCAGAAGATTTTCCAAAAAATACAAGAGGTTCTGTAAAAACCGATTACTTGGTTCAAAAATGTGACTTATCAAAAAAATTTAAAAGGATAGTAATAAATTTATATTTCAAAAAAGAGACTGCAAGAAATCAATCTATTTCGAAGCATAAACGGAAAAATCTCGCTGATAAAATAATAATAAAATTAATAATAATAATAAAAATAAACAAAAGGGGCAAAAATATATATGCGAATAACTATTTAAATAAAGTTTTGTGTTGCCTCATAACTATTAAAATTTACCTCTAAATCAATAAAAAATAATCAATTTTTAATAGACGATCTTCTAATAATATAAATATTTGCTTTTTATATATTTCACTAGCAAAATAAAGAAAAACACATCTTTTTATTAAAAAAAATTAGACAAATTATATAAAAAAAGAAAAAAATCTTTAAAACAATCAATTTATAAAAAAATAGAAGTTTTTAATTCAAAATAATATTATTTAAAGAAAATTAATAATTAGGCAATAATAATATCTTTTTTTTTCATTAAAGTGCCACATTTACGGTAATATCGGTTTGAATTTCTAACTTAGACTTTTTAAAACTGTTTTGCTCAATAATTTCATGTTCATCGTTATCACTAAAGCATGTGCCTTTTGACTGAGTTTCGATACCTTCGACATTTTTTTGCTCAAAAATGTCCCAACATTGTTTACTGCGTAATTACAGACATAACTTTAATTATAATACTATTAAACGTTAAAATAGTCATTTAAATACAAATAACTAATAAATATGTATAAAATAAATAAGGTTATGGGTTTAGATTATCGAGTTGTTTTTTTGGAATCAAAATTAGAATCAAAATAAGACGAAATCAGAAAAATTTCAACGTAGAACTACGTAGTTGAGTTCAACTTTGAAGAATTTCGAATATGAAGAATTTCGAATATGAAGAAAGATTAAGCAAACTTACAGTGCAGATTTGACACGTGGATTTCTGGTAATTTTACGTAAAATTACGTAAAAATAGTTTTTTATGTTTTATTTTTTTCTAATAAATTTTGTATATTTTCATCAAAAGTTACTTTTTTTTATAAATTTTTACGTAAATTTAGATAAAGAAAGGTAAAATATGGTAAAAAGTAAGTATTTATTCAAAAATTAAACTAGCATCATTTTGAGGATCATTTGTTCTAATAAATCTAAACAATTTCTATTGAATTTAGATAGGGTGAGTAAGGAGGCGCTTTAACCTTGATATTAAATTAAAATTTTGCAATTATATCTTATTATTTACTTAACTATATTTTACCCAGTCAATGTTTTTTGTATCGAAAAAGGTTGTTCATACGTATGACTTGTGTTTAGGATCATTATCTTGATGAAGTTTAAAATTTTCATTTAATAAAGAAGCAACATACTGAAGTGAATTTTCTGCAAAAATATCTCTTTACAAAAATTGATCCATATTTTCTATAAATACCTTTTTAATTTAGAAATGATAACTAATGAACAAAATTTTTTTAAGAAATAAATATACTGCGAATTCCTTTACGAGATATCCCACCCCAGATATGAACATTACTCTAAAACTTAGATGTACATGGTATTTCATTACTTTTTTTCAAAATTTATTAGAAAATAATAAAAATAAAAAAAAAGGATCTTTTGGCCTTTTCATTTTTACCAGTTTTTACGTTAATTTACGTAATTTTAAGTAAAATTACCAGAAATCCACGTGTCAAATCGGCACTGTATGTTTCAAGATCCGGGAAGAAGAATAGGTGATCTAATTCAATTCTTTAAGATTATAAATGGTTTAGAAACTTTTAAATTGGTAAATGTATTCGGATATTGAAAGAAACGATTATAATTTTTTCATTTTTCAAAATATAATGAAAGATACAATGAATTCAATGCTTCTAACTTTCATCTGAATAATAATAATAATTTATTAACTGCGAAATAGTGATAAAAAATTAGAAAATTTCATTCAAATGCTTGACAAAAATCATTCCAAAGTACTGAAAAAATTTATTTCAATAAAAAAAATGTAATTTGTTTAAATTTTTGAAAAATTAAAAAAATATTTGATAAAATTGAAAAGTTTATTTTTTATTTATTAACATAAATCAATAGAAGCATTTAAAATTTTTGATTGTTTTCCATTCTCTAGAAATAATCTTCCACGCTTTTTATTCCGAAATATTAGAAGCTTATAAAGCTCGTCACGGTTAACTCGCTTTTAAAACTTTCAATTCAATTCGTCTTAATTTTACAAATTTATGTCTTTTACATGATTTTCAGAAATAATAAAATATGCTAAAATAAAATTATAATAATTACATTAATTTATTTTTATTTTTTTTTTTTATAAATATATTTCTTTACTCCCTAATTTAAGTTATTATTTATTTTAATTTAAAAAAATTCATCTAAAGACAATATGTCTGAAAGCGATAAATCTTCAAAATCAAATTGGTGGGAAAACTTGATGAAATCAGCTAAAGACAAATCCATAAACGCAATTGAAGTTATTAAAGGAGATTTAGCTGAATTTAAGTCGACAATGTCCAACGATGCAACAAATTTATTTTTATCTAGTAATAAGTCAAACAATGAGACGAGTGAAGGCAATAGTGAATCGTTTTTAAACTCAATTGCAAAATCATTCAATGAGATAAAACATAATCTAAATTTGTCTGATGAAAGCTGCAGTTCATCAAAAAAAACTGAAGAAGATAAAATTCCAAATAAATCAATGAATGAAAGATTAAGAAATGAAATTGAAAATTTAAAATGCGACGAAGGAACTTATAAAACCGAACCAATTGATCCAGGTTATTCTAAATGGATGCAAGTATTTGATCCTGATGAATTTAAGGAAGAAATTTCAAAATTGTTAATAGAAAATAGTACAATGAGACTGATTTATTCACAAATGGTAATTTAATATTTATAATTGAGAAATATAACGTTTTTTATAATATTAAATTAACAAAAAAATTTCTTTTATTTTAAAAGTTTCAAATATTCACACAAAAATTACAAATATAAATTTTAGATCAATTTTTGTTAACATTCTAAATTCTGATTTAAAAAATTTACTTGGTAATTGTTAAATTTTTCTGTTATATTTTTACTCAAAATTTCATATCAATTAGCAAAATTTATTTCTAAATAATTTTGGTTTCAAAACTATTGAACTTCAAGGCTAGAGATAAAAGAAAGAGTGTAGAAAAGAGTGTCTTTTTTAATTATTTTTTTTATAATTTTTTTGATGAAAAAAAAATGCTAAAAAGAGTTACAATTTTTTTAAACAAGGTGCCTGCTAATTTATCTAATGTCGAATTTTGGGCAAGGTATTTTTTCAGACTTAATCTATTAAATGAAGAGCACATGAAACGAATAAAATTAATTGAAAAGGCAGATTCAGAAATAAATAATGAAAAGGGAACTGATTGGGATGACGGTAATCTCTTAATTTTGTAGATAAAATTTAAATTATTATCGATAAATTTTGAAGATGAAAATTTTGAGGATTCCAACCAAAATCATAATTTAATTGAAAATGAAACAATTTTACCAGAAGAGAAATTTCTCAAAAATGATTTTGAAGATATCAAAGAATCAAACCAAAAAAGCAAAAGGATTGAAAATTCGATAGATGCTAATCAACTAAAAATTAAAAACGATGAAAGTAAGACTTGGTATTTGTGATTTATTAAATTAATAACGTCTTATCTTATTGGTGATGAATGGGAAAAAATCGTCGTAAACGAAAATGAACTACAAAAACCGGAAGTAAAAAATCAACAGATAGAAGACGAAAATGTAGATATAAAATTAGAAACCACTAATTCCAATAAAAATATAACAGAGAAAAGAGAAAGCTTGCTCAACAAAATAGATCAAATTGAAACCAAACAAGCTGAGGCAAGAATTTTTAGTCAAAATTTTTAGTAATGTGAATTCGAATGTTTTTATTTTTATTTTTATTTTAGGTTGATTGGGAAGAATGGGAATGAAAACAATGAATTATTTGGAATTTTTAGATTTTTACTAACACAAAAAATTGATTAATAAAAAAAACATTGTAATAAAAGTCGAATTAGTTAATTGACCAGCAAGTATTATAATTCTTAATTCATCGTTCCTATTTATTTACAAAAAATTAAAAATATGGTAAATAATGAAAATTCAATTTTTCAGCATCTGGATTGAAACGCTTTAAAAAAATTCTTTAAAAAAAAAGTTCTGCAAAACAATATAAACATAATCAATTATTAAAAATTTAACAATCAATATATTAAGTTAATAAATAAATTGATTTTTTTTCAGATAATTTAAAAAGCCTTGAAATGAATTTCAAATTTTCCAAATCATTACGGGATCTTTATAAACAAATTAAAATAATAAATTTGATTCCTGTCAATTAAATAGCAATTTTTGATTTCATCAATTGGTTTATCATTAAGTCTTGTAAAAGTAACTTAATATAATTAAAGCCATTATAAAAATTAAAATCTCCCTAAATCCTTTATTCACTTTAGTTTATTTTCATTGAAACATAATCAATTATCATATTATATTAAAGTGATTCAGCTTAAATACATTTTTGACTATTTTCAATCGATTGCAATTACTTCAAATTCCAAGTTCGTTTTTAATTCTAAAATTTGTTAACAAAAAAGTTATTTGATTAAAAAATTAAAATTAAAAAGACTTAAAGTGACATCTGCGCTCTATTTTAAAAATAATTTAAAATTAAATTCCAATGTTTTGTAAAGAGTATTAAAATTTAAATCTAAAATAATACATGTACTAAAAATTGAATAACATTTAGAAAAATTGTTTTGCACTTTACTTAAATACATGCATTCATTATTTCATTTAAAATTTAAGAAATAAATTTTAAATATAAAATAATTGCATCAAGTCAATTTTGTCAATTCATTCTTTTAAAAAAATAAAATATTAGTTTAAAAAATGGGTGAAAAAGATTATTTGGGAAAAGATCAACGAAAAACTCGAGAAGAAAAAAAAGAAGAGAAGCCTATAAAGGCTCTGGATGAAAGCGAAATTGCTCTTCTCAAAACTTATGTTAGTATCTTTTTGGAAAAAAAAAATCCTTTTCTTTTTTAAATTAGAATATTCAAGGGTGTTGGTCCTTATGATAAGCAAATTAAAAAAAATGATGATGAAATTCAAAATATTCTGAAACGTGTAAATGAACTAGCAGGTATAAAAGAGTCTGATACAGGCCTAGCTCCACCAGCTTTATGGGATTTAGCAGCAGATAAACAAATGCTTTCTGGTATTTTTTTTTTACTTGGTTATTCAAAAATATAATCACCTATTTCAGCCGAACAGCCGCTTCAAGTTGCAAGGTGTACAAAAATTATTAATTCGGGTACAGATGAAGCCAAATACATCATTAATGTGAAACAATTTGCAAAATTTGTGGTTGATTTACATGAAAATGTGGCACCAACTGATATTGAAGAAGGAATGAGAGTTGGGTAGAAAAATTTTAAGATTAGTTAGAAGAATGCTTAAACATTATTTTAAATATTTTTAAGTGTTGATCGAAATAAATATCAAATTCACATTCCATTACCACCAAAAATCGATCCGAGTGTAACTATGATGCAAGTTGAAGAGAAACCTGATGTAACATATAGTGATGTGGGTGGATGCAAAGAGCAAATTGACAAATTAAGAGAAGTTGTTGAAACACCTTTATTGCATCCAGAGAAATTTATCAATTTAGGAATCGAGCCACCTAAAGGAGTGCTAATGTTCGGTCCTCCGGGTACCGGAAAAACTTTGTGTGCTCGCGCAGTTGCTAATAGAACCGACGCTTGTTTTATTCGAGTAATAGGATCTGAGTTGGTTCAAAAGTATGTAGGTGAAGGTGCTCGCATGGTTAGAGAACTATTTGAAATGGCTAGAGGAAAAAAAGCTTGTATTATTTTTTTTGATGAAGTGGATGCTATTGGCGGTGCTCGTTTTGATGATGGTGCTGGAGGCGACAATGAAGTGCAGAGAACTATGCTGGAATTAATTAATCAACTCGATGGTTTTGACGCTAGAGGAAACATTAAAGTCTTAATGGCCACCAATAGACCGGACACTCTTGATCCTGCTCTTTTAAGGCCCGGACGTCTCGATAGAAAAGTCGAGTTCGGCTTGCCGGACTTAGAGGGACGGGCACACATTTTTAAAATTCATGCTAAATCGATGAGCGTCGATAGAGACATTCGATATGAACTACTAGCTAGATTATGTCCAAACAATACAGGAGCTGAAATTCGTAGTGTTTGCACTGAGGCAGGTATGTTTGCGATAAGAGCAAGACGAAAAATAGCTACTGAAAAAGATTTCCTAGAAGCAATTAATAAAGTAATCAAAGGCTATGCCAAATTTAGTTCAACTCCAAAATATATGACATATAATTAATATCGAATTAAAATTTTATTTTAAAAATTTTCGACTCTGAAAAAAATATTACTTATTAATATTTATTTATATTTTTTTATCAATAAAATGTAATGAATAAAAATATTAGTATATTATTTGCACTTTTAGCTCTTTTAATTTTGAAAAACTTCAAAAAAAAAGAGACCTTTATTAATTTATTAATTGCACTTTTGAGTTTATTTTTGAGCATTTAATAATATTTAGAAAGTAAAAGCAATTTAATTGAAAGAATTTCTATTTGATTTAAAATTTACTCATGTTATATTAAATATTTAGTTATTCAATATAAAATGAGAAAAAATATGCTGATTTTTGTCAATTTTGATTGTAAAAAATCGCATTTTGAAATATTTAGAACGAAAATGAAGTTTATTTGGTGAAAAAAAATTCTAGTGATGAAATCGAATATGGTTATTCGACGCAATATTCAAATAAAGGAAGTTTCGAATGAATTTTCATTCAAATAGCTTATTCGAATGAATTTTCATTCGAATAAAAATTTTCATTCAAATAGCTTATTCGAATGAATTTTCATTCAAATAGCTTATTCGAATGAATTTTCATTCAAATAGCTTATTCGAATGAATTTTCATTCAAATAGCTTATTCGAATGAATTTTCAAATAAAAATTCATTCGAATATTCGCTTCGTACATATATAAGCATTAATTATAAGCATTAATTTTCTCCTTTAAGATCTCTTCTTTTTTTTTTCTTTGCTATTAAAATTTCACTTTTAGCTATAATTTTTTTCAGAGACTTGCGACTTTTAAACAACTATAATGACTTAAAATTTTTTTTGGGACTTTTAAACAACTCTGATTTTTTTCAAGAAATTCTTATTCTCATAAAAGGATTTTAAAAATTTTCTAACATTAGTGTGTGCTAGTCAGTCATCTATTACCAGTTTTCAAGAGACTCCAACTTCAATCCATAAAGGGAGAAAAAGAAAAGAGTATAAAAAACTTCAATTGTTCATTCACACTCGGTTGTCGTTGGTGATTCTCGAATATGTAAACATTGTGATGCTGCTTATTCAAATAAATCAACATCGGCAATGCGTAATCATTTAAAAAATAATCACAATATATCACTGAATTTAGAAACAAATAATGAGTCTGTCGATATTGACACTTCTTTAGATGAGCCAGACAAGCCATTGTACAAGAAGCAAAAGAAAAATTTTACTAAAGCAGAAGAATTTTTGTTGCAATTTATTGTAAGTGCCGCATTGCCGTTTATCATTGTTGAAAATTCATATTTTAAAAAATTTGTTGAGTTTCTTAATCCTGGATTTGTTCTCCCTTCCCGCTATACCCTAACAAATCATTTACTTGCTAATGAATTTTCAAAAATAAGGAACCGTATTAAGCTTGAATTGATAAAAGCTCAAGCTGTTTCCGTGACATTGGATGGTTGGTCGTCAATTAAACAAAATAGCTACCACAGAGTCGAAAATTTCTGAAATTCATCACATTGGATGCCTTGCTCACTTATTAAATTTAATAGTAAAAAAAATCACTAAATTTTCTACAGTGTCTATTGAAACTTGTGAATATGAGACTGAAGAACAAAATAAAACAACTGGCATTTCAATTTTGAACGAAACTGAAAATTCAATAATGCAGAATTTTTCAGATTTGGTAAATAAATGCCGAAAAATAGCCTCAGTATTTCACCAATCCTCTATAGCTTGCGAAGTTTTGGAAGAAAAGCAAAAATTATCTAATATTAAGCCAAATAAAATCATTCAAGACATAACTACTAGGTGGAATTCTACGTTTTTAATGTTAAAAAGAATTTCTGAGCAAAAAGGTCCTATAAATGAAGCTCTACGAGATAGAAAATTAAATAATAAATATGAATATCTAATATTAAATGAAAACGAAATCATCACTCTTAACGATTCTGTCAGTATCTTAAAGCCTTTCAGTGACGCGACCACTGAGCTATCTGGGGTTAATTATCCTACAATTTCTATAGTTATTCCTATTCTCTTAAGTCTTCGCAACAAACTACTCGAAACTAATAATGAATCTTTGTTTTCTACTACTTTTAAAAAATATCTTCATTACTACACCGATAGCTATTTAAATAAGTACAACGTTCTAAATGATAGTTTATTATTAACAGCGACTTATTTAGATGTGCGTACTAAATATTTTTTAAAATGTTCTGAAAGACAGAAAAAAGAATACATTAACATAGCTAAAGCACACATCAGAAAGCTGGTGGAATATTTTCCTTTGGAACTGAAAAATAAATTGAACGTTAACGAATTATCTAATTTGAATAGACTTAGTCAACCTAATAATTCATCAAATATCTTGATTTCTCCTTCTCTAGAAGACAAACGTTTACAATATTTTGATTTTACTGCAGATTATGAAACCAAAAAAAGCTATTCAAAATTAAGTAATTTAGAAAAGGAATTCTATCGCTATAATTTAGAAGCTTCTAAAAACATTGAGCCTTTGGAATTTTGGAGGATTAACAAACATATTTATCCTATTATTTATGAAGCCTTTATACGGATTTTTTGCACGCCAGCAACTTCAGTCCCTTCAGAACAATTATTTTCCAGTGCCGGTTACAGCATTTGGGATCGTCGTAATAAAATTAACCCAGAAAATGTCAGAAAAGTTGTTTTTGTCTGTCAAAATTTAAAATGAATGTTTTTTTATTGAATTTAAATCGAAACAATTCAAATTGTTATTTTTTATTCAATTTTTCTAATCGAATATTTATTTCAAATATTTTTCTGTAAATTTTTTAAGTAAAATAAAATTTAATTAAAATTTTTTATTTGAATTATAATTCATTCGAATAAGTTATTTGATTGAGAATTCATTCGAATAAGTTATTTGATTGAAAATTCATTCGAATAAGTTATTTGAATGAAAATTCATTCGAATAAGTTATTTGATTGAAAATTCATTCGAATAAGTTATTTGATTGAAAATTCATTCTAACAAGTTATTCAGAATAATTTTTTATTCAAGTTTCAATTTTCTTATAAAAAAAAAATTCGATTTCATCACTAAAAAATTCACATTTATTTTTTAAACATTTTTTCATGACTCCGTATATAACTAGGCTTTTCTGTTCTTCAGGGCTTTTATCGCAGATTCTATTTCTTAATGGCAAGGCAATTAGTGCTGGTTCAGGTTGTAAAGCTAAACAATTGAAAGAAAAAAAAGTAAAGAGAAGTCCATGAACTGTCAAGAACTGGCAACCAAAAGTACCAAGACGCCTCTTGGGCCCAAACAAGCCCCTGTTCTCGAATATCAAGGATTAGCAGCAGAAAAGGGAACCAACTAGCTACAGGATACTGAATTAGACCACAAAATGACTTAAGTGGCCAGATAGGTCAACTAAGAAAAAGGGGACCCAATTTCTTTTCAAAATTAAAAAGTGAGCCTTTAATGAATAAAATATGATGTTTATAAAATACAGGAAGCAGAGCTTTTGATTGCGAACAAAAAGTTTTTATAAAGCGGACCCATAAAATTTGACTGATCAAATTCTTTTCAACATGTTCGTGTCTGGCTAATAGCTCGTCAGAGCAAGCTCGTTCCTAGCAGTAATATATTATAGAACTAATTAATATAGAAAAAGGATCGAATGTTTATTCTAGTAAAGTAGGTTATCCTAATATTAGATCATAAACTAGTTATTGGATAGATAATTAAAGAATGACCTCATATTAAATTTGACAGTTTTCCTGCTTTAGTAAAAAAAATAATCGCCCCGATATTTTTGGTTATTTTCTAATTCAACACGAAATTTGACTTTCAGATTCTTTGATTTCAGTTTTTCCACATTTGTTTTTTATTTAATTTTTTTTATTCTTGTTCTTTCTTATACAGTTTTTTTACATTCTTATTGTTATTTTAAGAAGAAAAATATTCTAATTGCATAAGTCCAAATTGCTTGTTAGTTTTATTTTTTTTAACACATTTGGTTCACTGAGTGAATCGATGATGATATTTTCTTTTTTTAGCATTTCAATTTCTAATAGAAGATCGAAATTGTCAATGATTTCTTTTGAATGGATAATTTTTATATAATTTCAATAATTTAAAATAAGTTTTCTTTAACTTTTTTTAAATTAATAAATAATCTCACTAAAAGATTTTTTAATAATCTATTTTGCGAAATCTTTTTTCAAAACCTTATTCTGTTGAGAGAAATTACCCTCCATGTATCGAAACACGTGTTTTGCGACACGAGTAAAACTCTTCAATGGATTCTACTAAAATATATAATAGAATCCTACTTTTGGGAACCAAATGTAGGGTCTTGAGTTTAGACTTTAGATTTTAGCCAAGAAATAAATAAAACAATTCAATTTAGTTAAACTTTTTTTCATTTAATCCGAAATTTTAAAGAAAATGTATAGTTTAAGTAGAAGCTAAAATATGTGCTACAGCTTTAGTTAATTTAAGATTAAATAATAAGAAAGGGATGTCAAAACTTTAAATTTGTAAAAAGTCCCCTCTTTACTTCTTGTTTCCAGGTTTGTATAAGTAAGCTAACTACGTCCATCTTCGTTCTCTAATCCTCCTAATTATATTGCCTTCTTAGTCGGCCTATTCTGGATTCCCTCAAACTTATTAATTTCACTTCTTGTAATTGAATTCCGAACCGCCGCAGCAAATTCTAAATGCGTTTTGACGAAAGCTAAGGGCTGAATGTTATGTCTGAATTTATATTAAACTAAAGATCAAATTTCACTGAATTTTGAAAAAGAACAAAAAAGATATTTGAATGAAAAGAACAGTTATTTTAAGAAAAAAATGCAGTATTTTTTTTTCGCTTAAAATATTCGAAGCAAATTCAAATGTAAAGTTTATTTTGAAAAAAAGGTATATTCATTCTTGAAAAAATAAAAAAAATAAATATTGTTGCAGAAAGATAAGTTAAAGAACTATGTGGAAACTTTTTCTTTAATAAATCGTAAGAGGGCAAAATTACAATAGAAACAGTGTATAGTTCCATAAACAAACAAAAATCTAGCTCATTCTATTTCACTAATGAGTTTAATTTTAAAATGAAAATGTTTGTAAACTAAAAAAAATATATGGAAAATCGTATTTTTTATATTTTTTCAGCAATGGGTACATTTTCTAATTTAAAGATAAAAAATTAAAGCTTATTTTCAATGTGGTTTTTAAAAAACTATACTTCTCAACAGAAATATGTCGTATTGGTTTTAAATCAAGGTTGGTTTTGTAATCAATAATTTTTCTAATATAGTTAATTTTCAAAAGGGCATTTATATTCGTAGCTTAAAAGAGCAAAAAATCTGATAAATATAAAATCATATTAAATGATAAAAATATGATGAACAAAATAACCGTTTAACAAATTTACGCAGTTACAAAAATTTAGGCAAAATTTTACTTTTAAAATATTTAGTTTTTTAATGGCGGTGAAAAAAATCACTTCTTTTTATATTTTGCATTTGATAATACTAATTCGGTAGTCTAAATTAAATTTGATTTAAAAATTACGATAATGCTAACAATATTAAAGTATTTAATTTAATTTAACAAAAATTATGTTTTTTTACGGTTTGCTTCATAATTTGTTTGAAGTTTTGTAACAGCTCAGACGTCCTCCCTCCTCCTAAAAATACGGTTTGTATTTTTATTTTTGTTTTTTGTATCAAAATCTTGTTCTATGGCTCATATTTAACTTTGACGGTCATTCTAAATTCTTTTAAGCAGTTCTCTTGTTAATTTGGTTTCGGTTTCTGTTCCTTCTAGTTTTCGAATTTGATTAAATCCAGGCAAGCTCGTTTAGTTGAGGAAAAACGGCGGAGAAGACAGTTTTTATCGAAAAAGTGTGTTTCAAGAAGAAAATTGATAAAATTAATAACTGCTTATTTTAAAGAAATGAACTTATTTTGGAGGAGACTTAGATTAAAGCCTGAATTAAATGAACTTTAAAAAAGGGAAAGATTTGAATTTGCAAATCTCCACTAAAATGAATAATTTGATAATTATATATTTGTTGATGAAACAATGATACGACTAAATGCTTTTCCTCTATATCATATGATACCGGGGTTGTGAAGTTCGTTTCTATTAGATCATTTCAATTCAGCGAAACTTGAATAACTTTTAAACGGTTTAATATTTTTTTTAAATTTTGAATCAAGCAAATTTAAGCATGTTTGCTCAATATTATGCCAAATTTTATAAATATTATCTAATATAAGGAAGCATTATCTAATAATTTTAGAATAAAAGTAAAGTTTGTTTTGCAAATTAATGAAATAACAAAAATAATGTTATGTTTATTTTATAATTTAACATTCTTTTTAAGATATTAAAAGAAAAATTTTCAAATAAAAGAAATCAATTGAAAAGTTTTTTGAAAATGTATCGTAAAAGATAATTAAATATAAGGAAAAAGAATAAAAATGTCAAAAAAGCTTTTACCAAAAATGAATTAACAATGAGTAAATTTGATTAAATTAGGATTTAAATTAGTAAACCCTTTTAAATCGAAGTGAAATATAATTTTTTATTTTGATTTATTTAAAGGATTAGAAAACTTAATTAATTCATTAAGAGGTCATTTAAATTAATCATTTTCTTTAACCTTCCCTGACTTGATCTAAAATGAAAGTTTTATTTGTAAATAATTGTTTTTGCTTTGTTTTTTCAATGTCCCCATTGAAATTTCATTTTTTAACTCGACAGCTAGTTTGACAATTGTTTTAAATGTTAAATACAGAAAGAAGGCAAATACAAATTTTTGGTGCAAATTAAATAATCAAACAAATTTATTTAAACAGTGAATTTGATTTGTTCGCAACAAAAATTAAAATAAAAATAATTTTTTCTCAACTTATTAAACATATAATAAAATTTAAAAAATTCATCAAAAAACCGATTTTCATTTCATCTCATTGTATTACTAATAAAATTTCTTTAAAATTGTTAAAAAAATCAGCTAAATTATGTAATTTCAACAATTACAAATTTAATTTTTAAAATATTTTATAGCTTTCTTAAAAAATTTTTAAAAGTAATACAACGTGAAAAATAAAAAACTCATTTTAGAATAAAAAGAATAATATCAGAAAATCTTCATTGCAAAAAGATGAAAAAATAAAGTAAAAAAAACTTAAACAAAAATAATAATTAAATACAAAAAAACAAGGACGTTTTTACATGTAGTTTTCTAAATATTAATATTCAGCTAAAAAATTTATCTGGAGAATTTCCTTTCCACGAATATAATAAAGTGAACCACTTGGATTTTCAAGAAAATGTCCTCCTTGTGGCCCAAGAAAAACATTTCTGCTACTCACAAATTCACCAACCTTTGTTTTCTCTGATGTTCGCGTACCGAGGCTTTAAATTAATTTTAATTTTAAATTTTAGAAATTTTCATTTTTTTAAAAATACTCTTGTCTCTTTGGTATCTCCATGGGGTAAAGTTTTCTCATCAAATCTTTCTTTCAAAATTTTTTGCTCATTTTCCTTTAATTTTAGTAAGTTTTAACAAAGATTTTACGTGGACATTTTTGTCTTTCATTTAAATATTTTAATATATTTTGTAATTGAAACTTTTATTTGTCTAAATTTTTCTAATAATGTCTTTTATCTTTTAAAGTAATTCAGAGAATTATGAAATCCC
This sequence comes from Brachionus manjavacas, assembly GCA_019054805.1. Classification (NCBI taxonomy): domain Eukaryota; kingdom Metazoa; phylum Rotifera; class Eurotatoria; order Ploima; family Brachionidae; genus Brachionus; species Brachionus manjavacas. The sequence continues at coordinate 249,698 of JAHQIY010000033.1, read as the reverse complement.
AATGATTTATAAAATGTAAAACAACAAAGCGATTTCAAAATAAGGATAAAAATTTGGAAAACGAAAAATTATTAGTTCAGAATATTTTTTAATTTACCAATTGTTGAATTTTGGTTATAAGATCATCGTAATGGTTTTCATTATTTTCATTGACAAACTCTTTCCTATTATCATTCATATTCTTCAAAAATAAAATGGTCTTGAAATTGTATAATAATAAAAAATAGAATTACTTTATTATAATGCGAATTTCGTTCATCTAAAAAATCGCTATCCTCAAGCAAAAGGTAAAACAAATGACTCTTTTTTAAATCGTCCGGTTTAATTAAGTTGTTAAGATATTCATTTTCCGATTTGAGATCTTTTATTTTTTTCTTCAAAAAGATCCTTGTATTAGATAATTTAGCATTGAAAGGATTTTTCGGACAATTAGCAAAACTTTAAATATAATGATAACTTTGATAATTTAATAAAAATGAAATAAGATCATACCAATAATGCTTATTACGACCAATCTCAGTGTTTCCAGAACCATCGCAATTTTTTGATGGACATTTTGATTGATTTTTTGGTTGATATTATACCTTGATCTTTTGACGTTCGTAATTTTTAAAAATAATTCAAATAGGATTAACTATATAATTTAATATAAAATATTTAAAAATAAAATAACTACGATTATTCAAAAAAATAATCTTTAATTTTTTTAATAAATGGCGTATATTATCGTTCACAATTCAGAAATAAGCTTCATAACTTTTTATTTTATCCCTCAAAAAAATTAAATTAGTTTCCAAAATTTTAAAAGATGTTCAATTTTTTAATACATTTTCTTCTACTCAAAAAAATACAAAAAGCTTCAAAAATAAAACTAAAAGAAGGAAAGAAATCGCGATAAATACTCTTAATTTTTTTTAATTTTAATTTATCAAAAATAGAGAGAAAATTTAAGGCTTATCATTTCCCATAAATTAATGATTTTTACAATCAAAAAAACAACTTTCTCTCATAATATATTTCAATGATTTTGATGTAAACTTGATAATGAACCATTATTAGATATATCATGTCATGTAATGTTTAGTTTTTATTTCTTAAAAATAATAAAAATTTTTTAAATTAAAAATTAAAAATTAGATATTAGTAGGCTTTAAAATTTTAAATCATCGTTTTCATTCTAAAATTAGATTTGAAACTTCAATTTGCCAAATTAACTATTAGTTAAAATTTTAATTAAAAAATTAAAAGACGCTTGACAATTTGAAGACGGGTCTGGAGCTTATGGTTCGAATGAAGAAGGAACAGAAATATTCTTCGAAACTTAAAATAAATTGTTTTTTATAAATTTAATTAGGTATTTTGGAAAAAAATTTCATTTATTTTTACTGAAGAAAAAATTTTTAATTAGATTTTATTAATTAACTAATTATTTGATTTAAATACGAAAATTAAAAATTATTTTTTTTAATTCAATTAGGTTTTATTAAAAAAAATTATTTTTTAAATTTTGTTAGCTTAAGATTTTTTAATTAATTTATTAACAATTATAAGAAACTTTAAAATTCTTAAATACCTCACATAACAACCTTATTAGAACCATGTAAGGCTTGAACTATAGTTGTCACATCTCTAATATTCTCAAGATTTTGAAAATTTTCAACTCTAAGCAACTTTATGTTTTTTCTAAACTCTCTTTTATCAGCAATCTTGTCGTATCTGAACTTGACAAGTGATAAATGACAATATAAAGTCTACGATCTTTAAAAATCTCCTAAAAACCTTATCAAGACTTCCTGAATGAAGAATTGATTTATTTCTTTTTGGTCCTCTGTGAACGATTTAGCATTCTTTGAAGAATTTTTTATTTGATATTTTTCTTTTTTTTCTTCTTTTTTTTACGGTATCTTTAATTTTTTACTTCTTCTTAATGGAGGTTAATTATAAATAAATAAATAAAATAAAAAAAGACAAAATTTAGAAAAAAATTAATTATCTGATTTACATTTCAAAAAGTTAAATAATATTTTGTTGGATACAAAGGAGATGTAAAAATATTTAAAGAAACAAAAAATACAATTTTATTTATCTAAATGATATTATTAATATTTTATTCAATTTTTTTGATTTTTATTTTGGGACAAAGATGGAACCAAAAATTTTAGAAAATTCAGTACAATTCTGCGTTTCGAGTAATAGAAATTTTTTGGAAAATAATTATGTTATCAGTGTTGAAAATTTATTCTTTATAATACAGAAAGATGTAGGGAACTCACTAAATAATTATACTTAAATTTGATATATGCAAAAAAATATCTAAATACATCAAAGTATTTTTTTTTTAACTTTTTTTTTGTTAATTTTGGGAAAAATTAAGAATTCTAAATTCAAATTTTTTATATTTTTTAATTCAAAATATTTTTTTATTGTTAAATTTTTACTTTTTTACACTTAAGTCCTCTGTATAGATCTTTTTCGATTTCAGAAGTATTTTTTTGCGAAAATATAGATAAACATTTATCTTTTATTTTAAAATTCTTCTTATTTACGCTCAATTTAAAAAAAAAAGATATTTTAAAAAATACCTGTTGTCTTAGAATAAAAAAATTGTCTCTGAATAAATTTGAAAATCTTCCTTTTTAAAAATAAAGTTAATTAGAGGAAAAAGAATTTAGAAAGTCTTAACAAACCAAGAGATAAAGGGTGAACTATTATTGAAAACGAAAAAATGGACAATTCGTCGTCCAAGTTGCTGATTCAGATATTGGATAATCGGATATTTTTGGAACATATTCTTTCTAAAAGAGCTGAGCTATTGGCCAGTTTCAAAAAGATGAAAATAGAAGAAGATTATTTTAGGAATATAAATCAATCATAACAAAGTGAGAAAGGAGCAAAACGTAAAGAGTAAAGTCGATAGAAACGTAATTGGAACAATAGACGAAGCCCCAATATTTCAAAGACCTAATATAGAATTTTTAAAAGAAAAAGAGATAATACCAAAAGAGATAAGCACAATGCTTAAAAATAATATTATTAAAATTTAACGTCATCATTGTCTTTAAAAATAATATAATTACTTAAAATTTTTCAAAGGAATACGCTAAAATTTCGCAACGTTTATATGTTTTGCTTAAAAAAGATGATAAATTCAAATGGGAAGTTGATCAAGAAAAGGCTCTCAATAAACTCAAAGAACTTCCTACATCAGAACCAATACTAAGACAACCTGATTTCAAAAAAAATTTTATTTTGACACAGATCCATCAGGATATGCTATGCTGTCTCTAATGGATGACTATGGTAAAAATTTTGTAAGTTCGTACTCGTCCAGTCATCTTAAAGGAGAAGAGAAAAATTAAAGCGACGGAGAACGTGAATGTTTGGTTCTCGTATTGGGAATAAAGATTTATCATACATTTTTGTATGGGTAAAAAATTGACGACATTACTCATCATAAAGCCTTAAAATTGTTGATATCTACTAAAGAACCAAGTGGGAGACTAGCTAGAAGGTCAATTTTTTTACAAACATACGATTTTAATATTAATAATAATAATAATAATAAAAAGCTACAGCAGGCTAACTGCGAAGCAAGGCTATAAGTAGCCTCGCTATGGTAGCTGTCTGGTTTTAACATAAATCCTTATAATGACAAAATTATGTTAATAGAGGAAATTAATTATTTTAGTTTCAAAAATTTATCAAGTTTGTTATTGAATTCATTTTTGGATTTTGCATTAGCAACCTCTACTGGTAATTTGTTCCACTCGTTTACCACTCGATTTGTCAAGAAGCTATCCCTTTTTTTAATTCGTGTCAATTGTTTGGTCAATCTTCTTGGATGCCCTCGGATTCCTCCAGCTGGACCATTAGATGAGAGAGCATGGCTTTTAATGTGCGGATTCTGTAACTGGATTTTACTTAGACCGTTCGTTATCTTAAAGGTCTCGATTAGGTCTCCACGTTCGCGTCTTGCCTTCAGTGTCGTTAGTCCCAATCTTGTAAGTCTTTCTTCATATACTAGATTTTTTAAGCTAGATACTAATTTTGTAGCTCTTCTTTGTACTTGTTCGAGAATGTTTGAGTGCTTTTTGTATAGGGGCTCCAGACTGCTGCTGCATACTCTAGATGTGGTCTAACAAATGAAACGTACAACTGTTTGAATGTACTAAGAGACCAGCATTTGAAGGTTTGCTTTAATTGACCTAAAATTTCGTTTGCTTTGTTAGCTGCCTGTGTCGCTTGGTGAGTCCATTTCAGGTCATCTGTTAGATAGATTCCAAGATCTTTCTCAACTCTTGTCTGGATAATTGGTAAGTCATTCATTGATAATTCGATTCCATTAATAGTTTTATTTTTGAAGAACATAAATTTGCATTTGTCTTCATTAAATTTCAGTTGCCAATCGTTCGACCATTTAACAATTCTGTCAATGTCTGTTTGCAACTGTTCAACGTCAAGACGATTTCTAATGATTAAAGATAGAAAAGGATCAAAGAATGGAAATACCGATGCAATTAGTAGAATAGTACTATCATGCAAAACCTTAAATGAGAAAAAATACAATTTTGAGTGATGAAGAATAAAGAAAAATTCTTGATATTAACACAGATAAACCACTTTAAATTTTCTTAGAAATGACAAACACCCCCCAGGATTGTCAACATAGCAAGTAAAACGAGTAGAGAGTCAGGCTTCCCGCTTTAAAATATTTATAATAACGTAATGGTCCGATAAATATGACATGTCACTAAAACAGAGTACCCTATTTTAGTGACATGTAATATTTGAGTGAACACTGATTTTTAAAATTGAAATATTCGCTTTTAGTGACATGCAACCAAAAGCGAATATGCATAAATATTGCTATTTTTTATGAAAATATTGCTCGGGTTTAATGACATGTTTTTAACTAATGTTAATTTATCTTAATCGAGCCACCTAAAGGAGTGCTAATGTTTGCTCCTCCGGGTACCGGAAAAACTTTGTGTGCTCGCGCAGTTGCTAATAGAACCGACGCTTGTTTTATTCGAGTATTAGGATCTGAGTTGGTTCAAAAGTATGTAGGTGAAGGTGCTCGCATGGTTAGAGAACTATTTGAAATGGCTAGAGGAAAAAAAGCTTGTATTATTTTTTTGATGAAGTGGATGCTATTGGCGGTGCTCGTTTTGATGATGGTGCTGGAGGCGACAATGAAGTGCAGAGAACTATGCTGGAATTAATTAATCAACTCGATGGTTTTGACGCTAGAGGAAACATTAAAGTCTTAATGGCCACCAATAGACCGGACACTCTTGATCCTGCTCTTTTAAGGCCCGGACGTCTCGATAGAAAAGTCGAGTTCGGCTTGCCGGACTTAGAGGGACGGGCACACATTTTTAAAATTCATGCTAAATCGATGAGCGTCGATAGAGACATTCGATATGAACTACTAGCTAGATTATGTCCAAACAATACAGGAGCTGAAATTCGTAGTGTTTGCACTGAGGCAGGTATGTTTGCGATAAGAGCAAGACGAAAAATAGCTACTGAAAAAGATTTCCTAGAAGCAATTAATAAAGTAATCAAAGGCTATGCCAAATTTAGTTCAACTCCAAAATATATGACATATAATTAATATCGAATTAAAATTTTATTTTAAAAATTTTCGACTCTGAAAAAATATTGCTTATTAATATTTATTTATATTTTTTTATCAATAAAATGTAATGAATAAAAATATTAGTATATTATTTGCACTTTTAGCTCTTTTAATTTTGAAAAACTTCAAAAAAAAAGAGACCTTTATTAATTTATTAATTGCACTTTTGAGTTTATTTTTGAGCATTTAATAATATTTAGAAAGTAAAAGCAATTTAATTGAAAGAATTTCTATTTGATTTAAAATTTACTCATGTTATATTAAATATTTAGTTATTCAATATAAAATGAGAAAAAATATGCTGATTTTTGTCAATTTTGATTGTAAAAAATCGCATTTTGAAATATTTAGAACGAAAATGAAGTTTATTTGGTGAAAAAAAATTCTAGTGATGAAATCGAATATGGTTATTCGACGCAATATTCAAATAAAGGAAGTTTCGAATGAATTTTCATTCAAATAGCTTATTCGAATGAATTTTCTTCCAAATAGCATATTCGAATAAAAATTCATTCGAATATTCGCTTCGTACATATATAAGCATTAATTATAAGCATTAATTTTCTCCTTTAAGATCTCTTCTTTTTTTTTTCTTTGCTATTAAAATTTCACTTTTAGCTATAATTTTTTTAAGAGACTTGCGACTTTTAAACAACTATAATGACTTAAAATTTTTTTGGGACTTTTAAACAACTCTGATTTTTTTCAAGAAATTCTTATTCTCATAAAGGGATTTTAAAAATTTTCTAACATTAGTGTGTGCTAGTCAGTCATCTATTACCAGTTTTCAAGAGACTCCAACTTCAATCCATAAAGGGAGAAAAAGAAAAGAGTATAAAAAAACTTCAATTGTTCATTCACACTCGGTTGTCGTTGGTGATTCTCGAATATGTAAACATTGTGATGCTGCTTATTCAAATAAATCAACATCGGCAATGCGTAATCATTTAAAAAATAATCACAATATATCACTGAATTTAGAAACAAATAATGAGTCTGTCGATATTGACACTTCTTTAGATGAGCCAGACAAGCCATTATACAAGAAGCAAAAGAAAAATTTTACTAAAGCAGAAGAATTTTTGTTGCAATTTATTGTAAGTGCCGCATTGCCGTTTATCATTGTTGAAAATTCATATTTTAAAAAATTTGTTGAGTGTCTTAATCCTGGATTTGTTCTCCCTTCCCGCTATACCCTAACAAATCATTTACTTGCTAATGAATTTTCAAAAATAAGGAACCGTATTAAGCTTGAATTGATAAAAGCTCAAGCTGTTTCCGTAACATTGGATGGTTGGTCGTCAATTCAACAAAATAGCTACCTTGGAGTAACTTGCCATTTCTTTAATGAATTAACTTTACTGTGTAGTAGAACATTAGAAATAAGTAATTTACCAGGTAGCCATACAGCTGAAAACATAGCAAATGCTTTATTCAATGTTCTAAGAGATTGGGGTATTGTCGACAAAATAGTTTCTTTTGTCACGGACAATGCCAAAAATATGCAAAATATAAAAAGTTTTTTATTAGAAAATATTAGAACCACAGAGTCGAAAATTTCTGAAATTCATCACATTGGATGCCTTGCTCACTTATTAAATTTAATAGTAAAAAAATCACTAAATTTTCTACAGTGTCTATTGAAACTTGTGAATATGAGACTGAAGAACAAAATAAAACAACTGGCATTTCAATTTTGAACGAAACTGAAAATTCAATAATGCAGAATTTTTCAGATTTGGTAAATAAATGCCGAAAAATAGCCTCAGTATTTCACCAATCCTCTATAGCTTGCGAAGTTTTGGAAGAAAAGCAAAAATTATCTAATATTAAGCCAAATAAAATCATTCAAGACATAACTACTAGGTGGAATTCTACGTTTTTAATGTTAAAAAGAATTTCTGAGCAAAAAGGTCCTATAAATGAAGCTCTACGAGATAGAAAATTAAATAATAAATATGAATATCTAATATTAAATGAAAACGAAATCATCACTCTTAACGATTCTGTCAGTATCTTAAAGCCTTTCAGTGACGCGACCACTGAGCTATCTGGGGTTAATTATCCTACAATTTCTATAGTTATTCCTATTCTCTTAAGTCTTCGCAACAAACTACTCGAAACTAATAATGAATCTTTGTTTTCTACTACTTTTAAAAAATATCTTCATTACTACACCGATAGCTATTTAAATAAGTACAACGTTCTAAATGATAGTTTATTATTAACAGCGACTTATTTAGATGTGCGTACTAAATATTTTTTAAAATGTTCTGAAAGACAGAAAAAAGAATACATTAACATAGCTAAAGCACACATCAGAAAGCTGGTGGAATATTTTCCTTTGGAACTGAAAAATAAATTGAACGTTAACGAATTATCTAATTTGAATAGACTTAGTCAACCTAATAATTCATCAAATATCTTGATTTCTCCTTCTCTAGAAGACAAACGTTTACAATATTTTGATTTTACTGCAGATTATGAAACCAAAAAAGCTATTCAAAATTAAGTAATTTAGAAAAGGAATTCTATCGCTATAATTTAGAAGCTTCTAAAAACATTGAGCCTTTGGAATTTTGGAGGATTAACAAACATATTTATCCTATTATTTATGAAGCCTTTATACGGATTTTTTGCACGCCAGCAACTTCAGTCCCTTCAGAACAATTATTTTCCAGTGCCGGTTACAGCATTTGGGATCGTCGTAATAAAATTAACCCAGAAAATGTCAGAAAAGTTGTTTTTGTCTGTCAAAATTTAAAATGAATGTTTTTTTATTGAATTTAAATCGAAACAATTCAAATTGTTATTTTTTATTCAATTTTTCTAATCGAATATTTATTTCAAATATTTTTCTGTAAATTTTTTAAGTAAAATAAAATTTAATTAAAATTTTTTATTTGAATTATAATTCATTCGAATAAGTTATTTGATTGAGAATTCATTCGAATAAGTTATTTGATTGAAAATTCATTCGAATAAGTTATTTGAATGAAAATTCATTCGAATAAGTTATTTGATTGAAAATTCATTCGAATAAGTTATTTGATTGAAAATTCATTCTAACAAGTTATTCAGAATAATTTTTTATTCAAGTTTCAATTTTCTTATAAAAAAAATTCGATTTCATCACTAAAAAATTCACATTTATTTTTTAAACATTTTTTCATGACTCCGTATATAACTAGGCTTTTCTGTTCTTCAGGGCTTTTATCGCAGATTCTATTTCTTAATGGCAAGGCAATTAGTGCTGGTTCAGGTTGTAAAGCTAAACAATTGAAAGAAAAAAAAGTAAAGAGAAGTCCATGAACTGTCAAGAACTGGCAACCAAAAGTACCAAGACGCCTCTTGGGCCCAAACAAGCCCCTGTTCTCGAATATCAAGGATTAGCAGCAGAAAAGGGAACCAACTAGCTACAGGATACTGAATTAGACCACAAAATGACTTAAGTGGCCAGATAGGTCAACTAAGAAAAAGGGGACCCAATTTCTTTTCAAAATTAAAAAGTGAGCCTTTAATGAATAAAATATGATGTTTATAAAATACAGGAAGCAGAGCTTTTGATTGCGAACAAAAAGTTTTTATAAAGCGGACCCATAAAATTTGACTGATCAAATTCTTTTCAACATGTTCGTGTCTGGCTAATAGCTCGTCAGAGCAAGCTCGTTCCTAGCAGTAATATATTATAGAACTAATTAATATAGAAAAAGGATCGAATGTTTATTCTAGTAAAGTAGGTTATCCTAATATTAGATCATAAACTAGTTATTGGATAGATAATTAAAGAATGACCTCATATTAAATTTGACAGTTTTCCTGCTTTAGTAAAAAAAATAATCGCCCCGATATTTTTGGTTATTTTCTAATTCAACACGAAATTTGACTTTCAGATTCTTTGATTTCAGTTTTTCCACATTTGTTTTTTATTTAATTTTTTTATTCTTGTTCTTTCTTATACAGTTTTTTTACATTCTTATTGTTATTTTAAGAAGAAAAAATATTCTAATTGCATAAGTCCAAATTGCTTGTTAGTTTTATTTTTTTTAACACATTTGGTTCACTGAGTGAATCGATGATGATATTTTCTTTTTTTAGCATTTCAATTTCTAATAGAAGATCGAAATTGTCAATGATTTCTTTTGAATGGATAATTTTTATATAATTTCAATAATTTAAAATAAGTTTTCTTTAACTTTTTTTAAATTAATAAATAATCTCACTAAAAGATTTTTTAATAATCTATTTTGCGAAATCTTTTTTCAAAACCTTATTCTGTTGAGAGAAATTACCCTCCATGTATCGAAACACGTGTTTTGCGACACGAGTAAAACTCTTCAATGGATTCTACTAAAATATATAATAGAATCCTACTTTTGGGAACCAAATGTAGGGTCTTGAGTTTAGACTTTAGATTTTAGCCAAGAAATAAATAAAACAATTCAATTTAGTTAAACTTTTTTTCATTTAATCCGAAATTTTAAAGAAAATGTATAGTTTAAGTAGAAGCTAAAATATGTGCTACAGCTTTAGTTAATTTAAGATTAAATAATAAGAAAGGGATGTCAAAACTTTAAATTTGTAAAAAGTCCCCTCTTTACTTCTTGTTTCCAGGTTTGTATAAGTAAGCTAACTACGTCCATCTTCGTTCTCTAATCCTCCTAATTATATTGCCTTCTTAGTCGGCCTATTCTGGATTCCCTCAAACTTATTAATTTCACTTCTTGTAATTGAATTCCGAACCGCCGCAGCAAATTCTAAATGCGTTTTGACGAAAGCTAAGGGCTGAATGTTATGTCTGAATTTATATTAAACTAAAGATCAAATTTCACTGAATTTTGAAAAAGAACAAAAAAGATATTTGAATGAAAAGAACAGTTATTTTAAGAAAAAAATGCAGTATTTTTTTTTCGCTTAAAATATTCGAAGCAAATTCAAATGTAAAGTTTATTTTGTAAAAAGGTATATTCATTCTTGAAAAAATAAAAAATAAATATTGTTGCAGAAAGATAAGTTAAAGAACTATGTGGAAACTTTTTCTTTAATAAATCGTAAGAGGGCAAAATTACAATAGAAACAGTGTATAGTTCCATAAACAAACAAAAATCTAGCTCATTCTATTTCACTAATGAGTTTAATTTTAAAATGAAAATGTTTGTAAACTAAAAAAAATATATGGAAAATCGTATTTTTTATATTTTTTCAGCAATGGGTACATTTTCTAATTTAAAGATAAAAAATTAAAGCTTATTTTCAATGTGGTTTTTAAAAAACTATACTTCTCAACAGAAATATGTCGTATTGGTTTTAAATCAAGGTTGGTTTTGTAATCAATAATTTTTCTAATATAGTTAATTTTCAAAAGGGCATTTATATTCGTAGCTTAAAAGAGCAAAAAATCTGATAAATATAAAATCATATTAAATGATAAAAATATGATGAACAAAATAACCGTTTAACAAATTTACGCAGTTACAAAAATTTAGGCAAAATTTTACTTTTAAAATATTTAGTTTTTTAATGGCGGTGAAAAAAATCACTTCTTTTTATATTTTGCATTTGATAATACTAATTCGGTAGTCTAAATTAAATTTGATTTAAAAATTACGATAATGCTAACAATATTAAAGTATTTAATTTAATTTAACAAAAATTATGTTTTTTTACGGTTTGCTTCATAATTTGTTTGAAGTTTTGTAACAGCTCAGACGTCCTCCCTCCTCCTAAAAATACGGTTTGTATTTTTATTTTTGTTTTTTGTATCAAAATCTTGTTCTATGGCTCATATTTAACTTTGACGGTCATTCTAAATTCTTTTAAGCAGTTCTCTTGTTAATTTGGTTTCGGTTTCTGTTCCTTCTAGTTTTCGAATTTGATTAAATCCAGGCAAGCTCGTTTAGTTGAGGAAAAACGGCGGAGAAGACAGTTTTTATCGAAAAAGTGTGTTTCAAGAAGAAAATTGATAAAATTAATAACTGCTTATTTTAAAGAAATGAACTTATTTTGGAGGAGACTTAGATTAAAGCCTGAATTAAATGAACTTTAAAAAAGGGAAAGATTTGAATTTGCAAATCTCCACTAAAATGAATAATTTGATAATTATATATTTGTTGATGAAACAATGATACGACTAAATGCTTTTCCTCTATATCATATGATACCGGGGTTGTGAAGTTCGTTTCTATTAGATCATTTCAATTCAGCGAAACTTGAATAACTTTTAAACGGTTTAATATTTTTTAAAATTTTGAATCAAGCAAATTTAAGCATGTTTGCTCAATATTATGCCAAATTTTATAAATATTATCTAATATAAGGAAGCATTATCTAATAATTTTAGAATAAAAGTAAAGTTTGTTTTGCAAATTAATGAAATAACAAAAATAATGTTATGTTTATTTTATAATTTAACATTCTTTTTAAGATATTAAAAGAAAAATTTTCAAATAAAAGAAATCAATTGAAAAGTTTTTTGAAAATGTATCGTAAAAGATAATTAAATATAAGGAAAAAGAATAAAAATGTCAAAAAAGCTTTTACCAAAAATGAATTAACAATGAGTAAATTTGATTAAATTAGGATTTAAATTAGTAAACCCTTTTAAATCGAAGTGAAATATAATTTTTTATTTTGATTTATTTAAAGGATTAGAAAACTTAATTAATTCATTAAGAGGTCATTTAAATTAATCATTTTCTTTAACCTTCCCTGACTTGATCTAAAATGAAAGTTTTATTTGTAAATAATTGTTTTTGCTTTGTTTTTTCAATGTCCCCATTGAAATTTCATTTTTTTTTTTAACTCGACAGCTAGTTTGACAATTGTTTTAAATGTTAAATACAGAAAGAAGGCAAATACAAATTTTTGGTGCAAATTAAATAATCAAACAAATTTATTTAAACAGTGAATTTGATTTGTTCGCAACAAAAATTAAAATAAAAATAATTTTTTCTCAACTTATTAAACATATAATAAAATTTAAAAAAATTCATCAAAAAACCGATTTTCATTTCATCTCATTGTATTACTAATAAAATTTCTTTAAAATTGTTAAAAAAAATCAGCTAAATTATGTAATTTCAACAATTACAAATTTAATTTTTAAAATATTTTATAGCTTTCTTAAAAAATTTTTAAAAGTAATACAACGTGAAAAATAAAAAAATCATTTTAGAATAAAAAGAATAATATCAGAAAATCTTCATTGCAAAAAGATGAAAAAATAAAGTAAAAAAAAAAACTTAAACAAAAATAATAATTAAATACAAAAAAACAAGGACGTTTTTACATGTAGTTTTCTAAATATTAATATTCAGCTAAAAAATTTATCTGGAGAATTTCCTTTCCACGAATATAATAAAGTGAACCACTTGGATTTTCAAGAAAATGTCCTCCTTGTGGCCCAAGAAAAACATTTCTGCTACTCACAAATTCACCAACCTTTGTTTTCTCTGATGTTCGCGTACCGAGGCTTTAAATTAATTTTAATTTTAAATTTTAGAAATTTTCATTTTTTTAAAAATACTCTTGTCTCTTTGGTATCTCCATGGGGTAAAGTTTTCTCATCAAATCTTTCTTTCAAAATTTTTTGCTCATTTTCCTTTAATTTTAGTAAGTTTTAACAAAGATTTTACGTGGACATTTTTGTCTTTCATTTAAATATTTTAATATATTTTGTAATTGAAACTTTTATTTGTCTAAATTTTTCTAATAATGTCTTTTATCTTTTAAAGTAATTCAGAGAATTATGAAATCCCAATGATTTATAAAATGTAAAACAACAAAGCGATTTCAAAATAAGGATAAAAATTTGGAAAACGAAAAATTATTAGTTCAGAATATTTTTTAATTTACCAATTGTTGAATTTTGGTTATAAGATCATCGTAATGGTTTTCATTATTTTCATTGACAAACTCTTTCCTATTATCATTCATATTCTTCAAAAATAAAATGGTCTTGAAATTGTATAATAATAAAAAATAGAATTACTTTATTATAATGCGAATTTCGTTCATCTAAAAAATCGCTATCCTCAAGCAAAAGGTAAAACAAATGACTCTTTTTTAAATCGTCCGGTTTAATTAAGTTGTTAAGATATTCATTTTCCGATTTGAGATCTTTTATTTTTTTCTTCAAAAAGATCCTTGTATTAGATAATTTAGCATTGAAAGGATTTTTCGGACAATTAGCAAAACTTTAAATATAATGATAACTTTGATAATTTAATAAAAATGAAATAAGATCATACCAATAATGCTTATTACGACCAATCTCAGTGTTTCCAGAACCATCGCAATTTTTTGATGGACATTTTGATTGATTTTTTGGTTGATATTATACCTTGATCTTTTGACGTTCGTAATTTTTAAAAATAATTCAAATAGGATTAACTATATAATTTAATATAAAATATTTAAAAATAAAATAACTACGATTATTCAAAAAAATAATCTTTAATTTTTTTAATAAATGGCGTATATTATCGTTCACAATTCAGAAATAAGCTTCATAACTTTTTATTTTATCCCTCAAAAAAATTAAATTAGTTTCCAAAATTTTAAAAGATGTTCAATTTTTTTAATACATTTTCTGCTACTCAAAAAAATACAAAAAGCTTCAAAAATAAAACTAAAAGAAGGAAAGAAATCGCGATAAATACTCTTAATTTTTTTTAATTTTAATTTATCAAAAATAGAGAGAAAATTTAAGGCTTATCATTTCCCATAAATTAATGATTTTTACAATCAAAAAACAACTTTCTCTCATAATATATTTCAATGATTTTGATGTAAACTTGATAATGAACCATTATTAGATATATCATGTCATGTAATGTTTAGTTTTTATTTCTTAAAAATAATAAAAATTTTTTAAATTAAAAATTAAAAATTAGATATTAGTAGGCTTTAAAATTTTAAATCATCGTTTTCATTCTAAAATTAGATTTGAAACTTCAATTTGCCAAATTAACTATTAGTTAAAATTTTAATTAAAAAATTAAAAGACGCTTGACAATTTGAAGACGGGTCTGGAGCTTATGGTTCGAATGAAGAAGGAACAGAAATATTCTTCGAAACTTAAAATAAATTGTTTTTTATAAATTTAATTAGGTATTTTGGAAAAAAAATTTCATTTATTTTTACTGAAGAAAAAAATTTTTAATTAGATTTTATTAATTAACTAATTATTTGATTTAAATACGAAAATTAAAAATTATTTTTTTTTAATTCAATTAGGTTTTATTAAAAAAAATTATTTTTTAAATTTTGTTAGCTTAAGATTTTTTAATTAATTTATTAACAATTATAAGAAACTTTAAAATTCTTAAATACCTCACATAACAACCTTATTAGAACCATGTAAGGCTTGAACTATAGTTGTCACATCTCTAATATTCTCAAGATTTTGAAAATTTTCAACTCTAAGCAACTTTATGTTTTTTCTAAACTCTCTTTTATCAGCAATCTTGTCGTATCTGAACTTGACAAGTGATAAATGACAATATAAAGTCTACGATCTTTAAAAATCTCCTAAAAAACCTTATCAAGACTTCCTGAATGAAGAATTGATTTATTTCTTTGGTCCTCTGTGAACGATTTAGCATTCTTTGAAGAATCTTTTATTTGATATTTTTCTTTTTTTTCTTCTTTTTTTTTACGGTATCTTTAATTTTTTTACTTCTTCTTAAAGGAGGTTAATTATAAATAAATAAATAAAATAAAAAAAGACAAAATTTAGAAAAAAATTAATTATCTGATTTACATTTCAAAAAGTTAAATAATATTTTGTTGGATACAAAGGAGATGTAAAAATATTTAAAGAAACAAAAAATACAATTTTATTTATCTAAATGATATTATTAATATTTTATTCAATTTTTTTGATTTTTATTTTGGGACAAAGATGGAACCAAAAATTTTAGAAAATTCAGTACAATTCTGCGTTTCGAGTAATAGAAATTTTTTGGAAAATAATTATGTTATCAGTGTTGAAAATTTATTCTTTATAATACAGAAAGATGTAGGGAACTCACTAAATAATTATACTTAAATTTGATATATGCAAAAAAATATCTAAATACATCAAAGTATTTTTTTTTTAACTTTTTTTTTGTTAATTTTGGGAAAAATTAAGAATTCTAAATTCAAATTTTTTATATTTTTTAATTCAAAATATTTTTTTATTGTTAAATTTTTACTTTTTTTTACACTTAAGTCCTCTGTATAGATCTTTTTCGATTTCAGAAGTATTTTTTTGCGAAAATATAGATAAACATTTATCTTTTATTTTAAAATTCTTCTTATTTACGCTCAATTTAAAAAAAAAAGATATTTTAAAAAATACCTGTTGTCTTAGAATAAAAAAATTGTCTCTGAATAAATTTGAAAATCTTCCTTTTTAAAAATAAAGTTAATTAGAGGAAAAAGAATTTAGAAAGTCTTAACAAACCAAGAGATAAAGGGTGAACTATTATTGAAAACGAAAAAATGGACAATTCGTCGTCCAAGTTGCTGATTCAGATATTGGATAATCGGATATTTTTGGAACATATTCTTTCTAAAAGAGCTGAGCTATTGGCCAGTTTCAAAAAGATGAAAATAGAAGAAGATTATTTTAGGAATATAAATCAATCATAACAAAGTGAGAAAGGAGCAAAACGTAAAGAGTAAAGTCGATAGAAACGTAATTGGAACAATAGACGAAGCCCCAATATTTCAAAGACCTAATATAGAATTTTTAAAAGAAAAAGAGATAATACCAAAAGAGATAAGCACAATGCTTAAAAATAATATTATTAAAATTTAACGTCATCATTGTCTTTAAAAATAATATAATTACTTAAAATTTTTCAAAGGAATACGCTAAAATTTCGCAACGTTTATATGTTTTGCTTAAAAAAGATGATAAATTCAAATGGGAAGTTGATCAAGAAAAGGCTCTCAATAAACTCAAAGAACTTCCTACATCAGAACCAATACTAAGACAACCTGATTTCAAAAAAAATTTTATTTTGACACAGATCCATCAGGATATGCTATGCTGTCTCTAATGGATGACTATGGTAAAAATTTTGTAAGTTCGTACTCGTCCAGTCATCTTAAAGGAGAAGAGAAAAATTAAAGCGACGGAGAACGTGAATGTTTGGTTCTCGTATTGGGAATAAAGATTTATCATACATTTTTGTATGGGTAAAAAATTGACGACATTACTCATCATAAAGCCTTAAAATTGTTGATATCTACTAAAGAACCAAGTGGGAGACTAGCTAGAAGGTCAATTTTTTTTACAAACATACGATTTTAATATTAATAATAATAATAATAATAAAAAGCTACAGCAGGCTAACTGCGAAGCAAGGCTATAAGTAGCCTCGCTATGGTAGCTGTCTGGTTTTAACATAAATCCTTATAATGACAAAATTATGTTAATAGAGGAAATTAATTATTTTAGTTTCAAAAATTTATCAAGTTTGTTATTGAATTCATTTTTGGATTTTGCATTAGCAACCTCTACTGGTAATTTGTTCCACTCGTTTACCACTCGATTTGTCAAGAAGCTATCCCTTTTTTTAATTCGTGTCAATTGTTTGGTCAATCTTCTTGGATGCCCTCGGATTCCTCCAGCTGGACCATTAGATGAGAGAGCATGGCTTTTAATGTGCGGATTCTGTAACTGGATTTTACTTAGACCGTTCGTTATCTTAAAGGTCTCGATTAGGTCTCCACGTTCGCGTCTTGCCTTCAGTGTCGTTAGTCCCAATCTTGTAAGTCTTTCTTCATATACTAGATTTTTTAAGCTAGATACTAATTTTGTAGCTCTTCTTTGTACTTGTTCGAGAATGTTTGAGTGCTTTTTTGTATAGGGGCTCCAGACTGCTGCTGCATACTCTAGATGTGGTCTAACAAATGAAACGTACAACTGTTTGAATGTACTAAGAGACCAGCATTTGAAGGTTTGCTTTAATTGACCTAAAATTTCGTTTGCTTTGTTAGCTGCCTGTGTCGCTTGGTGAGTCCATTTCAGGTCATCTGTTAGATAGATTCCAAGATCTTTCTCAACTCTTGTCTGGATAATTGGTAAGTCATTCATTGATAATTCGATTCCATTAATAGTTTTATTTTTGAAGAACATAAATTTGCATTTGTCTTCATTAAATTTCAGTTGCCAATCGTTCGACCATTTAACAATTCTGTCAATGTCTGTTTGCAACTGTTCAACGTCAAGACGATTTCTAATGATTAAAGATAGAAAAGGATCAAAGAATGGAAATACCGATGCAATTAGTAGAATAGTACTATCATGCAAAACCTTAAATGAGAAAAATACAATTTTGAGTGATGAAGAATAAAGAAAAATTCTTGATATTAACACAGATAAACCACTTTAAATTTTCTTAGAAATGACAAACACCCCCCAGGATTGTCAACATAGCAAGTAAAACGAGTAGAGAGTCAGGCTTCCCGCTTTAAAATATTTATAATAACGTAATGGTCCGATAAATATGACATGTCACTAAAACAGAGTACCCTATTTTAGTGACATGTAATATTTGAGTGAACACTGATTTTTAAAATTGAAATATTCGCTTTTAGTGACATGCAACCAAAAGCGAATATGCATAAATATTGCTATTTTTTATGAAAATATTGCTCGGGTTTAATGACATGTTTTTAACTAATGTTAATTTATCTTAATCGAGCCACCTAAAGGAGTGCTAATGTTTGCTCCTCCGGGTACCGGAAAAACTTTGTGTGCTCGCGCAGTTGCTAATAGAACCGACGCTTGTTTTATTCGAGTATTAGGATCTGAGTTGGTTCAAAAGTATGTAGGTGAAGGTGCTCGCATGGTTAGAGAACTATTTGAAATGGCTAGAGGAAAAAAAGCTTGTATTATTTTTTTTGATGAAGTGGATGCTATTGGCGGTGCTCGTTTTGATGATGGTGCTGGAGGCGACAATGAAGTGCAGAGAACTATGCTGGAATTAATTAATCAACTCGATGGTTTTGACGCTAGAGGAAACATTAAAGTCTTAATGGCCACCAATAGACCGGACACTCTTGATCCTGCTCTTTTAAGGCCCGGACGTCTCGATAGAAAAGTCGAGTTCGGCTTGCCGGACTTAGAGGGACGGGCACACATTTTTAAAATTCATGCTAAATCGATGAGCGTCGATAGAGACATTCGATATGAACTACTAGCTAGATTATGTCCAAACAATACAGGAGCTGAAATTCGTAGTGTTTGCACTGAGGCAGGTATGTTTGCGATAAGAGCAAGACGAAAAATAGCTACTGAAAAAGATTTCCTAGAAGCAATTAATAAAGTAATCAAAGGCTATGCCAAATTTAGTTCAACTCCAAAATATATGACATATAATTAATATCGAATTAAAATTTTATTTTAAAAATTTTCGACTCTGAAAAAAATATTACTTATTAATATTTATTTATATTTTTTTATCAATAAAATGTAATGAATAAAAATATTAGTATATTATTTGCACTTTTAGCTCTTTTAATTTTGAAAAACTTCAAAAAAAAAGAGACCTTTATTAATTTATTAATTGCACTTTTGAGTTTATTTTTGAGCATTTAATAATATTTAGAAAGTAAAAGCAATTTAATTGAAAGAATTTCTATTTGATTTAAAATTTACTCATGTTATATTAAATATTTAGTTATTCAATATAAAATGAGAAAAAATATGCTGATTTTTGTCAATTTTGATTGTAAAAAATCGCATTTTGAAATATTTAGAACGAAAATGAAGTTTATTTGGTGAAAAAAATTTAGTGATGAAATCGAATATGGTTATTCGACGCAATATTCAAATAAAGGAAGTTTCGAATGAATTTTCATTCAAATAGCTTATTCGAATGAATTTTCTTCCAAATAGCATATTCGAATAAAAATTCATTCGAATATTCGCTTCGTACATATATAAGCATTAATTATAAGCATTAATTTTCTCCTTTAAGATCTCTTCTTTTTTTTTTCTTTGCTATTAAAATTTCACTTTTAGCTATAATTTTTTCAGAGACTTGCGACTTTTAAACAACTATAATGACTTAAAATTTTTTTGGGACTTTTAAACAACTCTGATTTTTTTCAAGAAATTCTTATTCTCATAAAGGGATTTTAAAAATTTTCTAACATTAGTGTGTGCTAGTCAGTCATCTATTACCAGTTTTCAAGAGACTCCAACTTCAATCCATAAAGGGAGAAAAAGAAAAGAGTATAAAAACTTCAATTGTTCATTCACACTCGGTTGTCGTTGGTGATTCTCGAATATGTAAACATTGTGATGCTGCTTATTCAAATAAATCAACATCGGCAATGCGTAATCATTTAAAAAATAATCACAATATATCACTGAATTTAGAAACAAATAATGAGTCTGTCGATATTGACACTTCTTTAGATGAGCCAGACAAGCCATTATACAAGAAGCAAAAGAAAAATTTTACTAAAGCAGAAGAATTTTTGTTGCAATTTATTGTAAGTGCCGCATTGCCGTTTATCATTGTTGAAAATTCATATTTTAAAAAATTTGTTGAGTGTCTTAATCCTGGATTTGTTCTCCCTTCCCGCTATACCCTAACAAATCATTTACTTGCTAATGAATTTTCAAAAATAAGGAACCGTATTAAGCTTGAATTGATAAAAGCTCAAGCTGTTTCCGTAACATTGGATGGTTGGTCGTCAATTCAACAAAATAGCTACCTTGGAGTAACTTGCCATTTCTTTAATGAATTAACTTTACTGTGTAGTAGAACATTAGAAATAAGTAATTTACCAGGTAGCCATACAGCTGAAAACATAGCAAATGCTTTATTCAATGTTCTAAGAGATTGGGGTATTGTCGACAAAATAGTTTCTTTTGTCACGGACAATGCCAAAAATATGCAAAATATAAAAAGTTTTTTATTAGAAAATATTAGAACCACAGAGTCGAAAATTTCTGAAATTCATCACATTGGATGCCTTGCTCACTTATTAAATTTAATAGTAAAAAAAATCACTAAATTTTCTACAGTGTCTATTGAAACTTGTGAATATGAGACTGAAGAACAAAATAAAACAACTGGCATTTCAATTTTGAACGAAACTGAAAATTCAATAATGCAGAATTTTTCAGATTTGGTAAATAAATGCCAAAAATAGCCTCAGTATTTCACCAATCCTCTATAGCTTGCGAAGTTTTGGAAGAAAAGCAAAAATTATCTAATATTAAGCCAAATAAAATCATTCAAGACATAACTACTAGGTGGAATTCTACGTTTTTAATGTTAAAAAGAATTTCTGAGCAAAAAGGTCCTATAAATGAAGCTCTACGAGATAGAAAATTAAATAATAAATATGAATATCTAATATTAAATGAAAACGAAATCATCACTCTTAACGATTCTGTCAGTATCTTAAAGCCTTTCAGTGACGCGACCACTGAGCTATCTGGGGTTAATTATCCTACAATTTCTATAGTTATTCCTATTCTCTTAAGTCTTCGCAACAAACTACTCGAAACTAATAATGAATCTTTGTTTTCTACTACTTTTAAAAAATATCTTCATTACTACACCGATAGCTATTTAAATAAGTACAACGTTCTAAATGATAGTTTATTATTAACAGCGACTTATTTAGATGTGCGTACTAAATATTTTTTAAAATGTTCTGAAAGACAGAAAAAAGAATACATTAACATAGCTAAAGCACACATCAGAAAGCTGGTGGAATATTTTCCTTTGGAACTGAAAAATAAATTGAACGTTAACGAATTATCTAATTTGAATAGACTTAGTCAACCTAATAATTCATCAAATATCTTGATTTCTCCTTCTCTAGAAGACAAACGTTTACAGTATTTTGATTTTACTGCAGATTATGAAACCAAAAAAGCTATTCAAAATTAAGTAATTTAGAAAAGGAATTCTATCGCTATAATTTAGAAGCTTCTAAAAACATTGAGCCTTTGGAATTTTGGAGGATTAACAAACATATTTATCCTATTATTTATGAAGCCTTTATACGGATTTTTTGCACGCCAGCAACTTCAGTCCCTTCAGAACAATTATTTTCCAGTGCCGGTTACAGCATTTGGGATCGTCGTAATAAAATTAACCCAGAAAATGTCAGAAAAGTTGTTTTTGTCTGTCAAAATTTAAAATGAATGTTTTTTTATTGAATTTAAATCGAAACAATTCAAATTGTTATTTTTTATTCAATTTTTCTAATCGAATATTTATTTCAAATATTTTTCTGTAAATTTTTTAAGTAAAATAAAATTTAATTAAAATTTTTTATTTGAATTATAATTCATTCGAATAAGTTATTTGATTGAGAATTCATTCGAATAAGTTATTTGATTGAAAATTCATTCGAATAAGTTATTTGAATGAAAATTCATTCGAATAAGTTATTTGATTGAAAATTCATTCGAATAAGTTATTTGATTGAAAATTCATTCTAACAAGTTATTCAGAATAATTTTTTATTCAAGTTTCAATTTTCTTATAAAAAAAAAATTCGATTTCATCACTAAAAAATTCACATTTATTTTTTAAACATTTTTTTCATGACTCCGTATATAACTAGGCTTTTCTGTTCTTCAGGGCTTTTATCGCAGATTCTATTTCTTAATGGCAAGGCAATTAGTGCTGGTTCAGGTTGTAAAGCTAAACAATTGAAAGAAAAAAAAGTAAAGAGAAGTCCATGAACTGTCAAGAACTGGCAACCAAAAGTACCAAGACGCCTCTTGGGCCCAAACAAGCCCCTGTTCTCGAATATCAAGGATTAGCAGCAGAAAAGGGAACCAACTAGCTACAGGATACTGAATTAGACCACAAAATGACTTAAGTGGCCAGATAGGTCAACTAAGAAAAAGGGGACCCAATTTCTTTTCAAAATTAAAAAGTGAGCCTTTAATGAATAAAATATGATGTTTATAAAATACAGGAAGCAGAGCTTTTGATTGCGAACAAAAAGTTTTTATAAAGCGGACCCATAAAATTTGACTGATCAAATTCTTTTCAACATGTTCGTGTCTGGCTAATAGCTCGTCAGAGCAAGCTCGTTCCTAGCAGTAATATATTATAGAACTAATTAATATAGAAAAAGGATCGAATGTTTATTCTAGTAAAGTAGGTTATCCTAATATTAGATCATAAACTAGTTATTGGATAGATAATTAAAGAATGACCTCATATTAAATTTGACAGTTTTCCTGCTTAAATAAAAAAATAATCGCCCCGATATTTTTAGTTATTTTTCTAATTCAACACGAAATTTGACTTTCAGATTCTTTGATTTCAGTTTTTCCACATTTGTTTTTTATTTAATTTTTTTTATTCTTGTTCTTTCTTATACAGTTTTTTTACATTCTTATTGTTATTTTAAGAAGAAAAAATATTCTAATTGCATAAGTCCAAATTGCTTGTTAGTTTTATTTTTTTTAACACATTTGGTTCACTGAGTGAATCGATGATGATATTTTCTTTTTTTAGCATTTCAATTTCTAATAGAAGATCGAAATTGTCAATGATTTCTTTTGAATGGATAATTTTTATATAATTTCAATAATTTAAAATAAGTTTTCTTTAACTTTTTTTAAATTAATAAATAATCTCACTAAAAGATTTTTTAATAATCTATTTTGCGAAATCTTTTTTCAAAACCTTATTCTGTTGAGAGAAATTACCCTCCATGTATCGAAACACGTGTTTTGCGACACGAGTAAAACTCTTCAATGGATTCTACTAAAATATATAATAGAATCCTACTTTTGGGAACCAAATGTAGGGTCTTGAGTTTAGACTTTAGATTTTAGCCAAGAAATAAATAAAACAATTCAATTTAGTTAAACTTTTTTTCATTTAATCCGAAATTTTAAAGAAAATGTATAGTTTAAGTAGAAGCTAAAATATGTGCTACAGCTTTAGTTAATTTAAGATTAAATAATAAGAAAGGGATGTCAAAACTTTAAATTTGTAAAAAGTCCCCTCTTTACTTCTTGTTTCCAGGTTTGTATAAGTAAGCTAACTACGTCCATCTTCGTTCTCTAATCCTCCTAATTATATTGCCTTCTTAGTCGGCCTATTCTGGATTCCCTCAAACTTATTAATTTCACTTCTTGTAATTGAATTCCGAACCGCCGCAGCAAATTCTAAATGCGTTTTGACGAAAGCTAAGGGCTGAATGTTATGTCTGAATTTATATTAAACTAAAGATCAAATTTCACTGAATTTTGAAAAAGAACAAAAAGATATTTGAATGAAAAGAACAGTTATTTTAAGAAAAAAATGCAGTATTTTTTTTTCGCTTAAAATATTCGAAGCAAATTCAAATGTAAAGTTTATTTTGAAAAAAAGGTATATTCATTCTTGAAAAAATAAAAAATAAATATTGTTGCAGAAAGATAAGTTAAAGAACTATGTGGAAACTTTTTCTTTAATAAATCGTAAGAGGGCAAAATTACAATAGAAACAGTGTATAGTTCCATAAACAAACAAAAATCTAGCTCATTCTATTTCACTAATGAGTTTAATTTTAAAATGAAAATGTTTGTAAACTAAAAAATATATGGAAAATCGTATTTTTTATATTTTTTCAGCAATGGGTACATTTTCTAATTTAAAGATAAAAAATTAAAGCTTATTTTCAATGTGGTTTTTAAAAAACTATACTTCTCAACAGAAATATGTCGTATTGGTTTTAAATCAAGGTTGGTTTTGTAATCAATAATTTTTCTAATATAGTTAATTTTCAAAAGGGCATTTATATTCGTAGCTTAAAAGAGCAAAAAATCTGATAAATATAAAATCATATTAAATGATAAAAATATGATGAACAAAATAACCGTTTAACAAATTTACGCAGTTACAAAAATTTAGGCAAAATTTTACTTTTAAAATATTTAGTTTTTTAATGGCGGTGAAAAAATCACTTCTTTTTATATTTTGCATTTGATAATACTAATTCGGTAGTCTAAATTAAATTTGATTTAAAAATTACGATAATGCTAACAATATTAAAGTATTTAATTTAATTTAACAAAAATTATGTTTTTTTACGGTTTGCTTCATAATTTGTTTGAAGTTTTGTAACAGCTCAGACGTCCTCCCTCCTCCTAAAAATACGGTTTGTATTTTTATTTTTGTTTTTTGTATCAAAATCTTGTTCTATGGCTCATATTTAACTTTGACGGTCATTCTAAATTCTTTTAAGCAGTTCTCTTGTTAATTTGGTTTCGGTTTCTGTTCCTTCTAGTTTTCGAATTTGATTAAATCCAGGCAAGCTCGTTTAGTTGAGGAAAAACGGCGGAGAAGACAGTTTTTATCGAAAAAGTGTGTTTCAAGAAGAAAATTGATAAAATTAATAACTGCTTATTTTAAAGAAATGAACTTATTTTGGAGGAGACTTAGATTAAAGCCTGAATTAAATGAACTTTAAAAAAGGGAAAGATTTGAATTTGCAAATCTCCACTAAAATGAATAATTTGATAATTATATATTTGTTGATGAAACAATGATACGACTAAATGCTTTTCCTCTATATCATATGATACCGGGGTTGTGAAGTTCGTTTCTATTAGATCATTTCAATTCAGCGAAACTTGAATAACTTTTAAACGGTTTAATATTTTTTTTAAATTTTGAATCAAGCAAATTTAAGCATGTTTGCTCAATATTATGCCAAATTTTATAAATATTATCTAATATAAGGAAGCATTATCTAATAATTTTAGAATAAAAGTAAAGTTTGTTTTGCAAATTAATGAAATAACAAAAATAATGTTATGTTTATTTTATAATTTAACATTCTTTTTAAGATATTAAAAGAAAAATTTTCAAATAAAAGAAATCAATTTAAAAGTTTTTTGAAAATGTATCGTAAAAGATAATTAAATATAAGGAAAAAGAATAAAAATGTCAAAAAAGCTTTTACCAAAAAATGAATTAACAATGAGTAAATTTGATTAAATTAGGATTTAAATTAGTAAACCCTTTTAAATCGAAGTGAAATATAATTTTTTATTTTGATTTATTTAAAGGATTAGAAAACTTAATTAATTCATTAAGAGGTCATTTAAATTAATCATTTTCTTTAACCTTCCCTGACTTGATCTAAAATGAAAGTTTTATTTGTAAATAATTGTTTTTGCTTTGTTTTTTCAATGTCCCCATTGAAATTTCATTTTTTTTTTTAACTCGACAGCTAGTTTGACAATTGTTTTAAATGTTAAATACAGAAAGAAGGCAAATACAGATTTTTGGTGCAAATTAAATAATCAAACAAATTTATTTAAACAGTGAATTTGATTTGTTCGCAACAAAAATTAAAATAAAAATAATCTTTTCTCAACTTATTAAACATATAATAAAATTTAAAAAAATTCATCAAAAAACCGATTTTCATTTCATCTCATTGTATTACTAATAAAATTTCTTTAAAATTGTTAAAAAAAATCAGCTAAATTATGTAATTTCAACAATTACAAATTTAATTTTTAAAATATTTTATAGCTTTCTTAAAAAATTTTTAAAAGTAATACAACGTGAAAAATAAAAAACTCATTTTAGAATAAAAAGAATAATATCAGAAAATCTTCATTGCAAAAAGATGAAAAAATAAAGTAAAAAAAAAAACTTAAACAAAAATAATAATTAAATACAAAAAAACAAGGACGTTTTTACATGTAGTTTTCTAAATATTAATATTCAGCTAAAATAATTTATCTGGAGAATTTCCTTTCCACGAATATAATAAAGTGAACCACTTGGATTTTCAAGAAAATGTCCTCCTTGTGGCCCAAGAAAAACATTTCTGCTACTCACAAATTCACCAACCTTTGTTTTCTCTGATGTTCGCGTACCGAGGCTTTAAATTAATTTTAATTTTAAATTTTAGAAATTTTCATTTTTTTAAAAATACTCTTGTCTCTTTGGTATCTCCATGGGGTAAAGTTTTCTCATCAAATCTTTCTTTCAAAATTTTTTGCTCATTTTCCTTTAATTTTTGTAAGTTTTAACAAAGATTTTACGTGGACATTTTTGTCTTTCATTTAAATATTTTAATATATTTTGTAATTGAAACTTTTATTTGTCTAAATTTTTCTAATAATGTCTTTTATCTTTTAAAGTAATTCAGAGAATTATGAAATCCCAATGATTTATAAAATGTAAAACAACAAAGCGATTTCAAAATACGAATAAAAATTTGGAAAACGAAAAATTATTAGTTCAGAATATTTTTTAATTTACCAATTGTTGAATTTTGGTTATAAGATCATCGTAATGGTTTTCATTATTTTCATTGACAAACTCTTTCCTATTATCATTCATATTCTTCAAAAATAAAATGGTCTTGAAATTGTATAATAATAAAAAATAGAATTACTTTATTATAATGCGAATTTCGTTCATCTAAAAAATCGCTATCCTCAAGCAAAAGGTAAAACAAATGACTCTTTTTTAAATCGTCCGGTTTAATTAAGTTGTTAAGATATTCATTTTCCGATTTGAGATCTTTTATTTTTTTCTTCAAAAAGATCCTTGTATTAGATAATTTTAGCATTGAAAGGATTTTTCGGACAATTAGCAAAACTTTAAATATAATGATAACCTTGATAATTTAATAAAAATGAAATAAGATCATACCAATGATGCTTATTACGACCAATCTCAGTGTTTCCAGAACCATCGCAATTTTTTGATGGACATTTTGATTGATTTTTTGGTTGATATTATACCTTGATCTTTTGACGTTCGTAATTTTTAAAAATAATTCAAATAGGATTAACTATATAATTTAATATAAAATATTTAAAAATAAAATAACTACGATTATTCAAAAAAATAATCTTTAATTTTTTTAATAAATGTCGTATATTATCGTTCACAATTCAGAAATAAGCTTCATAACTTTTTATTTTATCCCTCAAAAAAATTAAATTAGTTTCCAAAATTTTAAAAGATGTTCAATTTTTTTAATACATTTTCTGCTACTCAAAAAAATACAAAAAGCTTCAAAAATAAAACTAAAAGAAGGAAAGAAATCGCGATAAATACTCTTAATTTTTTTTAATTTTAATTTATCAAAAATAGAGAGAAAATTTAAGGCTTATCATTTCCCATAAATTAATGATTTTTACAATCAAAAACAACTTTCTCTCATAATATATTTCAATGATTTTGATGTAAACTTGATAATGAACCATTATTAGATATATCATGTCATGTAATGTTTAGTTTTTATTTCTTAAAAATAATAAAAATTTTTTAAATTAAAAATTAAAAATTAGATATTAGTAGGCTTTAAAATTTTAAATCATCGTTTTCATTCTAAAATTAGATTTGAAACTTCAATTTGCCAAATTAACTATTAGTTAAAATTTTAATTAAAAAATTAAAAGACGCTTGACAATTTGAAGACGGGTCTGGAGCTTATGGTTCGAATGAAGAAGGAACAGAAATATTCTTCGAAACTTAAAATAAATTGTTTTTTATAAATTTAATTAGGTATTTTGGAAAAAAAATTTCATTTATTTTTACTGAAGAAAAAAATTTTTAATTAGATTTTATTAATTAACTAATTATTTGATTTAAATACGAAAATTAAAAATTATTTTTTTTTAATTCAATTAGGTTTTATTAAAAAAAATTTTGTTAGCTTAAGATTTTTTAATTAATTTATTAACAATTATAAGAAACTTTAAAATTCTTAAATACCTCACATAACAACCTTATTAGAACCATGTAAGGCTTGAACTATAGTTGTCACATCTCTAATATTCTCAAGATTTTGAAAATTTTCAACTCTAAGCAACTTTATGTTTTTTCTAAACTCTCTTTTATCAGCAATCTTGTCGTATCTGAACTTGACAAGTGATAAATGACAATATAAAGTCTACGATCTTTAAAAATCTCCTAAAAAACCTTATCAAGACTTCCTGAATGAAGAATTGATTTATTTCTTTTTGGTCCTCTGTGAACGATTTAGCATTCTTTGAAGAATCTTTTATTTGATATTTTTCTTTTTTTTCTTCTTTTTTTTTACGGTATCTTTAATTTTTTTACTTCTTCTTAAAGGAGGTTAATTATAAATAAATAAATAAAATAAAAAAAGACAAAATTTAGAAAAAAATTAATTATCTGATTTACATTTCAAAAAGTTAAATAATATTTTGTTGGATACAAAGGAGATGTAAAAATATTTAAAGAAACAAAAAATACAATTTTATTTATCTAAATGATATTATTAATATTTTATTCAATTTTTTTGATTTTTATTTTGGGACAAAGATGGAACCAAAAATTTTAGAAAATTCAGTACAATTCTGCGTTTCGAGTAATAGAAATTTTTTGGAAAATAATTATGTTATCAGTGTTGAAAATTTATTCTTTATAATACAGAAAGATGTAGGGAACTCACTAAATAATTATACTTAAATTTGATATATGCAAAAAAATATCTAAATACATCAAAGTATTTTTTTTTTAACTTTTTTATTGTTAATTTTGGGAAAAATTAAGAATTCTAAATTCAAATTTTTTATATTTTTTAATTCAAAATATTTTTTTATTGTTAAATTTTTACTTTTTTTTACACTTAAGTCCTCTGTATAGATCTTTTTCGATTTCAGAAGTATTTTTTTGCGAAAATATAGATAAACATTTATCTTTTATTTTAAAATTCTTCTTATTTACGCTCAATTTAAAAAAAAAAGATATTTTAAAAAATACCTGTTGTCTTAGAATAAAAAAATTGTCTCTGAATAAATTTGAAAATCTTCCTTTTTAAAAATAAAGTTAATTAGAGGAAAAAGAATTTAGAAAGTCTTAACAAACCAAGAGATAAAGGGTGAACTATTATTGAAAACGAAAAAATGGACAATTCGTCGTCCAAGTTGCTGATTCAGATATTGGATAATCGGATATTTTTGGAACATATTCTTTCTAAAAGAGCTGAGCTATTGGCCAGTTTCAAAAAGATGAAAATAGAAGAAGATTATTTTAGGAATATAAATCAATCATAACAAAGTGAGAAAGGAGCAAAACGTAAAGAGTAAAGTCGATAGAAACGTAATTGGAACAATAGACGAAGCCCCAATATTTCAAAGACCTAATATAGAATTTTTAAAAGAAAAAGAGATAATACCAAAAGAGATAAGCACAATGCTTAAAAATAATATTATTAAAATTTAACGTCATCATTGTCTTTAAAAATAATATAATTACTTAAAATTTTTCAAAGGAATACGCTAAAATTTCGCAACGTTTATATGTTTTGCTTAAAAAAGATGATAAATTCAAATGGGAAGTTGATCAAGAAAAGGCTCTCAATAAACTCAAAGAACTTCCTACATCAGAACCAATACTAAGACAACCTGATTTCAAAAAATTTTATTTTGACACAGATCCATCAGGATATGCTATGCTGTCTCTAATGGATGACTATGGTAAAAATTTTGTAAGTTCGTACTCGTCCAGTCATCTTAAAGGAGAAGAGAAAATTAAAGCGAATGAGAACGTGAATGTTTGGTTCTCGTATTGGGAATAAAGATTTATCATACATTTTTGTATGGGTAAAAATTGACGACATTACTCATCATAAAGCCTTAAAATTGTTGATATCTACTAAAGAACCAAGTGGGAGACTAGCTAGAAGGTCAATTTTTTTTACAAACATACGATTTTAATATTAATAATAATAATAATAATAAAAAGCTACAGCAGGCTAACTGCGAAGCAAGGCTATAAGTAGCCTCGCTATGGTAGCTGTCTGGTTTTAACATAAATCCTTATAATGACAAAATTATGTTAATAGAGGAAATTAATTATTTTAGTTTCAAAAATTTATCAAGTTTGTTATTGAATTCATTTTTGGATTTTGCATTAGCAACCTCTACTGGTAATTTGTTCCACTCGTTTACCACTCGATTTGTCAAGAAGCTATCCCTTTTTTTAATTCGTGTCAATTGTTTGGTCAATCTTCTTGGATGCCCTCGGATTCCTCCAGCTGGACCATTAGATGAGAGAGCATGGCTTTTAATGTGCGGATTCTGTAACTGGATTTTACTTAGACCGTTCGTTATCTTAAAGGTCTCGATTAGGTCTCCACGTTCGCGTCTTGCCTTCAGTGTCGTTAGTCCCAATCTTGTAAGTCTTTCTTCATATACTAGATTTTTTAAGCTAGATACTAATTTTGTAGCTCTTCTTTGTACTTGTTCGAGAATGTTTGAGTGCTTTTTTGTATAGGGGCTCCAGACTGCTGCTGCATACTCTAGATGTGGTCTAACAAATGAAACGTACAACTGTTTGAATGTACTAAGAGACCAGCATTTGAAGGTTTGCTTTAATTGACCTAAAATTTCGTTTGCTTTGTTAGCTGCCTGTGTCGCTTGGTGAGTCCATTTCAGGTCATCTGTTAGATAGATTCCAAGATCTTTCTCAACTCTTGTCTGGATAATTGGTAAGTCATTCATTGATAATTCGATTCCATTAATAGTTTTATTTTTGAAGAACATAAATTTGCATTTGTCTTCATTAAATTTCAGTTGCCAATCGTTCGACCATTTAACAATTCTGTCAATGTCTGTTTGCAACTGTTCAACGTCAAGACGATTTCTAATGATTAAAGATAGAAAAGGATCAAAGAATGGAAATACCGATGCAATTAGTAGAATAGTACTATCATGCAAAACCTTAAATGAGAAAAAATACAATTTTGAGTGATGAAGAATAAAGAAAAATTCTTGATATTAACACAGATAAACCACTTTAAATTTTCTTAGAAATGACAAACACCCCCCAGGATTGTCAACATAGCAAGTAAAACGAGTAGAGAGTCAGGCTTCCCGCTTTAAAATATTTATAATAACGTAATGGTCCGATAAATATGACATGTCACTAAACAGAGTACCCTATTTTAGTGACATGTAATATTTGAGTGAACACTGATTTTTAAAATTGAAATATTCGCTTTTAGTGACATGCAACCAAAAGCGAATATGCATAAATATTGCTATTTTTTATGAAAATATTGCTC
The DNA here is from genome assembly GCA_019054805.1 of Brachionus manjavacas. NCBI lineage: Eukaryota > Metazoa > Rotifera > Eurotatoria > Ploima > Brachionidae > Brachionus > Brachionus manjavacas. Next base: position 218,011 of record JAHQIY010000033.1, on the reverse strand, counting down.
AGGTTTAATGACATGTTTTTAACTAATGTTAATTTAAAAATCAACTACTTTTTTTTTGAAAAATAAACTCTTTCGGCTTTATAAAAAGCAAGCATTATTTCAAACAAATTTTAATATTTCTAGTATTAGAGTTAAAAATATGAAAGTGAGGAACACAAATAACATTAGAAGATCTTATACGATCGCTTTTAAAAGATCGGCAATTCTTCATTTCGACTTATAAAAGAGTAAAAAGAAAACCGCCGAGAATTTAAAAATTTTAAGGCCTTCGTTGATTAAATGGATTAACCAAAGACAAGTTATATTTAACAAGCTACAAAGAGTGAATAATAGACGAGTTATAAATGATTGTAATATGAAAAAGCCGTTGTTTCCTGATAATGAGGCTAGGCTCTATGACTGGTTTAAAAAAATGAGGGAGGACCAAAAAGGTGTTTCTTGTTTTGAATTACAAACAAAAATGTTGGCGTTGATGGAAGAATTTAAACCAGAAATATCGCCAAAGCAAAATTTTACCGCCTCTTATGACTGGTTGCGACGTTTCAAAAAAAGAAACAATCTTGTTATCAGACGAATTTCTGGTTCTGGTAAGGGAATACCTCAAAATTGCAAATTTATTATTAAAAAATTTTTAGACGAAGAAAACACTAATATAGAACCAAAAAAGTTAGGCCCCCATCAAATTTTTAACTTTGACGAAACAATTTTTTATATGTGTTCTCCTGGGACATACACTGTTGATCATAGAGGTGTAAAAAAATCATATTCAAAATCAGCTGGCAAGGAAAAAGTTAGACTTTCGTGCCTAATGTGCAGCTCATTAAGTGGACAAAAGCTTCCAATCTTATGCGTGGTTCCACGAAAAAAGTTAATTCCAAATTTAGAACTAGACGATAATTCAATTATTATTTATGAAACTAAAGGTTTTTTATACAGTTATTTTTAAATAAATATCAATAATCATCTTAAGTATTATATTTAAGGAACTTTCGAAATTTAAAAGAGCATTTTACTGAACGCGTTCTAAAACCCCATCTCCTAAAACATTAAATTAAAAAATCGATTATTATATTAGATAGCGCTAGATGTCACTTAACCGCCGATTTTAAAAAAGTTTAAATGATCTTGGATGCAGCTTAGTTTTTATTCCACCAACTCTAACTAGTAGATAACTAAAATAATTTGATTTTAAAGCTTTAATTAATTGATCATAAATTTTGCTAGATATTCTCCAACCGGCTGACGTTTGTTGGTTTATGTTGTTTAAAAATTAATATAATCTTTTATGGAACCACTCGTTTGTAAATGAGCCAAAATATTTTACAATTTATGGTAATATAGCAGGGCCCGGATATGACAAAATGGATTATTGCTGGTTGGGTTGAGTTGAGTCCTGATTACATAAAAGAATCGTTTAAGTATTGTGGAATCGGTTGTCGTAATCCATATGAATATAATTCAGAGCTTAAAAATATCTTTATTACTGAGACTGTTCCTAGAACATCTCCTGTTGATTTTAGAATAGATGACGACGAGTTTAATGATATCTTTGACTCTTATAATGATGAGGAAGGTGGAGAAGAAGATGAGCAAGATGATGATATTAGTGATAGTGATTCTTCTTTTGAAGAAAGCGTTGAATATGATGAGGGGGAATCTTATTATCAATCAGAAACATCTATAGATTCTGATACGAACAATATAGAAGATGTAATTACTCCTCGTTTAAAGAAGAAAAAAATCAAAAGTGGATACACCAGGATTGTTGAAATAGAAAAGTTATTAATTGGGTCGTCACCATCAACTCAGCCATCTTCATCTACAACAGCTGCCACTTCATCTTCCAAAACTGGTAAAAGTACCACTAATAGACCATCATCTCAGCGAGCAATGCCAAAAGCAGCTCCCGCTAAACCTTCAAAGACTGATGGGAAAGCTAACAAAAAGCCATCAGCATCAAGAACAGTTAGTAAGCCTAGTACGAAAATCGCCACTAAACCAGCAGCTTCTAAATTAGTTGCCCCTAAATCCTTAACTATTTGTCTAAGATCTTCTTCTAAGCCACAAACTACATCAAAAGAAGCTGTAACTAAATCTTCAACTCCTGGTCGAAAAAACAATTCTAAACAAAACACTGAACCAGCACCCAAAACAGCAGATATTTTTGATTCAGAATCAAAACTTTGCTTTGAAAGTAGATGTAGTTTTAAACAAAGTAAACATCAAAATGAATGGCTTTCGTGTGAAAACTGTAATAATTGGGTCTGTGGTGAGTACTGGCCAAGAGGCTTAAAGCCTAATGACTCATTCTATTGTAAAAATTGTAGTTAGTTTAACTTTTAAAATTCAACTTAAATGTGGTCCAACTTTTTTTACTCGTTCCAAGATTTGTTAACTTCATCCGTTCTTGTTTTTTTAGACTTAATAAGATTCCAATATATTATGAATTTTTGTACATTTTTTACTTGTTTTTAAAACTATAATACATTAAAAAATTCAATTCAATTCAAATAAAATATATTTTCCGTAAAAAAACTTTTATCTTAAATTATTTATTATAAATAATGTGTCAATTACATGAGTTAAAAACATGTTACTAAACCAGAGCAATATTTTCATAAAAAATAGCATAATTTTTTAGCTTGTTTTAACAAGCTAAAAAATTAAACCTTCCCAACTATGCAGGATGTATTTTTCAAACACATTGGCTTTTGTTTATGATATTGTTATTGGTCTAAGATTGTTGATATCATTTGTAGGGTCATATTAAAATCATATTTTATAATTGATATTAAAAAAAAAGATGGTTGCGATTTTTTAAATGTTATTGTTCAAAATTTCATAATAAAAAATTTTTATCAAACAGAAACGATCTTATAGTTTTTAACTTTTTTTAAGTGTCAATACAATTCCAATATTTTATATAGTAGAATAGAATGGATTTATAAAATAGAATTTATGTTGAAGTAGGCATATCTTAACCCTTTCGCACTAACATCATATAGAAATTAAAATAATTTTTCAGATAATAAATTTTAATTCTGGACAAACTATTTATCTTATTTAAATTGAGCTAAATTAATTAATAATTATTTAAATTACTTTTTCATTCTCATTAAACCTGGACTTAAGTTCAAGTCTATAACTATAGTTTAAGTCACTTTTTTTTGTAAAAAAATTAATTTTTTTACGTTTTCTTAAATTTTCTTTAACAAATCTTAATATTTCTTTTTAAATAATTAAATAAAATTTTATAAAATGTCAAAAACTAAATTTATTTCTAATAAAACTAACTTTTACGAATTTATGTAGATTAAATAAGGTACAACTAAACATATTCGGCATTTCTAAATTTCTTTTTGGCACTTGATAAAATATAATTTGGTACTGAGTAAAATATTAGCCTAAATGAGATTTAAGAACTAAAAAAAATAAATAAAAATAATTTTTTTAATAACCTGATGCTGCAGGGTTATTTGAGCTCACTAAATTGCTGCTTGACTTTACCGGCAATTTGATATATAACAGCAAGCATAAACTGTCCATATTTGTCTAAAGATAGGATTTTTTTCTTGATCCACTGTAAGACGTTATAAAAGTATAAAAGTAAATTTTGATGGATCTACGAGACGTCGAGTTGTTTGCGTCTGATGGCTTACAGAAAGCTCAGTTTCTTGCGTTTGGCACAGCTTTGCTACACAATCTGAAGTATTTGGTGGACATGTGAATTTTTTCTCCACTTGCAGAACCCTTATCTTGTCCATAATGCGCTGGTCAATGTCTTCCAAGTCGCGCATCAACAAATAAACGTCCAGCGCATCTACCAACTTTTTCCGGTTCTTGTTTACATCTGACATTTGACCGCTCGAATTTGTTGATCAAGCGGTCATTTTTGTCGGCCATCATTTGCTAGTCAGTGCGTCCGAAGCGCACCAATTTGTTTTGTTGCACGTTTCGATCAATTTTTTTAGCTTGAGTTCATGTAGTATCGATGTTATTTCGTCGACTTTTTTTAAAGGCTGAACACAGTGCTCATAGTCGTGGTACACATCGCCACCCTGAATCATCAGCTGTCACTTTTAGTTCAAATTTTGTAAATTGTGCCTCATCAAATGGTCGCTGACCGACCTGTTTGTGAACAGCTCATGTTTGGCGCACTCATTCAGCTGACTGAACGTGTCAAAGTTGGATTGTATGTGGCTATTGAGCGCTTTTTGCTTCTGAAAGAGTTTTATTTGGTCGCGGAGAGGCAGCGAGTGCGAGTTTTGGCACAAACTGCAAGAATTGTGTATCCTCTCTTCTATCTATATGTCGAACTCGTCAACGTCACGGTACAAGCCAAAAAATCTCACTGATTCACTAAATTACGAGCGAGACTAGTTAAGTAACATCGCAACCTCAGCTATTTTTAATTGTCGTGACACTCAAGCTGAGACTCTAGGCGATTTTTCAGCCACCAGCTTCGATCAAACTCTCTCTGTTGTTCATGCAGTCGTTTGTGATGGCCAAAATTAGCTTGAGTTCTCTTTTATCTTTTAAAGAAAACACTGAATTAAATATCTAATCAGGTGTTAAAGGAAAAGATGAAGACTTTGTAGATCCTTTTCTAATAGGAGTACATAAAGATAAACTGCCCTTCAAAAATAAAATTAGAAAATTTAAAGAAATATGTTTTTTAGGAATTAAAAAATTTTGAATTTTTGTTTTTCAATTTTTTTTTGTTTAAGAGATTTTTTTTGCTAAATTTTTGATTTTTTTTGTAAATAAGAATTGAAAATGTAAATAAAAACTGGATATTTTTTCTAACATTTTTTTGCAATTTTAAAAAAAAAACTTTTTTTTTTTTTATTATTTGAGTCCCAAATTAAACGTTCAATTATGAGTGCTTAAGTCATTGTACGAAAAATTCTAGATGAATTTAATTTTTCGTCTTTCATTATGTTTACCCTGTTAGGTAGATTAATCAACATTTATTTATTCGGATAGTAACTATTGATCAAAATTTCTTGTGTAGTCTTACCAAATTTTCTTACCTCATCTCAAAGTAACAAATTTTAGAACTTGAAAAGACAACTCAACAAAATTGCTCAAAAATGTTGATTCTAATCTAAAGGATGGAAATTAAAAAATTTAGGTCACATCAATGTCATCAATGAAAAACGTCTTTCAAATGGAATACTTGATGGCATATTTTCAAATTGTCCATTGCAATTCGAGATAAAATTAAAAAATTTCTACGATTATTGTTTTACATTTGAGGTTGCAATATAAAAATAATGGCTGGTTGTTTTAAATACTTGTCGAATTCAGATTCATTATTTATAGATGTATTTGTATTTTTTACAATCATTCTTTCTGTGAGAGACATATAGGACGCGTTAGTCTATTAGAAGTCTGATTTTCATCCATTAAAAGTTTTCATCTAAATATCTTTCAAAACAATATAACAATATTTTTTTTTGCATGCCTTTAAGGTTCTCTACCCTTAATTTATATAAACTTAAATCTAGGATCTAACGAATGGCAAATTATTGAAGATTCTTTAATCTTTAGCTAATATATTTTAAAATTTTTAATTAATTCATCAGTAGCAACTTTCATTGTTTCAAACTCAATTCTGCTTGAAAAGATTCTAAGATTTTCTACAATTTCTGTAAAACAAGGATAAACACTTGAAACACAAACTTGCTTATCAAATGAGAGATGAGGCTAAATTAAAAATACTTTTAAAAAAAATTTTTCAATAAGCTTCAGTTTAAATTTACCCTGATTAAATGGCTCAAGAAGAAGGCATATTTTTTGGTTAATAACCAATTATCAAGTTGGTTATATGTAATCTATACTTGTGAATAAATATGAATTGATGTTGATGCTAAAGACTTTTTAATCCGCAATTCAGTTTTAATCATTTCGTGTTTCGAATTCCATCTAGTCTTAACATCAAGAACAGCATTATCCTCATCGTTTGATAATTCTTTTGAATCTAGGAATTTTACTAGAGGTGAAAAGCTTTGGATTTTTTTGCCAAAAAAAGAAATTTTTTCTAAAAGATTTGAAATTGATTCGTTTTCCAAGCCAGTTTGAACAAGTAGTTATAAGATATGAAGAGCACATCTAATGCGCATATGATTTTATTATTCAAATCTTAGATAAAATTAATTTGAAAAGAAAATTTTTTTCTTTTATCACCGATAATGCTCCGAACATTCGAAAAGCAGTTTTAGATATCGATTAAATCATGAGCCAATTAGTTGGATAGGTAATGTCTTACAGTTGATAGTTTAAAAAATTTAAATAGAAATCTGAAGATGAAGATTTATTTAATGAAAAAAATGAGCTTATTCAACACGATATTAGTTTTTATACAGTGGGTAAAATTCCTGATTAAATGGCTCAAGAAGAAGGAAATTTTTTTAAAAGAAATGAACTATCTTATCTTGAGGAATAAATAAATGTTCTTGCTTTTTTTGATTGAGTAATTGAAACGCTATCTGGGTAATATTATGAAACAATTTAAATGATCGGTCCAGGTTTTAAGTATACAAAAATGAAGCTTATAACTATAAATAACTACTCAACTTTCCAAAAAAATATAAAGGTTGCTTAAAAAAAAAAATATGATCAATATTTTAAAAAACAACTATTTAGTGATTTTCTTTTTTAAGCTTTATTTTAACATCTATTTTATAAAAAATTACATTTTATCACATATTTATAATTCAGAAATAATTGTCTTTAACTGGCAAGAATTTATAATTAACTTATTTAAGTCGAAAAAATATGACAAAAAAATACCAGATTTAATAAAAAAAATTTAAGAGAGTGAAAAATAATTAGCAAAAAATTTTATTTTTCATGCTGATTAAGATACTGGGGAAACAGATGAAGAAAATTTTGACATTAAAAAAGAAAAAAAAAGTATTTAAAATAAAGATTAGAAAGAAGATGAAATAGACTTTTGGAATTACAAAATTTATGAGTATACGAGCTGCTCTGGGAACAAGCGAGTGTTTTCTCATGTTGGTTATAAGCTTTTGGATAGAAAAAATAGTTTTTCTAAAACAAACCATGAAAAAATTATGTTCTTGTATGAAAACAAAGATTTATGATCTTGTATTAATTGATTGTTTTTTTTTTTAAATTCAATTGTTAGTATTTAATCATCTTTAATATTAAATATTCCATGAATGTTACTTCTTTTTAAGTGGCAAAAAGTTGAATATTGAATATTATATTGAAAAAGTTCCTAGTATTGAATATTAAGGATTTGTTCTCAATTCAAATTTAGACTTTAATCCATTTGCAATTGACAAATTAAGGAATGTTCAGAAATCTTTCTTCTCTGCGTTCAGAAATCTTTTTTCTAAGATGAGTCATGTTTCCCCTTCTATGAAAAGTTTCATTTACAAAACATTTTGCCTTTTTAAATTCACATATGGTCTTGAAAACCTAACACTGGACAAAAAAACCCTCAAAATTATTAACATTGATCAAAACAAGCTTGTTAGACAAATGTTTAACCTAAAATCTAATTATCACATGTCTGGGATCTTTAAAGTTCTTAGACTTATTAAAATTGAGCAACTTATCTTTATATCTTAACGATATCTTTTTTCAAAGAAGTCTTTCATCAGTTCTATTGGGTTCAATTATTTGTCATCACAAATATTTAAGTCTCTATTCTATAAAATAGATAACAATTTTCATTGCTCTCCCCTTTTCTTTGGAAATGATCCAAAGCCATTGTTACAGTTCACTAAAAAAAAACTTGACTCAGTAATAATGAGTATTAGTCAGCTCAAGTTGGATCTTAAGCGGAACTTTTATATTCGTGACGGCATCTCGGACTCTAAAGAGCTTTGTTTGACTAACTTAAGACTCAAATCTTATAAAAACCTTCTAAATGAATTGATAAAACCTAATTAAATCAGTTAATTTATTGATTAACCAAATTCTGGTTAAACTGCAAATTTATCTGAAATTAAATTTCAATATATTCTAGCTTTGTGCATTCGTGTAGAGTTTGTTCACATCAATAGCAGTTGCAACATATTGGACTCAATTTTTGAATTGTATTAAAAGAGAATTAATATTAGGCGAAAAGTTTTTAGTTTATGTGAATAAATTGAATAAAATTATTTATTAGAATGCCTCTGATTTAAAAATAAACAATTGAAGTAAATAATTTTTTTTTTATTTGAACGAGCTCTAAAATTGTATTTGCTAAGATCGGTTTGACCTGGTTTTACCATTTCAACAATCCAAAATACTGCTGCCGAAATAAGCAGTAGCTGACGAATTGATGACTCCTTAATAGAAACCAGCCGGAGTAATTATATCTCATAGAGTAATTAAATTTGCATAGAGTAATTATATCTCTTTCATTAAACTTTTAAATGAAAAGGATGAAGCGAACAACTTAAATGAAAATTCAAATGAAAATAAAATCAATATTCAAAATTCAACTAAACAACTCAATCTACTCAATCTTTGCAATGGCAGAATCATCAACAAGTTATGAATTATTCAACCTCAAAACCTTAATGAAAATCTAGCTAATGAAGATTCGTTAGAAAAATAGAAAATATAAAAGTTTCTGTAGCTTCGCAAACTTTGTAACAGCAGATAAGACATTATTAGACATATTTGATCAACAAAAGTGGAGAAAAAGAGTAATGACTTGTTGTATCTCTTCTTGGGGGGATTCTATAAGTTGTAAACAAAGGAAGTAGATAAATTGTATATATGTACGTAGTTTATTTCTAAATAAAGTGAAGAAAGAAGTGGCGCCACGTTCCTGTGAGCCACTGAGTTAGACTAATGTAAATAGTGTAAATAATGTATATAGAAAATAATATATAATGTAAATAGAATTGTAAAAATAGTATAGTTGAGATATTCACTTCAACTGCTTTATATACTAGAAATATTATATAATGGCACATTGAAGTGACACGAGACTAATATCTTTGTAAATATAAATGTGTATAAAAACTTAATAAATCTTGTAAATAATTAAATGTAAATAAAACTGTACATATAAATGTACAGTACCAGAAGTAGAGTTGGTGCAATTCTAACATACAAATTGCACTATCCTACATCGTCCCCGACTAATTTTAATGTTTTATAAAATTATATAATAAAAAAAATATCCTTTAGGTAAAAAAAAATGGATTGATACATGTAAAATTTTTTAACTTAAAAAAAACGAATAAAATAAAAAGAAAATCTTATTCCTTGACTATTCTGTTTCTCAACTCGTATGTTTTTGTTGGCTGATACGCAACGTTCTTTGACCCTTTTTTTCTACCTCTTTTCTTCCTTTCTTTCTCTTGCACCACTATTTCTTCTTTCTCTTCATCTTGCGACTCGTCCGTTTCCATTTCTTCTGCAGCGTTATCAGTCTCCGTTGCGGCATTGTTGGAAACAGATGTGCTGAGGTCATAGTAGTCGCTATTCGACATGTCTTGCTGAGTGGTGCTCTCCATCACTGGTTCTAGCTGATTATGAATAGTCTGGTTGTGTTGATTGCCGTGCTCATTTGATACTGATTGGTCATGATCTGCGTGTTGTTGTTCTGTTAGATCTGGTTGTTTTTGATGTTGATCTGGCACATCGCCTTTTTCATGCATAATGGCTGATCGCGGAATGTACAATGTGGAGTATTTCTTTGCTGGTTTGCCACCTTTTACACTTAGTTGTTTTGGTTCGCTTAAAATGCTGTTGTACAGCTTGAGCTTGCTGGTATCAACCGCCAATGTGTGTATATCGTTTTCGATTATGCACATTGTGTCTTTGATATTGACAATGGTGTATGGCTTGTTGTTGAAAAACGACTGACTTTTGGTACGTTGGTTCTCGAGTCGAATGATGATGTCGCCGATTTTCAAATTCGGCTCTTGTACCTTGCGTTTTGAGTCAGCGTAACTTTTCATTTTTGCCTTAGCATCGCTACTTCAGCTTGTTTGTCATGTGCCTGATTTTTAAATCTGTTGTGTGGTAAACGAGCTGTTGTAGCTTTTGATTTGAAAAGCATATCATATGGGGCTACTTTGGTTGTTTTGTGGGGTGTTGCGCGATAGTTTCTGAGGAATTCATCCAACTCGTCTTCGAAGTTGTTTGAGCCTGCATTCCTCAGGACCTTACCCAATGATGCCATAAATCGTTCCTCAAGACCATTTGCATTTGGTGTTTGATATCGTTGTCTATGGCGAACATTTTGAACTCGTGAGAGTTGAACGGTGGACCATTGTCCGTTTTTATTCTTTGCGGGATGCCAAAGTGACTGAATATGCTGTTTAGCTGTTTGATCACCGTTTTGGCATTCAACGAGGATATAAAGCGAACAATTGGGTATCGCGAATGTTCATCAATGACAACCATGAGATATTTTGGGAATTTCCGTGAGTTGAAGAAATCGATGGCTAAGTTCTGCCACGGGTTTACAGGCATTTGCGAAACAATTATTGGGTGCTTATACGTTTTGTTGCTTGTGTTTACTTGGCATTTGTGACATGACTTGAGCTGTTGTTCAACAGTTTTGTCCAAATCTTGGAACCAAACAGAATTTCTAAGCAACGTCTTTGTTTTAAGGATGCCTAGATGACCACTGTGTGCCACGTTAACCATGCGGGGTATCAGAGATGATGGAACTATTATCTGGTTGCCTTTTAGTATGATGCCATCTTGTGTTGTGGAAAGTTCGTTTCTGAGCTTTTCGTAATACTTGATTGCTTTGTATGGGCGATTCTCGATCATGTTCTTGACTTCTTTGAGCAGCTCGTCTTTTGCGGTTTCGCGAGCGATTTCTGAACGCCTCACCGTTCTTTTTCCCGCACTATTGACTTCCATGTTGATATACGCTTCGCTGATTTTCTCATGGTACGTTTCTTTGGTGTCGATTGGTATTGGGCTTCTGCTCAAAAAGTCAGCTATGTTTGACTTGCCAGACCTGTGTACCACTACATACCTGTAGGGTTGGATTCTCAGACACCATCGCTCGATGCGTGCTTTGGGCTTCGAATCAGGGTTTCGCAGTATCAGCTCTACAGTCTTGTTGTCTGTGACAAGATCGAACTCTTGACCATAGAGGTATAGGTGCAGTTTTTCCATGGCCCATACACACGCTAGAGCTTCGCGTTCGACTTGGCTGTAGCGCTGCTCTGTTGGCGTAAGTGATCGACTGGCAAAAAGCACAATTTGTTTATTGTTTGGTTCATTCGGCGGGTGTTGCATCATTACAGCGCCAAGGCCCACTGGACTAGCATCGACAATAACTTGTGTTCGTTTGCTTGGGTCATAGTATGCCATGGCTTGCGTTGCAATCGCTTTCTTGAGCTCTTTAAAAGCTTGTTCTTGAGAGTTTGACCATTCGAACTTGACATCCTTCTAGGTTAGCATGTTGAGTGGAGCGACTATTGTCGAAGAAGGCTGCGAAGTTCGCTGACTGTTTTAGGTGCCATTGAGTTTGCCAATGCTTCGACTTTCTTTTGGTCAAGGTTGATACCTTCGCTTGAAAAAGTGAGACCAAAAAAGTCGAGCTTTGTCTTACTAAATTGGCATTTATTGCGGTTGACTGTCAGGCCAGACTCTTCTAGTCGTTGCAGGACCATCTCAAGAGCTTTGTCGTGTTCTTCTTTGGTTTTGCCAAAATCGATAATGTCGTCACTGATGTTGATGACGTTCTTGAGACCACTTAGAACGTATTCGACGGCTTTTTGGAAGAGTTCTGATGCTGCATTGACACCAAAATTCAATCTTTTGTATCTAAACAAACCCATGTGTGTACAGAAAGTTGTAATGTTACGAGATTTTCCGCTCAGCACTTCTTGGTTATACCGTTTTTGAGGTCAAATTTCGAGAAATACGTTGCGCCGTTTAGCTTGACAATTAGGTCTTCAATTGATGGCGTAACGTGTCTTTCACGAACAATCGCTTTGTTAGCGGCTCTTGCATCTGAGCATAGTCGAATTTCGCTTGGTCTACCAGGCTTTGGCACTGGTACCAACGCGGATACCCATTCGGTTGGTCCTTCGACTGGCTCGATGATGTCGTTCTCAAGAAGGTTCATGATTTCGGTTTCCACTAGTATACGTATATTGAACGGTATGGGTCTTAACTTGTGTTGGACCGGTTTCACTGAATCTTTGATGTGGAGCTTGATTTGGTAATTCTTGAGAGTGCCAATCTTGTTTGAGAACAGATTTTTGTAACGTTTGGCGTACTTTTGTGTCTCATTGTCGATCTGGTCAATGTTACCAATCTGAGCGATGAGTCCTAACAGCACTGCGGTCTTGTAGCTCATCAGGTTACCATTGTTGCCTTTGGTGACTATAAACCTGACAGCTCTGTTCCCATCGCGACACTTGACATGTGTCTTGAATTCACCAAGCGTTGAGATTGGTGTATTTGAGCCATACGGAAACAGCTTGGTTCGGCATCTTGAAAGAATTGGTTTATTGCGTAAGCGATCGTATGTCAATTCGTCGATGACGTCTACTTCAGCGCCAGTGTCGAGCCCAAACTTGACACTTGTGAGGAGCATGAAGACTGACAGAACCGGCATGAACCAGTTCTTGATAGTCTGGCCGATCTTGCGAACGGTCATGAAGTTCATTGAACCGAACTTTTGCTCTCCGTCAGACGAGTCTGAAGTTGTTTCGTACGCTAGTCTAGCAACCTTTTTCTTGTTCTCTCGGCTCGATCTGCACACACTTGCAAAGTGGTTACGCTTGTTGCAGTTTTTGCAAGTTTTGCCATGAGCTGGACATTGGCCCCTGTGTGGTAGCGCATACCCACAGTTACCGCACACTTGATTCTGTGTTGCTTTAGGCTTTATGTTTGAGCTAGCTTGTTGCTGCTTGGTATGAGCATACTGTTTTGTTTCTTTGTTAAATTTGTTGATTGCCAAATTTTCATTTTGTTCAATTCTGTCCAGCTCTTTGAGCTGCTTCTGTACTGTCTCTTGGATTTTGGCATATTTGATCAGGTCATTCAGGGTCACGTTTGGCTCGAGACCTTTAGCTTTGATCTTAGGGTCTCTAGACTTCCCGATTTTGATCCACTTGATTTCGCGGTCTCTTGTGACGTTGTCGGTGAAGCTGCAGAGCCTGGCTTTTTCCCTTACCCTTTTGAGAAAATCAGTGAATGGCTCGTCGAGGTACTGTCCTATTTCACGAAGTCTCGCAAGGTTCTGTTCGGGGTTGCTCTCAGCGTTAAGGTGATCAGTGACTTTCCTAATGAGGTCTCTGTACGCGATTTCGTGCGTGTCGGTCGTACTAGTAGCGTCACCGTTGCCTTGAGAGCTGGTTTGTGTTAAGGTTGTGGTGGTGGTTGTGTTTGGGAACTCAACATCCTTGATAATATCAAGCAGAATTTCACCACCATAGTACTTCAGCGCATCAATCTTTAGCTCTGGTTTGAGCTGACTAAGTTTGATGGCTCGGTCGAAGTGTTCGTGCCATTTCGACCAACTGGATGCTTTGTCATCACACAATTCAGGGTTGAACTCTTCGATTCTTCATAAAGTCATCAAACCATGCATCTTTAGAAAAAACTTAATGTACAATGAATGAAAACATTAAAAAATTAAACACAAATGTTTTTAAACTTAATAACGAAAATATAACGGGGGCAGTCTTTTTCGACCTAGAAAAAACATTTGATAAAACCCCACATATTGGTATCTTAAATAAGTTGGAATCAACAAATTTTAACCAAAATATCCTATAATAGATCAAAAGCTTCTAAGAAGAACGTACATTTGCAGTCCAATTTAAAAACGAACTCTCAACTTAAAAACCGATAAACTGTGGAGTCCCCAAAGGAAGCTGTCTATCACCAACTCTATTTAAAGCATATTTTAGCGATATCGTAACCGCGATTTCAAATAATGTAAAAGTAGGTTTATTCGCCGATGATTTATGCATTTGGCACACTAACAACTCGACCCACTTATCACCAAAGATTTAAATGTGTATTAAAACACATAGCTTGTAGGCCCTATTAGCAAAACCACAACACCATACGAAATCTTCTTATACGGAAATTTAATAATTTTATTTTATTTAAATAATTTTTTTTTTCTTTTTCAAAACGAGTTTTATTTTAAAAAAATTTAATATAATAAATTTAATATTTTATTTAATATAACCTAATTACTTTTTTTTAATTTTCTAATTTTAAATTACATGAGGACTGAAAAGAAGGCGATAAGCCGTTCGGGATAGTCCTAGTGTTAAATCCCTAAAATTATTTTATTAAATAAATAAAAATTAATAACGAAAATGAAGCCATTAAAAAATTCATTATTGGGGGTGAAACTAGAAGTTCTTTTAAGTAAAAACAGAAAATTATATCAGTATTGTATCAAAAGAAGCTATTAATAAATTAGCAAAAATTATTATATCTTTCATAAAACTTCATGAAACACACATCTTAATTAGATTAAATTACTGTTTATTTTCATATTCTTATTTTCTAGATAATTTATCTTGCTAATTACTTTTTATATCTATATTTTGGAATATATTTTTTTGAGAACAAGAAATTTACTGCAGAAGCCGGAAGTTATGAGTCGAAAATCAGAAGATTGCTCTAAAAAAATAAATTTATATTAATTTTATATTTAATCAGCTGATAGATCACTATTTTGAACTTTTTTTTCTTTTTGACCAATTTATTTGAGTAAAAGATCGAAACGCATTAAATATAGTACCAACTGGAGACACGCTGAAACTATATATTATCTTTTTCAAAAGTTCAAAATTTGAGTTTTAACTTAAACTATGCTTTAAATCGAAACTTTACCATGTTTAAATTTGTTTCGACATTTTTCACTTAATTCTAATTAAAAATATTTTCAAATTTTAAAAATAAATATTTTGGTCTTGTTGATTCAATTTAACTTTTTTAATTTTAAAAAAAAAGAACTGAAGTTAAAACTAGATAAGATGCATTAAAATTAACGATTAAGATTCTTAGTGAAACTTTCACTTTATTTCAGAGTTGGTTAAAATCATAAAGTCAAAGTCAAGTCTGGACTTTGACTAAAACTAAAATTTTTTTTTAGAAATTTTTGTATTAAATAAAATTTAGCTCTCGAATTTCAATGTTTTTAAATTAAATTTTATCATTCTTAATTTTCTGTAATTTGGTGCTAATATAGAATGATGAGGTCTAATGTTATAGCCTGAAAATAATAAAGTTGACCTGAGTCAGACTTTGACTTTATGTAAAATTTTCAATTTAACTTTGCGAAAATTTTCAACAAGTTATTTCGTAAAATTTACATAAATCCTGACCATCTTCTGCGTTTTTTACGCTTATTTTATACGATTGTTTTACAGTTTTTGTTGGTCTTTAAAATTTACTGGGGGCTAGTGATAGGAGTTTTCTCTTTAGTTTAGGTAACTTATTTTTAGTTAGCTAATTTATAGTCGACTAGTTTTTAGTTAACTTATTTTTAGCCGACTAAACTAAAATTATTAACTCAAGTTTTATTTAAAAATCTTTTTTTTTTTGAAAATTTTTACTAAATAAAATCAGTAACTAAAGCAATTAGCATGATTTTTCTGAAGCAGGATCTCAAATAAATTTAAAATATGAGTAAATTATCAATTAATGATTCTTTAAACCATTAATTTAATTGGTTGAAAATTATTGAATTAACAAATAAAAAAATGTTATGTATATTTTACTAATCAACCATTAGAATAAATAAAAAACATTAAATAAAGACTTAATTAAATAACATCTGGTTTTGTAACCAATCCTCTTTTAGGAAATTTTCAAGTAAAAAAATGTTTAACTGTCTAAATAAAGGAATGTTTAATGAAAATATTTAATAAAAATTATTTTTAATTAATTATTCGATTGATCATTTTTTACCATTAATTTTTTAAAACATTTTCAGCATTCATTTCCATTTCAGGAGCTTCTTCAAATTATTAGATGTTAATTAGTACCACTGAAACCAACCTAGGATATTCCAGCTCTACTTTTCCTATTCGTTTAAAGCCTTTAATTTTAGAAAATAGTCGTTTTCCAATTTGATTATTTTAATCTTGCCCTAAGTTTTGTTCAATGGATCACGTATATTTCCCTTCAATCCTTTGATATTATTCAATTGTGAGCCCTCCTTTTAATCCTGATGTACTTAATGAATCACTTTATATCCAAGTTGCTCAAGCTAAAAATCACTGGGTCGTCATTTCAAATTATAATTCAAGTGAGCTTGCTTGTTCAAATGATTGGTTCATTTACGATAGCTTAAATAATTCAAATTTGATTATTTTTTATCAATTAATATTCTCTTATCTCTTTGTAAAACTGTCAGAAATGATATTTTTTTTCTGACAATCTTGACTTTAATGTTCTGCGTTAACTTATTCGTCGAGGATTCATTTTCAAAGTTGAACAATACTGTTTGTGTATAAGTTATAGAATGCTCTGCAGTCACTAGGTGTTCAAGGTCTAGAGAAAAGGTGGAGTCGGAATTAATACCTTGTTATCAAAAATTATTGAAAACCTGTCAATTGTAATAATTTATGACAATTTATAAGATTATATTTGAAATACAAGAATTAAACATACTTAGAGCTTGTATTTGAATGAAAAATGAAAAATGTCAAACTGAGTCTTAAAATTGTGCCGACTTCCCCAAAAGGCAAGACTCTATTTTTCTGTAATCAATTAAACCTACAAACTAAATAAAAAAATCCAATATAAGGTGAAATTAAAATGTTTTTTATTGGAAAATGCTGATATGTTGTAAAAATCTGTAAATTATGTAAATTTAATTAAACTTAAACTTTTATGATTAATTCAAAAAATATCAAAAAAATTCCTTATAATAAATTATATTCAATATTTTTCTTTAATGTTACTTTTTTTCGAATTTTTTCTACTTTGAAAATACCGTTCCGGTCGGATAAAAATTTTTTTTTCAAATACTGCGAAAGTCCTAGAAAAATAGATCAAATAGTATTTTGATTATAACTTTTGAATGGTTTTTAAATTAGTTGGCATTTTGCAGAGAGATTTAATCAAAAACCATTTAAAAATTAAATACAAAATTCTATTTGATCTGATTTTTTTGATCCTAAACTTCAAGATGTCTTAAAGTAGACTTAAACTTTTGGAGCGACTCTGAGTGTTTATTGGTGATTAATTCAAATTTAGTGGGTTAGCAAGTATACTCTTAAAATTACATCCGGTTGACTAAGTTTTATAAACTGTGTTTTTGATTAAGATTTTTGCTTTTAATTAAATTATTATTAAAGCTATAAAACTCATTTAAAGGAGCAAAAAAAGACAAAATTTTTCACTTTTAAGTAGAATAGACTAAAATGTTATTTTTATAAAACTTTTTAGTTAAACATGGGGAGCATGAATTTTTCAAGAATTGTTTAAAACTCGTTGTTAAAAGTAAAAAAGTCTAATAAAGATAATTCAATTGGTAAATAAAATTAAACAATTAAAACTAATAAAAAAAAGAACTTTTTAATTAGATGTATGATTATATATGATTACAATGAAGTAAATCAAATCGGCAATTTGAACAAATTATTCGATTTATTTTGATTTTAATTTAAAATAAAATTTGGATTCAAATTTAAACTCAAAAAATATTTAAACTTCAAGATTAACTTATATGATTCTAAATTCTTTTTAAATTATGTTTTAATTAAAATTACTTAAACAATTTGACCAATCTAAATAAGTAAAACTCACTAAAATATTATGCTAATATACTAATTACATAGCATGTTCTTTTTTCAAATGACCAAGCGTATTGCTTGAGGAATTTGTGTTACTATATTCAACAGTGAAATATCAGCATTTTTATTTACCTTAATTACAATCACTAACTTTAATTGAATGATTGTAGACAAGAAATATTTAAATGTATTACTTTTTGTATATCGATCCTGGAGTAAAGGGTGCTTGTAAAAAAATCTCGAGTTTGACTCATTTTAAAAAATATAAATTAGTTCTTAAAAAAATTTATACATTATTTCAGAAAGACCTCGAACTAATTGGAAAAAGAAAAAAATGAAAAAAAATTTAATTTTAGAATTTATTTGTTAATTACGTTTTAAATTAATACACTTATAATAAAAATAATCAATATAAATTTAAATTTTCGTTTTGATTATCAAATAAAAGCTTAATAATTTTACTTTTCAAATTCTAAATTGAATTGAATAATGATTCAAATTTGAATTTCAAATATCAAACTTTACTTAAAAATTTGTTAAAATTTAAACTCAAATTTAAAAATTAATTTAATTATTTAAAAGTAAATTCAAATGATATTTATTTACAACACTTTATGATTATAATGAAAATATTTTTTTGAGCTTTTTGCCATTTCAATAAAGAAAAAATAAATCACTTAATTTAAAAAAAAAATTAAAGCTTAGTGATGGCAGCAGCAGTATTTTAATCGTCCTCAAGTTCTCTTATTATTTCAAATTTCGTTAAAATTTCTTGTCAACTGCACATACTGTTTTAGTATTAAATAAATCATCAATTTTTTTCTCATAATAAATGTCAGTGAATAAAAGCGAATATTTTTTTTTGTCAAACTGCACAATTATTCGCTTATTTTTTGAATTCAAATAAATACTCAAATTTTGTATCATTTCTTGGACTTTGGTAAAAGCCGGCCTTATTTTTCCTACATTCAAAACCGAAAATACATAATCTAGATTATTTAGATATAATTCAAATATGTAAACTTCACATCTACAATCATAGCAAAAATCAATTCCAAATTCTCTCACACTGTGTTCATAAGTCAAAGTTCTCTCTACGCAATTAAATCTATACAACTGATTTTTGTAGTTTTTGTAAAAATACTTTTTTGGCTTTGAATTTTCGTAAACAATCAAATTGGTATCCAGTGATGATCTATGAGACCAAGGTTTCAAAAAAATTTTACCATCAAAGTACTCAAATTCATTTGTTGAAGAATTTGGAACTGTAAACCTAAGCATACTTAAATGAGATTTAAGCAGACAATGAACACTTTTTTGTAGGCTCAAGTCCTCTCTATCTAGCTTTGAGGTTTCAATTGATTTAAAATTTCCTGTTCGTTTAATGTTACTAATAAAAAGACGAATCCAATCATCATAGTCTTTTCTAAGGTCTAAAGCAATGTTTTCAGTCAGACATTCTTGTCTTATATCAATCATTTCTGATTGTTCGATGTCAAATTTTTTCGGATCATAAAGAACAAATTTTATAAAAGGAAACATAATTTGAAGTTTGTCTAATCGCTTACTAGCTGCTGAGCCAGCGTAAAAGCATACTATTTTCTTGTTTTTAGTAATGTTTTTTTCTTTAATCAAATAAAGACAGGCTTCGAGCAGAAACTCAATTTCACTTAATCTCATGCTTCTCTCCTTATAGTAAACAGTGGTCGAGTCAGTTGATATAAATTTTGCTTTTAGCATTTGCCGATAGTCATCAGTCAAAAGCCTAAAGTTTTCAAAATTTACATTTTTTATTAATTGTGAACATTTAGTATTTTGTAAAGTATGAGGCGATTTGCACATTTTTTTATGCAATTCCAATTTTTCTTTGCTGTCGTCTTCATCAGACGATGAGTTGGAATTTTTTGTTCCTGGCTTCACAATGCTATCTCGACTAAATAGCCTTTTTAAATCGGCTTTATAGAAAATTTCGCTAAAAGAAACACTGTACCAAAATTGTTCATCGTCCAAAGTGATTGTCAATTCATCTCTTTTTTTATCAGCGTTCAAATTTGAATTTATTTCAACTATGACATCTTCAATTTTTTTCAAATCAAATAAATACGTTAAAAAACAATTAAAAAATTCTTTCATTTTGAGCCTAATTTTAAAGTATTCTTCTAGAATAAAAACTTCAGTCCTACAATCATAGCAATGATCAATACCTGGGGCAATCACATGATGTCTGTATCCACAAACACGCTCCACTGTATTAAATCTGAACAATTTATCTTCATATTCAACACAGTCGTAGCTCTTAATGGATGCTTTTTTGTCCACAATCAACCTTGTTTCGCTTGATGTTTTACCTTGCCATGTTTGAAGGTAAATTTTTCCCTGCAAATAGTCAACGCTGGTCTTAGCACACTTATCGTTTCCAACATAAGGCAGCCTAAATTTTAACATAGACTTGTAGGGCTGTAAAATATGATGCCAGTTCATTTGGTCCAACATGTCCTGTTCAACTTTGAGCTCAGTGTCGGCTCTTGTCAAAATTCTATAGTTGGCAGTGCGAATGTCCGACACGAAAAGAATTTCATGTTGTGGATACCTCTTGCGGATTGATTCAGCCATTTTGTCCGTAAAGCATTCATTAATCAGCTCATATTTTATGTTTTTATTAATTTTTGAGCTATCAATTTTGAATTTAGCTGGATCTACAAGAATGTAATTTTCAATGAATGGAAACATGTTCATTAGTACGGGCATGTGGATGCCGGGTGCTGCTCCAGCGTAGACAAAAATGAATTTTTCTCTATTCTCTCTCTCAATTGTTTCATTTAGGCACAAAGTTAAAAACTCAATTTCCGATAAAAGGAGCTTTCGCTGGCCAAAATGAAAAGTGCTTTTGTCTTCGTTTTTTCTTCTTCTGTACTTTTCGCTGGCGGATTTTTCGTCAATAATTCTGTTTTTCGCTGAAAACTGCTCTTCTGAATAATAAAAGTTTTTGTTTTGCAAACAATGTGGATTAAAAAACTTTTCATTTTGCTCACTTAATTCAAAGTTGTGTCTAGTTTTTTTATTTTTTTCATCACTCGCTTCGCTAAGAATTTCTTTTTTTTTAGGCATCTTTTAACGATAAAATTTTTGCTCATGAAAATATTAAATTAAAGCTGTGTCCTACAGCGATTTAAAATGTATAAATAGAAAATAAATTTATATTTTATCTTGTCTCTTTTTTAATTAAAAGCTTAAATCTTGAATTTGTAGATAAATTTTTTTTTCAATATTTTTTATTTTCTTAGAAAATGAACTATTTATTTGATTCGCCTAATATAATGCAAAATAAGAAGTTGATTGTCTCGAAATTATATTTTTAACTAATATAATATAATAAATAATAGATAAAAAATCACAAGTATTTAATTGGGTCTTGTGATCATAACAAGTAGAATGTAAAAAAATGATAAAATAATTAGCTAAATAATAAAAATTTCATTTTTTTATTCAATTCAAAATTTTGGCTTTGTCAAGATTCAGTAATCAACTAAGTAATCAACCTGGTTACTTCTAGCAAAAAATGCTATTAAGAATAGCATTTGTTGCTGAAATACGGATATTTTTTTTTGAGAAAAAAAATTTAACAAAATTTTCCTTCACAAATTAATTACGAGAATAGAATAGCACTTTTAAAATAGCATGGCCCAATTCTGTCTATATATTATGTATTTTACGTTAATTTACTTTAATTTGTTAATTAATGTTAGAAATTACACCAAAAACTACGCAAAATAATTTACTTTTTGGTCCTTTTTGTTTCACCTAAATTATGGTATTTTAAACTAAATTTAGGAAAACTTTGCAGAAACTATGTGTCATAGCACTACTTTAAAATCAGTAATCTGTAAATTAATGTCAAATGATTCTAATGTCAAAAAAAAGAATGTCAAAATATTTTATTGTCAAAAAATAATTTAAGAAAATAATTCCAAATTGATTTATTGCTATTTTATATTTTGAAAATAAGAAAATTAAGTCAAAAAAATATGGTGATATAGTAATCTAATTCCATTAAAAAAATGATAAAAAAAATCAATTTTAAGGAAAAATAAAAGTAAATAAGAAATTCTAGAGATAACCCTGAGTCTGACCGTATCGGTGCCATCCATGAAACATTCTTCACTATCGCTCATTATTTTTAAGCATTGGTCGTCCAGAAAAATAATAATTTTTTTATCTGGACTTTTGTTGTCATACCTTAAAAATTGATTTTTGTCATTTGTAAGTGAATACTCACCATCAATTTCAAGCTCAGGAAAGACGTTTGGAATAGAAAGAAGTTTTTTTCCTCTTTTTTATGGAGCGTGTTAGCAATTCTTTTGAATGGGGGAGAATTGGCCGCAGACATCCTTTTTGGAACAATTTGTTCTACAAATTGACTTTGAGTATTGTTGTAACATTTTTTAATGATTTTGTTATATCTCCTGTAACCTCTTTTTTTAGATCTTGAGATTATTTGAGTAAAATGACCTCGGGGTCTGTCAACGAATCATGGTAATACTTTCCATTTTGGTAATACTTTTGTTCTGTTTAATACGAATGCTGGTAAAGCATTTGGTCTCACTACAAACATATCTCGCTGAAGAGTCTTTATTGTCAGTTCTCCACCAATATCGAAATTTTTTATATATATTAATGGGATGAGAGTTTTTTATTTTCGATTCTGAAATTACTGGTAATATATATTATATCTTCATTTTTAGATATAATAAAAGAAAATTGAAAGGTTTAATTATTTTTGGAAAGTTAAAATTTATATTATGTAAATAAGCGGTTTCTATTTCTTGTTTATTAATAATCAAAAATTTTAATTTAATCAAAGAATTCAATCAAAAAAATTTTTTCATTGCTTTCATTAGCACTAGCTTCTTTAATTTTTATTCGTCAATTATTTCTTTATTTAGAGAGAAGACATTAATTTCCTAAATATTCAATTGACATTAGATTCATTCTTCGTTAGATTATAGTAAATCGTAAAATTTAATAAGCTTTTGCACAAGCTTATCTCTTAGACTTTAGCCAAACCACATTAAGACATAGTAAACACATATTTTACTCAGTATACCAAGCCAAGGTTCTTTCATTTATACACAAATTTAATCAACTCAATTGAAGTCTTACGAGCATATTCCATAATAACAATATTAATTGTTTGTTCTAAAGTTTGCAATTGCCTGCAAAAAGACTCATTAGCATTATCTAAAGAGTCTAAACAGAAAATTAAAATTTTATTATATTTATTTTTTTTATGACTTTTAAACACAGATTTATTAAATAAATAAAATTTTAAAGCCTTAAAGTAATTATTATTAGATCTGTTTAAATTTGGCTAAACCATTTACCCGATATTTTTGGTTTACTATTGATTATGAATGATCGCGGATACCCAAGTTCCAGTTTCTTCGCTTTGAGATCTATTTATTTTAAAAAATCCGAGGTTTTTTTATTCATTTTTTTTTTAAATCATCGGCATTTTAATTTGAATCAATTAGCATATTTTGATAAAATTGTAAAAAAAAACTGTGTTTAAAATTTTTTGAAATTATTTAAATAACTGTGCTAAAAAGTTATGTTATGATGAAAAATTAAAAAAAAAAAGTTTTTTCACTGTGGGCACTAGGTAGACCCCTTTTTAGATCAAATTTTATCTAAAATTATTTTTTTTAATTTTTGCCAATAACTGTACATACCGTATTCGAGGCACCAAAACCAAATTCTTGGGCTTTTAGTGCGACGTTAAAAATCAAATATTTAAGGTAATTTCATAACAGTTCAGAGAAAGCTTAAAATTTTCAATTGATAAATAATTATATTTTCATACAGTAAAATTTAAAACTAACTTGTACATTTCCTTTCTTTCTTTCGATACTCTTCCTCAACTCTTCTTGACTTTTCGTGTTGTGTTTCTGAGGAAAGGAATTGTCGAGGAAGAGGAAAAGTCGTGGAAGAGTTGAGGAAGAGTCGAAGAACAAAATGCGTACAAGTTAGTTTTATTTTGTAGTGTATATAAAATAATCAATTGTTGACTGTAGGAATAATTATCATATTTTGACTTAACACTTGAACTGAGCATTTAATTTCTCAATTTTTTTTCTGTTTATCTGGAAGCAAGAAAAATTTTCAAAATAATGCGACAACAAAAACCCACTTAATTTTCAGTCTCACCAGTTTGTTGCTCCGGATACTAAGAAAATATTTGTTTTTATCAATTTTTAATAAAATAGGATTTATCGAATTTGATAATTGACCAAAGATAAACGCTTATTTAATTGTATTCTTTTTTAGGCACAAAAACAATTTTTCTCTAATCAAAAATGGGCTTTTTCAAAATCGAGGCCTATATTGATAGACTTTACAATTCGAGCAAAAGAAACCTTGTTTTTCGTCAAATTAAACTTGATGAAATTAAGTTTTTAATCGATGGTATGCAATTGGCATACATGATAATGTTCTGCCATCAAAATGGCCAGTATGGCGGAAATTACGACACATTATATGAATATTTAATAAAGTTCTTTACCAAATTAAAGCCTTCAATTCATTTAATAGTATTCAAGTCGGAAAAAGATAACGATTCTAAAAAAAGACTGAGAATGGAAAGGTTTGCCCAAGACTTGAATCAGAATCCGGTGTCTTTTGAAATTGGTAAATTAAAATTAAATCCTGGCTTATTCAATAAGTCAGTAATTATTCAAGCTATCAAAGATTTGAATATATCTTATCTTGAAACTAATAGTGATGAATTTTTAGCTTATTATGCCAATGGTTTTAATTCGACTAAAAGTTTATATACAATATTTTCAAAAGATAGCTATTATAATGTTTACGATTTGCAAAAAGGATATTTTAGTTGGTCTTATGGTATGGAATTAATGAAGAAATTTGAGCAATTCGATGACAATACTTCTCTTCCAATCTTTTATCTATGTGATTTTTTAAATTTTGTGCAGCTTAAACATGAAAGTTGGATTTATTTTTGTATTTTAAATGGAGACAAGGATAAAATAGAGAGAAATTTAGAATTTATAGGATCTAAAAAATTCGATTACTTACTAAATTCAATGCGCATGTACGAATTTAGAAACTTGAGAAATAATTTTCGGAACATAAGGAAATTTTATTCTTTTGACATGCTACAAATAATTGATAAATTTATCAAAGGCTTCAAATTCGAATTAGAATATTGCTTTGAAAAATATGAATTTGATGTAAATTTGCGATATATTGAAAGTCTAAAAATGAACAAACAAAAATTAATGCCATGCTTGATAGAAGATGCTGATCAGTCCAGTGTTTTTGACTCAGGAAATGTATTGTTAATTTTAGATGAAATTTTTTCTGTTTTATTTAAAGAAGGAGAAAGTGTTAAGCTTGTTTTCAGAGACAAAAATTTTAACTTAATTGAAAAAGAATTGTTGACAAAAAATCCTAATAGTCGAAATATTTCTAATCTATTGGAATCAAGAGATGCTCCTGATAACATTAGAGCCTTATTGGTAAGTTTATGTATGCTTGAAAAAGAACACGTGAATTTATTAAATGCTATTATTATAAATATGATGATAATTCATTTAAAAAAAGGCAGAATTTTAGATTTATGCTCCTCTAGAAATAATATCGGTGAAATAGGCACACATTTAGCTGAGAAATATGATCAAATATTAAATAGAATAGATGAAACAAATTTTAATCACGATACAATTAAATTAGTGCATTTGATAAACAAATTTCAAGCAATCTATTATGTGACGAATATTCTAAATAAATTAGTTAATCCGTCAGTTGAATGCATTACAGTCAATCTTGTTTTGAATGGATATTTTGTCACCATGTATTTGGAATATTTGAATATTCGAAATGAAATCGACAAAATTATCTGTGAAAATAAGTTTTTGTCTGAATGCAAAAATCACTTATACACTTTATTAAGTAGTGTTAAAAATCACTACAATTGTTTACTTTTTAAGCAGCTAGGAATTGATGAATAAGAAAATTAGCTTCTAAAGATTATTTATTTTTTTTAGATCAATGCTTTAATAAATTTGGGTTTTTTTATTTTTATTCTTTAATTAGAGACTAAATATATTTTTAAAACTTATTTACTTTTGGATTAATAAGGTTGTCCCTAAAAAGCGGAATCCGGAATTCCGTGGCCCAAATTCCGACAAAATTTAATTTAAATTAATTCCGTAAAACGCATACTAAAAAGCGGAATTTCCATCTTTTAAGATATTTTTTAATTCAGCCGAAATTTTTAGCGGAATTTAGAAAATAAGCAAAAAAAATAATTTTTAAAAAACAAACGAATGTTATTTTAAATGTGAATAATAAATTTAAAATATTGATTCAGATTGCTTTGTGTCATACATTTTTATCTGAAAAATTTATTCCCAAAAATTATAAATATTTAAAAAATTGCTAAAACAAATTTATTAAAAATGAAAGTTTATGGCAAAGTAAAATTTATTCAATTTTCAATTTGCTCTTTTTGCATGTATTGTCGATATGAATGTCAATTTCTTACAGCTCTTTTTTAATTTACTCATTTTGCCTATTTCGTTATTTTTGACTTTAAAAAACCATAGCTTAACCAAAAGAGAGACTTCGCCAGACGTGTTGAGCTTTGGAAAGAAAGAACGAATAGTAAGATGGCGATTACACAACGGAGTCAGTATTGGCCTGATATAATTTAGAATTAATCAATTTGATTTTGCAAGATTATCTGCTTCTTGTTCATACCGATGGATGGCTAATAATCACAAGCAACAAAAAATTACAGTTTACCTTAATTTAAGCACTAATTGACTTATCTGGGTGTCGCTAGAAACAAAGATAATTCGATAAATTTTTTGTCTGGCAAGTAATCCTAAATTAAGTAATCCCAAAAATTAATCAATTAGTAAACTAATATTTCAAGCTAAAAATTAATTTTTTATTTTTTTATGTTTAGTCTTTTTTTTATTATGAGTGAGCAAAGGCTTGGGACAGATTTACAAATAAGTAAAAAAATAAATTTTCTAAAAAAAATATATAATTTACTCTAAGCATATAAAAATATAAGAAAATAATGTTTTCGTCAAATAAAATTTAAAAAAAATTCCGCTATTTCAATAAAAACCCTCTTTTTCTTTAAAACCATGTAAATTAGAAGCAGGTGGAGTCAGCCGTAAAACTAAATTTTAAATTCTAATAAAAACGACTGACTCGTGGTCTGAAAATTCAGAAAATGATAATGTTTTCAGCCCCCGCACTGTAAAACTTGAACCATTTTGCCCTGACTCTTTTCCAGAGTCCGATTACTGCTTTGTTGTCGATGTGTAGCTTTAACACCGACGGGTAATCGGACATGAGTCCCGGAATGATTGACGCCGCTGCCTCGTTGAACAAGATTGCTTCTGTGGGGGTAGTTAAGCGAAATTTAATTGCATTGCATATTTGCAATTATTTTAAATTGATAGTTGAAAGATTTAAAAGTTAGAAAACTGTTTACCCAGTCAACTTTATTTTAAAGGATCTTTAAAGAAATTTTAGAGAAATTTGTAGAGTTTTTTAAAGGTTATCGCACAATTTTCTCTAGAATATCTTTAAAAATTTCTTTTAAATTTCTCTAAAATATCTTTAAGTTTCTTTTATTTATTTTTTGAATTTTTTAATCAGTAAGCGGTATGCATTTATTAATTAAGGTCAATTAACATGATTTTGTGCCTCAGAAAATCTTCAAGGATCTAGATATGAAAGATCAAAATCATGATCACTAAAGCTGGCATTAAGCTAAATATCCAGTAAAAAATAATAATATTCTATTGTTTATAATATAAAGAAAATGTATAATAGGCGATTCAAATAAAGTAATAAAATCTTTTGCTTATCACTTGCCAAATCCTTAAAAATTAAAAACAGATGATAACGTATTTGCTCGAATTTAACGACATGTCGTTATGTACATACCGACATGTCGTTATGTACATACCGACATGTCGTTATTTTTATTTATTTGTATGTCTGTACCGAGCTAAAGCTCCTTCAGATTAAATAAATAAAAAATTAAAATAAAGTTAAATAAAATAAAATAAAAATTAAAAATTAAAATAAAGTTAAATAAAATAAAATAAAAATTAAAAACTATTAAGTTGAGTAGAATAAAATCAAGAAACAAAAATATGAAAAAAAAAAAAAAAAAAACAAACGAACAACAAAACAAACTTCTTTTTTTTTTTTAAAATCTCCTTTAAAATGTTAATTTTTTTAATTTCAATAATTAATGTTAATTTTTTCCTTTTTTAAACTCAAATAGACACCAACCGATCAAAAAACAAACTCAAACCAACTAAAGCCGACTAAAGCCAAACTAAAAGAAGGAATCAGCAGTTCAACAGCGATGGACAGTCTTCATCTGGGTACTTTAAAAAATTTTTTTTTTTTTTTTTTTTTTTAAATTAAATTAAGTTAAGTAAGTAAGAGGAGAAATTTAAAAAACTCCGGTTTACACAGTTAAGGTTTCAGGAAAAAAAGAAGAAATAGTAAGGTAACAATTACACAATGGAGTCGGGTATTCAACATACCTTGATTCAAGGCCCGCTATATATTCATCAACCAGCTTGATAACTAATGGAACAGAATGACGCAGTCCTCCCGCTACATATCTTTCGCTTAATTCAAAAAGTCGATTCGAGACAGTTAAGAATTTAAGTTTATTGAAGGCCTCATGATGCAGAATATCGGAAGGAGTATCATATTTTAGTTTAAGTATAAAACGAATTGCTGAGTTTTGTAAGACTTGAATTTTTTTAATGTTTGTCTCTGAAAATGAATTCAGACATGGAAAAGAGTAATCAATTATAGATCCGATTAAAGATTTATATAGGTTTCCTAATGTGTTATAATTAAGACCCCATTTTTTGTTTGACAATATTTTTATTAAGTTCAACCGTGAACTACAACGCTGTGTTATTTCATCAACCATTGGGGTAAAGGTTAATTTTGAATCAAATTTTATACCTAAAAACTTGATTTCCTTTTGACTCTCAATTTTATTTTCATATATTTTTAGATTTAAGTCAATATTTTCCTTATTATATTTAGTGAAGACAATGTAACAAGACTTTTCAACAGATATTTTCATCTTCCACTTGAAGAGCCATTTTTCTAGTTCGTCTAAGTATTTGTTTATCTTATTTTCTAAATTTCCTTTTTTCTTAAAAATATAAAATGTGACCAAGTCATCAGCAAAAAGAAGAGAGTATTCACTATTTGTTTTATTTCTTTTAGGAATATCATTGATAAAAATGCTAAAAAGTAATGGACTAATTACCGAGCCTTGAGGAACACCTGCAGTAATGTGGTATTCATCACTCATGTGACCATTTACATCTACTTTAAATGATCTTGAGTCTAAGAATGAATTAATCCAATGTATTAGGGTAAGAGGGAAGGTTCATTTTTATTAATTTATAAATAAGACCATCATGCCAAACCCTATCGAAAGCTTTGGAGATATCAAAAAATAGGGAACAAACTTTCTTCTTTCTATTAAATGATTCTACAATTTTTTGAATAAGGAAGAAAAGATTATCCGCGGTTCGTCGATTTTTTTTAAAACCTGATTGCTCCTGAATTAGTAATGAGTTTTGTTCTAAAAAACTATATAATCTTGAGTAGACGATACGTTCTAAAAGTTTTCCTAGACAGCTTGTCATACTGATTGGACGGTAGTAAGCCGGGTCTTGTGTTAAATTTGACTTTTTAGGTATCATAGTAATGTTAGCAGATTTCCACGCATTCGGTATTTTACTATCTCTTAGATTTAAACTAAAAAGATACATAATATCTTTTAGAATATTTTGAGGTACATTTTTTAGCATAAGGTTATGAATTTGATCTGGTCCCGAAGATGCTTCCTCTTTTAACCTTTTTATCGCTGATGTAATCTCTTTAGTGCTAACAGGCTCGTCAAATTTGCATTGATTTTCCTTATTAAAAAACTCAAGATTATAATCAATTATTTCTCTATCTTTTTGGGGATTAATTAGATCATTATTCGGACTAAAAGTTTTTTGGAGAAATTCACCAAAGAAGGTAGCCTTTTCTTCATCAGTTCTAATTTCATAATTATTACAGATTAAGGTAGGTATTAATCCAGATTAAAGATTTATATAGGTTTCCTAATGTGTTATAATTAAGACCCCATTTTTTGTTTGACAATATTTTTATTAAGTTCAACCGTGAACTACAACGCTGTGTTATTTCATCAACCATTGGGGTAAAGGTTAATTTTGAATCAAATTTTATACCTAAAAACTTGATTTCCTTTTGACTCTCAATTTTATTTTCATATATTTTTAGATTTAAGTCAATATTTTCCTTATTATATTTAGTGAAGACAATGTAACAAGACTTTTCAACAGATATTTTCATCTTCCACTTGAAGAGCCATTTTTCTAGTTCGTCTAAGTATTTGTTTATCTTATTTTCTAAATTTCCTTTTTTCTTAAAAATATAAAATGTGACCAAGTCATCAGCAAAAAGAAGAGAGTATTCACTATTTGTTTTATTTCTTTTAGGAATATCATTGATAAAAATGCTAAAAAGTAATGGACTAATTACCGAGCCTTGAGGAACACCTGCAGTAATGTGGTATTCATCACTCATGTGACCATTTACATCTACTTTAAATGATCTTGAGTCTAAGAATGAATTAATCCAATGTATTAGGGTAAGAGGGAAGGTTCATTTTTATTAATTTATAAATAAGACCATCATGCCAAACCCTATCGAAAGCTTTGGAGATATCAAAAAATAGGGAACAAACTTTCTTCTTTCTATTAAATGATTCTACAATTTTTTGAATAAGGAAGAAAAGATTATCCGCGGTTCGTCGATTTTTTTTAAAACCTGATTGCTCCTGAATTAGTAATGAGTTTTGTTCTAAAAAACTATATAATCTTGAGTAGACGATACGTTCTAAAAGTTTTCCTAGACAGCTTGTCATACTGATTGGACGGTAGTAAGCCGGGTCTTGTGTTAAATTTGACTTTTTAGGTATCATAGTAATGTTAGCAGATTTCCACGCATTCGGTATTTTACTATCTCTTAGATTTAAACTAAAAAGATACATAATATCTTTTAGAATATTTTGAGGTACATTTTTTAGCATAAGGTTATGAATTTGATCTGGTCCCGAAGATGCTTCCTCTTTTAACCTTTTTATCGCTGATGTAATCTCTTTAGTGCTAACAGGCTCGTCAAATTTGCATTGATTTTCCTTATTAAAAAACTCAAGATTATAATCAATTATTTCTCTATCTTTTTGGGGATTAATTAGATCATTATTCGGACTAAAAGTTTTTTGGAGAAATTCACCAAAGAAGGTAGCCTTTTCTTCATCAGTTCTAATTTCATAATTATTACAGATTAAGGTAGGTATTAATCCAGATCCTTTTTTTGATCGAAATTTATTAATTTTTTTCCAGAATGGTCTACTTGAAAGTGGATTTTTCCCAATTTTTTTAATAAAATCAGACCAGTTTTGATTCCAAAAATTTTTTAAACTGCTTCTTAACTCTGAAGTCATTTGGTTAAATATTTTCTTAGTATTTTGACAACGAGTTTTTTGAAATATTCTTCTAATTTTTCTACGTTCCTTAATTATACTGACAATGTTTGGTGGGAGACTTGTTTTGAAAATTCTGTTAGTTTGGTATGGAATGCTTTTATGAGCTGCAGAAATTAATTTTTGGGTAATTTCTTCATTTAGTTCGTCAATTGATGCTGAATTTAATCCTGAGTTTTGACCTTTTAGGATCTCACGGAATAATAACCAATTTGCTTTTTTATAATTAAGCTTTTTTGGTTGTGTTTTAGGGATAACTGAGTAGTCAAAATTTATGCATGCCTCAATTGGAAAATGATCACTGGTCATATCTTGATTATTTAGCACCCTAAAATCAGTGATTTTATCAATCAATGATGTTGAGACTAAGAATAAATCAAGAATTTCAAAATATTCCCTATTGAATATGTTAAAGGTTGGGCACTTATTATTGATTACTGTGAAATTAAGCTCGTTAATAATGCTTTCTAAAATTGTTCCATTTTCGTTTTCTCCTTTGCATCCTATTTGTTTTGTTTTGGCGTTTAAGTCACCCCCGAGAACATAATTTTTTACAATTCCTTTTTATCTTTTCGAATATATTAAAATTTAGAAGTTTATTAGGGGGAATATATAAACTGAAATGTATAATTGATCTTTTCCTGGATTTACTTTGATACAAAGTAATTCAGAAGAAAATTCATCATACGAAAAGTCTTGGACAAACTCTAATTCTTCCTTTACTAAAATTGCTACTCCTCCACCATGCTTATTACGTGGTTTACTTATTGATCTATAATTATTAAAATCTAAGAAAATATTTGATTCACTCGAATCAATTTTTATTTCATTAAGTAAAACTATATCTGGGGAAAACTGAGTCAAAAAAATTCTTAAGAGGCTGATCTTGCTGAGAAGATGAGAACAATTCCAATGTGTAATTACTAACCTTGTTTTATTAAGAGGTTTTGCTCTTGAAATATATTTATTTGTCTTCTTGTTCATATCTTCCGCGACGTTTCTCCTGCTCCATTATTTGAAATTTTCTCACTGTTATTGCTTGGTTTTGCTACCAGATCTGCTGTTTGCTTTTGT
This sequence comes from Brachionus manjavacas, assembly GCA_019054805.1. Classification (NCBI taxonomy): domain Eukaryota; kingdom Metazoa; phylum Rotifera; class Eurotatoria; order Ploima; family Brachionidae; genus Brachionus; species Brachionus manjavacas. Next base: position 185,566 of record JAHQIY010000033.1, on the reverse strand, counting down.
TGGTCAAACGAGCTTGAATTTGTCTCATTGTGTACGGGCAGAGTGATCTGTGAAGAGTACTTGCTGTTCCCATCTTTTATTCAGCATCGTCGTTTGACTCAATATAATATTCTGCTTCGGAACCACTCATTACTTCTCGAACAGTCTCGTCGTTCTTTACTTGTTTGTGATGATTTTCACTTTGATCATTTGAATTTAAGCTTGTGTCATTAAATGTTCGTTTGTAAAATTTGTTAGATTTTCTAGGACTGTCATGTTATCATTTTTACTTAAACTAAAATCGGCTATCAAAGAGGCAATTGTTGGCGCTTCATTTTGATTAGTATCATCTACTTCAATTTCTGTTATAATTCTGTTGTCAAAATTTTCTTCATCTTCATCATCTAAATCAATATATTCTTTTTGAGAAATTATTTTAGCCATTGAACACTTGTCTGATGAGTGACCAGCTCGATTACACTTAGAACAAACGACATTTTTGCTCGGGCAGTCAAAGACTTTGTGACCAGTTTGCTTGCAGTAGAGACAACGAGTCTCGCCGATCTGGAAGACGTTTACAGGATTGCCATCAATCTGAGTTTGCTCCACCAAGTTGATTAGAAGGTTTTAATATAAAGGATTTCTTGAAACATTTATCTTGATTTTTGCACGAAATGTACCCTTAGAAATGTGTTTGAATTCTTCTTCTTGGAAATATTCCTCGTAAATTTTTTCGATCTCTTCATTCTCAACGCCTTTTGAGATGATATGCTTTGCAATTTTTTCTGCGGAAAAATTTGGTTTTAGACCAACGAATTTAAAGGCAAAGGATTTGAAGGTAGCTTCCGGATATTGTGCGTCTTCAATTGTACATTGTTTGTCATTTATTGATATCTTATGTCCAATTAGAGATGCATAATTGTATGTTTCACTGAATGAAATTAGCCAGATATTTCTCTTTGTGGTGGTTACTGTTTTTATAAAAGGTATAATTGATCCATTATCAATTTGTTTCAAGCTATTCAGAATGGTCAAGCGATTCACAATGTCCAATCTGTTTTTTGAGACTCTTATTCTGATCGCATTTTTGCAGACGGTCAGAAAAGAGTCGTCCGAGTTATCGGTAGACATGAGACCCCAAAAAAACTTTTTTAATTTATGTGTTTTTTATGTTAAAATCGTTAAAGTTAAATAATCTTTTTAATGTTATAAGACCCTGTCGTTAATTCTGGATACCCATGTTTAACGACATGTCGTTAAAATCGAGCAATTACGTTATATGTACAATGGTTTTTTGTATGACCATAAAGTAATTATCAATAATTTTGTTGTGGTTCAGGCTAAATTAATAGTTATGATTTCTAAACGTTAAATTAATATTTTTTTCATTTAAAAATCTAATAATCAAGAAATGAACAAAAAATTCAACAATTTCAAGAAAAAATTAAAAAGAAGAGTTTTTTAAAATTCACAAGTCTTAAGAAAACTCAAAGACTGGCTTGGACATTAATATCAGTGACTATGACTTAAAATAGGGCGTCAAAATAATTAATATGAACGATAATTCATCAGTCATGATCGGTCTTTTAAATTTTTTTGAAGTTTCAGGGAGTTATTTTGGCGGTAAATTTGAAGACAAAGCTAAAATTAAAGTCCAAGTACGCAATTTAAAAAAAATTATTATAAGTTCGGACTTTAACTTGACTTTTTAACAATTTTTTTAAAAAGAAGAAAATTTCCTTATTACTTTAATTAAAATTTTGATGTAAATAAAAATGAACGTTCAATTGAATGATATTTATTTGAATTGCTAAAAGTAGATTGTATTTTTTAATTTGAACTTATGACCTTCCAAGAGTACGCATAATGATTTAATTTATGTCTTCTAAATGGTAGAGCTTGTCGATAATTTAACTGTAACTTGAAAAGTAAAGATGGGATAATTAAGTGAACTGTGGCACCTATCAATAAAAAAAGTAATCGCTATCAATCCCGTAAGCAAATTAGCGTAAAGCATTATTCAATTAAACATTTTATCAATTAAGTTAAAAAGATTTTTGATTTAATTAGGAATGGTTCTTGAGAAAAATCTAAAAATAACATGTTTTTTGATGCATCGCTAATAGCTTTATCTTTTCGACATTTCAAATTTTTATCTCGAATATTATTCTTCATTTAAAAACTTATTTCTCACGATTTTATTCTCATGCTCGATTGATGAGACTTTGTAGTTAAGTCTAATGATCAAATCTTAAAGTCTCTTAAGAAGGGTATTTTTTTTTATTTTTTAAAATAGGAGATATATAAATTTTTTCATTTATCGGCATATAAAATAAACAGATAAAAATAATAAAAAATAAATAATAAAGAATCTGTAAAGAAACTACAAAAAATTTTTGACTGGTAGAACAGATTAAAAATTTTAAAGAGAATAATGAGAAAAAATAAAGATTTTTTTATTAAAATTAATGATTTTTTTTTATCTCTAAAATATCTCCATTTTTTCTTAAAAATAGGCCAAATTTTAGAATTTTTATAAAGAATCTTTAAAGATACTACAAAAAATCTCTATAAAATGTTTGACTGGGTAGATTGTAATGCAATTAAATTGCGCATTTGAAATTTTTGAGCAAAAAGAGCAAATTGAAAATTGAGCAAATATTTTACTTTGCCAAGTTTATTCGATTGAATTAAACAAGTGTAGGGTATATTTTGTCTTACAACTGTTCAGCTATCTATTTAACTATCGAAATATTAATTATTAAAATTAATTGTTTTTTAAAATTTACATTGATCTATCTCCATTGATCGATACTGCACCCAATTGTCGAGAAAGATTATACAGCGAATTAGCTTTTAAAAATTTTACAATAAAAATATTTTTGACTCGATTTTATTTACCCAGTCAAAAAAATCTTGAAGGTTTTTTAAAGGTTCTTTGAAAAATTTTTAAAGATTCTTTAAAGGTTTCCGGACGTTCATTCTTTTGAAATTCCTTAGAGAATAATCTCTTCAAGTTCTTTAAAATTTCATTAAAGAATAATCTATTCTATTTCTTAAAAATTTCCTAAAAGAAAAATCTTTATAGTTATTTTTTTTTTTAATTTAAAAAAAAAGACTATTTTTTTAGCTTTTATTTTAAAGATAATAAATGCGACATTATACAAATTTAACACAGATCTTGATTAATTTAATTTTCTTCTTATTTAACTTAGGGTTGTAAGATTTTTCAAAACCAGCGAAATTCAATTTCATTCCATTCATTAGTAATTAGCAACGAACCAAATTGAAAGGAACTTGACAAGCAACAAACTCATTAGTACAAAATGGGAAATAATTTACAAATTTATAAAATTAAAGACCAAAAAATTGATTTGAAGTTACAAATTGAAAATAAAAAACAAAAATTTAATGGATATCAATGTCAAATTTAATTATTATGGAAAAAAAAATACAAATTTACTAAGTGCAAAAAACAAATAAGTTTCATATGCTTGTCAAATTCACATTGAGAAATATTAGTCAAAATTAAAGGAGTTCATCCAACTAAACACTGGAGTCACCATCGATTTGTTTTTGTCTTTTCGAAATTTTTTTGTAGTCTTGTACTTAAGAATTAAGCTTTAAATTCATCTCTTTGACTGTGAATGTTGTATCTTTTTCATTTAACATTTCTTAAATAAAGAGTCGTATAATTTATTGGTAAAATTCAAAGAAATTTTGCTTATAAAAATAAACATATTTAAAATTACCATATATTGAATTAATTATATTGGAGTTGCAAGTCTTAATTTGTTTAGCTGTTTATGTGGTTAGATCAGAAGAATTTAGCAACAGAGGAATAATTTTTCTAAATACAGTGCTAGCTTAACTTGTCTTGCAATTATTAATCAAATCAGTCACCGAAGAAAGAACTATTGGTTTGACGAAAAAGTTTGGATACTTTTCATTTAGTGGGACAATATTAAGATCGGGCTCTAAATCATTCTCAAAAATGGCCTGGAAAATTTTGCAAATTTTTAGAATTCTATTTATTTCATCCTTATCTTTTTCTTTAATTAGTAAAATGAAATATTTCCATAAAAAATAACTGAAAGTGAATTTCAGATTTTCTATTTTTGCTTCAAGATCTATAATTTTTTCAATAGCTTCTTTATTTTTTTTAATTTATCTTCTAGATTTTCTGTCATTTCAACCAATTTTTTTTTATATCCAAAATTTTCTCGTTTCAAAATTTCAATTGGTATTTTTTTTTCAAAGTCCAATTCCAGAATATAATTTTTTTTTTTAAACTTGACTTGAGACTTGTGACTTTTAAAAAACTCTGTAATTTAGAAGAAAATTAATACTTTTGATAAACATGAACAAAATAGATAATTTAAGAAAAATAAAACTAAACTAAAAAACGCAAGTCGTGATTTGACTTTTTACTCCAAAAATGAATGAAGTCAAGTTTCGACTTGCGCTTGACTTGAGAGTTCAGGAAAAACTCTACTAACAAGTAATAAAAATACATTAATTGAGACAATAAAATATTTTTTAATAATAAGAAATTAAGTTTTAAAAAACATACAGAATAGGAGAATAAAAATCTGAATTAAAAAACCTTTGTATTTGACAATGGCTCGAAAGGTGCTTTTTCCATAGGAGGCATCGTACTCTTACAAACTAGAATAAGAGGATGAATACAAACATTTGAAATATTTGAAAACTTTTTTCCATGGTCCAAAAAACTACAGGATGTGCCTCGACATCACTTCGACAAGACAAGTGGATCCGAATCTGGAATTTCTAAATCAGCTATTTTTTCTTTTTTTCTTTTATCTAATTTTTGCTTCGGCATTTTAAAATTTTTCTCTTAACTCAATATTTAATTTAAAAAAATGAGTTTGACTGAAACCATTTACAATATATACTGCTTCATTAAGCTAAAAAGCATTATCTCCTTAAGTTAGGAAAATAATTTTAATTACCGAAGTTTTACTTTTATTTAATTAAAATTACCCAATCTTTTTTTAAATTTTTTAACAAAAACCTTTAACGAATTTGTTTTGAATTTTTTGCCCTAAAATATCTTTTGAAAAAAAAAAAAAATAAAAAAAATTCTGAGAGTTTATAGCTAAGATGAAACGTTGAAATTCAATTTTAATCTTTGCCAGTCCCATATTTTGGCAAAAAAAATGATGAAAAAAATTCAATAAAAACTTAACAATTCATCTCATAATTAAAAAAAAAACACATATATGTTGATTAAGAAGTTTATTTTAAAATCTTGATTTTAAATCTTCTTTCTTGATTTTTTATTTATATTTTGGCTTTACCTTTAGATGGTTGTCAACATTAAAGATTTTGATAACACAAACCACATTTCGAACAACCACATCACTTGGACCTACTTCAGCCTCGACAGCTATTCGTATCAGTCAAGCCTCAACCAGAACTCTTTGGACAACTACAGACTAGATCACTGTTCGAACTTCTACACCTCAAACCAAATCACTTGGACAAACTTCATACAACATTTTAATTTAATTTAATTTATTCAAAAAAATTACGCCAGGCTTGGCGATTTAAAAAAAAAATCATTCATAAATAAATTGTATTGTAACATGTTTTTTTTTTATTTTTTTTATTTTTCCCACTGAATTTTATAATTGATCTTTAGGACGAAAATGGAGAATTTGGTTTTAGATCAGCCTTTAAAGTTTGAACTTAATGGTACCATTTAATTATTTTTTTCTCTCATATCATTTTATAGAATTTGATTCAAAATTCAAGGTCAATACCAATTTGGAAAAATATGGACAATAAGTAAAAGAAAAGTAGAAATCACTTGGATTAAAAAAAATATAAGAGTTTTTCGAACAGTCCGGAAAGAAAAACTTATATTTGTTACCTTTAATGACTTCTTAATAAATCTCAAACCAAAAGCACCATCTAAAGTCAAGAGAATTTTCAATTTTGGATTTTTTTATTGTTACTGGAATGATAACGTTTATATTTACCGCTGAGGTTGAAGTAATGTTAAAAGAATTAGAAAGAAATTATGAAGAATGTCACACTAATTAAGGTAAATTCATACAACTATTCAACATTTTTGGAATCTTTAATTATGGATGCATGAAGCGACCAACTTTTTGGACATTATGTGACTATTAATTTTTCTTTTTTATTTTAAAAATAAATTTTTAGGCAATTTCAATGCAAGCTAAAGATTTTACAACATTTTTTACCGATTTAGCTGGCTCATCATTGGATTCATTTGTCACAGCAATTTCATTTAAGAATTTGTTAAAATTTTTTTTGCTTGTTTGTATTTTGAATTTTTGTTTTTCAATTGTCAATTTGTTCAAGAGATTTTTTACTTAATTATAGATTTCTTTTTGTAAAAAAGAATTGAAATTCAGGGGTTGTGAAGTTCATTTCAATTCGATCGTTTCAATTCAGAAAAACTTGAATAACTTTTTTACTAAAAGAGATAATTCAGTTCTGTAAAATGCTTAATGGTTAAGCAACTTTGCTTAATCCAAAAATATATGTCTGCAAAAACTCTGCAATGTAATTGCACACTTGATTGGAATACTTTTTAATGGGCTGCAAAATGCAGAAAATTGCAGAGTATTTTGCAGACTTATTTTACTGCATTAAGCAAATTTGCTTATAATTAAGCATTTTAAAGAACTGAATTATCTCTTTTAGTAAAAAAGTTATTCAAGTTTTTCTGAATTGAAATGATCGAATTGAAACGAACTTCACAACCCCTGAAATTCAACACAAAAACAGGATTTTTTATAAAAATTTATTTGCAAATAATAGAATTAAAAAAAAAAAAATCAATAAAAATTTTATTCGACTTATTTTTTTCGAATCTTTTTTTAGCAAACCAATGTGAGATTCTTTTTTCAGACACATTAAGGCCATTTGAAAATTTTTTAATTCGATCTCTGTTCTGATGTTCCGAAACTGATTCGAAATGATTCTTTAAAACAAGTTTTGCATCGAGGGATAATCTTTTTAGCGAATTAAATGGTTTTTCTTTAATTTTTTTCATTTTGTTCATTAGCCATTTGGATACTTGTTGTACCGATAAACTTGTTCTCCTTGCCAGCTCTATTTTCAATTTTGCAGGCATACGGATTATCCAAATTTTTTATTAACCATTCCTCAAGCACAAGAACTGTTTTAGGGTTATAATTTTTTTAATTGTCTAAAATCGAAAACATATTAATCATTAGCACTAAAAATAAATATAACAATATTTGCAGGTCTTTAAAATTTTTTTTGAAGACGCATTTCGTTTTTTTTAGAAATTCCGTTTATAGAAAATCCAGTCAATTTCCAACTCACACTAAATGCTAGTTTGGATGCCTTCCAACCGAAGCGTTATGAATGATAAATAATTTTGCATGTTATGTTAGCATATTCATTCTTTTAACTTAAAAAAATTACAATTAATCAGCAAATTAAAAGTTTAAATAAAATATTCTTTCCTCTTATAATAAACAAAAAGTTTTTTGGTGCAATTGTTTTTCATATATAATTGAAGAGGCCTCTAAAAATACTTCATTGATTGAAAAAAAAAAAATTAATTATTATTATTATTTTTGTCTTTTTGTTTATTTTTTAATAAATACTTTTGAAATTACATTATTTTTTTTCATTTTAGATTTATTATTTAACTATAAAATGGTTAGAAAATAATTAAAACAACATTTTCATCTCATCATAAGTGTTTTGTTTGCAATAGAAAGCATACAACAAAAAATAGGTTTAAAAATGTCTGTAAGGAATCTTTGGTCCAATTTTATAAGAAACATCGTATTTTTATTTAAAAAGATTCGAGATGCTGCAAAAAACATTTAGATAACAATGGACTCCTAAAAACCGAGATTCATGAATCTTTAAAAACCAAATATGAATATTTTGATCCCCAATCATTCAAAATAATCAGTGAACACTTGAAAAAAGAGAAAACAGTATTTGAAAAATTTGAGGATATTGACACATTGGATGAAAATGATTGTATAAAAATTACAGGTTGGACTAAAGAATTTTTCGTAAGATTTTCAAAATTCATTAGTAGTATATAAAATACAGATGGAAGAACAAAAGAATAACTAATTGCTCTTTATCGATTTTGGCTTCGAAAAAGTCTTGATCAGACCTCACTTGATCTTTTATATGGGAAAAATACAAGCCAAACTCAAATAAGTCATTATTTGTCGCAGATACGAGAAAATATTATTAAGCAATTATTATTGCCAGATAAACTATTATTTTTCTAGATAGAGGTAATTTAATTTTGTTAAAATTTAATAAAACTCAATTTGATTTTTTTATACAGGATTTAGAGATATTGTAAAAATGTTAAAAGATGAATTACGATTCATTCCCAAAATACCGACTTGCGACCAACTTGAGGAAAAAAAAATGAATAATTCAAAAAAATTAGAGCAGTTGACTACAAAACAAACAGGCGAAAGCCGTCTGGTTACAAAAGAAATATTTATAAATCATTTCTGAGAATTTATTTTCTTATTTGTTAGCATATTTAAAGTGTAGATTTATTGTTGAAAAACAAATCGGAATGATCAAAAATTTTAAAGCGCTAGATAAATTTCGTAACACCCAAGCTGGTCATATTCAAATCGACTACCGTATTGCTTGCACGATGCTAAACTTTACTCATATTTCAACATGCCCTGATTAACAAAATCTATACAAAATAGCTTCAAAACAAAAAGAAAAAGTTAAAATAGATGAAAATCCATTAAGTTACTTACTGACAAAACATCTTGACACAAAAGAAATTACTCCCGTTGATCTTGGGTCAATTACTGATTTTCCGAAATTAAACTCAGCACAGCTAATCAGAAAAATATTTTTAGGCACATTTCAATTAAAACAATCAAAAAGTTATGTTTCCGATATTTTCAAAAATGGCAAAGCGTATACCATTTCTGAAAAATTATTGTCAAAACTTAAACTAAAAAATAAAACGAGTATAGAATCGAAAATTATAGCTTTGGAAATAGTTTCACGCCATAAAAGAAGCGAAAAAAAGGTATCGGAGACTTGTAAAATTCAGAATTATATGAGAGAATATAGAAACAAGTATAAAATTTTCTTGGAATGTGTTCCTTCATGGATTGGATCGAAATCAATTAAAGTTTTCATCTATAAAACATTTTTTCCTGTAAAACTATTTTCTATTTGTTTTAATTTTAATTTATTAAAAGGCTATTTGTGTAGTTGTAAATCTGGACTCAGAGTTGCAGGTTGTTGTACACATGTTGCTGCAGCAATTTATTTAAAAATGGCAAAATATAATTCGATTAAAATACCAGGAGAACACTTAAAATCGATTTTTTTGGATAAAAAAAATCACGTAAAACCAAATAATCCGATATATGTACGAAACAAAAGAAACAATCAAAAAATAATAAAAGATTCTTTGAAATGAATTCGACAAATTCAGATTTCTCGGATAAAGAGCTTTCTGAAGAAACTACAGAACAAGTAATTAAAACTTCAAAGAAAACTGTAAAAACTGATAATCCAATATCAAATGCAAAAAACTAAAAATCGAAAAAAAATCAAGAAGAAAATAAAACGACAATTCAAAAATCAATTGAAAAAGCCTTTGGATGCTTTTTTAATATTTCGCCCTCATTTTCCACAATGGGAAGGATGAAAATGAAAGTTCAATTATTTTGAAAAATACTTGTACAATCATTTATTTTTTACTTTCATTATAGTATTTATCAAAATTAAATCAAAATTATTTGGAAAATATTAGAAGCGTAAATCCAACAAAATGCGAAAAGTTAACAAAAATAATTACCGAAATAGAAAATCTCAATTAATGGAATAAAGCAAAAGAAATTTGGACTCTCACAATAATTAATTACGAATTTGTATTTGAACAGCGATCAATTTCTTTTTTCGGATGTGAAATTGAATTGTTTATAATACTTAAGGGAATTCCAAACTCATTCACTTATTCAAATCTGCAAAGAAGATTGTAAATATAATAAAAATCTTGAGATTTCAAGTGATTCAAATATTATTTTCTTCAAAAAAAGCGTGACTGGTGTAAGTTTATATTACCGCTATGTTAGTAATTGCTCAAATTGTAAGAATCGAACTTTAAGTGAGATAAAGTTCAATCAAACACCATCTTTTTTATTTATTCAATCAATGCAGCAAAATATAAAACTCAATGATTTGCCAAAGAGTATTTTAATCGACAATCAAAATTATCGTTTATTGTGTGCAACACTTTACAAAATAAACCATTTTTTAGGGGTTTTTGAAATTAACGATAATTTATTTATAGTTGATGATTTAAATCAACAAATGAGGAACACAAATGACACTGATTTAAAAGAAGAAAATAATTTGTTTACATCTTCTCAATTTTATTATTTGGATTAAATTCATTTCAGCAATTTTGTTTATAAATATTAAATATACATTTTAAAAAATTCATCTTTTTTTTTAAAAGTACACTGGAAAGTACCTAAATAGGAAATTCAAATCCTAAAACAAAAATACTTATTTACACTAACATAATTAAAAAAAAAAAGTTTTTACAATTTTTAAACAAAAAATTACAAAAGATGACTTTTTAAATGGAAAAGTTAATTATCTAATATCGAGACTAAATAGCTTGTTTTTTCTTCATCATCTGTTGAATTTTGATTTGATGATTCAATAGATTTAAAGGATGTGACTTTAGATGTTTCGTCAGAGGAGCAAGAAGACTTGTTAAGGCTTCTTATACGCTTTTTTTTCTTCAATGATCTTTTAAAAAAACTCTTTGTATGATATTGAGGCAATCTTGAAATTGACCTGAGATTTTTTTTATTTGCTAATGAATACCTTGAGGATTGACTACTTGTTTGAGTTGATTCATCTTCAGTTAACAGAGACACATTATCAAATAATTGAGATCGTTGATCGTTACACCTTAAAGTTAATTCATTCTTAAAAAAATAAAATTTTAATTAATCATTAAAATTAAATTCAAGATGCTTTTTTGTTCTAATACAATTTAATTGTTATCAACATATTTTCTAAAAATTGATATAATTGAACAAGAATTTGCATCGTCATATTTTGAACCATATAAACATAATAACACAAAAATTTAAAGATAGTCACTCCTTTGGTTACTATTAAAGAAAAAACGCCGCACGATATATAATCAATTTTTTATTCAAACTTTAATTTACCTAAAAATGCTGTATCGGTAAATGATAAGTTTTTTCAAGATCAGTTTGATTGATCTTAGTGAAGCATTTCTTCTTTATTGGTGACAAATAGAGTGAATGTCAGTAGTCAATTTCAGTAGTCAATTTTTAGATAAAAATTATTAACATCAGAACAATCGTAATAAAAGTCTTCTAATATTAGTTTAGTAGAAGAATTGTAGAGCATAGTGCAGCAAATTTTGCTGCATCTGATGGTTTAGTCTAAAAAAAATCTTTGAAACCTTAATTAGGCAATTTTCAATGAAGTGAAATTCATTTAATTGAAAAAAGATTAGTTTAAAATGGCAACTAAGATTGATTTTGCAAAAATCACATGCAGCAACAATTTTTTTTACTAAACTATTAATAGAAGACTTTTATTACGATAGTTCTGATTTTAATAATATATTTTTAAAATTGACTACAGAAGTTTGAAGACTAAAAAATGCAAGAATAAGATGACCTTTTATTAGGATTATTCTGGTGTTAAAAGAGAATTGGCTAAAATTTTTAAGGTTCCTGATTTACAGTTGAACATATTTACCATATTAGTTTCCAATAAATTAAAAGGTTCTTCGGAAATCGCTTTTGTTTTACTTGTAACACTAATTACTGGGTTTTGTATTGGTGGAATCAAAAGATCTTCTAAAATTGCTGAGTTATCCTTTTGACAATCGAAGTTTAGCTAGGTCTATCTAATATATAAATAAAAATTAAAAAAAAGAATTACTTGAGTCGGACTAGAGAACTCAAGCATCTCAAATTCTTTATCCAATGAGATATAATGATTAGATACTTATAAAACATATTAATTCCAATAAAAAATTAAATATTTCGGAATATTTGAATATGAGCCATAACTCTTTGGAAAAATTTTCCATGAACTTTTGGAAAAAGATAGCTTGAATGAAAATGCCGAGCTTGATGATAATTTTTCTGAAGATTCTTTGTATAAAGCTAACAAAAATGTAACTAAAAATAGAGTAATTTCTGATGATGAAGAAGGCAATATAAAAAAAAGACCTCATTTCCTCTTCTTCTTATGTTTTTTAGAAAAATAAATTCTAATGAATAAACTGATAATGAAACTGATTCAGTTCAAAGTGATGAACAAATTAAAAAACCTGTCAAAAGACTACGCTTGGATGTTATAAGATCAGATGATGATGATGAATATCCAGACACTCAAATATCAGCAAAAAAAAAAACAAAAAATTATTATTGAAGATCAGATGATGACTGTGATATAGCGACATCTTTGTCGATATCACTGGAAAGTTGATTAACTTAACCATGAGCGTTTAAGTTAACAAGGTGCATAAATAGCTGCTCCAATACGTCTTACGAGGAGATCGGATAGATAGATCGGACAATGACAAAGAAAATCAAAATGCTAGTATATCAACAAATATAAGAAATGTTAATACGAAAAAAATTGAAAAATCAAATATAAGTAAATTTTTCAATTATTTGAATTTAAATAAATAAAAGTGACTTTTTAGATGAATCAATTTATTATAATATTTCTTGTGATTTAAAAAAACTTATTTTTTCTCTAACTGAGACTTCAAAACAATTAACAAATTCCCTTCAGAAAAGCAATTCACAAGTAATTTTGTTAATTTCAAAAAAAAATCATTAGTATTTTTGAAATCGAATTAGTAGTAGTAGTAGGAGATAACTGCGTGGATCTTTTCCACAAAGCTGAGAACGCCTGAGCGTTTTATTTTCAGCTATAGCAGTCCTATACATTTTCTTAAACTTATAAAATAATGAATTGATAAATTATTATTTTCACTTAAAAGTAAATGTCAAATAATGAAAGATAATATAAAAATGAAAAAAAAAAGATAAAACACAGCTTTGACAAAACTAAAATAAAATAGTTCAAGAGAAACTACAAAATGTTAATGACACAAAGCTTTGACTTAACAAAACAATAAAAAACACTGAATAATATAATAGTTTTTTTTTTTTTTTAAATTAGTTTAAATTAGTTTTGACTCGTTCGTTAAACGAGTTGACCGATTTCGCTACGACTATGTCATTACGTAATTTATTCCACCAATTTCTTGTTCTGTTTGTGAAAAAGTTAAGTTTAGCATTGACTGTTAAACAAAAATCGTTTCTCTCTCTCGCGTTGAAACTTTGGGATCTCACTCTCTTACTGTTGCCTCTTGTAGATAATGAAGGCCCTTGTTGTAGTAAGCTATTTCAAAGGCAAAGGTTTATTTAGTAAGTTAAGGGCATCGACTTGGTTAACAAATTGAATGAGATCTCCTCGTTTTCTTCTTTGCTCGAGAGTTGTTAGTTTCATGTTCTTCAATCTTTCGTCGTAGCTTAAGTTGAAGTGTTTGACGGGGATTCTCGTGGCTCTTTGTTGAACTTTTTCGAGTAGCATGATCTCTGCCAAGTTGAAAGAGAACCAGGCTGACACTGCAAACTCTAAGTGGGGCCTTACGAAAGTTTTGAATAAATTAGACCAAAGCTCGCAATCTCGGCTTTCAAGGTGTTTTTGAGCATTCCGAGAACCCATGATGCCTTATTGACTAAGATTTGAGTGTGCTCTTTCAATTTAAATTCATCCTTTTTATTAGTATAAAATTCAAGTTAAAATGAAAATTTTCTTTAAAAATCACTATTAATTAGTGCTTTTTTTTTGATTTAGTAATATTAAAATAGATTTTTGTAAAATTATATAGCTAAATATTAAAACTTTTTATTTTTTGGTATTTTGATGCTTTTTTATTTGTTAGAAAATAGAATTACGGAAAATAACCGAGTGAAAGAATTATTAAATCAACAGCAACAAAAATTAAATCCTATTCAGGAAGTTTATTAAAGCATTGATCGAAATATAAAATAGTGAAATGCAACAAACAGATGTAATAAATTTATTATTTTCTTGTGACGTTGATCGCTAAATAAGAAATTTTTAAGGTGCCATCGAATATGTCTGTTAATTTATTTAAATTAAATCAGAAAATTCTTTCAAATGTAATTTTTTCAATTATTATGACAGAATTATCCAAATATTTAAAAAAGGAAAAAAAAAATAAAATAAATAAATACGAACATTAAAATCGTTTATTTGCGTAATTCTGTTAAAATTATTATTTTCTAAATATTTAATTGTTTTAAGAAAATAAGCTTAATGATTTAAAAGTTTTGTTTAAAAACTACAGATCATCAAGAAAATTATTTGAAGATGATTTTGAAATTCTAAAACTACTGAAGATGTAAATTTAAAATAAACTACAACATCAGATGTTGAACAAAATATTCAGTTACCCTCAGTTTCGCCAAATATTATTTAAAATAAATGTCAAATGATATTCATTTAAATTGTATTTAAAAAAAAAAAAACACATTAGTATCTTTCATTTAAAGGACTTAGTGAAACAAATAGAATTTTAGTAAAGTTATTTTCATCTAATGGAGTAGAAGATGTCAAGAAGCTTTATGATATCCAGAAAGATTTATACAACAAAATAAAAAGTAAAAAATTTTTTTTGAGTGATTAAAATTTTTTTTAATAAAAATGAAGGTTATTTTTCGGGCAAAATTGAAGCCAAAAGCATGCTTGAAAATTTTTGGAAAAAAGGAGTTAAAGCTTTCAGTAATATGAAAATAAGAATCGTAAACGAATTTTAAAATTATTTTATTTAAAAATAAAAAAGATTAAAAAATGCTTTAAAATTTACAGAATTTTGTAAAATTTAATTTATATTTATTAAATCGTATTTTTAGAATAAAGTTTTTTTCAATTACCTTATTTAACCATCAAGTCTATTCAGTACTGAAGTAAAATTGCAGTATTATATTTTGAAATTTCTAAATTAATATCATTAATAGTGCATTTGAATGTTTTTAACCTAAAATAAAAAACGATGGATCAACAAACTAAAAACTGCATTACTGTACAGATATTGACGTCGTTTCACAAAAGAAAAAATTTTAAAAGTGTAACAATTAAATTTTTTGAATTAGATAAAATCAAAGTTATTTTTCGAGTAAAAATTGCAACCTTTAATATTTTATTAACCTGAGAAATTGAAATTACTAATTAAAAATTTATAATTCAATTCGGTTGTTATAATTTAAAAAAGCGTTCTAAAGGAGAAAATATAACTGTTAAATTAAATTCAAAAACGGCAATTGTATGTTAAGTAATAAGCACAGAAGTTGAATTTGTGGATCCTACAACTCCAATATTAGTAATAATTATTTGGAAATTTTAAAACATTTCAATTCAATTATTTTATTTCTTTTTGAAGTGTCAATTTTTTTTAAATTAAAATATTTTTGATTTGATTTTTCTTTTAATTGTTCGATAGTAAAATCAAACCCAAATATTTTTTTTGCTACATTTAGACAAAATTTGCTCCTTATTTAAATCAGTAGCAAATATTTTATTATTCAAATCATGCTATTATGAAGATAATTCCTTTCTTGGTTGGCGTATGTGAAAGATTTACATATGGAATACATATGGAGTTTTTCAAAAATAAATTACTAAACTTTAAAAACAAATAAAATAATAAAATTTTTCTTTTGAATTTAAGAAGAATATGGTTTGTTATAATATTGATGCAAACTATGATTACTTTGATTATAAGAACAATGATATTTTGGATTTCGAAGATTCTAATAAAAAGATACTGTTAGCGGTTAACTTAGGACTGGACTTAGCCTTTGGCATTGAAGAGAATAGACTTAGTTTTAGAACCTTTATTAAACTCTAATCTTGAGCTAAAACACAAACAAGCTCTTCTCAAATCTCTCTTATATATCCTTTGAATATCATTCTTTTTTCTAAATTGTCTCCAAGTTCCAATCAATTATTATTAGTCAGATACAGCCTAGTAACTACGAGTTTAGTTTAAATCTAATTCTAGCAAAAAGACTAGTAACAAATTATAACTAGTATGAAAGGTCCAATATGACCATGGAGTAGAGTCATACTGGTGCAATGGAGAGTTTGCTAGGAGAACAAAACAAACTCCCCAAATAGTCAGGAACGTACTATAAAAGATAAGTTTTTCTTTAGTTGAAAAGAGTTCTTTTATTTGAATAAAGGTTTCTTAAATCCAACGTCTCTTTTCTTCTTTTCTTTTCTTTTATATATTCTCCTAACGGGCAAATCCTCCCCCGTTACACTGGTGCCCACAAGTGAGTGCAAGGCTTTCTTAAGCTGGCGCGAGCTTAGGTGTTTTGCGAGGCAAGAGGTACCATGGGCAACGTGTCGACGGAGTAAATCTCTCTCGAAACGATTGCGAACGTCCGGAATCTGGTTTAGGATTCGGTCAAGACCAAAGCTGGGTTAGGCTTTTGGGGCCCAAAACTGGTTTAGGTTTTGGGATATTAGTTTTTAAGAGAGTGAATTCACGTATTTTTATTATTTGGAACAGGTCGAGGGCTGACCCGGTTCCCGTTTACTGGGGAAGGTAAACGTGTTTATTTATATATTCATTGAGTTAGTTATATATGCATTTCTTTATTCCATTATACATACAAAACGTTGAAGGACGGAAATTTTTGTTCATTTAAAGAGCTTCTCCACGCTAGCATTTCAATAAAGTCACACCAAATTCTAACGTTAATATAATTTTTGAGAAATCCTATTTAATCCTACAGTCAGGAATGCAGAACTGGTTCAAACCCCACACAGTCTACACCCACGACAACAACTACATCATATTCAGAAACGTGATGAATTCAATCAGGGACACTATCCACACAATCATACCGTGTTTGAGGGGATGCTGGTGTCTAATGAACGAACACGTGTTCATCACCACGTTAGGCGCTGTTGCAACCGTCTCATTAATCATCATGTGGACAACTGTACTTCACTACAAAAGACAAATAAGACTTGCTAATTCTGGGAATGTTACATCACAAAACGTCTCTGTTGTGAACAACACGTGCCCAAACCTAAGCCAACCACAACAACAACCAAACACCAACAACCCCACTGATAGACCAACACAAAACCAAACACCACCCACTAACATTGTTGCCCAAAACACGACGCAGAACCCCAACAGAACTACCCGCTACCTAGCACCAGAACCAAGAGAATTCAGTCCTGAAACGGACGTTATTAACGAATGGATCCGAAATTTCGAAACGTTTTTCAGGATCAACAACATCACAGAGAACAAGAAAGACATCATGCTTCTGAAACTGAACCCGATTTGTAGAAGGAACGTCGAATTTCACACATTCAGCGACGATCAAACATGGGCTTACGAACAACTTAAGGCAATCCTCCTACAACTATACGAACGAAGAGACAAGGCCAATGTCAAAAAAGCATTCCTAGACAGAAGACAGCTCAATAACGAAAACGTTTTCCTGTTTGCAACACAACTACGCATGTTGGCAACTAAAGCATTCCCGGAGGTTAGCAGAAACGTCCTCGGAACATACATCGCAGACCAGTTCATCGAAGGCCTAGCGACCCCAGAAATACATGTGAAGCTTAAAGTTTCCAGACCAACGTTTACAAGCCTAAATGAAATAATCGAATTAGCAAGCAGATACGAAGAGGCACTCGGCTTAAACGTTGAAGAAAACTGGCAAACAAACCACCACAACAAAGTCACTTTCGAACAACAAATTAGATGCTTTAACTGCGGAAAGGTAGGCCACAAACGTTCAGATTGCCCACGCAGCAGATACACGACAAACAACCAGCCGAGAGAGACTTCTATCTCGCCGGTAAATGCGGTTCAACAACCGCATCGAAAATTCTGACTCACTAGCACATGCAAAATAAATGGATCTAACATAAAATTTTTATTAGACACCGGAACAAAATACACAATTATCAACCAAAACTTAGCCTCAAAACTCGGACTTTACGTTAGACCATCTAATAAACTTTTACTAACTGCCAACGGCTCACCAACACAAACAATAGGTAAATCAAAAATCAAATTAACGTTAGGAAACCAAACTCTACATTCAGAAGTTATAGTCATTAAAAATTTAATCAGCGATTGTTTAATGGGTTTAGAAGTATTGCGAAAATTCAACGTCACCAAAGACTTAACGGACAAACTTAGCGAGAGATTGGACGAACTGCAATACAACGAAAAGGAAATGGACAACGACTACTCGGTCAATTTTCTGGAAGATTCAAGAACACAAATCGAGCAACGTCTGACCAACGAATATAAAAACAAAATCGCGGAGGTAATCATAGACGTCACAGCTAACAGGCTAAAGGACCTCACCCCTACAAACTTAATGAAACACAAGATTGAACTCACAGACAGGACACCCTTCAACATCAAACCAAGACCCGTACCATACGCGAAACGCGAAGAGTTCAAACGGTTAGTTTACGAACTTAAGGAAGGAGGCCTGATAATAGACAGCAACTCACCGTATTCATCACCGGTCCACCTAGTCAAAAAATGCGACGGAAGCATGAGACTCACAATAGACTACAGAAAACTAAACAGTCTCACCGTCAAGGACAGTTACCCACTTCCTCGCATCGACGTCATGCTAAACAGCCTAAAAAATGCCAGAATATTTTCAAAAATCTACTTTTCCTCGGGCTACTTTCAGATCAAAATGGACCCAAATTCCCAAAAATACACCGCATTCAGTTGCGAATTTGGATATTTCGAGTTCAAAGTACTTCCAATGGGCTTAACCAACTCAGGAGCAACTTTCCAACGTTTCATGAACGAAATTTTCAAAGACCTCATCGGAAAGTCCTGCATGTTCTACCTTGACGACATCATTATATTCTCAGAATCAGTCGAAGACCACTACAAACATATCCAAGAAGTACTTGACGTAATCAGGAAGAACTGCCTGAAAATAAAATCTACGAAGTGCTCATTTTTCGAAATGTCAATCGAATACCTCGGACACGTCATTTCAAATGGTACAATCGCCCCTTCACCAAAAAAGATCGAAGCACTCCTTAGATACAATAGGCCCAATAACGTCGACCAAGTATCAAGCTTCGTCGGTCTAGCGTCGTATTACAGAAAATTCATACAAAATTTCTCAAAGATAGCAGCCCCTCTTCATAAACTTAACGAGAAAGATTCGGAGTTTAAATGGACACCAGAGTGCGAAATAGCATTTCAGACCCTACGCAGCCACTTAACGTCAGACCGAGTCCTTTCAATACCTGATTTCGAAAAAACGTTTAAACTCGAAACAGATGCTAGCAATTACGGCATTGGCGCAGTATTATCCCAACAACAT
Organism: Brachionus manjavacas; assembly: GCA_019054805.1. NCBI lineage: Eukaryota > Metazoa > Rotifera > Eurotatoria > Ploima > Brachionidae > Brachionus > Brachionus manjavacas. The sequence goes on along the minus strand of JAHQIY010000033.1, from coordinate 166,094 downwards.
GGTAAAGAACGCCTATGGAAACCAGTAGCTTACTACTCAAGAAGCCTACACAAGCCAGAAAGAAATTACGCAACGTCCGAAAAAGAACTATTAGCAATCGTTAACGCGATCGAACACTTCAGAGAATACCTTTACGGTAAAGTATTCAGTGTAGTCACAGACCACCAACCGCTTCAATGGCTTAGGACCGTCAAGAATCCAGCGCCACGTCTTGCACGCTGGATTATACGCCTCGAGGACTACAACTTTAAAATCATGTACCGCAAAGGTACAAAACATCAAAACGCTGACAGCCTCTCGCGGTGGCCACTGAAAGAAGAAAACAATGAAATTCAAGAAGAATTCGGTGACCTCCTGATTAACCACCTATTCCAAAACGACGTTGAAACAATAAACGCAATCCTTTTTAAGGATACCGATGACCAAAATTACCAGGCAAGCGACCCAAATATTACATGGTTCAAAAACCTCCTCAAAAACAACGCTGAGAGACCAATTATCGAAAACTTCGAAAACCCAGAGAAAAACTTCTATATCAATTCATGGAACGAATTCAAATTGGATGGGGATATACTATACAGAGTCAAAAGTGACAGCAAAATCGCACAACTAGTAGTACCCGCAAGCGAACGTGGACATGCAACAAGAACACGCATCAAAATTAAGCGGACACCTAAAAACAGAGAAAACGTTTAATAGAATAAGAAAAAAATTCTTCTGGCCCAAATACTACGAGGACATTAAGACGTTCATAAGAGATTGCACAATATGCCAAAAAACATCTAAAGGTCGCAAAATCAAAGACAAGCTAATACCGATAATAACGAACAAACCCTTAGAAATCATAACGTCAGACATCCTAGGCCCTTTGAAAATATCCAAAAACAATAAGAAATACATCCTCTGCATTATAGATCACTTCACGAAGTGGATCGAACTTTTTGCCCTCGAAAACGCAGAAGCAAAAAGCGTGGCCAAGTGCTTCTTAAAGTTTATCTGCCAGCACGGAATACCAGAAGCAGTTTTAACCGATCAAGGAACAAATTACCAATCCGCACTGATAGAAGAGATATGGAATCTTATGGATGTGAAGAGATTGAGGACTACACCTTTCCACCCTCAAACCGACGGCATTAGTGAACGCCTTAATAGAACTATTAAACGCATGATCACCAGTTACATTAATGAGGACCACGACGACTGGGACGAACATCTGGACGTCTTAAGCTTAGCGTACAATACTGCAGTTCATTCAACGACGGGGTCGACACCGTTCGAACTAATGTACGGCCGCGATGCTAAAATGCCTTTAGACCTCATTTACAAAGACCCGATCATAAACGTTCCGGTTTCACCGGGCGAATATGCCGACAAATTGAAATCAAAATTAAAATCGGCATACGAAAGAGTTAGGGCGAATAGAGACGTAAAAATTCGTCGAATGAAACTAAACTACGATCGTAACGTGACAGCAGCCAAGCTCAAAGTTGGGGATCTCGTTTGGGTCCATAACGACGTTGTTAAAAAGGGGCAGTGTAAAAAATTCACTTTCAGTTGGACAGGCCCCTACGTTGTAGAAAGTGTGTTCAACAACGTAAATTACAAGATGAGATCCTTGAATTCTAAAAGGAAGCGACTCATTGTTCACAGGAACAGGTTAAAGAGGCATTTTGGAAAACACGAAATTGAGACTGAAAATAGCCTGGCAACGCAATCAAACAACGAGAAAAGTAAGAGGGTGAATCTGAAAACCCTGGCAGCAAAAAAAATAGTCGAGAGAGCTAAGGTAACGTTACAAGAAGGACAGAATCCCATGACAACTACGGAAAGTGGTGGTTCAAGCGACGACGAAACGTTCGTCCCTAATGCTGCAACGAAACGTTTGTTAAGGAATGTACAAAGAAGAGCCCATGAATCTATCAGGGTTAAGAGGGATAGGAGACCCCCACAACGTTTAAACTATACACACTCCAAATAAGATAAATTCTAGCTTTTTATTTCCTTGCACAATTGCTAAAATTCAAATTTATGTAAAATGTAAATAAGACAAGTTTCGTAAACACACTCAAAATAGATATCTAAATATCCACAATTGTTTCGGGGATTTATGCAAAACTTTTGGCGAATTACGCTCTCATTTATTCAAATTCAAATTCAAAAAAAATTTTTACTAAACGCACTCATCCCAAACCAATTTCGCTATGGCCGAAGACCAAACGATGCTCCGCATGTTTCCGAAGTTCGACGTTGAGGAGAACGTTAAGTGCGCCCAGTTTCTATACAGGCAAATCGGCCCGATCCAATATTTTAGAGTGATGGAGGATACAGTCAGGCCCGAGACCGTGGTGTTTATTAAATTCTACGACGACCGTGATTCGATCCGCTGTCACGATTTCATCTCTGAGTACCCGGTGTACAGCGTTTGAGGCCGAGACTACAAGTTGCAGGTCAAGTTGAATTAGGAACGGAAGGCGGCCCGGGTGTACGTGGACTACCCGACACTATGGGTGCATATGCGGTCGCACAACGTCAGGGACTCTGTCCCAGTCTGGAGCCGTCATATTTATTATGGCCTGGACCTAAATCCAATCAGAGAGGCCGGGCAAGCGATCGAGTGCCAAACCGGGTCGCAGGCGCTGGGGGCCACCGATAGGGAGATGATCGTGGTAACGGATGTTACGACTAGTGAGCAAAGCGAGAACGTTAGTCACGGAGTGATTCGCAAAAGGCGCCGGAACTGTGCAATGGAGAGTTTGCTAGGAGAACAAAACAAACTCCCCAAATAGTCAGGAACGTACTATAAAAGATAAGTTTTTCTTTAGTTGAAAAGAGTTCTTTTATTTGAATAAAGGTTTCTTAAATCCAACGTCTCTTCTCTTCTTTTCTTTTATTTTATATATTCTCCCAACGGGCAAATCCTCCCCCGTTACACTGGTTTTAAGGGATTTTTATCTAATTCTTACAATTTGCTATTATATTTACCAAAATGAAAATTAACTTTATTGCTTATAATTAAAAAATTTAATTTTTATTTATTTCAATAGACACCCAAATAAATCAAATTTTTAAAAATGCCCAACGTGTTATTTTTATTTGAATTTATGTATTTAAATTTTTTTTATAATTTAAGCTTTTATTTTATTTAAAATTTTTTTTCAACTTTGATTTAATTTAATTCTAAAAGTGCTCTGGATACAGATAAACAATTAAACATTTAAAATCTCGAATTTATTAATTTTTATTTAGAATTTCCATTTATAAATTCAAAATTTTTTCATTATAAAAATAGAAAATTCAATTTTCGGATCAATTTAAGTGACCATTCTCAAAAATTTTTATAAATGATTATTTAAAAAAAATGCTTTAAATAATCATTTAGGAAAACTATTATCTCAGAACTATATTTTCAGAGTAAACATTCAATTTTAAGCATAATTTTTTATATTTGCAAAAAATTAATGTATGAAGAAGTAAAGAAAATACTTGGTTAGGGTTTAACATGTTTTACTACACATGAAAATATGTTTCTGCATTAAATATTACAATTAGAAAAATATTGAAGTTAAAATTTTGATCAGAAACTTTATTTGTATAATTTGGCACATTAATATTTCTCACTTAATACATAGGCTTGGAATTTTCCAATTAAGCTTTTTCAAATTTTTTAGAAAATTATTCAACCATTCAAAGCTTTATTCAGACTGTTCATATTTTTATATAATTTGTTCGATTATTTTTTTATTTTCTTCTTGTTCTAACAGTAAATTTAAGTGGTATTAATTTTTTATCTATTCATGTATTTTTTTCCTTTTTTTTTATTTTTATTTAGCTTTAATTTGATTTCGGTATTTATTAATTTTAATCTAAAGGTGCATTGGCTGGAGCTATTAAATCTATTAAATTTGAAAGAAAAAATTTTGCCTTCCGCACCTTTTATCAGTGATTCTTTCTTCAAAAAAGCTAGTATACTTACCCGCTGTAAACGAAGATTTTCTTTTTTTAATCTTTGCTAATGATGGCGATAAATGAAAAAACTCTTATTGTTTAAATATTTTTTACATATTATTAATTATCTTATTTAAAAATTTAGTCTACTGGTTACATTATATCTTTTTTTTTAATTTACAAGCTTTGTAAGGTTATTTTATTATTCTCGGTTTAAATAATTTGAAAAGAATTTTGAGTTTATAAAAATATGCAAAAAAATTCTTTCAAAAATAAACTATTCACAACAATTTAAATCAAACTGTTGTACTGGAGAAAAAATCTTCGCCAAGTTAAAAGATTTCTATTTATGAGTTTAGGAGGAGTTTTTTCTCATTTAGTAATAAATAAACAAAGCTAATGTCTTTTTTAATATTAAGTTTTCAGATTGAATCAAAATGGGCGCCAAGACGTTTGAAATGGATAAAAAAAGGTTAATTGTCTATTAAATTTGAAAGAAAAAATTTTGCCTTCCGCACCTTTTATCAGTGATTCTTTCTTCAAAAAAGCTAGTATACTTACCCGCTGTAAACGAAGATTTTCTTTTTTTAATCTTTGCTAATGATGGCGATAAATGAAAAAACTCTTATTGTTTAAATATTTTTTACATATTATTAATTATCTTATTTAAAAATTTAGTCTACTGGTTACATTATATCTTTTTTTTTAATTTACAAGCTTTGTAAGGTTATTTTTTTTATTCTCGGTTTAAATAATTTGAAAAGAATTTTGAGTTTATAAGAATATGCAAAAAAATTCTTTCAAAAATAAACTATTCACAACAATTTAAATCAAACTGTTGTACTGGAGAAAAAATCTTCGCCAAGTTAAAAGATTTCTATTTATGAGTTTAGGAGGAGTTTTTTTCTCATTTAGTAATAAATAAACAAAGCTAATGTCTTTTTTTAATATTAAGTTTTCAGATTGAATCAAAATGGGCGCCAAGACGTTTGAAATGGATAAAAAAAGGTTAATTGTCTATTAAATTTGAAAGAAAAAATTTTGCCTTCCGCACCTTTTATCAGTGATTCTTTCTTCAAAAAAGCTAGTATACTTACCCGCTGTAAACGAAGATTTTCTTTTTTAATCTTTGCTAATGATGGCGATAAATGAAAAAACTCTTATTGTTTAAATATTTTTTACATATTATTAATTATCTTATTTAAAAATTTAGTCTACTGGTTACATTATATCTTTTTTTTTAATTTACAAGCTTTGTAAGGTTATTTTATTATTCTCGGTTTAAATAATTTGAAAAGAATTTTGAGTTTATAAGAATATGCAAAAAAATTCTTTCAAAAATAAACTATTCACAACAATTTAAATCAAACTGTTGTACTGGAGAAAAAATCTTCGCCAAGTTAAAAGATTTCTATTTATGAGTTTAGGAGGAGTTTTTTTCTCATTTAGTAATAAATAAACAAAGCTAATGTCTTTTTTTAATATTAAGTTTTCAGATTGAATCAAAATGGGCGCCAAGACGTTTGAAATGGATAAAAAAAGGTTAATTGTTTAGATAGTTGATAGAAAGTGCAAATTATAAAATTCTTGATTTTTAGAAAAAAATATTTTAATATAATTTAACTTCCGAAAAATAGTATAAATCTAAAAGTCACAACTCAAAAGGAGAAAAAAAATTTCCACAACTATCATACTAGAGCTCGTAGAATAAATCCTATAATAACAGATTTCTAGACTACAACAATGGAAAAAAATTTTTATTCGCTTAATTTCAGAGAGATCCGTTTTGAAAGAATGATTAACAGGGTGTATACGGGATGCTTTCAAAATTAAAAATAAGTTAAGCTCTACACGTAAAAACTTTTTGCTTTTGTAAAAAAAGTTTACTCTCAAAAGAAATTTAAATGCAAAATTATTAGGCATCTTGAAGTTAAGGATCAAAAAATCAGATCAAATATCAAATAGGATTTTGTTTCTAACTATTGATTGGTATTTGAATATCTCTCTCTAAAATGTTAAATAATGCAAAATGCATACTGAATCATTCAGTATTCAATTGTATAGCCTTAATTAATTATTAATTAAGGCTCTACAATTAAATATATACCGTATTTCCTCACTTAATGCCCTATGGGCGATTAAATGAAACACCTTTTAATTTCCCAGGGAAAAAATGCGAAATTTTTTATTTTTTGTATATAAACATGTTAAATTTATTATGCGATATTTAAAAGAAATATTATTAAAAATTCTTTTCAAACGCCTTATAGAGTCTCAAGAGTAGGAGTTCAAAAACATAACACTGCTTTGTATCCAAATTTGGAAAATGATTTAAAATCATGGGTGATTGAACAAAGATTACTAGGTAATATTGTTGATGGTAAAACTATTAGGAAACAGGCTTTAGAATTTTCAAAGCCAGATTCACTAAACTTAAAAGCATCAAATGAATGGTTTTTTAGATTTTTAAAACGATCAAAATTTGTGCTAAGGCGAATTACAACTAGTGGAAGAGAAATTCCACGCAATTCTAAAGACGAAGTAATCTTAATCATCAATAAATGTATTTTAGAGTTAAGTAACGTGCCATCATTTTACATTATTAACATGGATGAAACCATCATATATTTAGATTCATAGAGTAACTATACGTACGATCAGGCTGGTGAAAAAAGTGTTTTAACTACTACGTCTGGAGACGAATAAACTAGAATGTCTGTGTGCTTTGCTGCTTCTGCCACTGGCTATAAATTTATACCTCTTATTATAGTTCCAAGAGTGAAACCTTTGAAAGATTTTGAGGAGCAAGTAACGTTTTGCTAGTTTATCACAAATCTGGAACTTTCAATGAGCATATGATTAGAGATAAAGTTTTAAAAAGGTGTATAATCCCTAAAATCGCTTCCAAAGATTTGAGAATTCTCACTTTGATCATGGACTAAGCGCCTTGTCATTGCACAAATAAACTTAAAAATACTCTTGCTCAGAACAACATCAAACATATTTATGTCCCAAAAAATTTCAAAAATTTTTTGCAGCCTGCTAACGTTAGTTGGATGCGTCTTTTAAACAAAGCCTATCATTATAAATGGAAAAATAGGCTTATAAATGCGGAGAAAATTTTTACTTCAGCTGGATATTTAAGATAACCTGGCTATGCACAAGTAATTGTTTGGATGAGTGAAATATGGGAACAATTAGATCAAAATATTATTAGGGACATATTTAATCAATGTAGCATTACTTCATCAAAAATGTATGATTTTCACACTCAGCTTCAATCTTATATGGAAAAAAATCAAGCTGATATGATTGAAGATTAGGACCAATCAGATAAGATTGAAAGCTTTTTCATAAAAATGATTACAGTGACGTTAATTTGGATACTTATTCAAATGAAGAAACCGATTTTGTAATTATTAATATCTTTCATTTGTATATTTATTGTATTTTATGTGTTTTAAATCCATTTTTTAGATAAATTTTAACAGATAGTTTATTTGAAAAAATTCATGTTAATAAAATACTAAATGTATATATAATAATTGTTTCATATATATCCTTACCATGTTTCAGATAGTTTCCCAGGGAAATCATAAATTAAAAAAATATTGAGTTTCATAAAATGCCCCATAGTATATTAAAACGTGTTTTCTTTAGTTTCCAGGGGATATTTAGTGAGGAAATACGGTATTTAAAAATTTTTTAGGTGAAAAACCATCAGGGCTATTTCGAACGGCTTGCGCATAATTTTTTATCTTCGAAGAGCTGAATTTAAAGTAATTTTATTCTTTTATTAATTATAAAAGTTAATTTAATTTTTTAATTCTACAGAGTTAAAGTTCTCTCAAATAATTCATGAAAGTATTAAGTTATTAAACATCTATCTAATTAGTCTTATTTATATTTGTGGGAGGATTTTTTCTTTAGGTTTCATTCTTCAACTTTGCAACTGTTTACTCAAAAATAAGATTTAACTGGCTGTAATTCAAAAGCGCTTTTCAATATGAAATAACATTTTAAGTTTTTTTTTATTTAGTCCTTCATATTTAGCTCTTAATATCTTTAGAGAATTGATGAATAGAATGATTTTAATTTTTATTTGGAAATTTGTAAATATTGAAAGCTCGTTATTTCATTTTTAAATAATCTGTCAAATATAATATAGGGTCATTCTTTAATTGTCTATCCAATAATTAGTTTATGATCTAATATTAGAATAACCTATTTTATCAGTATTTATAGTTGATCCTTTTTATATTATTAAATTTCAATAAATATTATATAAAACATCATACTCTTTCCTTAACAGTTGGTAGCAGCTCAGGTATTTCATATTGGTAAAATAAACGATCCACGTCGAAAATGAATCAACAAAAGATGTCAAAAATTAATGAAAATAATTCAAGCGAAACGTCAAGCATGTATGGTCTCACAAGTGGTTTAAATAAAATGAGTTTAAGTGATGAAAATCGTAGTCCGAATACATTAGAATCACTTTTAAATTTAAGTGCGGAATCAAAGAAATTAATGGAGGAACAAAATAGAAAAATTAAGGAATTGGAATCACAACTTGCTAAATTTAAAAATATTGAAAAAGAAAATAATAGAAATTTAGACAGTTACGTTGAGGATTTTGATGATGTTTTAACTGAGATAGAAGATGAATGTGAAAATGGACGACTTTATCCTGTTAGTTCAGCTCAACCTATTTTTGAAGGGAAACTTTCTGAGGTTGAGAAAGTTGGTTATTTTGTTTAGATATAAATTTGAGGAATGCAAATATCCCTAAGAGTGAAAAAATTTTTTATGCTGGTTCATATTGTAAGGGAAACGCTCAACAGGTTTATAAGGCTATTCTAAAAGCAAATCCAAAAATCACTTGGACAGAATTTAAACAAGAATTCTTAAAAAGGTTCAAAAACAAAAATATTGATGATATTGTAATCAAAAAGTTAGTTAGAATGAAACAGAATGGTTCAATAGAGGAGTATATTAACCAGTTTCAATTGAGTCTGAATCAGACTAGTGATATTGATGAAAAAATGAAAATAAGGTTGTTTAAGTTTAATATTAGGCCTGAAATAGAAGGTTATTTAAATATGAGAGAACCAGAAACCATTGATCAAGCATTTAATTGGGCAATTTTATACGAAAATAATGTTCTAAAGAGAGAAAATAGAGAGGACTAAATTTTAGTATCCAAGGATATAATGTTGATATAGAAAAAGATTTTGGAAAATTGATTGACAAAAATTAAGATGTTTTTGCCACAGATTTGTCAGATTTACGAACACCATGTATTACGACTAAATTCAAAATTAGAACAACATGCGAGAAACCAGTCTATTCATACCCATATCGTGCGTCTCAAGCTGAGAGAGAAATAATGAAACAAGAGATAGACGCAATGCAAAAAAATGGCATTATAAGACCATCAAGAAGTGCTTGGGGTGCACCAGCGATAGTAGTGAAGAAGAAAGATGGTTCATGGCGTTTTTGTGTAGACAATCGAAAATTAAACAAAGTAATTGAACAAGACCATTTTCCTATTCCACGCGTTAATGATATATTGGATAAATTAAGTGGTGCTTCAATTTTTTCTTCCATTGATTTAAAATCTGGATACTGGCAAATTCAAATGGAAAACGACTCAATAGAAAAAACTGCATTTACTACACAAGATGGACATTTTGAGTTTACAAGAATGCCTTTCGGATTAAAAAATGCTCCTGCCGAATTTTCAAGAGTCATGAATAAGGTTTTTAGACATTTAATTATCGTACAGGTTTATTTCGATGATATAGTTATATTTTCAAGCAATGCTAAAGAGCATATAAAACATTTAATACAAGTATTCAAAGCATTGAGATAAAATAATTTACGAATAAATCCAAAAAAATGAAGCTGGTTCGAAAAATCGATAAAAGTTTTAGGGCACATCGTTAACAAAAACTCGATACAAACAGATCCAGAAAAAATTGAGAAGATAAACAATTATCCAGAGCCGCGTAATATAAAAGAACTTCAAATATTTCTTGGTTTACCAGGAGTTTATAGACGATTTATCAAAGACTTTGCAAAAATTGCATCACCACTTAACGCACTACTCAAGAAAGACAAGAAATGGAATTGGACAGTAGAATGTAGAAATTCATTTCAACTATTAAAAAATAAATTAATAAACGATCCAATTTTAAACAACCAGATTTATCAAAACCCTTCAAATTAATAACTGATGCGTCTATTGTTGCATTAGGTGCAATTTTAGCTCAAGACGATGACGAAGGACTAGAACACGTCGTATGTTATGCGTCGCGTCTTTTAAAAGGAAGTGAATTACATTTCAGTATATCGGAAAAAGAATGTTTAGCTGTTGTTTGGGCTATTAAGTATTTTTAAATTTATCTATATCTAACAAAATTCTTAGTTATAACCGACCACGTAGTGTTGAAATGGTTCAAAGATATAAAAGAACCAACTGGACGTTTAGCTAGATGGGCAATATTTTTCAAGGCTTCGAGTTTGAAGTAAAACATCGACCTGGAAAAAAGCATACCAATGCTGATGCTCTTAGTCGACCAATTCAAGTCCAAGCTCTAGAGAAATTTGAATCCAGTCAGACCATTAAACAACAAGAATTAAACGATGATACTGAGAGCGAAGAAGAACAAATTCCTGATAGTGAAAGATCTTCAAAGAGATTAGATTTTTATGAAGATGGTCCGTTAATGCATTATCTAGTAACGGTTGAAATAGAACCTGGACTATCTCGAAATGAAAAAAATAGAATTATCAAACTTGGAGTGAAATTAGTAATTCATGATGACCAAATCTGGTACAGAGAAAATGAAGATTTTCCTTATTTTGATAAAATGGTTCCTAGAATTGATAAAAGAGAGCAGCTCATTGAGCTTGAACATTTAATCGGACATTTCGATGATAAAACAACATACGAAAGACTGAAAAGAAAGTATTATTGGAAAAACATGCTAAAACAAATTAAAAAAATGTTAAATAAATGTGTTAAATGTTTACAACGTAACCGAGGAAGAGTTATTGAACATTTTGCAAAAAGCTTAAATTTTGACTACATCTTTCAATGAGTTAGTATTGACTTACAATTTGGTTTTCCAGTTACACAAGATGGTTACAAAGGTTTGTGTGTAATAATGGAATACCTATCAAAATTTCCAGTCGCCTTTCCTATACGAAGTAAATCAGCCGAAGAAATTGCATTATGCTTATTTAAATATATAAGCCTATTTGGTGCTCCACATGAAATTCGTTCCGATCAAGGACTAGAATTCATAAACAAAGTTATCCTAGCTCTTTGCCAGTTAGTTGGCACTGAAAGAAGGGTAACTTCAGCATACCATCCTCGCACAAATGGTCTGGTTGAAAATTTCACAAAACTATTACAGATTGCATAAGCAAACACAGTCAAGAAAACCCTGAAGAATGGGATAAATGGATTGATTACGTATTACTTGCTTATCGTACGAGAATCCATCCATCAACAAATCAAACTCCATTTGAATTAGTTTTTGGACGAAAAATGGAAATGTTTGAAGATTGGAAAAAACAAGATAGAGAATCTGAAATTGAATCTTTATTTAAACGTTCGTTGGAATTAAAAGAGTTATTTGAAAATAAGCATGTAAATGCAAAAGCTAAAGAAGTAAACTGGTCATTTAACCTAAACAGACTCTGGATGCCCTTACTATTTTTACTAGTATTGATACCTGGATTATATATAACAACAAAGGCGAATTATTATTAGTAAATTGGTGAATCGGTATTCACCAATTTAAAGAATCGTATTGTTTGTTGGGCACATAGACGAAGAAATATGGACGACTTTTTCAAATCATTGGGTGAAGTATTGCAAAAAGAGATAGTCGAAGATATAAATTTTTTTCAAGCATGAGTTTTAAAAAAACATTTTGAAACTGTTTATAATCTATTAAAAACAAAATGGACTTCAAGAAATGTTGCAAATATAATCAATTTGTTTCATCATTGTGACCAATATTGGCTATCTGAGTACCATGTGGATTGGTATGAAGGTTACGCAGATGGTTACCCAAGTACGAATAATGCCTTGGAATCAACAAACGATGTTATCATAAAAGAAGCAACCTTAAGAGATCGCTTACCTCTTCGACAGTTCGTCATCTGCATGAATAAATTTTTATCAGATTGGTCATCAAATCGGAACCCTAAGTTCAACACTACCAAAAAATTTGCGACAAAACCAGAAGTTTCTACTGACGAGTGGACTCTAGGCTTTGAATAGGTGCGCTTAAAAAAGAATAGTAAAATTTACTCAAAGTGGACGAACAGTTTATATGGTCACAGCGTCAAAGAATGAACAACAAGTAACTAAAGAAATGTGTAAGCGTATTTTCAAAAATCAACTTGGGACAGTTACAATGAATATAAAAATTTCATTTGCAAGCATGTGGTTGGTATGGCTCTGTTACGTTTCATAGCAGCCAATTTCATCGCGTCATTTTTATCGCAAGTTATTTCGTCGCAAGTGTCAATTTTTCATAGCAAGTCTTAATTTTTTATCGCATGATAATTCATCGCAGGTGAGATTTTCATTGCAATCGAGTAAACAATAGAAAATTAGAAACAAAAAAAATTTTATTGAAAAAGAATAAAGTTAAATATCAATTAGTTTGATTAATTTGATTAGATAAGAATAAATTATTCAATGTTTAAACACAAATTACTTAAATACTCTAGTAGGTTATCTCTATTGTACGACTTACATAAGTTAAATAAGCGAGAATCTTTCTTTTGTTGTTCAACTGGCTTTTCGACTATTTCTCCTGCTTTTATCTTGACTAAGTTATTTTCAGTATGTGACTGTTCAGTCTTTAGTTTATCGATCAATTGATTAAACTTCAAGTGACTTTTTCATCATTTGTAATAGCACCATGCCATGCTTCAACTGAATTTGTTGTCCGAGGTAAATTATTCAAAATTCTTTCATGAAGATTCCAAGAAGGAATTGGGAACCGAGGAACAACACGAATTGACTTAGAATTTTCTTTTAGTCGCCCAATATAACACTTTTCTGGTTTATGATTTTGATGCATCCCAGTCATTATAAAAGGAGGTTCAAAACCGACACTGAAACCACGTCCACCACATAACCACTCACATCTCCATGTAACATTTCCTTTGGTATTAGGACCCCGTTCTTTTGTGTAGGCATGTCCTTTACTAAACAATTTGTAGCCATTACGATTTGTTATCGTCATAATCCAATTAAGTTCGCCCAAATCTAAATTGTTTAGTTTTTCCAATTTTTCAAGTTGAAGTTCATCCTGATCCTCTTTTTCCTCCTCTGACGAATCACTTGAAACTGTTTCAGTGTATACTGACTCAATAGGTGTTAGTATACTAAGGTTTCTAAATGATTGTTCAAGGCATTCATCAACGGCATCATTTTCGACTATTGTATCATTTGTAACTTTTTCGATTCTAATGGAAGATGTGACTACGTTATTTTTTGGACTTGTATCAACCCTTAAAGTAGGTTTACTGCATATCTTTCGACTTCTTAAATTTTTTACTGACGGGGAATCATTTCGATTCAATAACAAGAAATTTTTGTTCATAACTTAGTTCTAGATAAAGAGATAACTTAGTTTTATGAAATAGATGCTATGAAAAAAAAATTATGCGATGAAACAAACTAAGATGCGATGAAAAAAAAGAAGATGCGATGAAAAAAAAGAAGATGCGATAAAAAAAATTGAAATGCGATGAAAATTGAGATGCGATGAAATTAGTGTTGCTATGAAACGTACTAATCCCGGTTGGTATTGGCTATCAATTAGAATTCCTAGAATTTACAACTCTAGATCTTAACATTGAGAAAAATTCTAAAAGAGGCCGTCGAAAAAAGGCTCTACCGGCTCTAGAGAGAAATTCGACTGGTCCTTTAAATGTGCAAATTTTCAGATCAATACAAGCCAATATCGAACCTTCAATTCAAACTCAATCAGCGACAACATCAAATCAAATATTGAGCATTGACGGAAATAATCAATTATTAGAAAATCAAAACGGTCAAACCGCGAAACGTAAAAGAGGAAGACCGAGAAAAAATTAATATTGTTTTTCGATTTTCTTAAGTATTTTTTCTATATTTAAAAATAATTTTTCTTTAAAAAAAAATATTTTTTCTAATTTTTTTTCTATTTTTCGAAAATATAAATTCTATAAAAAAAAATTTTCTTTCTAATTATTTTTTCTATTTTTCGAAAATATTTTTTCTATATAAAAAAAATATTTTTTCTACAACAAAAAATATAAGCCATTTCTTTTTTTTGAATTTTTCAAGATTAAAAAAAAAGACACTGAAACAAAACACCAGAAGTAAAAGTCTAAATTCACATTTGAATAATCGAATGATAAACCTGATCTTCTGCAGGAAATATTGAAAATTTGTCAAGTCAATCAGGTCAAAATTCACAATCAGGTAATGTTTTCCAATTTTATCAATCAAGTAACTTGATTAAACAGCCAATAACTTCCCTCCAAACTACATCTGAAAAAATTTAAAATTTTATTTTTATTTGGTTATTTCTTATAATTTGAATAGGCATTGTTTTTAAGGTTTTTTATCGAGATTTTAATTTTCAATTTTTTTGAATTTTGAAAATAAATAAGTAGTGAAGTTAAAATTTAAATTTCAATAAAGCGCTAAAAATTTAGCCTTTCGCAATTAGTTTATTTTCCAATAACATAGAATTAGTTTAAAATCTAAAATTTGAATAACTTTTTGAAAAAATTTGAATAAATTTTTTTAAATTTTGAGATACAGAAAAGATCAATGAGATCATTGAAAAAGTATAAAAAATAATCGAAAAGAAAAGAGTAAAAGTTTGAAAATGAAATTAAATACTACTCACCTGTTTTTAATTTTTTTGATTTTCAAACGAAATTTCAAACGAACCAAAAGAAAGTATTGTTTTTACTTGTTTAAAATGCTCAAAATAATTAAAAGCAAAATTAGGTGAGTTGTAAAATTTAAAAAAAGCACTTGGACGAATATCTTTATCTTAAAAATTGGATAGATTCGTATCTGGCATTCAAAAAAAGATTCAGTGATAAATGAAAATTAGATAAAAATTTATTCTTTTTTTTAAATATTTTTTATCTTCGAACTCAGCAGTGAATGAACTCAAGAATCCATTTTTACCTAAGTTTTCATTTTTAATTTACCAAGTCGAATGACTTTTATGAGTAAAATATTGCTTCAAGTTTCGGATAATTTAACAAATCGTTTAAAAGAAAAATTAAGAGACGCTCAATCAATGATGACTGGCATATTGGAGATGTAATATAAATAGTCACTGTTTCCTAGATAAAGATTATAGATCATTCTAAGATTAAAATAGATTGTATGTTATCAATCTATATAAAATGATTGTTAGGCTCCAAAAATGAATTCAAACATAATTAAGACCAAAAAGTATTTTTCTTGAAGAGGTTATGATAAATCTCTCTAACAAAAAAGATTGATAATAATTCGAAGAGAAAAAATGATTAATTTAAGTAAAATTAAATTATAACTTTTTTAGAATTAATTTCTTAACTGTTTTACTGGCATATTTTGCGTAGACACCGATGGTAATTGAAAAAACCAATAATCTCTATCGAATTCTAAAGAAATATCCAATTCAAGATCAATTAAAAAAAAGCTATGTCCTGTTTGACCGGTAATATTACGTTCCGCAAATCCAGTTGTTGATGATTTGCATACATAAATTTTATTCATGTATGCAAATTTACTCAATTCTAGTCCAATAATTTCCCACTTTACCAACGTTACCTTAAAAAACATTAATTAAATTTGAAAAAGATTAAAAAAACAATATATAATTAATACCATTTTCGGACTTAATTACTCTCATGTCTATATTTAGTCTTCGAGGCAAAAATTCAAAAACTTAAACACTAGTGAATATTGCGGCAGGTTTTTTTTTAAAGTTTTGTTTTTAGTTCGCACCTTGAGTTATTAGCAGTTAACGTCAAAAACAGTGCTGGCAAACCTTAAAAAATATTGAAAACATAAATAATGTTTTAAAAGAAATTATTAAAAAAATATATTTATAAGGAGCTCTTTATCTAATTAAATAATATTGAACGGAAAATACCTTTATTATTTACCATGTACATTTAATCATTTGATTTCTAATACGCTATTGAACCAGTAATACTTCTAGGAACTCAGTTTCTTAAGCGTTAATAATCATGGTTTCCTACATAAAAATAATTGATAATTCTCAGATAAAAAAAGATTTTTTGTTATCAATCTATATAAGACGCTTTTTAACTTCCAAAAATGATTTCAAAAATATATATAAGATCCAAAAGTATTTCTCTTGAACAGTTTAAAATAATTCTCTAAATCAAAAAGATTGATAATTATTCAAGGAAAAAAATAGATTTGTTTCGGGTTAATTATATTATAATTTTTTTTAATTCCAAAACTGTATTTAAATATAATAAAAACAATCAAACTAATTCTTTGAAATTTATACAGTTGTGGTTTCTTACATACTGATTGTTTATAATTCGAAGAATGGATTTTTTATTTTGAATTTACATTATAAGCCTTTAAGGGGCCTAAAATGAATTTAAATTTATAAGATTCCAAAAAACTAATTTTTCTGAAGTAATTACAGTTAAGGTTTATTTCATAAAGATTCTTTATGAAATTGAAGATAAAAATAGATTGATTGTAATGAATATTCATAAGACAATCTTAAGGCTCAAAAAATGAATTGAAGATTTTTACAACCATTCAAAAATACAGATCTTTTCTAAGGTGTCTCAAAAATTATTAGGAACTTTTAAAATATTTTCAAATTGAGCTTGCAAATTGGATTTCATTGATTAATTATCGAATATTTTTAAAATTTTCCTAAATAGATTGCGTTTAAAGGAAATGTTTAAAAATGATTGAAGATTTTTACATTAATTCAAAAATTTAGAGCTTTTCTGAGGTGTCTTAAAAATAATTAGAAACTTTTAAAATATTTACAAATTGAGTTCGCAAATAGGATTCAATTCGTTAAATATTGTGTGACCCTCTAAAATCAAAAAAAAAAAATAAAAGAAAGTTCTCGTGTCGAAAGGAATACAATAGAAAAGTTTTGTTGCGTTGCGTGGTTGTCGATTTAGAAACAGTAAGCTTGAAATAAAATAGCACGATTCAATAGCGTTGGTGTACATGATTTAATCAAAGTGAAGCCAAATAAATAGTGAAAAAAAAAAAAAAAAAAATGGCAAAGCGAGGTATGGGAAGTAATTTGAACTACGACGGTGAAAATGTGGACTATGACGAGTTTTATAAAGCTTTTGGATATGATTCAGCCATGTATGGTTGGGACAGTATTCAGCAAGCAGCAGTGATAGCATATTGTTTGTCAGGTAAAGCACTTAGAGTATTTAATGGAATGGAAGAAGCTGAACGAAAAGACATTAGGAAAATATTTGATAAACTGAAGGAAACCTGTTTCAGACCAACCGAATACTACCTTAACCTGTTTTACAGTAGAATTCCTTACAATAAAAATTAAATGTGTCGTCTGAAGCGCCCAGTCGCGAGTTCATTGAATTGAACTTTAAAAAGCGAAAGGCCTTCACGCCTCTCCCCAATCACATCAAGCGCATCCGTCCGAGCGTGTTCAAATCGGTCAAATTTAAATCGACGCGGATCACTCGCGACCTCAACAGCGACAATGTGTTTGACCCCGAGGAAGAGGAGAAGCGCGACGACTAAGAAAATATGGAGAACGTTGCGTTTGACAACGCTCCCAAGCCAGTTAAATTTGACGACGACTCAGAAAAATCTATTTGATTGTTTTTTTTAAATCTTTATTTAAAAACTTTAAAGACAAATTTAAAATTTTATTTAAATTAAGGCAAAATTATTACAAACATAAATATAATAACAAATAAAAAAAAAATCCAAAAATTCTTTATGACCATTTTTTTAATTGCTTTTAGAAAAGTCGGGTGAATAAATGACGCGACTGTGGATTAAAGGTACTAATTTTGGACTAATAAACATTTGGCTAAAAGGAACCAACCTGCATTTCTCAAGCTATATTTTTAATAAAAAAATAACTTAAAAGTCTTATTTTAACAAATAATATTTGATACTCTAAAAATTTTTATTTTATTTTTAGCTTTTGATTATAAACTAAAAACCTACTGATTTGGCGGAAGTTGAAGTGTCAGTGTTGTCAGAATAGCTGCAATGGACACCTAACTCAGAGTCTGCAGATTTTTCTTGGTCAAAGTAACTTATGAACTAGCATCAGTCTCGGCTTCAGTCATTGCTTCTCCTAGAATATTGATAGCGCTATAGACAGTCCCCATTACATTGCTTGCCGTGCAGGTGTACTCGCCTGTATCTAAAATTGATATGTTATGTATTTCAAAATAGCTGCACTTTTCTTTTTAAAAATTATAATTCTTTTAACTTCAGGCTGACTGCTTAGGGGCTTGCCGTCGCGTAACCAGCATGTTTCTGGATGTGGTATGTCCGATATCTGGGCAAGAAGAGTCAGCTTTCTTCCCTCATGAACAGTTTTACTCATTGGCTTAATGATAAATTGCGGAGGCCGATATGTTTCTTTTCTAAAGTCGTACTGATACAAACCTTCAATTATTGGACGCACAACTTTGGCTGGATCTTCACCTATTTCAATTCTAACATGGGCAAAAATTTAATTATTCAAAATTTTGGCTTAGATCTCGTATTTGCCTGCATAGCTACCAAGACAGTCAAATATTTCCAAGGAGTGCAGCGATTTTTCATTGTAAATATCAATACGATAATTATCCTTTAGTGGTTCGTTGTTTTTGAACCAAAAAATGGTCGGACTTGGATCTCCGGCTGAATTTAAAAATTTTTTTATCAATTTTTATTAATTACACTTCATTTTCGAAGAAAGATTTCAATTAGTCAATCTTAAGAATCCATTGGGGACATTTTAAAATTTTCCGAAAATGAAGTGTAATTAATAAAAATTGACAAAAAAAAATTTTAAATTCAGCCGGAGATCCAAGTCCAACCATTTTTTGGTTCAAAAACAACGAACCACTAAAGGATAATTATCGTATTGATATTTACATTGAAAATCGCTGCACTACTTGGAAATATTACACTTCATTTTCGGATATTTTTAAAATGTCCCCAATGGATTCTTCAGATTGACTAATTGAAATTCTTGTTTCCTCCATGACTGGTAATAGATTTGATGGTGACGCGTCTATATTCTTCAATGGTGAGGATCATTTACCGGCGGCAAAAGTTCTTTCTTCGAAGCATTTGACTCTTTATTGGCCCTGACAACTAAGATGCCTATTGTTTTTGCAGTACCATGTTTATTAGAGGCTACACATTTGTAAGACATTTCATCGCCTAGCAATGTTTTTTTATTCTCAGAGAGGCTTATAAGCAAAAGGAAATCTCATATCTGGGATTAGAAGGTAGAATCTCGCTGCCGTCACTTGTATTTTAGGAACCGGGTTTGCGATTACTTCACATGAGTTTCGTGGCCTTCAACGTCATCAAGGCACTGAAGTCGCTTGGGAAACTCAGGAAAACTCAAATCGTATGGAACTAAAATTTTAAAAATTATTCTTCGACTCCATTTAGAATCCAATTTGATGCATAGTTGAAAAAAACAAGATGAAAAATAAATTTTTAGGAAAAAATTTTTTTTTTTAAAAAAAAAAATTGTGCTTTTAATTAAATGGAAAGTATAAACAAAATTCGGATTGAAAAACTCCGCTATTTTTGTTTGGTTTTGTTGATCACTAGGTTTCGTAATATTTAGCCTGGTTAGGTAAAAAAAATCAGCAAAAAACGACTTGAATTAATGATGGTATTATTGCCAAATTCATCAACTAAAATATCGCCTTATTTATTAATTTTGATCTATTACTGTGCTGGCTATATATTTGGAAGTTACATAAAAAAGTAATTATTATTTAGATTAACATAAGCCCAATGAACCTCAATCACCAGCTTTTAAATGAATAAAATAACAATTCATCTGCTTAATGCAGATAAAAATGGAAAGTTAAAAAATTTCTTTAAATTAATTTATGATAAATCAAGAAAAATTAATTTTCAAATTAGATTTTAAGTTCGCGTGAATTTACTTTACACTGTCTACACTGTTCAGGATTAGAAAATAAAATTTATTCTTAAATTCTCTAGATATTAAAACTGGGAAAATAAAGTAATTCATTTAATGCTTATTTTTTAAGATTGAGCTCACCAATAATTTAGACAATTAACTTACTATTAAGTAAATTTATCAAGTAAAATGCAAAAGTTAAAATTAGTAAAGAAACATTAACCCTTTGTTTTTATTTTATTTTTAATTTCTGATAAACTCTCAATGTATTCAAAAAAATAAATTTAATAACTCTTAAATTTCTAATCTTAAGATGAAAGATTCATCGAACTTTTCCATGTTTAGGCATCTTTAACTCACAAGGCTCCCTCCAACCCTCAATTTACTCAATTCTCTCTCTGCATACTTGTTTATAAGTCACAATTTTTAAGTCTAAGTCTCAAAAATTTAAGTCAAAGTTATGAATTTCGGTCAAAAAAATGGAAAATAAGATGAAATACAAAAAAGGTTATTTAATTTAAATATGTTATTAAAAGACACAAACCAAAGCTTAAATCTTTACACATATCAAATCGAAAGAAAAAGCAATTTACTTGAAAAAAAAAATTTTAAGTTATTGACTTGACTTAAGACTTGTGGCGTCAAATAAGTCTGGTCGTAATTGATGAAATAACTGATGAAAATTCGGCATAGAACTCAATCGGAACTATTGGCAGGTTAATTTTTTGGCAGCTGTCAACGGGTAAAAATTGGCGACTATTTCATAGTGATGGTTATCAAGTCTGTCAGAGGCTTCTGTAATTTTTCTTACTTCATTGAATATGCCATTCATTAAAATAATCAAACTTATCTTATTGGAAAAAATACAAATTGTTTAATTTTTTAGAAAATTTATTAAATCTTACTTTGACCAGTTCAAATTCGTTGCCAATCTTTGCCGATTCGTAGTTAATTCCATCAGTTTTTTTGAAATTATTCTCAAAAATTATCCGCACCAAGTCATAGCTTTCTCTAATTTCACTAATTCCAATATCCTTTAGCATTTTTCTATTCTCATCATTAAAATTTTGAATTATGAGTTGGATAAAATTTTTAAATAAGACGCCATCTGAAAGTTCTTTAAGTCGATTATATGATTCTTGCTCGAGTGTTTTATTAATCTTATTAAATAAATAATAAAAAAGAATTTTAAATTTAATTATTTCAATTTACCCATGTTAGAATCATTTGAATGATGGAACCGCTGAGCTTTTTCTTTCAGACAGTTGTGCTTCCATCAGAATTCATCATGTCTGTAAACTGGAAAAAATAAGAATTAAACCTTTTTAAAATCAAATAAAAGAAAAAGTTTGATTAGATAATTTCATTTAATTAATATTTTTTCAATGCATTCATTTTTTGAAAATTTCTCAAGCTTTAAATGTTAGTGTTGAATTAAAAAAAAATTCAAAATTTTACAAAAATTAACATAAACATTAGTTCGATTTCAAATTTTTTATTTCAAAAAAATATTTGATTTTGTTCAATTAAAATTGTTTTCAATAAGAAATATATGTTAAACAAAAATTTTCATAATTGATTTTTTTAATTCTGAAAGTTGAATGTTTAGAAAATTAATAAAATCGATCAAAAATTAAGTCTCTAATTTGTATAATCCAACTATTTGAAAATTTAAATATCCCCTTAGGAATGAATTTTTAAAAATGACTAATAATAATCCAGTATCAAGCTTTCTTCACATGGCAGATGTGATCTCTTTGTACACCGAGGGTCTTGTGTCCGGCTTTATCAATTCTCTTGGTCTAGTGGACACACGATGCGTTGTTCAGCCATTGTCAGGCGTTCTCAAAAACCCGCCCAATAAATTCAGAGACTGTCTATTCAGAGTCATACCTCCGCACCGGTACTCGGCCCAGCGACAATATTGGAAGCAGTTTCTGCAGAATTCAACAATGCTTGCCACTGACCAGCAGTTAAACCAACCTATGGATGAATTAGTCCTTTAAAAGCTCCAAGTAAGAATTTTTTTTTTAATGAACTAATTTATTTTTAAGCATGCGGCTGATTTGGAAAAAAAACAAAAAAACCAATTTGAAACCACAAAGCTTATTGAGTCGAACACCATAATCCAATATAGAACAGTCGTACAACTTTTACACATAAAGAGCTATATGTTCTTGACAGTTAATAAAAAACTCTCGGCACACTTGCAAAAAAATGCAATGAGAGTCTATCTTGACTCGACTGGCAACGAAGGTTCCTGGTTCATAGTCCAGTCATTTTATAAACTAAGATTCTTTGGCGACAAAGGAGTCATCGGTGACAAAATAGTTCGTCATTCTTTGGTAGAAATGCAATCATTGCATGTGAGCCAATATGAACTAACCGATCATCCCGGATTCAAAGAAGTCAATCTTCTTAATTCACAGACCAGTTGGAATTTGCTTTTATACATGTGCCACAAAGAAGAACTCAACGATTACCTTAAAAGCGTAAATAAAAAAATAATTAAATTTAAAAAAAAAAAAAAAATAATAAAATTAAAATTTATTTATATTAGAAACAATAAAATTGAAATTTTTTTTCAAAAATTTATTTAAAATTTTAAGGGAGATGTTATCAGATTGTTCCATATTGAACAAGAAAAATATTAAACTTGTGATGAGTATAAAGGAAGGCAGCAAGTGTTTATTAGAAGGACTGGAGGATTGTCTGCAACATCTGCCACTTCGTCCAAAGCTCTGTGGGAAGTGGAAGTAGCGAGGCAAAATGCATGTCGGGGTGGAGCTGCTAGATGATCCCATTTAATTCGCTTCAAGCATTTAGGCACTGGTTTGTACATAGCTGCCGAGATTGATGACGATCTGACTGAGAATTCAATGAGATCTAGACTAAGAGGTGACACAATTGAACCGGTTTTTTCTCTTGTCACTGTAAAAAAGTGCAAACAATTTGTTAACGTTGTTTGAATTGGATGACACAACTACAATTACCCAGCAAAATTCTTTTATTCCCAATACCTCGTACATAAGGCTTAAACACTCTAAGACAAAATCATGGGTGCATAGTACGTCCATTCCGGTTGACAAAGAATATTGACAAAGGATGTTGCGGCATTCTCAGCAGTCTAAGCGGAAAAATCAGGTATTTATTTTTAGAATAATTTTATGATAAGTAGTCTCTTTTAAATAAATTTTAAGATAAAATATGTCCGAATTTTTCGAAATTTTTTAGGCAAATTTAATTTCAAATGAAATTTTTAAGATCAAAACCATCATTTAAAATTTAATTAATCAAATTATTTTGATAATTTTTAAAAAATAAATGCTCAACATTACCAGACATGGTATTCCTAAAAATGGCACATTATCAAATTAACATTATAAATGTTTGATTTCAAATTTATTTAAAAAATAAATCAATAATTTTAAAAATTCAGGCTAAGATAATTAAAAAAATCAAATTCATCTTTTACTTTAATATTCATTCATTCAAAATGGAATAATTTTATTTTTACACTTGAATAAGCTATTAATTTTAAAAAATTAAATTTTTTTGTCTTTTAAAGTTATTTTAAAAATCAATTTAAAAAAATTTAAACCCATTGAAGTTCAATAAAAAAGGGATATTTTTAATTTTTAAATATGAAAATAAACTTGACATAATAAGTCATTGCTTAAGAAAAAAAATATTTTTTACTCGGGATTCTCGGGATACATTGGCCTGAGACATTGTCAAATGCTGAGCTTTACTCAAGAACAAATTCAGAACCATTAATTCAATGCATTAAAGACAAAAAGCTGCGATGACTTGGACATGTACTTAGAATGAAAGATACACGGATACCAAAAAGGGCCCTTCAATGGACACCTCAAGGGCGACGTAAGGTAGGACGACCAGCAGTAACATGGAGGTCAACTATCACGAAAGAGCTCATCGAAATGGGAATGACATGGGGAGTAGCAAGGGGAAAGGCAAAAGATCGACTTGAGTGGAAATCAAAAGTAATGACCCTATAATCCACAAGGAGTGAGAAAAAAAAAATCTAGTCTTGACTCATAAAAAGACAACAAAATTTTTTAATTTTATATTTTTTTATTTGTTTATTTATATCTCAGAAAGATAATGTGTCTTAGATTACTAAAATTATTAAAGTTAAATGAATTTTAGATAAAATTTAATATTTGAGCTTTTTTAAAAATGAATTTTAAAAATAATAGAATATAATTTTAAATAGTGTTTTTGATTATTTTTAAACAGTCCTAAGTGCAATGAGAAGCGACAAAATTTTTTTTGAAAAATTCTTTTTTTGATATATTGATATAAATGATATATTTTTATTTGGTTATAAGCTTACAATCAATTATCAATAGGATTCAAAAAAAGTCTTATTCATTTTTAGTCATTTGTCATAAAGTCCAATTTTGGATTATTAAATTGTTAAATATTTAGATCACTATTAAATTAACATTCAAATAATTCAGTTTATTTTAGAGAGATTGAATTAAAGAAATTAAATTTTAACCTTTATTTTGAGTTAATTATAAAATAAAAAAAAAATAAAAAAAAATTTAATAATTTTATTTTTTCATTTATGTATGTTAAGGTATCTTTTATATTTCATGTTTTTTTATAAGATTTTAAAATTTTGGAAAAAACACTTTATAATTTGTTGAAATAATTTTGTTCCTTAATATATTACGCTGATTTACAGCAAATTCTTGAAAAAATTATTTTAGCCGAATGATTTTCGACTTAGAATGTCCGAAAAGTACACCAAACAGGAAAATGTGAGCGACTATTCGGCAATAGGTCGAACAAATCTGAATTTAAATCTTTTCAATCTTTATTATTTTCCGAAAAAATGAAAAATAGCATTCAAAATGAACTAAATCGCCTTGTTGCCACTGATTTGGTCATCGATCTATTTACATCAGAAGTTTCAAAGGTTTTTTCATCACATAGAAGTGGCCCAAAAGGAAATAAAAGATAACTTAAATTTTCTTCCCAAAGATTTTAATGATGGAAAAAATAATCACTCAAAACTTTTCTTTTTTAAATTGAAAATTAATTCAAGTTCTTAAAATAAAAAGTTCTTTGTCCAGCGACACATATATATTTAAAACCTCTGAGCTTAAAAAAAAATTTCAAAGCTTGGTTATAAGTCAACTTTTTCAGTCAAAAAAAGAAAAAAAAGTCTTTGGTGGGACTTTCTTTTTAATAAAAAAAAAAAAAAAAATTCTTGACTTGGACTTTTTTTTGAAAAAAAAATTTTAAAGTCTTTGGTGGGACTTTTGAAAAAAAAAAAAAAAAAGTCTTGACTTGGACTTGACTAGAGACTTGTGACTTTTAAACAACTCTGGATTATTATTAGTCATTTTTAAAAATTCATTCCTAAGGAGATATTTAAATTTTCAAATAGTTGGATTATGCAAATTAGAGACTTAATTTTTGATCGATTTTATTATTTTTCTAAACATTCAACTTTCAGAATTAAAAAAATCAATTATGAAAATTTTTGTTTAACATATATTTCTTATTGAAAACAATTTTAATTGAACAAAATCAAATATTATTTTGAAATAAAAAATTTGAAATCGAACTAATGTTTATGTTAATTTTTGTAAAATTTTGAATTTTTTTTTAATTCAACACTAACATTTAAAGCTTGAGAAATTTTCAAAAAAATGAATGCATTGAAAAAAAATATTAATTAAATGAAATTATCTAATCAAACTTTTTCTTTTATTTGATTTTAAAAAGGTTTAATTCTTATTTTTTCCAGTTTACAGACATGATGAATTCTGATGGAAGCACAACTGTCAGAAAGAAAAAGCTCAGCGGTTCCATCATTCAAATGATTCTAACATGGGTAAATTGAAATAATTAAATTTAAAATTCTTTTTTATTATTTATTTAATAAGATTAATAAAACACTCGAGCAAGAATCATATAATCGACTTAAAGAACTTTCAGATGGCGTCTTATTTAAAAATTTTATCCAACTCATAATTCAAAATTTTAATGATGAGAATAGAAAAATGCTAAAGGATATTGGAATTAGTGAAATTAGAGAAAGCTATGACTTGGTGCGGATAATTTTTGAGAATAATTTCAAAAAAACTGATGGAATTAACTACGAATCGGCAAAGATTGGCAACGAATTTGAACTGGTCAAAGTAAGATTTAATAAATTTTCTTAAAAAATTAAACAATTTGTATTTTTTCCAATAAGATTAGTTTATCAAATGAATGGTTTTCTAGATTTTTAAAACGATCAAAATTTGTGCTAAGGCGAATTACAACAAGTGGAAGAGAAATTCCACGCAATTCTAAAGACGAAGTAATCTTAATCATCAATAAATGTATTTTAGAGTTAAGTAAGGTGCCATCATTTTACATTATTAACATGGATGAAACCATCATATATTTAGATTCATAGAGTAACTATACGTACGATCAGGCTGGTGAAAAAAGTGTTTTAACTACTACGTCTGGAGACGAATAAACTAGAATGTCTGTGTGCTTTGCTGCTTCTGCCACTGGCTATAAATTTATACCTCTTATTATAGTTCCAAGAGTGAAACCTTTGAAAGATTTTGAGGAGCAAGTAACGTTTTGCTAGTTTATCACAAATCTGGAACTTTCAATGAGCATATGATTAGAGATAAAGTTTTAAAAAGGTGTATAATCCCTAAAATCGCTTCCAAAGATTTGAGAATTCTCACTTTGATCATGGACTAAGCGCCTTGTCATTGCACAAATAAACTTAAAAATACTCTTGCTCAGAACAACATCAAACATATTTATGTCCCAAAAAATTTCAAAAATTTTTTGCAGCCTGCTAACGTTAGTTGGATGCGTCTTTTAAACAAAGCCTATCATTATAAATGGAAAAATAGGCTTATAAATGCGGAGAAAATTTTTACTTCAGCTGGATATTTAAGATCACCTGGCTATGCACAAGTAATTGTTTGGATGAGTGAAATATGGGAACAATTAGATCAAAATATTATTAGGGACATATTTAATCAATGTAGCATTACTTCATCAAAAATGTATGATTTTCACACTCAGCTTCAATCTTATATGGAAAAAAATCAAGCTGATATGATTGAAGATTAGGACCAATCAGATAAGATTGAAAGCTTTTTCATAAAAATGATTACAGTGACGTTAATTTGGATACTTATTCAAATGAAGAAACCGATTTTGTAATTATTAATATCTTTCATTTGTATATTTATTGTATTTTATGTGTTTTAAATCCATTTTTTTAGATAAATTTTAACAGATAGTTTATTTGAAAAAAAATTCATGTTAATAAAATACTAAATGTATATATAATAATTGTTTCATATATATCCTTACCATGTTTCAGATAGTTTCCCAGGGAAATCATAAATTAAAAAAATATTGAGTTTCATAAAATGCCCCATAGTATATTAAAACGTGTTTTCTTTAGTTTCCAGGGGATATTTAGTGAGGAAATACGGTATTTAAAAATTTTTTAGGTGAAAAACCATCAGGGCTATTTCGAACGGCTTGCGCATAATGTTTTATCTTCGAAGAGCTGAATTTAAAGTAATTTTATTCTTTTATTAATTATAAAAGTTAATTTAATTTTTAATTCTACAGAGTTAAAGTTCTCTCAAATAATTCATGAAAGTATTAAGTTATTAAACATCTATCTAATTAGTCTTATTTATATTTGTGGGAGGATTTTTCTTTAGGTTTCATTCTTCAACTTTGCAACTGTTTACTCAAAAATAAGATTTAACTGGCTGTAATTCAAAAGCGCTTTTCAATATGAAATAACATTTTAAGTTTTTTTTTATTTAGTCCTTCATATTTAGCTCTTAATATCTTTAGAGAATTGATGAATAGAATGATTTTAATTTTTATTTGGAAATTTGTAAATATTGAAAGCTCGTTATTTCATTTTTAAATAATCTGTCAAATATAATATAGGGTCATTCTTTAATTGTCTATCCAATAATTAGTTTATGATCTAATATTAGAATAACCTATTTTATCAGTATTTATAGTTGATCCTTTTTATATTATTAAATTTCAATAAATATTATATAAAACATCATACTCTTTCCTTAACAGTTGGTAGCAGCTCAGGTATTTCATATTGGTAAAATAAACGATCCACGTCGAAAATGAATCAACAAAAGATGTCAAAAATTAATGAAAATAATTCAAGCGAAACGTCAAGCATGTATGGTCTCACAAGTGGTTTAAATAAAATGAGTTTAAGTGATGAAAATCGTAGTCCGAATACATTAGAATCACTTTTAAATTTAAGTGCGGAATCAAAGAAATTAATGGAGGAACAAAATAGAAAAATTAAGGAATTGGAATCACAACTTGCTAAATTTAAAAATATTGAAAAAGAAAATAATAGAAATTTAGACAGTTACGTTGAGGATTTTGATGATGTTTTAACTGAGATAGAAGATGAATGTGAAAATGGACGACTTTATCCTGTTAGTTCAGCTCAACCTATTTTTGAAGGGAAACTTTCTGAGGTTGAGAAAGTTGGTTATTTTGTTTAGATATAAATTTGAGGAATGCAAATATCCCTAAGAGTGAAAAAATTTTTTATGCTGGTTCATATTGTAAGGGAAACGCTCAACAGGTTTATAAGGCTATTCTAAAAGCAAATCCAAAAATCACTTGGACAGAATTTAAACAAGAATTCTTAAAAAGGTTCAAAAACAAAAATATTGATGATATTGTAATCAAAAAGTTAGTAAGAATGAAACAGAATGGTTCAATAGAGGAGTATATTAACCAGTTTCAATTGAGTCTGAATCAGACTAGTGATATTGATGAAAAAATGAAAATAAGGTTGTTTAAGTTTAATATTAGGCCTGAAATAGAAGGTTATTTAAATATGAGAGAACCAGAAACCATTGATCAAGCATTTAATTGGGCAATTTTATACGAAAATAATGTTCTAAAGAGAGAAAATAGAGAGGATAGAATCAATGCGTTTAGAAGTCAAGGAAATAATATTTCAAAATGTTATTGTTGTGGTAAACCAGGACATTTTAAAGTAGATTGTTATGCGAGAAAAAGATTCCAGAATCATACGTTAAGAAACGAAATTCCTAGAAATTATCATGAAAAAAGATATGATCAATATAGTTCAAAGAGACCACAAGAGAATCAACAAAAATATAAGTATAATGGTAAGAATGGACAAGGAAAATACTACAGAAGTGATAAAAGAAAATGTAATAACGAAAATAAGCGAGACTATTTGCAAAAAATAAGCGTCGATGATGATGAAATGGATATAAGTGCAGTACGAATTGGATGCTTAAAAAATTATGGACAAAAAACGAATAAAAAATTTAAGGAACTATTAATGGAATGAACGCTGAAATGTTAATAGACACAGGTGCTCAAAGATCAGTCATTTCTGAAAGGCATGTTAATTTTATATTGATAAAATTTCTGAATAAAGCACCAATATTACTTAGTGTTTATTATTTTTCTTGGGTATCAAAAAAATTTCTTTTCACATATAAAAATTAAGATTTATTATAAAAATTCAAAAACAATCTAATTAGCACCAAAAAGTGAAAATAAAAAATAAAAAAATTAATTAATTATTTTGAATAATATGCCAATCTTGAGCCTTTTTTTTTCTTCCTGGCTTAGGCTTTGAACCAATAACCGTATCGTAGTATTTTTCTGGTATTGTTATTGATTTTTTGTGTAAAGCAATTACAATAATATGCTTACACATATAGCTTTTGTGGTAGTCCTTACACGTACAAATTGAGAACTTCCAATCCAGTTCGTTAAAACGAACGACTCTAATCAGGTTGGTGAATTCAACAAAACTATCAAAATTCATACAAGATACAAACTCACACTCACCATCTATATAACAATTCTCGTCGCATTCTAATGTTTCTACATATCTTTCAAAATCTACCTCATGATCTAGGCTTAAAAGATAAGCATCTTCATACTGATCGAATTTAATTTTCGGTTTTTTGTTTAAATATTCAATAGCTTTTTTCCAAAATTCAGAAATATCTGGCTCCTCTTTAAATTTTTTCAAACTTAACCTATCAGTGGAAAATCGATTTAATATAATCTTTAAACGTTCAATAAATTGAGAGAATGGGACTCTTTCTCTAAAAGTATGAACATCTTTTATTGATTTATTGGTTGCTTCTAAAGCATTATTAGTACTTGGGTAAGAAGGGGCTAAACCTTCAAACCAGCCAAAGTTAGAGGAATTAATCCATTCCTTTTCAAAATAATCGAAATATTCTTCGATTCCTTTGACTGGTTCATTAATTAGCCACTTCTCTTTTAAGAGTTTATAGCCTAACTTAAATTTCAAATCTGAAAAGCTTAACTGCAAAGAGAAAATATCTTTTAAAACTTTTTGTTTTGTGTCTTTATCGATTTTTAGATGTCTTTCCATAGCTCTTTCAGCATGAGCCCAACACATAATTCTCTTGTAATTTTCGCCGAAAACTTTTTCGAACCCATTTGTTATTGAATGAGCACCATCGGCAAGTAAAAACTCAGGATTGAAATTAGGGTACTTCTTTTTTAAAGAATTAAAAACAAACTCGTAATCGTCTTCAGTTTCTCTTGTACAAATAGCAACACAAACAGGATGAAAATGACGTTCAATGTCTACAGTTCCAGCCACTATTAAAGCATATCCTTGAAAAATCACTTTGTATGTAGCATCGATAACTACAATTTTTCGTTTGTTTATTAAATCAATCAAACGATTGGTTGTCATAACTAAACGAAAATTTTGTTCTTAATAAAAAAAACATAATTAATCAATTAGTAAATAAATTTGACACTTATTTACCTGTAATTGAAACGTAATAATCTAAAACGTATGCATCGTCATCATTTAGAAAATTATTAAATATATTGTTCTCACACCAATTTTTCAACTCCATGTAGGTCATGCTAGCAGTTCCATATAGCTCCTGTTTATACTCGTATAAAAAATTATAAATCTGTCGTTGCGACGGTATGTTTTCGACTTTTTTATCCCTTAGGGCGTAAATTATATTTAAAGCACCAGTAACTCCCAAATCATAAACACTTTTTATCATCTCTTTGACTTCATTGTCAATACCTCTTGACTTATTAAATGGTAAATGGAGATGTTCATCTTTAAAATAATATTTAAATTTTTTTTTAATCAAATTTATAAATCAATACTTTGGTCTGCAAATAAGGAGATTTTAGGCTGGTTTTTGATATAGAGCAGATGTATATGTGCTGGACATTTTGGGTATTTGCAATCAAAATACATTTTTGTACCAACTAAAGTTTGGTGTGTTTTTTTTTGGGTCCATTTAGATCTTATTTCGGACTCCACAAACGTCTCATTGTCAAATTGTTTGACAAAACTCCACACTACAGTTATTCTTCTCCTTTTTTTGCTCTGCTCTTCATTGTTAGCTTCTCCGTCTACAGAACAGTCATCACCGTCCTCTGAAAAGTCCTTTTCGACCACTTTTTGTGCCACAGGAACATCAAAAACCATCAAATTTTCAATTTCAATATCAATCATTTTAGTTTTTTTTAATTCAAATTTTTTTCAGAACTTATAAAAGCATTCAGAATTTACATAATTATTTCGAAAAATTAGATGCAATAATATTTGTTGGGAAAATTATGAGTTCTTTTTTTTATTAAAGTAAAATTGGTGCTTGATTCAGAAATTTTAGTGAAAAAAATATAATTAGCCTTTCTGAAAAGGCTTTTCAAAGATTAAAATTAGATGTATCAAAAAATGTTAACATTGTAAAACTAATTGGAAGCAAATCTTTTGAGTCAAGAATAACAAAAAAAGTAGATATTGAAACTTTTGGGAAAATAATAAAATTGGAATTAGCAATTGTACCATACTGTTTTACTGATGTTTTACTTGGAGCAGATTGGCTTATAATGGCAGATGCTGGTACTTGGTTAAGTAGACAACTGGTATGGTTTGGTGATGAATCAGAAATTATTAAAATTAATAAAAATAAATGTGTACAAAAATTTGATAGATTTACAAAATATACCCATACAATTGGTAGGATTGAAGAGTTAGAAGAAAATATAGACGAAAATTTGAACGAAATAGATCCATTTGATGATGATGATTTTTCGTATGAATTAAATCAAGATAAGACATATCTAAATTTTAGTATCCAAGGATATAATGTTGATATAGAAAAAGATTTTGGAAAATTGATTGACAAAAATTAAGATGTTTTTGCCACAGATTTGTCAGATTTACGAACACCATGTATTACGACTAAATTCAAAATTAGAACAACATGCGAGAAACCAGTCTATTCATACCCATATCGTGCGTCTCAAGCTGAGAGAGAAATAATGAAACAAGAGATAGACGCAATGCAAAAAAATGGCATTATAAGACCATCAAGAAGTGCTTGGGGTGCACCAGCGATAGTAGTGAAGAAGAAAGATGGTTCATGGCGTTTTTGTGTAGACAATCGAAAATTAAACAAAGTAATTGAACAAGACCATTTTCCTATTCCACGCGTTAATGATATATTGGATAAATTAAGTGGTGCTTCAATTTTTTCTTCCATTGATTTAAAATCTGGATACTGGCAAATTCAAATGGAAAACGACTCAATAGAAAAAACTGCATTTACTACACAAGATGGACATTTTGAGTTTACAAGAATGCCTTTCGGATTAAAAAATGCTCCTGCCGAATTTTCAAGAGTCATGAATAAGGTTTTTAGACATTTAATTATCGTACAGGTTTATTTCGATGATATAGTTATATTTTCAAGCAATGCTAAAGAGCATATAAAACATTTAATACAAGTATTCAAAGCATTGAGATAAAATAATTTACGAATAAATCCAAAAAAATGAAGCTGGTTCGAAAAATCGATAAAAGTTTTAGGGCACATCGTTAACAAAAACTCGATACAAACAGATCCAGAAAAAATTGAGAAGATAAACAATTATCCAGAGCCGCGTAATATAAAAGAACTTCAAATATTTCTTGGTTTACCAGGAGTTTATAGACGATTTATCAAAGACTTTGCAAAAATTGCATCACCACTTAACGCACTACTCAAGAAAGACAAGAAATGGAATTGGACAGTAGAATGTAGAAATTCATTTCAACTATTAAAAAATAAATTAATAAACGATCCAATTTTAAACAACCAGATTTATCAAAACCCTTCAAATTAATAACTGATGCGTCTATTGTTGCATTAGGTGCAATTTTAGCTCAAGACGATGACGAAGGACTAGAACACGTCGTATGTTATGCGTCGCGTCTTTTAAAAGGAAGTGAATTACATTTCAGTATATCGGAAAAAGAATGTTTAGCTGTTGTTTGGGCTATTAAGTATTTTTAAATTTATCTATATCTAACAAAATTCTTAGTTATAACCGACCACGTAGTGTTGAAATGGTTCAAAGATATAAAAGAACCAACTGGACGTTTAGCTAGATGGGCAATATTTTTCAAGGCTTCGATTTTGAAGTAAAACATCGACCTGGAAAAAAGCATACCAATGCTGATGCTCTTAGTCGACCAATTCAAGTCCAAGCTCTAGAGAAATTTGAATCCAGTCAGACCATTAAACAACAAGAATTAAACGATGATACTGAGAGCGAAGAAGAACAAATTCCTGATAGTGAAAGATCTTCAAAGAGATTAGATTTTTATGAAGATGGTCCGTTAATGCATTATCTAGTAACGGGTGAAATAGAACCTGGACTATCTCGAAATGAAAAAAATAGAATTATCAAACTTGGAGTGAAATTAGTAATTCATGATGACCAAATCTGGTACAGAGAAAATGAAGATTTTCCTTATTTTGATAAAATGGTTCCTAGAATTGATAAAAGAGAGCAGCTCATTGAGCTTGAACATTTAATCGGACATTTCGATGATAAAACAACATACGAAAGACTGAAAAGAAAGTATTATTGGAAAAACATGCTAAAACAAATTAAAAAAATGTTAAATAAATGTGTTAAATGTTTACAACGTAACCGAGGAAGAGTTATTGAACATTTTGCAAAAAGCTTAAATATTGACTACATCTTTCAATGAGTTAGTATTGACTTACAATTTGGTTTTCCAGTTACACAAGATGGTTACAAAGGTTTGTGTGTAATAATGGAATACCTATCAAAATTTCCAGTCGCCTTTCCTATACGAAGTAAATCAGCCGAAGAAATTGCATTATGCTTATTTAAATATATAAGCCTATTTGGTGCTCCACATGAAATTCGTTCCGATCAAGGACTAGAATTCATAAACAAAGTTATCCTAGCTCTTTGCCAGTTAGTTGGCACTGAAAGAAGGGTAACTTCAGCATACCATCCTCGCACAAATGGTCTGGTTGAAAATTTCACAAAACTATTACAGATTGCATAAGCAAACACAGTCAAGAAAACCCTGAAGAATGGGATAAATGGATTGATTACGTATTACTTGCTTATCGTACGAGAATCCATCCATCAACAAATCAAACTCCATTTGAATTAGTTTTTGGACGAAAAATGGAAATGTTTGAAGATTGGAAAAAACAAGATAGAGAATCTGAAATTGAATCGTTATTTAAACGTTCGTTGGAATTAAAAGAGTTATTTGAAAATAAGCATGTAAATGCAAAAGCTAAAGAAGTAAACTGGTCATTTAATCTAAACAGACTCTGGATGCCCTTACTATTTTTACTAGTATTGATACCTGGATTATAAATAACAACAAAGGCGAATTATTATTAGTAAATTGGTGAATCGGTATTCACCAATTTAAAGAATCGTATTGTTTGTTGGGCACATAGACGAAGAAATATGGACGACTTTTTCAAATCATTGGGTGAAGTATTGCAAAAAGAGATAGTCGAAGATATAAATTTTTTTCAAGCATGAGTTTTAAAAAAACATTTTGAAACTGTTTATAATCTATTAAAAACAAAATGGACTTCAAGAAATGTTGCAAATATAATCAATTTGTTTCATCATTGTGACCAATATTGGCTATCTGAGTACCATGTGGATTGGTATGAAGGTTACGCAGATGGTTACCCAAGTACGAATAATGCCTTGGAATCAACAAACGATGTTATCATAAAAGAAGCAACCTTAAGAGATCGCTTACCTCTTCGACAGTTCGTCATCTCCATGAATAAATTTTTATCAGATTGGTCATCAAATCGGAACCCTAAGTTCAACACTACCAAAAAATTTGCGACAAAACCAGAAGTTTCTACTGACGAGTGGACTCTAGGCTTTGAATAGGTGCGCTTAAAAAAAAGAATAGTAAAATTTACTCAAAGTGGACGAACAGTTTATATGGTCACAGCGTCAAAGAATGAACAACAAGTAACTAAAGAAATGTGTAAGCGTATTTTCAAAAATCAACTTGGGACAGTTACAATGAATATAAAAATTTCATTTGCAAGCATGTGGTTGGTATTGGCTATCAATTAGAATTCCTAGAATTTACAACTCTAGATCTTAACATTGAGAAAAATTCTAAAAGAGGCCGTCGAAAAAAGGCTCTACCGGCTCTAGAGAGAAATTCGACTGGTCCTTTAAATGTGCAAATTTTCAGATCAATACAAGCCAATATCGAACCTTCAATTCAAACTCAATCAGTGACAACATCAAATCAAATATTGAGCATTGACGGAAATAATCAATTATTAGAAAATCAAAACGGTCAAACCGCGAAACGTAAAAGAGGAAGACCGAGAAAAAATTAATATTGTTTTTCGATTTTCTTAAGTATTTTTTCTATATTTAAAAATAATTTTTCTTTAAAAAAAAATATTTTTTCTAATTTTTTTTCTATTTTTCGAAAATATAAATTCTATAAAAAAAAATTTTCTTTCTAATTATTTTTTCTATTTTTCGAAAATATTTTTTCTATATAAAAAAAATATTTTTTCTACAACAAAAAATATAAGCCATTTCTTTTTTTTGAATTTTTCAAGATTAAAAAAAAAGACACTGAAACAAAACACCAGAAGTAAAAGTCTAAATTCACATTTGAATAATCGAATGATAAACCTGATCTTCTGCAAGAAATATTGAAAATTTGTCAAGTCAATCAGGTCAAAATTCACAATCAGGTAATGTTTTCCAATTTTATCAATCAAGTAACTTGATTAAACAGCCAATAACTTCCCTCCAAACTACATCTGAAAAAATTTAAAATTTTATTTTTATTTGGTTATTTCTTATAATTTGAATAGGCATTGTTTTTAAGGTTTTTTATCGAGATTTTAATTTTCAATTTTTTTGAATTTTGAAAATAAATAAGTAGTGAAGTTAAAATTTAAATTTCAATAAAGCGCTAAAAATTTAGCCTTTCGCAATTAGTTTATTTTCCAATAACATAGAATTAGTTTAACATCTAAAATTTGAATAACTTTTTGAAAAAATTTGAATAAATTTTTTTAAATTTTGAGATACAGAAAAGATCAATGAGATCATTGAAAAAGTATAAAAAATAATCGAAAAGAAAAGAGTAAAAGTTTGAAAATGAAATTAAATACTACTCACCTGTTTTTAATTTTTTTGATTTTCAAACGAAATTTCAAACGAACCAAAAGAAAGTATTGTTTTTACTTGTTTAAAATGCTCAAAATAATTAAAAGCAAAATTAGGTGAGTTGTAAAATTTAAAAAAAGCACTTGGACGAATATCTTTATCTTAAAAATTGGATAGATTCGTATCTGGCATTCAAAAAAAGATTCAGTGATAAATGAAAATTAGATAAAAATTTATTCTTTTTTTTAAATATTTTTTATCTTCGAATTCAGCAGTGAATGAACTCAAGAATCCATTTTTACCTAAGTTTTCATTTTTAATTTACCAAGTCGAATGACTTTTATGAGTAAAATATTGCTTCAAGTTTCGGATAATTTAACAAATCGTTTAAAAGAAAAATTAAGAGACGCTCAATCAATGATGACTGGCATATTGGAGATGTAATATAAATAGTCACTGTTTCCTAGATAAAGATTATAGATCATTCTAAGATTAAAATAGATTGTATGTTATCAATCTATATAAAATGATTGTTAGGCTCCAAAAATGAATTCAAACATAATTAAGACCAAAAGTATTTTTCTTGAAGAGGTTATGATAAATCTCTCTAACAAAAAGATTGATAATAATTCGAAGAGAAAAAATGATTAATTTAAGTAAAATTAAATTATAACTTTTTTAGAATTAATTTCTTAACTGTTTTACTGGCATATTTTGCGTAGACACCGATGGTAATTGAAAAAAACCAATAATCTCTATCGAATTCTAAAGAAATATCCAATTCAAGATCAATTAAAAAAAGCTATGTCCTGTTTGACCGGTAATATTACGTTCCGCAAATCCAGTTGTTGATGATTTGCATACATAAATTTTATTCATGTATGCAAATTTACTCAATTCTAGTCCAATAATTTCCCACTTTACCAACGTTACCTTAAAAAACATTAATTAAATTTGAAATAGATTAAAAAAACAATAATTAATACCATTTTCGGACTTAATTACTCTCATCTCTATATTTAGTCTTCGAGTCAAAAATTCAAAAACTTAAACACTAGTGAATATTGCGGCAGGTTTTTTTTTTAAAGTATTGTTTTTAGTTCGCACCTTGAGTTATTAGCAGTTAACGTCAAAAACAGTGCTGGCAAACCTTAAAAAATATTGAAAACATAAATAATGTTTTAAAAGAAATTATTAAAAAAATATATTTATAAGGAGCTCTTTATCTAATTAAATAATATTGAACGGAAAATACCTTTATTATTTACCATGTACATTTAATCATTTGATTTCTAATACGCTATTGAACCAGTAATACTTCTAGGAACTCAGTTTCTTAAGCGTTAATAATCATGGTTTCCTACATAAAAATAATTGATAATTCTCAGATAAAAAAAGATTTTTTGTTATCAATCTATATAAGACGCTTTTTAACTTCCAAAAATGATTTCAAAAATATATATAAGATCCAAAAGTATTTCTCTTGAACAGTTTAAAATAAATCTCTAAATCAAAAAGATTGATAATTATTCAAGGAAAAAAATAGATTTGTTTCGGGTTAATTATATTATAATTTTTTTTAATTCCAAAACTGTATTTAAATATAATAAAAACAATCAAACTAATTCTTTGAAATTTATACAGTTGTGGTTTCTTACATACTGATTGTTTAAAAAACGAAGAATGGATTTTTTATTTTGAATTTACATTATACGCCTTTAAGGGGCCTAAAATGAATTTAAATTTATAAGATTCCAAAAAACTAATTTTTCTGAAGTAATTACAGTTAAGGTTCATTTCATAAAGATTGTTAATAATTTGAAGATAAAAATAGATTGATTGTAATGAATATTCATAAGACAATCTTAAGGCTCAAAAATGAATTGAAGATTTTTACAACCATTCAAAAATACAGATCTTTTCTAAGGTGTCTCAAAAATTATTAGGAACTTTTAAAATATTTTCAAATTGAGCTTGCAAATTGGATTCCATTGATTAATTATCGAATATTTTTAAAATTTTCCTAAATAGATTGCGTTTAAAGGAAATGTTTAAAAATGATTGAAGATTTTTACATTAATTCAAAAATTTAGAGCTTTTCTGAGGTGTCTTAAAAATAATTAGAAACTTTTAAAATATTTACAAATTGAGTTCGCAAATAGGATTCAATTCGTTAAATATTGTGTGACCCTCTAAAATCAAAAAAAAAAAATAAAAGAAAGTTCTCGTGTCGAAAGGAATACAATAGAAAAGTTTTGTTGCGTTGCGTGGTTGTCGATTTAGAAACAGTAAGCTTGAAATAAAATAGCACGATTCAATAGCGTTGGTGTACATGAAGCCAAACACTTAAGCAAGGATTTAATCAAAGTGAAGCCAAATAAATAGTGAAAAAAAAAAAAAAAAAAATGGCAAAGCGAGGTATGGGAAGTAATTTGAACTACGACGGTGAAAATGTGGACTATGACGAGTTTTATAAATCTTTTGGATATGATTCAGCCATGTATGGTTGGGACAGTATTCAGCAAGCAGCAGTGATAGCATATTGTTTGTCAGGTAAAGCACTTAGAGTATTTAATGGAATGGAAGAAGCTGAACGAAAAGACATTAGGAAAATATTTGATAAACTGAAGGAAACCTGTTTCAGACCAACCGAATACTACCTTAACCTGTTTTACAGTAGAATTCCTTACAATAAAAATTAAATGTGTCGTCTGAAGCGCCCAGTCGCGAGTTCATTGAATTGAACTTTAAAAAGCGAAAGGCCTTCACGCCTCTCCCCAATCACATCAAGCGCATCCGTCCGAGCGTGTTCAAATCGGTCAAATTTAAATCGACGCGGATCACTCGCAACCTCAACAGCGACAATGTGTTTGACCCCGAGGAAGAGGAGAAGCGCGACGACTAAGAAAATATGGAGAACGTTGCGTTTGACAACGCTCCCAAGCCAGTTAAATTTGACGACGACTCAGAAAAATCTATTTGATTGTTTTTTTTAAATCTTTATTTAAAAACTTTAAAGACAAATTTAAAATTTTATTTAAATTAAGGCAAAATTATTACAAACATAAATATAATAACAAATAAAAAAAAAAATCCAAAAATTCTTTATGACCATTTTTTTAATTACTTTTAGAAAAGTCGGGTGAATAAATGACGCGACTGTGGATTAAAGGTACTAATTTTGGACTAATAAACATTTGGCTAAAAGGAACCAACCTGCATTTCCCAAGCTATATTTTTAATAAAAAATAACTTAAAAGTCTTATTTTAACAAATAATATTTGATACTCTAAAAATTTTTATTTTATTTTTAGCTTTTGATTATAAACTAAAAACCTACTGATTTGGCGGAAGTGGAAGTGTCAGTGTTGTCAGAATAGCTGCAATGTACACCTAACTCAGAGTCTGCAGATTTTTCTTGGTCAAAGTAACTTATGAACTAGCATCAGTCTCGGCTTCAGTCATTGCTTCTCCTAGAATATTGATAGCGCTATAGACAGTCCCCATTACATTGCTTGCCGTGCAGGTGTACTCGCCTGTATCTAAAATTGATATGTTATGTATTTCAAAATAGCTGCACTTTTCTTTTTTAAAAATTATAATTCTTTTAACTTCAGGCTGACTGCTTAGGGGCTTGCCGTCGCGTAACCAGCATGTTTCTGGATGTGGTATGTCCGATATCTGGGCAAGAAGAGTCAGCTTTCTTCCCTCATGAACAGTTTTACTCATTGGCTTAATGATAAATTGCGGAGGCCGATATGTTTCTTTTCTAAAGTCGTACTGATACAAACCTTCAATTATTGGACGCACAACTTTGGCTGGATCTTCACCTATTTCAATTCTAACATGGGCAAAAATTTAATTATTCAAAATTTTGGCTTAGATCTCGTATTTGCCTGCATAGCTACCAAGACAGTCAAATATTTCCAAGGAGTGCAGCGATTTTTCATTGTAAATATCAATACGATAATTATCCTTTAGTGGTTCGTTGTTTTTGAACCAAAAAATGGTCGGACTTGGATCTCCGGCTGAATTTAAAAATTTTTTTTATCAATTTTTATTAATTACACTTCATTTTCGAAGAAAGATTTCAATTAGTCAATCTTAAGAATCCATTGGGGACATTTTAAAATTTTCCGAAAATGAAGTGTAATTAATAAAAATTGACAAAAAAAAATTTTAAATTCAGCCGGAGATCCAAGTCCAACCATTTTTTGGTTCAAAAACAACGAACCACTAAAGGATAATTATCGTATTGATATTTACATTGAAAAATCGCTGCACTACTTGGAAATATTACACTTCATTTTCGGATATTTTTAAAATGTCCCCAATGGATTCTTCAGATTGACTAATTGAAATTCTTGTTTCCTCCATGACTGGTAATAGATTTGATGGTGACGCGTCTATATTCTTCAATGGTGAGGATCATTTACCGGCGGCAAAAGTTCTTTCTTCGAAGCATTTGACTCTTTATTGGCCCTGACAACTAAGATGCCTATTGTTTTTGCAGTACCATGTTTATTAGAGGCTACACATTTGTAAGACATTTCATCGCCTAGCAATGTTTTTTTATTCTCAGAGAGGCTTATAAGCAAAAGGAAATCTCATATCTGGGATTAGAAGGTAGAATCTCGCTGCCGTCACTTGTATTTTAGGAACCGGGTTTGCGATTACTTCACATGAGTTTCGTGGCCTTCAACGTCATCAAGGCACTGAAGTCGCTTGGGAAACTCAGGAAAACTCAAATCGTATGGAACTAAAATTTTAAAAATTATTCTTCGACTCCATTTAGAATCCAATTTGATGCATAG
Source organism: Brachionus manjavacas (assembly GCA_019054805.1). Taxonomy (NCBI): domain Eukaryota; kingdom Metazoa; phylum Rotifera; class Eurotatoria; order Ploima; family Brachionidae; genus Brachionus; species Brachionus manjavacas. Next base: position 124,588 of record JAHQIY010000033.1, on the reverse strand, counting down.
TTGAAAAAAACAAGATGAAAAATAAATTTTTAGGAAAAAATTTTTTTTTAAAAAAAAAAAATTGTGCTTTTAATTAAATGGAAAGTATAAACAAAATTCGGATTGAAAAACTCCGCTATTTTTGTTTGGTTTTGTTGATCACTAGGTTTCGTAATATTTAGCCTGGTTAGGTAAAAAAAATCAGCAAAAAACGACTTGAATTAATGATGGTATTATTGCCAAATTCATCAACTAAAATATCGCCTTATTTATTAATTTTGATCTATTACTGTGCTGGCTATATATTTGGAAGTTACATAAAAAAGTAATTATTATTTAGATTAACATAAGCCCAATGAACCTCAATCACCAGCTTTTAAATGAATAAAATAACAATTCATCTGCTTAATGCAGATAAAAATGGAAAGTTAAAAAATTTCTTTAAATTAATTTATGATAAATCAAGAAAAATTAATTTTCAAATTAGATTTTAAGTTCGCGTGAATTTACTTTACACTGTCTACACTGTTCAGGATTAGAAAATAAAATTTATTCTTAAATTCTCTAGATATTAAAACTGGGAAAATAAAGTAATTCATTTAATGCTTATTTTTTAAGATTGAGCTCACCAATAATTTAGACAATTAACTTACTATTAAGTAAATTTATCAAGTAAAATGCAAAAGTTAAAATTAGTAAAGAAACATTAACCCTTTGTTTTTATTTTATTTTTAATTTCTGATAAACTCTCAATGTATTCAAAAAAATAAATTTAATAACTCTTAAATTTCTAATCTTAAGATGAAAGATTCATCGAACTTTTCCATGTTTAGGCATCTTTAACTCACAAGGCTCCCTCCAACACTCAATTTACTCAATTCTCTCTCTGCATACTTGTTTATAAGTCACAATTTTTAAGTCTAAGTCTCAAAAATTTAAGTCAAAGTTATGAATTTCGGTCAAAAAAATGGAAAATAAGATGAAATACAAAAAAGGTTATTTAATTTAAATATGTTATTAAAAGACACAAACCAAAGCTTAAATCTTTACACATATCAAATCGAAAGAAAAAGCAATTTACTTGAAAAAAAATTTTAAGTTATTGACTTGACTTAAGACTTGTGGCGTCAAATAAGTCTGGTCGTAATTGATGAAATAACTGATGAAAATTCGGCATAGAACTCAATCGGAACTATTGGCAGGTTAATTTTTTTGGCAGCTGTCAACGGGTAAAAATTGGCGACTATTTCATAGTGATGGTTATCAAGTCTGTCAGAGGCTTCTGTAATTTTTCTTACTTCATTGAATATGCCATTCATTAAAATAATCAAACTTATCTTATTGGAAAAAATACAAATTGTTTAATTTTTTAGAAAATTTATTAAATCTTACTTTGACCAGTTCAAATTCGTTGCCAATCTTTCCCGATTCGTAGTTAATTCCATCAGTTTTTTTGAAATTATTCTCAAAAATTATCCGCACCAAGTCATAGCTTTCTCTAATTTCACTAATTCCAATATCCTTTAGCATTTTTCTATTCTCATCATTAAAATTTTGAATTATGAGTTGGATAAAATTTTTAAATAAGACGCCATCTGAAAGTTCTTTAAGTCGATTATATGATTCTTGCTCGAGTGTTTTATTAATCTTATTAAATAAATAATAAAAAGAATTTTAAATTTAATTATTTCAATTTACCCATGTTAGAATCATTTGAATGATGGAACCGCTGAGCTTTTTCTTTCAGACAGTTGTGCTTCCATCAGAATTCATCATGTCTGTAAACTGGAAAAAATAAGAATTAAACCTTTTTAAAATCAAATAAAAGAAAAAGTTTGATTAGATAATTTCATTTAATTAATATTTTATTTCAATGCATTCATTTTTTTGAAAATTTCTCAAGCTTTAAATGTTAGTGTTGAATTAAAAAAAAATTCAAAATTTTACAAAAATTAACATAAACATTAGTTCGATTTCAAATTTTTTATTCAAAAAAATATTTGATTTTGTTCAATTAAAATTGTTTTCAATAAGAAATATATGTTAAACAAAAATTTTCATAATTGATTTTTTTAATTCTGAAAGTTGAATGTTTAGAAAATTAATAAAATCGATCAAAAATTAAGTCTCTAATTTGTATAATCCAACTATTTGAAAATTTAAATATCCCCTTAGGAATGAATTTTTAAAAATGACTAATAATAATCCAGTATCAAGCTTTCTTCACATGGCAGATGTGATCTCTTTGTACACCGAGGGTCTTGTGTCCGGCTTTATCAATTCTCTTGGTCTAGTGGACACACGATGCGTTGTTCAGCCATTGTCAGGCGTTCTCAAAAACCCGCCCAATAAATTCCGAGACTGTCTATTCAGAGTCATACCTCAGCACCGGTACTCGGCCCAGCGACAATATTGGAAGCAGTTTCTGCAGAATTCAACAATGCTTGCCACTGACCAGCAGTTAAACCAACCTATGGATGAATTAGTCCTTTAAAAGCTCCAAGTAAGAATTTATTTTTTAATGAACTAATTTATTTTTAAGCATGCGGCTGATTTGGAAAAAAAACAAAAAAACCAATTTGAAACCACAAAGCTTATTGAGTCGAACACCATAATCCAATACAGAACAGTCGTACAACTTTTACACATAAAGAGCTATATGTTCTTGACAGTTAACAAAAAACTCTCGGCACACTTGCAAAAAAATGCAATGAGAGTCTATCTTGACTCGACTGGCAACGAAGGTTCCTGGTTCATAGTCCAGTCATTTTATAAACTAAATAAAAAAATAATTAAATTTAAAAAAAAAAGAAATAATAAAATTAAAATTTATTTATATTAGAAACAATAAAATTAAAATTTTTTTCAAAAATTTATTTAAAATTTTAAGGGAGATGTTATCAGATTGTTCCATATTGAACAAGAAAAATATTAAACTTGTGATGAGTATAAAGGAAGGCAGCAAGTGTTTATTAGAAGGACTGGAGGATTGTCAGCAACATCTGCCACTTCGTCCAAAGCTCTGTGGGAAGTGGAATAGCGAGGCAAAATGCATGTCGGGGTGGTGCTGCTAGATGATCCCATTTAATTCGCTTCAAGCATTTAGGCACTGGTTTGTACAAAGCTGCCGCGATTGATGACGATCTGACCGAGAATTCAATGAGATCTAGACTAAGAGGTGACACAATTGAACCGGTTTTTTCTCTTGTCACTGTAAAAAAGTGCAAACAATTTGTTAACGTTGTTTGAATTGGATAACACAACTTCAATTACCCAGCAAAATTCTTTTATTCCCAATGCCTCGTACATAAGGCTTATACACTCTAAGACAAAATCATGGGTGCATAGTACGTCCATTCCGGTTGACAAAGAATATTGACAAAGGATGTTGCGGCATTCTCAGCAGTCTAAGCGGAAAAATCAGGTATTTATTTTTAGAATAATTTTGTGATAAGTAGTCTCTTTTAAATAAATTTTAAGATAAAATATGTCCGAATTTTTCGAAATTTTTTAGGCAAATTTAATTTCAAATGAAATTTTTAAGATCAAAACCATCATTTAAAATTTAATTAATCAAATTATTTTGATAATTTTTAAAAAATAAATGCTCAACATTACCAGACATGGTATTCCTAAAAATGGCACATTATCAAATTAACATTATAAATGTTTGATTTCAAATTTATTTAAAAAATAAATCAATAATTTTAAAAATTCAGGCTAAGATAATTAAAAAAATCAAATTCATCTTTTACTTTAATATTCATTCATTCAAAATGGAATAATTTTATTTTTACACTTGAATAAGCTATTAATTTTAAAAAATTAAATTTTTTTGTCTTTTAAAGTTATTTTAAAAATCAATTTAAAAAAATTTAAACCCATTGAAGTTCAATAAAAAAGGGATATTTTTAATTTTTAAATATGAAAATAAACTTGACATAATAAGTCATTGCTTAAGAAAACAAATATTTTTTACTCGGGATTCTCGGGATACATTGGCCTGAGACATTGTCAAATGCTGAGCTTTACTCAAGAACAAATTCAGAACCATTAATTCAATGCATTAAAGACAAAAAGCTGCGATGACTTGGACATGTACTTAGAATGAAAGATACACGGATACCAAAAAGGGCCCTTCAATGGACACCTCAAGGGCGACGTAAGGTAGGACGACCAGCAGTAACATGGAGGTCAACTATCACGAAAGAGCTCATCGAAATGGGAATGACATGGGGAGTAGCAAGGGGAAAGGCAAAAGATCGACTTGAGTGGAAATCAAAAGTAATGACCCTATGCTCCACAAGGAGTGAGAAAAAAAAAATCTAGTCTTGACTCATAAAAAGACAACAAAATTTTTTAATTTTATATTTTTTTATTTGTTTATTTATATCTCAGAAAGATAATGTGTCTTAGATTACTAAAATTATTAAAGTTAAATGAATTTTAGATAAAATTTAATATTTGAGCTTTTTAAAAATGAATTTTAAAAATAATAGAATATAATTTTAAATAGTGTTTTTGATTATTTTTAAACAGTCCTAAGTGCAATGAGAAGCGACAAAATTTTTTTGAAAAATTCTTTTTTTGATATATTGATATAAATGATATATTTTTATTTGGTTATAAGCTTACAATCAATTATCAATAGGATTCAAAAAAAGTCTTATTCATTTTTAGTCATTTGTCATAAAGTCCAATTTTGGATTATTAAATTGTTAAATATTTAGATCACTATCAAATTAACATTCAAATAATTCAGTTTATTTTAGAGAGATTGAATTAAAGAAATTAAATTTTAACTTTTATTTTGAGTTAATTATAAAATAAAAAAAAAAAAAAAGTCTTGACTTGGACTTGACTAGAGACTTGTGACTTTTAAACAACTCTGGATTATTATTAGTCATTTTTAAAAATTCATTCCTAAGGAGATATTTAAATTTTCAAATAGTTGGATTATGCAAATTAGAGACTTAATTTTTGATCGATTTTATTAATTTTCTAAACATTCAACTTTCAGAATTAAAAAAATCAATTATGAAAATTTTTGTTTAACATATATTTCTTATTGAAAACAATTTTAATTGAACAAAATCAAATATTATTTTGGAAATAAAAAATTTGAAATCGAACTAATGTTTATGTTAATTTTTGTAAAATTTTGAATTTTTTTAATTCAACACTAACATTTAAAGCTTGAGAAATTTTCAAAAAAATGAATGCATTGAAAAAAAATATTAATTAAATGAAATTATCTAATCAAACTTTTTCTTTTATTTGATTTTAAAAAGGTTTAATTCTTATTTTTTCCAGTTTACAGACATGATGAATTCTGATGGAAGCACAACTGTCTGAAAGAAAAAGCTCAGCGGTTCCATCATTCAAATGATTCTAACATGGGTAAATTGAAATAATTAAATTTAAAATTCTTTTTTATTATTTATTTAATAAGATTAATAAAAAACTCGAGCATATTTTATCTTAAAATTTATTTAAAAGAGACTACTTATCACAAAATTATTCTAAAAATAAATACCTGATTTTTCCGCTTAGACTGCTGAGAATGCCGCAACATCCTTTGTCAATATTCTTTGTCAACCGGAATGGACGTACTTTGCACCCATGATTTTGTCTTAGAGTGTATAAGCCTTATGTACGAGGTATTGGGAATAAAAGAATTTTGCTGGGTAATTGAAGTTGTGTTATCCAATTCAAACAACGTTAACAAATTGTTTGCACTTTTTTACAGTGACAAGAGAAAAAACCGGTTCAATTGTGTCACCTCTTAGTCTAGATCTCATTGAATTCTCGGTCAGATCGTCATCAATCTCGGCAGCTTTGTACAAACCAGTGCCTAAATGCTTGAAGCGAATTAAATGGGATCATCTAGCAGCTCCACCCCGACATGCATTTTGCCTCGCTATTCCACTTTCCACAGAGCTTTGGACGAAGTGGCAGATGTTGCTGACAATCCTCCAGTCCTTCTAATAAACACTTGCTGCCTTCCTTTATACTCATCACAAGTTTAATATTTTTCTTGTTCAATATGGAACAATCTGATAACATCTCCCTTAAAATTTTAAATAAATTTTTGAAAAAAAATTTTAATTTTATTGTTTCTAATATAAATAAATTTTAATTTTATTATTTTTTTTTTTTTTTAAATTTAATTATTTTTTTATTTAGTTTATAAAATGACTGGACTATGAACCAGGAACCTTCGTTGCCAGTCGAGTCAAGATAGACTCTCATTGCATTTTTTTGCAAGTGTGCCGAGAGTTTTTTATTAACTGTCAAGAACATATAGCTCTTTATGTGTAAAAGTTGTACGACTGTTCTGTATTGGATTATGGTGTTCGACTCAATAAGCTTTGTGGTTTCAAATTGGTTTTTTTGTTTTTTTTCCAAATCAGCCGCATGCTTAAAAATAAATTAGTTCATTAAAAAATAAATTCTTACTTGGAGCTTTTAAAGGACTAATTCATCCATAGGTTGGTTTAACTGCTGGTCAGTGGCAAGCATTGTTGAATTCTGCAGAAACTGCTTCCAATATTGTCGCTGGGCCGAGTACCGGTGCTGAGGTATGACTCTGAATAGACAGTCTCGGAATTTATTGGGCGGGTTTTTGAGAACGCCTGACAATGGCTGAACAACGCATCGTGTGTCCACTAGACCAAGAGAATTGATAAAGCCGGACACAAGACCCTCGGTGTACAAAGAGATCACATCTGCCATGTGAAGAAAGCTTGATACTGGATTATTATTAGTCATTTTTAAAAATTCATTCCTAAGGGGATATTTAAATTTTCAAATAGTTGGATTATACAAATTAGAGACTTAATTTTTGATCGATTTTATTAATTTTCTAAACATTCAACTTTCAGAATTAAAAAAATCAATTATGAAAATTTTTGTTTAACATATATTTCTTATTGAAAACAATTTTAATTGAACAAAATCAAATATTATTTTGAAATAAAAAATTTGAAATCGAACTAATGTTTATGTTAATTTTTGTAAAATTTTGAATTTTTTTTTAATTCAACACTAACATTTAAAGCTTGAGAAATTTTCAAAAAAATGAATGCATTGAAATAAAATATTAATTAAATGAAATTATCTAATCCAACTTTTTCTTTTATTTGATTTTAAAAAGGTTTAATTCTTATTTTTTCCAGTTTACAGACATGATGAATTCTGATGGAAGCACAACTGTCTGAAAGAAAAAGCTCAGCGGTTCCATCATTCAAATGATTCTAACATGGGTAAATTGAAATAATTAAATTTAAAATTCTTTTTTATTATTTATTTAATAAGATTAATAAAACACTCGAGCAAGAATCATATAATCGACTTAAAGAACTTTCAGATGGCGTCTTATTTAAAAATTTTATCCAACTCATAATTCAAAATTTTAATGATGAGAATAGAAAAATGCTAAAGGATATTGGAATTAGTGAAATTAGAGAAAGCTATGACTTGGTGCGGATAATTTTTGAGAATAATTTCAAAAAAACTGATGGAATTAACTACGAATCGGCAAAGATTGGCAACGAATTTGAACTGGTCAAAGTAAGATTTAATAAATTTTCTAAAAAATTAAACAATTTGTATTTTTTCCAATAAGATAAGTTTGATTATTTTAATGAATGGCATATTCAATGAAGTAAGAAAAATTACAGAAGCCTCTGACAGACTTGATAACCATCACTATGAAATAGTCGCCAATTTTTACCCGTTGACAGCTGCCAAAAAAATTAACCTGCCAATAGTTCCGATTGAGTTCTATGCCGAATTTTCATCAGTTATTTCATCAATTACGACCAGACTTATTTGACGCCACAAGTCTTAAGTCAAGTCAATAACTTAAAATTTTTTTTCAAGTAAATTGCTTTTTCTTTCGATTTGATATGTGTAAAGATTTAAGCTTTGGTTTGTGTCTTTTAATAACATATTTAAATTAAATAACCTTTTTTGTATTTCATCTTATTTTCCATTTTTTTGACCGAAATTCATAACTTTGACTTAAATTTTTGAGACTTAGACTTAAAAATTGTGACTTATAAACAAGTATGCAGAGAGAGAATTGAGTAAATTGAGGGTTGGAGGGAGCCTTGTGAGTTAAAGATGCCTAAACATGGAAAAGTTCGATGAATCTTTCATCTTAAGATTAGAAATTTAAGAGTTATTAAATTTATTTTTTTGAATACATTGAGAGTTTATCAGAAATTAAAAATAAAATAAAAACAAAGGGTTAATGTTTCTTTACTAATTTTAACTTTTGCATTTTACTTGATAAATTTACTTAATAGTAAGTTAATTGTCTAAATTATTGGTGAGCTCAATCTTAAAAAATAAGCATTAAATGAATTACTTTATTTTCCCAGTTTTAATATCTAGAGAATTTAAGAATAAATTTTATTTTCTAATCCTGAACAGTGTAGACAGTGTAAAGTAAATTCACGCGAACTTAAAATCTAATTTGAAAATTAATTTTTCTTGATTTATCATAAATTAATTTAAAGAAATTTTTTAACTTTCCATTTTTATCTGCATTAAGCAGATGAATTGTTATTTTATTCATTTAAAAGCTGGTGATTGAGGTTCATTGGGCTTATGTTAATCTAAATAATAATTACTTTTTTATGTAACTTCCAAATATATAGCCAGCACAGTAATAGATCAAAATTAATAAATAAGGCGATATTTTAGTTGATGAATTTGGCAATAATACCATCATTAATTCAAGTCGTTTTTTGCTGATTTTTTACCTAACCAGGCTAAATATTACGAAACCTAGTGATCAACAAAACCAAACAAAAATAGCGGAGTTTTTCAATCCGAATTTTGTTTATACTTTCCATTTAATTAAAAGCACAATTTTTTTTTTTTAAAAAAAAAATTTTTTCCTAAAAATTTATTTTTCATCTTGTTTTTTTCAACTATGCATCAAATTGGATTCTAAATGGAGTCGAAGAATAATTTTTAAAATTTTAGTTCCATACGATTTGAGTTTTCCTGAGTTTCCCAAGCGACTTCAGTGCCTTGATGACGTTGAAGGCCACGAAACTCATGTGAAGTAATCGCAAACCCGGTTCCTAAAATACAAGTGACGGCAGCGAGATTCTACCTTCTAATCCCAGATATGAGATTTCCTTTTGCTTATAAGCCTCTCTGAGAATAAAAAAAACATTGCTAGGCGATGAAATGTCTTACAAATGTGTAGCCTCTAATAAACATGGTACTGCAAAAACAATAGGCATCTTAGTTGTCAGGGCCAATAAAGAGTCAAATGCTTCGAAGAAAGAACTTTTGCCGCCGGTAAATGATCCTCACCATTGAAGAATATAGACGCGTCACCATCAAATCTATTACCAGTCATGGAGGAAACAAGAATTTCAATTAGTCAATCTGAAGAATCCATTGGGGACATTTTAAAAATATCCGAAAATGAAGTGTAATATTTCCAAGTAGTGCAGCGATTTTTCAATGTAAATATCAATACGATAATTATCCTTTAGTGGTTCGTTGTTTTTGAACCAAAAAATGGTTGGACTTGGATCTCCGGCTGAATTTAAAATTTTTTTTGTCAATTTTTATTAATTACACTTCATTTTCGGAAAATTTTAAAAATGTCCCCAATGGATTCTTAAGATTGACTAATTGAAATCTTTCTTCGAAAATGAAGTGTAATTAATAAAAATTGATAAAAAAAATTTTTAAATTCAGCCGGAGATCAAGTCCGACCATTTTTTGGTTCAAAAACAACGAACCACTAAAGGATAATTATCGTATTGATATTTACAATGAAAAATCGCTGCACTCCTTGGAAATATTTGACTGTCTTGGTAGCTATGCAGGCAAATACGAGATCTAAGCCAAAATTTTGAATAATTAAATTTTTGCCCATGTTAGAATTGAAATAGGTGAAGATCCAGCCAAAGTTGTGCGTCCAATAATTGAAGGTTTGTATCAGTACGACTTTCCATTTAATTTTATTTTCTAATCCTGAACAGTGTAGACAGTGTAAAGTACCTTTTTAAAACTTTATCGCTAATCATATGCTCATTGAAAGTTACAGATATGTGATAAACTAGCAAAACGTTACTTGCAACTCAAAATCTTTCAAAGGTTCCACTCTTGGAACTATAATAAGAGGTATAAATTTATAGCCAGTGGCAGAAGCAGCAAAGCACACAGACATTCAAGTTTATTCGTCTCCAGACGTAGTAGTTAAAACACTTTTTTCACCAGCCTGATCGTACGTATAGTTACTCTATGAATCTAAATATATGATGGTTTCATCCATGTTAATAATGGAACATGATTGCACGTTACTTAACTCTAAAATACATTTATTGATGATTAAGATTACTTCGTCTTTAGAATTGCGTGGAATTTCTCTTCCACTAGTTGTAATTCGCCTTAGCACAAATTTTGATCGTTTTAAAAATCTAGAAAACCATTCATTTGATAAGCTAATCTTATTGGAAAAAATACAAATTGTTTAATTTTTTAGAAAATTTATTAAATCTTACTTTGACCAGTTCAAATTCGTTGCCAATCTTTCAGAATGGCGTCTTATTTAAAAATTTTATCCGACTCATAATTCAAAATTTTAATGATGAGAATAGAAAAATGCTAAAGGATATTGGAATTAGTGAAATTAGAGAAAGCTATGACTTGGTGCGGATAATTTTTGAGAATAATTTCAAAAAAAACTGATGGAATTAACTACGAATCGGCAAAGATTGGCAACGAATTTGAACTGGTCAAAGTAAGATTTAATAAATTTTCTAAAAAATTAAACAATTTGTATTTTTTCCAATAAGATTAGTTTTTCAAATGAATGGTTTTCTAGATTTTTTAAACGATCAAAATTTGTGCTAAGGCGAATTACAACTAGTGGAAGAGAAATTCCACGCAATTCTAAAGACGAAGTAATCTTAATCATCAATAAATATATTTTAGAGTTAAGTAACGTGCAATCATGAAAATTTCTCAAGCTTTAAATGTTAGTGTTGAATTAAAAAAAAATTCAAAATTTTACAAAAATTAACATAAACATTAGTTCGATTTCAAATTTTTTATTTCAAAATAATATTTGATTTTGTTCAATTAAAATTGTTTTCAATAAGAAATATATGTTAAACAAAAATTTTCATAATTGATTTTTTAATTCTGAAAGTTGAATGTTTAGAAAATTAATAAAATCGATCAAAAATTAAGTCTCTAATTTGTATAATCCAACTATTTGAAAATTTAAATATCCCCTTAGGAATGAATTTTTAAAAATGACTAATAATAATCCAGTATCAAGCTTTCTTCACATGGCAGATGTGATCTCTTTGTACACCGAGGGTCTTGTGTCCGGCTTTATCAATTCTCTTGGTCTAGTGGACACACGATGCGTTGTTCAGCCATTGTCAGGCGTTCTCAAAAACCCGCCCAATAAATTCCGAGACTGTCTATTCAGAGTCATACCTCAGCACCGGTACTCGGCCCAGCGACAATATTGGAAGCAGTTTCTGCAGAATTCAACAATGCTTGCCACTGACCAGCAGTTAAACCAACCTATGGATGAATTAGTCCTTTAAAAGCTCCAAGTAAGAATTTATTTTTTAATGAACTAATTTATTTTTAAGCATGCGGCTGATTTGGAAAAAAAACAAAAAAACCAATTTGAAACCACAAAGCTTATTGAGTCGAACACCATAATCCAATACAGAACAGTCGTACAACTTTTACACATAAAGAGCTATATGTTCTTGACAGTTAATAAAAAACTCTCGGCACACTTGCAAAAAAATGCAATGAGAGTCTATCTTGACTCGACTGGCAACGAAGGTTCCTGGTTCATAGTCCAGTCATTTTATAAACTAAATAAAAAAATAATTAAATTTAAAAAAAAAAAAAAATAATAAAATTAAAATTTATTTATATTAGAAACAATAAAATTAAAATTTTTTTTCAAAAATTTATTTAAAATTTTAAGGGAGATGTTATCAGATTGTTCCATATTGAACAAGAAAAATATTAAACTTGTGATGAGTATAAAGGAAGGCAGCAAGTGTTTATTAGAAGGACTGGAGGATTGTCAGCAACATCTGCCACTTCGTCCAAAGCTCTGTGGGAAGTGGAATAGCGAGGCAAAATGCATGTCGGGGTGGTGCTGCTAGATGATCCCATTTAATTCGCTTCAAGCATTTAGGCACTGGTTTGTACAAAGCTGCCGCGATTGATGACGATCTGACCGAGAATTCAATGAGATCTAGACTAAGAGGTGACACAATTGAACCGGTTTTTTCTCTTGTCACTGTAAAAAAGTGCAAACAATTTGTTAACGTTGTTTGAATTGGATGACACAACTTCAATTACCCAGCAAAATTCTTTTATTCCCAATGCCTCGTACATAAGGCTTATACACTCTAAGACAAAATCATGGGTGCATAGTACGTCCATTCCGGTTGACAAAGAATATTGACAAAGGATGTTGCGGCATTCTCAGCAGTCTAAGCGGAAAAATCAGGTATTTATTTTTAGAATAATTTTGTGATAAGTAGTCTCTTTTAAATAAATTTTAAGATAAAATATGTCCGAATTTTTCGAAATTTTTTAGGCAAATTTAATTTCAAATGAAATTTTTAAGATCAAAACCATCATTTAAAATTTAATTAATCAAATTATTTTGATAATTTTTAAAAAATAAATGCTCAACATTACCAGACATGGTATTCCTAAAAGTGGCACATTATCAAATTAACATTATAAATGTTTGATTTCAAATTTATTTAAAAAATAAATCAATAATTTTAAAAATTCAGGCTAAGATAATTAAAAAAATCAAATTCATCTTTTACTTTAATATTCATTCATTCAAAATGGAATAATTTTATTTTTACACTTGAATAAGCTATTAATTTTAAAAAATTAAATTTTTTTGTCTTTTAAAGTTATTTTAAAAATCAATTTAAAAAAATTTAAACCCATTGAAGTTCAATAAAAAGGGATATTTTTAATTTTTAAATATGAAAATAAACTTGACATAATAAGTCATTGCTTAAGAAAAAATATTTTTTACTCGGGATTCTCGGGATACATTGGCCTGAGACATTGTCAAATGCTGAGCTTTACTCAAGAACAAATTCAGAACCATTAATTCAATGCATTAAAGACAAAAAGCTGCGATGACTTGGACATGTACTTAGAATGAAAGATACACGGATACCAAAAAGGGCCCTTCAATGGACACCTCAAGGGCGACGTAAGGTAGGACGACCAGCAGTAACATGGAGGTCAACTATCACGAAAGAGCTCATCGAAATGGGAATGACATGGGGAGTAGCAAGGGGAAAGGCAAAAGATCGACTTGAGTGGAAATCAAAAGTAATGACCCTATGCTCCACAAGGAGTGAGAAAAAAATCTAGTCTTGACTCATAAAAAGACAACAAAATTTTTTAATTTTATATTTTTTTATTTGTTTATTTATATCTCAGAAAGATAATGTGTCTTAGATTACTAAAATTATTAAAGTTAAATGAATTTTAGATAAAATTTAATATTTGAGCTTTTTTAAAAATGAATTTTAAAAATAATAGAATATAATTTTAAATAGTGTTTTTGATTATTTTTAAACAGTCCTAAGTGCAATGAGAAGCGACAAAATTTTTTTGAAAAATTCTTTTTTTGATATATTGATATAAATGATATATTTTTATTTGGTTATAAGCTAACAATCAATTATCAATAGGATTCAAAAAAAGTCTTATTCATTTTTAGTCATTTGTCATAAAGTCCAATTTTGGATTATTAAATTGTTAAATATTTAGATCACTATCAAATTAACATTCAAATAATTCAGTTTATTTTAGAGAGATTGAATTAAAGAAATTAAATTTTAACTTTTATTTTGAGTTAATTATAAAATAAAAAAAAAAAGTCTTGACTTGGACTTGACTAGAGACTTGTGACTTTTAAACAACTCTGGATTATTATTAGTCATTTTTAAAAATTCATTCCTAAGGAGATATTTAAATTTTCAAATAGTTGGATTATGCAAATTAGAGACTTAATTTTTGATCGATTTTATTAATTTTCTAAACATTCAACTTTCAGAATTAAAAAAATCAATTATGAAAATTTTTGTTTAACATATATTTCTTATTGAAAACAATTTTAATTGAACAAAATCAAATATTTTTTGAAATAAAAAATTTGAAATCGAACTAATGTTTATGTTAATTTTTGTAAAATTTTGAATTTTTTTAATTCAACACTAACATTTAAAGCTTGAGAAATTTTCAAAAAAATGAATGCATTGAAAAAAAATATTAATTAAATGAAATTATCTAATCAAACTTTTTCTTTTATTTGATTTTAAAAAGGTTTAATTCTTATTTTTTCCAGTTTACAGACATGATGAATTCTGATGGAAGCACAACTGTCTGAAAGAAAAAGCTCAGCGGTTCCATCATTCAAATGATTCTAACATGGGTAAATTGAAATAATTAAATTTAAAATTCTTTTTTATTATTTATTTAATAAGATTAATAAAAAACTCGAGCATATTTTATCTTAAAATTTATTTAAAAGAGACTACTTATCACAAAATTATTCTAAAAATAAATACCTGATTTTTCCGCTTAGACTGCTGAGAATGCCGCAACATCCTTTGTCAATATTCTTTGTCAACCGGAATGGACGTACTTTGCACCCATGATTTTGTCTTAGAGTGTATAAGCCTTATGTACGAGGTATTGGGAATAAAAGAATTTTGCTGGGTAATTGTAGTTGTGTCATCCAATTCAAACAACGTTAACAAATTGTTTGCACTTTTTTACAGTGACAAGAGAAAAAACCGGTTCAATTGTGTCACCTCTTAGTCTAGATCTCATTGAATTCTCGGTCAGATCGTCATCAATCTCGGCAGCTTTGTACAAACCAGTGCCTAAATGCTTGAAGCGAATTAAATGGGATCATCTAGCAGCTCCACCCCGACATGCATTTTGCCTCGCTATTCCACTTTCCACAGAGCTTTGGACGAAGTGGCAGATGTTGCTGACAATCCTCCAGTCCTTCTAATAAACACTTGCTGCCTTCCTTTATACTCATCACAAGTTTAATATTTTTCTTGTTCAATATGGAACAATCTGATAACATCTCCCTTAAAATTTTAAATAAATTTTTGAAAAAATTTTAATTTTATTGTTTCTAATATAAATAAATTTTAATTTTATTATTTTTTTTTTTTTTAAATTTAATTATTTTTTTATTTAGTTTATAAAATGACTGGACTATGAACCAGGAACCTTCGTTGCCAGTCGAGTCAAGATAGACTCTCATTGCATTTTTTTGCAAGTGTGCCGAGAGTTTTTTATTAACTGTCAAGAACATATAGCTCTTTATGTGTAAAAGTTGTACGACTGTTCTGTATTGGATTATGGTGTTCGACTCAATAAGCTTTGTGGTTTCAAATTGGTTTTTTTGTTTTTTTCCAAATCAGCCGCATGCTTAAAAATAAATTAGTTCATTAAAAAATAAATTCTTACTTGGAGCTTTTAAAGGACTAATTCATCCATAGGTTGGTTTAACTGCTGGTCAGTGGCAAGCATTGTTGAATTCTGCAGAAACTGCTTCCAATATTGTCGCTGGGCCGAGTACCGGTGCTGAGGTATGACTCTGAATAGACAGTCTCGGAATTTATTGGGCGGGTTTTTGAGAACGCCTGACAATGGCTGAACAACGCATCGTGTGTCCACTAGACCAAGAGAATTGATAAAGCCGGACACAAGACCCTCGGTGTACAAAGAGATCACATCTGCCATGTGAAGAAAGCTTGATACTGGATTATTATTAGTCATTTTTAAAAATTCATTCCTAAGGGGATATTTAAATTTTCAAATAGTTGGATTATACAAATTAGAGACTTAATTTTTGATCGATTTTATTAATTTTCTAAACATTCAACTTTCAGAATTAAAAAAATCAATTATGAAAATTTTTGTTTATCATATATTTCTTATTGAAAACAATTTTAATTGAACAAAATCAAATATTATTTTGAAATAAAAAATTTGAAATCGAACTAATGTTTATGTTAATTTTTGTAAAATTTTGAATTTTTTTTTAATTCAACACTAACATTTAAAGCTTGAGAAATTTTCAAAAAAATGAATGCATTGAAATAAAATATTAATTAAATGAAATTATCTAATCCAACTTTTTCTTTTATTTGATTTTAAAAAGGTTTAATTCTTATTTTTTCCAGTTTACAGACATGATGAATTCTGATGGAAGCACAACTGTCTGAAAGAAAAAGCTCAGCGGTTCCATCATTCAAATGATTCTAACATGGGTAAATTGAAATAATTAAATTTAAAATTCTTTTTATTATTTATTTAATAAGATTAATAAAACACTCGAGCAAGAATCATATAATCGACTTAAAGAACTTTCAGATGGCGTCTTATTTAAAAATTTTATCCAACTCATAATTCAAAATTTTAATGATGAGAATAGAAAAATGCTAAAGGATATTGGAATTAGTGAAATTAGAGAAAGCTATGACTTGGTGCGGATAATTTTTGAGAATAATTTCAAAAAAACTGATGGAATTAACTACGAATCGGCAAAGATTGGCAACGAATTTGAACTGGTCAAAGTAAGATTTAATAAATTTTCTAAAAAATTAAACAATTTGTATTTTTTCCAATAAGATAAGTTTGATTATTTTAATGAATGGCATATTCAATGAAGTAAGAAAAATTACAGAAGCCTCTGACAGACTTGATAACCATCACTATGAAATAGTCGCCAATTTTTACCCGTTGACAGCTGCCAAAAAAATTAACCTGCCAATAGTTCCGATTGAGTTCTATGCCGAATTTTCATCAGTTATTTCATCAATTACGACCAGACTTATTTGACGCCACAAGTCTTAAGTCAAGTCAATAACTTAAAATTTTTTTTTTCAAGTAAATTGCTTTTTCTTTCGATTTGATATGTGTAAAGATTTAAGCTTTGGTTTGTGTCTTTTAATAACATATTTAAATTAAATAACCTTTTTTGTATTTCATCTTATTTTCCATTTTTTTGACCGAAATTCATAACTTTGACTTAAATTTTTGAGACTTAGACTTAAAAATTGTGACTTATAAACAAGTATGCAGAGAGAGAATTGAGTAAATTGAGGGTTGGAGGGAGCCTTGTGAGTTAAAGATGCCTAAACATGGAAAAGTTCGATGAATCTTTCATCTTAAGATTAGAAATTTAAGAGTTATTAAATTTATTTTTTTGAATACATTGAGAGTTTATCAGAAATTAAAAATAAAATAAAAACAAAGGGTTAATGTTTCTTTACTAATTTTAACTTTTGCATTTTACTTGATAAATTTACTTAATAGTAAGTTAATTGTCTAAATTATTGGTGAGCTCAATCTTAAAAAATAAGCATTAAATGAATTACTTTATTTTCCCAGTTTTAATATCTAGAGAATTTAAGAATAAATTTTATTTTCTAATCCTGAACAGTGTAGACAGTGTAAAGTAAATTCACGCGAACTTAAAATCTAATTTGAAAATTAATTTTTCTTGATTTATCATAAATTAATTTAAAGAAATTTTTTAACTTTCCATTTTTATCTGCATTAAGCAGATGAATTGTTATTTTATTCATTTAAAAGCTGGTGATTGAGGTTCATTGGGCTTATGTTAATCTAAATAATAATTACTTTTTTATGTAACTTCCAAATATATAGCCAGCACAGTAATAGATCAAAATTAATAAATAAGGCGATATTTTAGTTGATGAATTTGGCAATAATACCATCATTAATTCAAGTCGTTTTTTGCTGATTTTTTTTACCTAATCAGGCTAAATATTACGAAACCTAGTGATCAACAAAACCAAACAAAAATAGCGGAGTTTTTCAATCCGAATTTTGTTTATACTTTCCATTTAATTTTATTTTCTAATCCTGAACAGTGTAGACAGTGTAAAGTACCTTTTTAAAACTTTATCGCTAATCATATGCTCATTGAAAGTTACAGATTTGTGATAAACTAGCAAAACGTTACTTGCAACTCAAAATCTTTCAAAGGTTCCACTCTTGGAACTATAATAAGAGGTATAAATTTATAGCCAGTGGCAGAAGCAGCAAAGCACACAGACATTCAAGTTTATTCGTCTCCAGACGTAGTAGTTAAAACACTTTTTTCACCAGCCTGATCGTACGTATAGTTACTCTATGAATCTAAATATATGATGGTTTCATCCATGTTAATAATGGAACATGATTGCACGTTACTTAACTCTAAAATACATTTATTGATGATTAAGATTACTTCGTCTTTAGAATTGCTTGGAATTTCTCTTCCACTAGTTGTAATTCGCCTTAGCACAAATTTTGATCGTTTTAAAAATCTAGAAAACCATTCATTTGATAAGCTAATCTTATTGGAAAAAATACAAATTGTTTAATTTTTTAGAAAATTTATTAAATCTTACTTTGACCAGTTCAAATTCGTTGCCAATCTTTCAGAATGGCGTCTTATTTAAAAATTTTATCCGACTCATAATTCAAAATTTTAATGATGAGAATAGAAAAATGCTAAAGGATATTGGAATTAGTGAAATTAGAGAAAGCTATGACTTGGTGCGGATAATTTTTGAGAATAATTTCAAAAAAACTGATGGAATTAACTACGAATCGGCAAAGATTGGCAACGAATTTGAACTGGTCAAAGTAAGATTTAATAAATTTTCTAAAAAATTAAACAATTTGTATTTTTTCCAATAAGATTAGTTTTTCAAATGAATGGTTTTCTAGATTTTTTAAACGATCAAAATTTGTGCTAAGGCGAATTACAACTAGTGGAAGAGAAATTCCACGCAATTCTAAAGACGAAGTAATCTTAATCATCAATAAATATATTTTAGAGTTAAGTAACGTGCAATCATGAAAATTTCTCAAGCTTTAAATGTTAGTGTTGAATTAAAAAAAAATTCAAAATTTTACAAAAATTAACATAAACATTAATTCGATTTCAAATTTTTTATTTCAAAATAATATTTGATTTTGTTCAATTAAAATTGTTTTCAATAAGAAATATATGTTAAACAAAAATTTTCATAATTGATTTTTTTAATTCTGAAAGTTGAATGTTTAGAAAATTAATAAAATCGATCAAAAATTAAGTCTCTAATTTGTATAATCCAACTATTTGAAAATTTAAATATCCCCTTAGGAATGAATTTTTAAAAATGACTAATAATAATCCAGTATCAAGCTTTCTTCACATGGCAGATGTGATCTCTTTGTACACCGAGGGTCTTGTGTCCGGCTTTATCAATTCTCTTGGTCTAGTGGACACACGATGCGTTGTTCAGCCATTGTCAGGCGTTCTCAAAAACCCGCCCAATAAATTCCGAGACTGTCTATTCAGAGTCATACCTCAGCACCGGTACTCGGCCCAGCGACAATATTGGAAGCAGTTTCTGCAGAATTCAACAATGCTTGCCACTGACCAGCAGTTAAACCAACCTATGGATGAATTAGTCCTTTAAAAGCTCCAAGTAAGAATTTATTTTTTAATGAACTAATTTATTTTTAAGCATGCGGCTGATTTGGAAAAAAAACAAAAAAACCAATTTGAAACCACAAAGCTTATTGAGTCGAACACCATAATCCAATACAGAACAGTCGTACAACTTTTACACATAAAGAGCTATATGTTCTTGACAGTTAATAAAAAACTCTCGGCACACTTGCAAAAAATGCAATGAGAGTCTATCTTGACTCGACTGGCAACGAAGGTTCCTGGTTCATAGTCCAGTCATTTTATAAACTAAATAAAAAAATAATTAAATTTAAAAAAAAAAGAAATAATAAAATTAAAATTTATTTATATTAGAAACAATAAAATTAAAATTTTTTTTCAAAAATTTATTTAAAATTTTAAGGGAGATGTTATCAGATTGTTCCATATTGAACAAGAAAAATATTAAACTTGTGATGAGTATAAAGGAAGGCAGCAAGTGTTTATTAGAAGGACTGGAGGATTGTCAGCAACATCTGCCACTTCGTCCAAAGCTCTGTGGAAAGTGGAATAGCGAGGCAAAATGCATGTCGGGGTGGAGCTGCTAGATGATCCCATTTAATTCGCTTCAAGCATTTAGGCACTGGTTTGTACAAAGCTGCCGAGATTGATGACGATCTGACCGAGAATTCAATGAGATCTAGACTAAGAGGTGACACAATTGAACCGGTTTTTTCTCTTGTCACTGTAAAAAAGTGCAAACAATTTGTTAACGTTGTTTGAATTGGATGACACAACTACAATTACCCAGCAAAATTCTTTTATTCCCAATACCTCGTACATAAGGCTTATACACTCTAAGACAAAATCATGGGTGCAAAGTACGTCCATTCCGGTTGACAAAGAATATTGACAAAGGATGTTGCGGCATTCTCAGCAGTCTAAGCGGAAAAATCAGGTATTTATTTTTAGAATAATTTTGTGATAAGTAGTCTCTTTTAAATAAATTTTAAGATAAAATATGTCCGAATTTTTCGAAATTTTTTAGGCAAATTTAATTTCAAATGAAATTTTTAAGATCAAAACCATCATTTAAAATTTAATTAATCAAATTATTTTGATAATTTTTAAAAAATAAATGCTCAACATTACCAGACATGGTATTCCTAAAAATGGCACATTATCAAATTAACATTATAAATGTTTGATTTCAAATTTATTTAAAAAATAAATCAATAATTTTAAAAATTCAGGCTAAGATAATTAAAAAAATCAAATTCATCTTTTACTTTAATATTCATTCATTCAAAATGGAATAATTTTATTTTTACACTTGAATAAGCTATTAATTTTAAAAAATTAAATTTTTTTGTCTTTTAAAGTTATTTTAAAAATCAATTTAAAAAAATTTAAACCCATTGAAGTTCAATAAAAAAGGGATATTTTTAATTTTTAAATATGAAAATAAACTTGACATAATAAGTCATTGCTTAAGAAAAAAATATTTTTTACTCGGGATTCTCGGGATACATTGGCCTGAGACATTGTCAAATGCTGAGCTTTACTCAAGAACAAATTCAGAACCATTAATTCAATGCATTAAAGACAAAAAGCTGCGATGACTTGGACATGTACTTAGATTGAAAGATACACGGATACCAAAAAGGGCCCTTCAATGGACAACTCAAGGGCGACGTAAGGTAGGACGACCAGCAGTAACATGGAGGTCAACTATCACGAAAGAGCTCATCGAAATGGGAATGACATGGGGAGTAGCAAGGGGAAAGGCAAAAGATCGACTTGAGTGGAAATCAAAAGTAATGACCCTATGCTCCACAAGGAGTGAGAAAAAAATCTAGTCTTGACTCATAAAAAGACAACAAAATTTTTTAATTTTATATTTTTTTATTTGTTTATTTATATCTCAGAAAGATAATGTGTCTTAGATTACTAAAATTATTAAAGTTAAATGAATTTTAGATAAAATTTAATATTTGAGCTTTTTTAAAAATGAATTTTAAAAATAATAGAATATAATTTTAAATAGTGTTTTTGATTATTTTTAAACAGTCCTAAGTGCAATGAGAAGCGACAAAATTTTTTTGAAAAATTCTTTTTTGATATATTGATATAAATGATATATTTTTATTTGGTTATAAGCTAACAATCAATTATCAATAGGATTCAAAAAAAGTCTTATTCATTTTTAGTCATTTGTCATAAAGTCCAATTTTGGATTATTAAATTGTTAAATATTTAGATCACTATTAAATTAACATTCAAATAATTCAGTTTATTTTAGAGAGATTGAATTAAAGAAATTAAATTTTAACCTTTATTTTGAGTTAATTATAAAATAAAAAAAAAATAAAAAAAAATTTAATAATTTTATTTTTTCATTTATGTATGTTAAGGTATCTTTTATATTTCATGTTTTTTTATAAGATTTTAAAATTTTGGAAAAAACACTTTATAATTTGTTGAAATAATTTTGTTCCTTAATATATTACGCTGATTTACAGCAAATTCTTGAAAAAATTATTTTAGCCGAATGATTTTCGACTTAGAATGTCCGAAAAGTACACCAAACAGGAAAATGTGAGCGACTATTCGGCAATAGGTCGAACAAATCTGAATTTAAATCTTTTCAATCTTTATTATTTTCCGAAAAAATGAAAAATAGCATTCAAAATGAACTAAATCGCCTTGTTGCCACTGATTTGGTCATCGATCTATTTACATCAGAAGTTTCAAAGGTTTTTTCATCACATAGAAGTGGCCAAAAAGGAAATAAAAGATAACTTAAATTTTCTTCCCAAAGATTTTAATGATGGAAAAAATAATCACTCAAAACTTTTCTTTTTTAAATTGAAAATTAATTCAAGTTCTTAAAATAAAAAGTTCTTTGTCCAGCGACACAGATATATTAAAAACCTCTGAGCTTAATAAAAAATTTCAAAGCTTGGACTCTAAGTCACTTTTTTCAGTCAAAAAAAGAAAAAAAACTCTTTAGTGGGACTTTCTTTTTAATAAAAAAAAAAAAAAAAATTCTTGACTTGGACTTTTCTTTGAAAAAAAAATTTTAAAGTCTTTGGTTGGACTTTTGAAAAAAAAAAAAAAATAAGTCTTGACTTGGACTTGACTAGAGACTTGTGACTTTTAAACAACTCTGGATTATTATTAGTCATTTTTAAAAATTCTTTCCTAAGGGGATATTTAAATTTTCAAATAGTTGGATTACGCAAATTAGAGACTTAATTTTTGATCGATTTTATTATTTTTTTAAACATTCAACTTTCAGAATTAAAAAAATCAATTATGAAAATTTTTGTTTAACATATATTTCTTATTGAAAACAATTTTAATTGAACAAAATCAAATATTATTTTGGAAATAAAAAATTTGAAATCGAACTAATGTTTATGTTAATTTTTGTAAAATTTTGAATTTTTTTTTAATTCAACACTAACATTTAAAGCTTGAGAAATTTTCAAAAAAATGAATGCATTGAAATAAAATATTAATTAAATGAAATTATCTAATCCAACTTTTTCTTTTATTTGATTTTAAAAAGGTTTAATTCTTATTTTTTCCAGTTTACAGACATGATGAATTCTGATGGAAGCACAACTGTCTGAAAGAAAAAGCTCAGCGGTTCCATCATTCAAATGATTCTAACATGGGTAAATTGAAATAATTAAATTTAAAATTCTTTTTTATTATTTATTTAATAAGATTAATAAAACACTCGAGCAAGAATCATATAATCGACTTAAAGAACTTTCAGATGGCGTCTTATTTAAAAATTTTATCCAACTCATAATTCAAAATTTTAATGATGAGAATAGAAAAATGCTAAAGGATATTGGAATTAGTGAAATTAGAGAAAGCTATGACTTGGTGCGGATAATTTTTGAGAATAATTTCAAAAAAACTGATGGAATTAACTAAGAATCGGCAAAGATTGGCAACGAATTTGAACTGGTCAAAGTAAGATTTAATAAATTTTCTAAAAAATTAAACAATTTGTATTTTTTCCAATAAGATTAGCTTATCAAATGAATGGTTTTCTAGATTTTTAAAACGATCAAAATTTGTGCTAAGGCGAATTACAACTAGTGGAAGAGAAATTCCACGCAATTCTAAAGACGAAGTAATCTTAATCATCAATAAATGTATTTTAGAGTTAAGTAACGTGCAATCATGTTCCATTATTAACATGGATGAAACCATCATATATTTAGATTCATAGAGTAACTATACGTACGATCAGGCTGGTGAAAAAAGTGTTTTAACTACTACGTCTGGAGACGAATAAACTAGAATGTCTGTGTGCTTTGCTGCTTCTGCTACTGGCTATAAATTTATACCTCTTATTATAGTTCCAAGAGTGAAACCTTTGAAAGATTTTGAGTTGCAAGTAACGTTTTGCTAGTTTATCACAAATCTGGAACTTTCAATGAGCATATGATTAGCGATAAAGTTTTAAAAAGGTGTATAATCCCTAAAATCGCTTCCAAAGATTTGAGAATTCTCACTTTGATCATGGACTAAGCGCCTTGTCATTGCACAAATAAACTTAAAAATACTCTTGCTCAGAACAACATCAAACATATTTATGTCCCAAAAAATTTCAAAAATTTTTGCAGCCTGCTGACGTTAGTTGGATGCGTCTTTTAAACAAAGCCTATCATTATAAATGGAAAAATAGTCTTATAAATGCGGAGAAAATTTTTACTTCAGCTGGATATGTTAAGATCACCTGGCTATGCACAAGTAATTGTTTGGATGAGTGAAATATGGGAACAATTAGATCAAAATATTATTAGGGACATATTTAATCAATGTAGCATTACTTCATCAAAAATGTATGATTTTCACACTCAGCTTCAATCTTATATGGAAAATTATTTTAGCCGAATGATTTTCGACTTAGAATGTCCGAAAAGTACACCAAACAGGAAAATGTGAGCGACTATTCGGCAATAGGTCGAACAAATCTGAATTTAAATCTTTTCAATCTTTATTATTTTCCGAAAAAATGAAAAATAGCATTCAAAATGAACTAAATCGCCTTGTTGCCACTGATTTGGTCATCGATCTATTTACATCAGAAGTTTCAAAGGTTTTTTCATCACATAGAAGTGGCCAAAAAGGAAATAAAAGATAACTTAAATTTTCTTCCCAAAGATTTTAATGATGGAAAAAATAATCACTCAAAACTTTTCTTTTTAAATTGAAAATTAATTCAAGTTCTTAAAATAAAAAGTTTTTTGTCCAGCGACACAGATATATTAAAAACCTCTGAGCTTAATAAAAAATTTCAAAGCTTGGACTCTAAGTCACTTTTTTCAGTCAAAAAAAGAAAAAAAAGTCTTTGGTGGGACTTTCTTTTTAATAAAAAAAAAAAAAAAAGTCTTGACTTGGACTTGACTAGAGACTTGTGACTTTTAAACAACTCTGGATTATTATTAGTCATTTTTAAAAATTCTTTCCTAAGGGGATATTTAAATTTTCAAATAGTTGGATTACGCAAATTAGAGACTTAATTTTTGATCGATTTTATTATTTTTTAAACATTCAACTTTCAGAATTAAAAAAATCAATTATGAAAATTTTTGTTTAACATATATTTCTTATTGAAAACAATTTTAATTGAACAAAATCAAATATTATTTTGAAATAAAAAATTTGAAATCGAACTAATGTTTATGTTAATTTTTGTAAAATTTTGAATTTTTTTTTAATTCAACACTAACATTTAAAGCTTGAGAAATTTTCAAAAAAATGAATGCATTGAAATAAAATATTAATTAAATGAAATTATCTAATCAAACTTTTTCTTTTATTTGATTTTAAAAAGGTTTAATTCTTATTTTTTCCAGTTTACAGACATGATGAATTCTGATGGAAGCACAACTGTCAGAAAGAAAAAGCTCAGCGGTTCCATCATTCAAATGATTCTAACATGGGTAAATTGAAATAATTAAATTTAAAATTCTTTTTTATTATTTATTTAATAAGATTAATAAAACACTCGAGCAAGAATCATATAATCGACTTAAAGAACTTTCAGATGGCGTCTTATTTAAAAATTTTATCCAACTCATAATTCAAAATTTTAATGATGAGAATAGAAAAATGCTAAAGGATATTGGAATTAGTGAAATTAGAGAAAGCTATGACTTGGTGCGGATAATTTTTGATATTTTTTTATTTGTTTATTTATATCTCAGAAAGATAATGTGTCTTAGATTACTAAAATTATTAAAGTTAAATGAATTTTAGATAAAATTTAATATTTGAGCTTTTTTAAAAATGAATTTTAAAAATAATAGAATATAATTTTAAATAGTGTTTTTGATTATTTTTAAACAGTCCTAAGTGCAATGAGAAGCGACAAAATTTTTTTTGAAAAATTCTTTTTGATATATTGATATAAATGATATATTTTTATTTGGTTATAAGCTAACAATCAATTATCAATAGGATTCAAAAAAAGTCTTATTCATTTTTAGTCATTTGTCATAAAGTCCAATTTTGGATTATTAAATTGTTAAATATTTAGATCACTATTAAATTAACATTCAAATAATTCAGTTTATTTTAGAGAGATTGAATTAAAGAAATTAAATTTTAACCTTTATTTTGAGTTAATTATAAAATAAAAAAAATAAAAAAAAATTTAATAATTTTATTTTTTCATTTATGTATGTTAAGGTATCTTTTATATTTCATGTTTTTTTATAAGATTTTAAATTTTTGAAAAAACACTTTATAATTTGTTGAAATAATTTTGTTCCTTAATATATTACGCTGATTTACAGCAAATTCTTGAAAAAATTATTTTAGCCGAATGATTTTCGACTTAGAATGTCCGAAAAGTACACCAAACAGGAAAATGTGAGCGACTATTCGGCAATAGGTCGAACAAATCTGAATTTAAATCTTTTCAATCTTTATTATTTTCCGAAAAAATGAAAAATAGCATTCAAAATGAACTAAATCGCCTTGTTGCCACTGATTTGGTCATCGATCTATTTACATCAGAAGTTTCAAAGGTTTTTTCATCACATAGAAGTGGCCCAAAAGGAAATAAAAGATAACTTAAATTTTCTTCCCAAAGATTTTAATGATGGAAAAAATAATCACTCAAAACTTTTCTTTTTAAATTGAAAATTAATTCAAGTTCTTAAAATAAAAAGTTTTTTGTCCAGCGACACAGATATATTAAAAACCTCTGAGCTTAATAAAAAATTTCAAAGCTTGGACTCTAAGTCACTTTTTTCAGTCAAAAAAAGAAAAAAAAGTCTTTGGTGGGACTTTCTTTTTAATAAAAAAAAAAAAAAAGTCTTGACTTGGACTTGACTAGAGACTTGTGACTTTTAAACAACTCTGGATTATTATTAGTCATTTTTAAAAATTCTTTCCTAAGGGGATATTTAAATTTTCAAATAGTTGGATTATGCAAATTAGAGACTTAATTTTTGATCGATTTTATTATTTTTTTAAACATTCAACTTTCAGAATTAAAAAAATCAATTATGAAAATTTTTGTTTAACATATATTTCTTATTGAAAACAATTTTAATTGAACAAAATCAAATATTATTTTGAAATAAAAAATTTGAAATCGAACTAATGTTTATGTTAATTTTTGTAAAATTTTGAATTTTTTTAATTCAACACTAACATTTAAAGCTTGAGAAATTTTCAAAAAATGAATGCATTGAAATAAAATATTAATTAAATGAAATTATCTAATCAAACTTTTTCTTTTATTTGATTTTAAAAAGGTTTAATTCTTATTTTTTCCAGTTTACAGACATGATGAATTCTGATGGAAGCACAACTGTCAGAAAGAAAAAGCTCAGCGGTTCCATCATTCAAATGATTCTAACATGGGTAAATTGAAATAATTAAATTTAAAATTCTTTTTTATTATTTATTTAATAAGATTAATAAAACACTCGAGCAAGAATCATATAATCGACTTAAAGAACTTTCAGATGGCGTCTTATTTAAAAATTTTATCCAACTCATAATTCAAAATTTTAATGATGAGAATAGAAAAATGCTAAAGGATATTGGAATTAGTGAAATTAGAGAAAGCTATGACTTGGTGCGGATAATTTTTGATATTTTTTTATTTGTTTATTTATATCTCAGAAAGATAATGTGTCTTAGATTACTAAAATTATTAAAGTTAAATGAATTTTAGATAAAATTTAATATTTGAGCTTTTTAAAAATGAATTTTAAAAATAATAGAATATAATTTTAAATAGTGTTTTTGATTATTTTTAAACAGTCCTAAGTGCAATGAGAAGCGACAAAATTTTTTTTGAAAAATTCTTTTTTTGATATATTGATATAAATGATATATTTTTATTTGGTTATAAGCTAACAATCAATTATCAATAGGATTCAAAAAAAGTCTTATTCATTTTTAGTCATTTGTCATAAAGTCCAATTTTGGATTATTAAATTGTTAAATATTTAGATCACTATTAAATTAACATTCAAATAATTCAGTTTATTTTAGAGAGATTGAATTAAAGAAATTAAATTTTAACCTTTATTTTGAGTTAATTATAAAATAAAAAAAATAAAAAAAAATTTAATAATTTTATTTTTTCATTTATGTATGTTAAGGTATCTTTTATATTTCATGTTTTTTTATAAGATTTTAAATTTTTGAAAAAACACTTTATAATTTGTTGAAATAATTTTGTTCCTTAATATATTACGCTGATTTACAGCAAATTCTTGAAAAAATTATTTTAGCCGAATGATTTTCGACTTAGAATGTCCGAAAAGTACACCAAACAGGAAAATGTGAGCGACTATTCGGCAATAGGTCGAACAAATCTGAATTTAAATCTTTTCAATCTTTATTATTTTCCGAAAAAATGAAAAATAGCATTCAAAATGAACTAAATCGCCTTGTTGCCACTGATTTGGTCATCGATCTATTTACATCAGAAGTTTCAAAGGTTTTTTCATCACATAGAAGTGGCCCAAAAGGAAATAAAAGATAACTTAAATTTTCTTCCCAAAGATTTTAATGATGGAAAAAATAATCACTCAAAACTTTTCTTTTTTAAATTGAAAATTAATTCAAGTTCTTAAAATAAAAAGTTTTTTGTCCAGCGACACAGATATATTAAAAACCTCTGAGCTTAATAAAAAATTTCAAAGCTTGGACTCTAAGTCACTTTTTTCAGTCAAAAAAAGAAAAAAAAGTCTTTGGTGGGACTTTCTTTTTAATAAAAAAAAAAAAAAGTCTTGACTTGGACTTGACTAGAGACTTGTGACTTTTAAACAACTCTGGATTATTATTAGTCATTTTTAAAAATTCTTTCCTAAGGGGATATTTAAATTTTCAAATAGTTGGATTATGCAAATTAGAGACTTAATTTTTGATCGATTTTATTATTTTTTAAACATTCAACTTTCAGAATTAAAAAAATCAATTATGAAAATTTTTGTTTAACATATATTTCTTATTGAAAACAATTTTAATTGAACAAAATCAAATATTATTTTGAAATAAAAAATTTGAAATCGAACTAATGTTTATGTTAATTTTTGTAAAATTTTGAATTTTTTTTTAATTCAACACTAACATTTAAAGCTTGAGAAATTTTCAAAAAAATGAATGCATTGAAATAAAATATTAATTAAATGAAATTATCTAATCAAACTTTTTCTTTTATTTGATTTTAAAAAGGTTTAATTCTTATTTTTTCCAGTTTACAGACATGATGAATTCTGATGGAAGCACAACTGTCAGAAAGAAAAAGCTCAGCGGTTCCATCATTCAAATGATTCTAACATGGGTAAATTGAAATAATTAAATTTAAAATTCTTTTTTATTATTTATTTAATAAGATTAATAAAACACTCGAGCAAGAATCATATAATCGACTTAAAGAACTTTCAGATGGCGTCTTATTTAAAAATTTTATCCAACTCATAATTCAAAATTTTAATGATGAGAATAGAAAAATGCTAAAGGATATTGGAATTAGTGAAATTAGAGAAAGCTATGACTTGGTGCGGATAATTTTTGATATTTTTTTATTTGTTTATTTATATCTCAGAAAGATAATGTGTCTTAGATTACTAAAATTATTAAAGTTAAATGAATTTTAGATAAAATTTAATATTTGAGCTTTTTTAAAAATGAATTTTAAAAATAATAGAATATAATTTTAAATAGTGTTTTTGATTATTTTTAAACAGTCCTAAGTGCAATGAGAAGCGACAAAATTTTTTTGAAAAATTCTTTTTTTGATATATTGATATAAATGATATATTTTTATTTGGTTATAAGCTAACAATCAATTATCAATAGGATTCAAAAAAAGTCTTATTCATTTTTAGTCATTTGTCATAAAGTCCAATTTTGGATTATTAAATTGTTAAATATTTAGATCACTATTAAATTAACATTCAAATAATTCAGTTTATTTTAGAGAGATTGAATTAAAGAAATTAAATTTTAACCTTTATTTTGAGTTAATTATAAAATAAAAAAAAAATAAAAAAAAATTTAATAATTTTATTTTTTCATTTATGTATGTTAAGGTATCTTTTATATTTCATGTTTTTTTATAAGATTTTAAATTTTTGAAAAAACACTTTATAATTTGTTGAAATAATTTTGTTCCTTAATATATTACGCTGATTTACAGCAAATTCTTGAAAAAATTATTTTAGCCGAATGATTTTCGACTTAGAATGTCCGAAAAGTACACCAAACAGGAAAATGTGAGCGACTATTCGGCAATAGGTCGAACAAATCTGAATTTAAATCTTTTCAATCTTTATTATTTTCCGAAAAAATGAAAAATAGCATTCAAAATGAACTAAATCGCCTTGTTGCCACTGATTTGGTCATCGATCTATTTACATCAGAAGTTTCAAAGGTTTTTTCATCACATAGAAGTGGCCCAAAAGGAAATAAAAGATAACTTAAATTTTCTTCCCAAAGATTTTAATGATGGAAAAAATAATCACTCAAAACTTTTCTTTTTTAAATTGAAAATTAATTCAAGTTCTTAAAATAAAAAGTTTTTTGTCCAGCGACACAGATATATTAAAAACCTCTGAGCTTAATAAAAAATTTCAAAGCTTGGACTCTAAGTCACTTTTTTCAGTCAAAAAAAGAAAAAAAAGTCTTTGGTGGGACTTTCTTTTTAATAAAAAAAAAAAAAAAAAGTCTTGACTTGGACTTGACTAGAGACTTGTGACTTTTAAACAACTCTGGATTATTATTAGTCATTTTTAAAAATTCTTTCCTAAGGGGATATTTAAATTTTCAAATAGTTGGATTATGCAAATTAGAGACTTAATTTTTGATCGATTTTATTATTTTTTTAAACATTCAACTTTCAGAATTAAAAAAATCAATTATGAAAATTTTTGTTTAACATATATTTCTTATTGAAAACAATTTTAATTGAACAAAATCAAATATTATTTTGAAATAAAAAATTTGAAATCGAACTAATGTTTATGTTAATTTTTGTAAAATTTTGAATTTTTTTTTAATTCAACACTAACATTTAAAGCTTGAGAAATTTTCAAAAAAATGAATGCATTGAAATAAAATATTAATTAAATGAAATTATCTAATCAAACTTTTTCTTTTATTTGATTTTAAAAAGGTTTAATTCTTATTTTTTCCAGTTTACAGACATGATGAATTCTGATGGAAGCACAACTGTCAGAAAGAAAAAGCTCAGCGGTTCCATCATTCAAATGATTCTAACATGGGTAAATTGAAATAATTAAATTTAAAATTCTTTTTTATTATTTATTTAATAAGATTAATAAAACACTCGAGCAAGAATCATATAATCGACTTAAAGAACTTTCAGATGGCGTCTTATTTAAAAATTTTATCCAACTCATAATTCAAAATTTTAATGATGAGAATAGAAAAATGCTAAAGGATATTGGAATTAGTGAAATTAGAGAAAGCTATGACTTGGTGCGGATAATTTTTGAGAATAATTTCAAAAAAACTGATGGAATTAACTACGAATCGGCAAAGATTGGCAACGAATTTGAACTGGTTAAAGTAAGATTTAATAAATTTTCTAAAAAATTAAACAATTTGTATTTTTTCCAATAAGATTAGCTTATCAAATGAATGGTTTTCTAGATTTTTAAAACGATCAAAATTTGTGCTAAGGCGAATTACAACTAGTGGAAGAGAAATTCCACGCAATTCTAAAGACGAAGTAATCTTAATCATCAATAAATGTATTTTAGAGTTAAGTAACGTGCAATCATGTTCCATTATTAACATGGATGAAACCATCATATATTTAGATTCATAGAGTAACTATACGTACGATCAGGCTGGTGAAAAAAGTGTTTTAACTACTACGTCTGGAGACGAATAAACTAGAATGTCTGTGTGCTTTGCTGCTTCTGCCACTGGCTATAAATTTATACCTCTTATTATAGTTCCAAGAGTGAAACCTTTGAAAGATTTTGAGTTGCAAGTAACGTTTTGCTAGTTTATCACAAATCTGGAACTTTCAATGAGCATATGATTAGCGATAAAGTTTTAAAAAGGTGTATAATCCCTAAAATCGCTTCCAAAGATTTGAGAATTCTCACTTTGATCATGGACTAAGCGCCTTGTCATTGCACAAATAAACTTAAAAATACTCTTGCTCAGAACAACATCAAACATATTTATGTCCCAAAAAATTTCAAAAATTTTTTGCAGCCTGCTGACGTTAGTTGGATGCGTCTTTTAAACAAAGCCTATCATTATAAATGGAAAAATAGTCTTATAAATGCGGAGAAAATTTTTACTTCAGCTGGATATTTAAGATCACCTGGCTATGCACAAGTAATTGTTTGGATGAGTGAAATATGGGAACAATTAGATCAAAATATTATTAGGGACATATTTAATCAATGTAGCATTACTTCATCAAAAATGTATGATTTTCACACTCAGCTTCAAGCTTATATGGAAAAAAATCAAGCTGATATGATTGAAGATTAGGACCAATCAGATAAGATTGAAAGCTTTTTCATAAAAATGATTACAGTGACGTTAATTTGGATACTTATTCAAATGAATAAACCGATTTTGTAATTATTAATATCTTTCATTTGTATATTTATTGTATTTTATGTGTTTTAAATCCATTTTTTTAGATAAATTTTAACAGATAGTTTATTTGAAAAAAAATTCATGTTAATAAAATACTAAATGTATATATAATAATTGTTTCATATATATCCTTACCATGTTTCAGATAGTTTCCCAGGGAAATCATAAATTAAAAAAATATTGAGTTTCATAAAATGCTCCATAGTATATTAAAACGTGTTTTCTTTAGTTTCCAGGGGATATTTAGTGAGGAAATACGGTATTTAAAATTTTTTTAGGTGAAAAACCATCAGGGCTATTTCGAACGGCTTGCGCATAATTTTTTATCTTCGAAGAGCTGAATTTAGGGTAATTTTATTCTTTTATTATTTATAAGAGTTAATTTAATTTTTTAATTCTACAGAGTTAAAGTTCTCTCAAATAATTCATGAAAGTATTAAGTTATTAAACATCTATCTAATTAGTCTTATTTATATTTGTGGGAGGAGTTTTTCTATAGGTTTCATTCTTCAACTTTACAACTGTTTACTCAAAAATAAGATTTAACTGGCTGTAATTCAAAAGCGCTTTTCAATATGAAATAACATTTAAAGTTTTTTTATTTAGTCCTTCATATTTAGCTCTTAATATCTTTAGAGAATTGATGTATAGAATGATTTTAATTTTTATTTGGAAATTTGTAAATATTGAAAGCTCGTTATTTCATTTTTAAATAATCTGTTAAATATAATATAGGGTCATTCTTTAATTGTCTATCCAATAATTAGTTTATGATCTAATATTAGAATAACCTATTTTATCAGTATTTATAGTTGATCCTTTTTATATTATTAAATTCCAATAAATATTATATAAAACATCATACTCTTTCCTTAACAGTTGGTAGCAGCTCAGGTATTTACTATATTGGTAAAATAAACGATCCACGTCGAAAATGAATCAACAAAAGATGTCAAAAATTAATGAAGATAATTCAAGCGAAACGTCAAGCATGTATGGTCTCACAAGTGGTTTAAATAAAATGAGTTTAAGTGATGAAAATCGTAGTCCGAATACATTAGAATCACTTTTAAATTTAAGTGCGGAATCAAAGAAATTAATGGAGGAACAAAATAGAAAAATTAAGGAATTGGAATCACAACTTGCTAAATTTAAAAATATTGAAAAAGAAAATAATAGAAATTTAGACAGTTACGTTGAGGATTTTGATGATGTTTTAACTGAGATAGAAGATGAACGTGAAAATGGACGACTTTATCCTGTTAGTTCAGCTCAACCTATTTTTGAATGGAAACTTTCTGAGGATGTAGAAAGTTGGTTATTTAGTTTAGATATAAATTTGAGGAATGCAAATATCCCTAAGAGTGAAAAAATTTTTTATGCTGGTTCATATTGTAAGGGAAACGCTCAACAGGTTTATAAGGCTATTCTAAAAGCAAATCCAAAAATCACTTGGACAAAATTTAAACAAGAATTCTTAAAAAGGTTCAAAAACAAAAATATTGATGATATTGTAATCAAAAAGTTAGTTAGAATGAAACAGAATGGTTCAATAGAGGAGTATATTAACCAGTTTCAATTGAGTCTGAATCAGACTAGTGATATTGATGAAAAAATGAAAATAAGGTTGTTTAAGTTTAATATTAGGCCTGAAATAGAAGGTTATTTAAATATGAGAGAACCAGAAACCATTGATCAAGCATTTAATTGGGCAATTTTATACGAAAATAATGTTCTAAAGAGAGAAAATAGAGAGGATAGAATCAATGCGTTTAGAAGTCAAGGAAATAATATTTCAAAATGTTATTGTTGTGGTAAACCAGGACATTTTAAAGTAGATTGTTATGCGAGAAAAAGATTCCAGAATCATAAGTTAAGAAACGAAATTCCTAGAAATTATCATGAAAAAAGATATGATCAATATAGTTCAAAGAGACCACAAGAGAATCAACAAGAATATAAGTATAATGGTAAGAATGGACAAGGAAAATACTACAGAAGTGATAAAAGAAAATGTAATAACGAAAATAAGCGAGACTATTTGCAAAAAATAAGCGTCGATGATGATGAAATGGATATATGTGCAGTACGAATTGGATGCTTAAAAAATTATGGACAACAAAACGAATTAAAAATTAAAGGAACTATTAATGGAATGAACGCTGAAATGTTAATAGACACAGGTGCTCAAAGATCAGTCATTTCTGAAAAGGCTTTTCAAAGATTAAAATTAGATGTATCAAAAAATGTTAACATTGTAAAACTAATTGGAAGCAAATCTTTTGAGTCAAGAATAACAAAAAAAGTAGATATTGAAACTTTTGGGAAAATAATAAAATTGGAATTAGCAATTGTACCATACTGTTTTACTGATGTTTTACTTGGAGCAGATTGGCTTTTCGTATGAATTAAATCAAGATAAGACATATCTAAATTTTAGTATCCAAGGATATAATGTTGATATAGAAAAAGATTTTGGAAAATTGATTGACAAAAATTAAGATGTTTTTGCCACAGATTTGTCAGATTTACGAACACCATGTATTACGACTAAATTCAAAATTAGAACAACATGCGAGAAACCAGTCTATTCATACCCATATCGTGCGTCTCAAGCTGAGAGAGAAATAATGAAACAAGGGATAGACGCAATGCAAAAAAATGGCATTATAAGACCATCAAGAAGTGCTTGGGGTGCACCAGCGATAGTAGTGAAGAAAAAAGATGGTTCATGGCGTTTTTGTGTAGACAATCGAAAATTAAACAAAGTAATTGAACAAGACCATTTTCCTATTCCACGCGTTAATGATATATTGGATAAATTAAGTGGTGCTTCAATTTTTCTTCCATTGATTTAAAATCTGGATACTGGCAAATTCAAATGGAAAACGACTCAATAGAAAAAACTGCATTTACTACACAAGATGGACATTTTGAGTTTACAAGAATGCCTTTCGGATTAAAAAATGCTCCTGCCGAATTTTCAAGAGTCATGAATAAGGTTTTTAGACATTTAATTATCGTACAGGTTTATTTCGATGATATAGTTATATTTTCAAGCAATGCTAAAGAACATATAAAACATTTAATACAAGTATTCAAAGCATTGAGATAAAATAATTTACGAATAAATCCAAAAAAATGTAGCTGGTTCGAAAAATCGATAAAAGTTTTAGGGCACATCGTTTCCAAAGACTCGATACAAACAGATCCAGAAAAAATTGAGAAGATAAACAATTATCCAGAGCCGCCTAATATAAAAGAACTTCAAATATTTCTTGGATTACCAGGATTTTATAGACGATTTATCAAAGACTTTGCAAAAATTGCATCACCACTTAACGCACTACTCAAGAAAGACAAGAAATGGAATTGGACAGTAGAATGTAGAAATTCATTTCAACTATTAAAAAATAAATTAATAAACGATCCAATTTTAAAAAAAACCAGATTTATCAAAACCCTTCAAATTAATAACTGATGCGTCTATTGTTGCATTAGGTGCAATTTTAGCTCAAGACGATGACGAAGGACTAGAACACGTCGTATGTTATGCGTCGCGTCTTTTAAAAGGAAGTGAATTACATTTCAGTATATCGGAAAAAGAATGTTTAGCTGTTGTTTGGGCTATTAAGTATTTTTAAATTTATCTATATCTAACAAAATTCTTAGTTATAACCGACCACGTAGTGTTGAAATGGTTCAAAGATATAAAAGAACCAACTGGACGTTTAGCTAGATGGGCAATATTTTTTCAAGGCTTCGATTTTGAAGTAAAACATCGACCTGGAAAAAAGCATACCAATGCTGATGCTCTTAGTCGACCAATTCAAGTCCAAGCTCTAGAGAAATTTGAATCCAGTCAGACCATTAAACAACAAGAATTAAACGATGATACTGAGAGCGAAGAAGAACAAATTCCTGATAGTGAAAGATCTTCAAAGAGATTAGATTTTTATGAAGATGGTCCGTTAATGCATTATCTAGTAACGGGTGAAATAGAACCTGGACTATCTCGAAATGAAAAAAATAGAATTATCAAACTTGGAGTGAAATTAGTAATTCATGATGACCAAATCTGGTACAGAGAAAATGAAGATTTTCCTTATTTTGATAAAATGGTTCCTAGAATTGATAAAAGAGAGCAGCTCATTGAGCTTGAACATTTAATCGGACATTTCGATGATAAAACAACATACGAAAGACTGAAAAGAAAGTATTATTGGAAAAACATGCTAAAACAAATTAAAAAAATGTTAAATAAATGTGTTAAATGTTTACAACGTAACCGAGGAAGAGTTATTGAACATTTTGCAAAAAGCTTAAATTTTGACTACATCTTTCAATGAGTTAGTATTGACTTACAATTTGGTTTTCCAGTTACACAAGATGGTTCAAAAGGTTTGGGTGTAATAATAGAATACCTATCAAAATTTCCAGTCGCCTTTCCTATACGAAGTAAATCAGCCGAAGAAATTGCATTATGCTTATTTAAATATATAAGCCTATTTGGTGCTCCACATGAAATTCGTTCCGATCAAGGACTAGAATTCATAAACAAAGTTATCCTAGCTCTTTGCCAGTTAGTTGGCACTGAAAGAAGGGTAACTTCAGCATACCATCCTCGCTCAAATGGTCTGGTTGAAAATTTCACAAAACTATTACAGATTGCATAAGCAAACACAGTCAAGAAAACCCTGAAGAATGGGATAAATGGATTGATTACGTATTACTTGCTTATCGTACGAGAATCCATCCATCAACAAATCAAACTCCATTTGAATTAGTTTTTGGACGAAAAATGGAAATGTTTGAAGATTGGAAAAAACAAGATAGAGAATCTGAAATTGAATCGTTATTTAAACGTTCGTTGGAATTAAAAGAGTTATTTGAAAATAAGCATGTAAATGCAAAAGCTAAAGAAGTAAACTGGTCATTTAACCTAAAC
The DNA here is from genome assembly GCA_019054805.1 of Brachionus manjavacas. Taxonomy (NCBI): domain Eukaryota; kingdom Metazoa; phylum Rotifera; class Eurotatoria; order Ploima; family Brachionidae; genus Brachionus; species Brachionus manjavacas. Next base: position 86,978 of record JAHQIY010000033.1, on the reverse strand, counting down.
AGACTCTGGATGCCCTTACTATTTTTACTAGTATTGATACCTGGATTATATATAACAACAAAGGCGAATTATTATTAGTAAATTGGTGAATCGGTATTCACCAATTTCAAGAATCGTATTGTTTGTTGGGCACATAGACGAAGAAATATGGACGACTTTTTCAAATCATTGGGTGAAGTATTGCAAAAAGAGATAGTCGAAGATATAAATTTTTTTCAAGCATGAGTTTTAAAAAACATTTTGAAACTGTTTATAATCTATTAAAAACAAAATGGACTTCAAGAAATGTTGCAAATATAATCAATTTGTTTCATCATTGTGACCAATATTGGCTATCTGAGTACCATGTGGGTTGCTATGAAGGTTACGCAGATGGTTACCCAAGTACGAATAATGCCTTGGAATCAACAAACGATGTTATCAAAAAAGAAGCAACCTTAAGAGATCGCTTACCTCTTCGACAGTTCGTCATCTGCATGAATAAATTTTTATCAGATTGGTCATCAAATCGGGACCCTAAGTTCAACACTACCAAAAAATTTGCGACAAAACCAGAAGTTTCTACTGACGAGTGGACTCTAGGCTTTGAATGGGTGCGCTTAAAAAAAAGAATAGTAAAATTTACTCAAAGTGGACGAACAGTTTATATGGTCACAGCGTCAAAGAATGAACAACAAGTAACTAAAGAAATGTGTAAGCGTATTTTCAAAAATCAACTTGGGACAGTTACAATGAATATAAAAATTTCATTTGCAAGCATGTGGTTGGTATTGGCTATCAATTAGAATTCCTAGAATTTACAACTCTAGATCTTAACATTGAGAAAAATTCTAAAAGAGGCCGTCGAAAAAAGGCTCTACCGGCTCTAGAGAGAAATTCGACTGGTCCTTTAAATGTGCAAATTTTCAGATCAATACAAGCCAATATCGAACCTTCAATTCAAACTCAATCAGCGACAACATCAAATCAAATATTGAGCATTGACGGAAATAATCAATTATTAGAAAATCAAAACGGTCAAACCGCGAAACGTAAAAGAGGAAGACCGAGAAAAAATTAATATTGTTTTTCGATTTTCTTAAGTATTTTTTCTATATTTAAAAATAATTTTTCTTTAAAAAAAAATATTTTTTCTAATTTTTTTTCTATTTTTCGAAAATATTTTTTCTATATAAAAAAAAATATTTTGTCTACAACAAAAAATATAAACCATTTCTTTTTTTTGAATTTTTCAAGATAAAAAAAAAAAAAAGACACTGAAACAAAACACCAGAAGTAAAAGTCTAAATTCACATTTGAAAAATCGAATGATAAACCTGATCTTCTGCAAGAAATATTGAAAATTTGTCAAGTCAATCAGGTCAAAATTCACAATCAGGTAATGTTTTCCAATTTTATCAATCAAGTAACTTGATTAAACAGCCAATAACTTCCCTCCAAACTACATCTGAAAAAAATTTAAAATTTTATTTTTATTTGGTTATTTCTTATAATTTGAAAAGGCCTTGTTTTTAAGGTTTTTTATCGAGATTTTAATTTTCAATTTTTTTGAATTTTGAAAATAAATAAGTAGTGAAGTTAAAATTTAAATTTCAATATAGCGCTAAAAATTTAGCCTTTCGCAATTAGTTTATTTTCCAATAACATAGAATTAGTTTAAAATCTAAAATTTGAATAACTTTTTGAAAAAATTTGAATAAATTTTTTTAAATTTTGAGATACAGAAAAGATCAATGAGATCATTGAAAAAGTATAAAAAATAATCGAAAAGAAAAGAGTAAAAGTTTGAAAATGAAATCAAATACTACTCACCTGTTTTTAATTTTTTTGATTTTCAAACGAAATTTCAAACGAACCAAAAGAAAGTATTGTTTTTACTTGTTTAAAATGGTCAAAATAATTAAAAGCAAAATTAGGTGAGTTGTAAAATTTTAAAAAAGCACTTGGACGAATATCTTTATCTTAAAAATTGGATAGATTCGTATCTGGCATTCAAAAAAGAGTCAGTGATAAATGGAAATTAGATAAAAATTTGATTCTTTTTTTTAAATATTTTTTATCTTCGAACTCAGCAGTGAATGAACTCAAGAATCCATTTTTACCTAAGTTTTCATTTTTAATTTACCAAGTCGAAAGACTTTTATGAGTAAAATATTGCTTCAAGTTTCGGATAATTTAACAAATCGTTTAAAAGAAAAATTAAGAGACGCTAAATCAATGATGACTGGCATATTGGAGATGTAATATAAATAGTCACTGTTTCCTAGTTAAAGATTATAGATCATTCTAAGATTAAAATAGATTGTATGTTATCAATCTATATAAAATGATTGTTAGGCTCCAAAAATGAATTCAAACATAATTAAGACCAAAAAAGTATTTTTCTTGAAGAGGTTATGATAAATCTCTCTAACAAAAAAGATTGATAATAATTCGAAGAGAAAAAATGATTAATTTAAGTAAAATTAAATTATAACTTTTTTAGAATTAATTTCTTAACTGTTTTACTGGCATATTTTGCGTAGACACCGATGGTAATTGAAAAAAACCAATAATCTCTATCGAATTCTAAAGAAATATCCAATTCAAGATCAATTAAAAAAAAAGCTATGTCCTGTTTGACCGGTAATATTACGTTCCGCAAATCCAGTTGTTGATGATTTGCATACATAAATTTTATTCATGTATGCAAATTTACTCAATTCTAGTCCAATAATTTCCCACTTTACCAACGTTACCTTAAAAAACATTAATTAAATTTGAAATAGATTAAAAAAACAATAATTAATACCATTTTCGGACTTAATTACTCTCATCTCTATATTTAGTCTTCGAGTCAAAAATTCAAAAACTTAAACACTAGTGAATATTGCGGCAGGTTTATTTAAAGTATTGTTTTTAGTTCGCACCTTGAGTTATTAGCAGTTAACGTCAAAAACAGTGCTGGCAAACCTTAAAAAATATTGAAAACATAAATAATGTTTTAAAAGAAATTATTAAAAAAATATATTTATAAGGAGCTCTTTATCTAATTAAATAATATTGAACGGAAAATACCTTTATTATTTACCATGTACATTTAATCATTTGATTTCTAATACGCTATTGAACCAGTAATACTTCTAGGAACTCAGTTTCTTAAGCGTTAATAATCATGGTTTCCTACATAAAAATAATTGATAATTCTCAGATAAAAAAAGATTTTTTGTTATCAATCTATATAAGACGCTTTTTAACTTCCAAAAATGATTTCAAAAATATATATAAGATCCAAAAGTATTTCTCTTGAACAGTTTAAAATAATTCTCTAAATCAAAAAGATTGATAATTATTCAAGGAAAAAAATAGATTTGTTTCGGGTTAATTATATTATAATTTTTTTAAATTCCAAAACTGTATTTAAATATAATAAAAACAATCAAACTAATTCTTTGAAATTTATACAGTTGTGGTTTCTTACATACTGATTGTTTATAATACGAAGAATGGATTTTTTATTTTGAATTTACATTATACGCCTTTAAGGGGCCTAAAATGAATTTAAATTTATAAGATTCCAAAAAACTAATTTTTCTGAAGTAATTACAGTTAAGGTTCATTTCATAAAGATTGTTAATAATTTGAAGATAAAAATAGATTGATTGTAATGAATATTCATAAGACAATCTTAAGGCTCAAAAAATGAATTGAAGATTTTTACAACCATTCAAAAATACAGATCTTTTCTAAGGTGTCTCAAAAATTATTAGGAACTTTTAAAATATTTACAAATTGAGTTCGCAAATAGGATTCAATTCGTTAAATATTGTGTGACCCTCTAAAATCAAAAAAAAAAAAATAAAAGAAAGTTCTCGTGTCGAAAGGAATACAATAGAAAAGTTTTGTTGCGTTGCGTGGTTGTCGATTTAGAAACAGTAAGCTTGAAATAAAATAGCACGATTCAATAGCGTTGGTGTACATGAAGCCAAACACTTAAGCAAGGATTTAATCAAAGTGAAGCCAAATAAATAGTGAAAAAAAAAAAAAAAAAAAATGGCAAAGCGAGGTATGGGAAGTAATTTGAACTACGACGGTGAAAATGTGGACTATGACGAGTTTTATAAATCTTTTGGATATGATTCAGCCATGTATGGTTGGGACAGTATTCAGCAAGCAGCAGTGATAGCATATTGTTTGTCAGGTAAAGCACTTAGAGTATTTAATGGAATGGAAGAAGCTGAACGAAAAGACATTAGGAAAATATTTGATAAACTGAAGGAAACCTGTTTCAGACCAACCGAATACTACCTTAACCTGTTTTACAGTAGAATTCCTTACAATAAAAATTAAATGTGTCGTCTGAAGCGCCCAGTCGCGAGTTCATTGAATAGAACTTTAAAAAGCGAAAGGCCTTCACGCCTCTCCCCAATCACATCAAGCGCATCCGTCCGAGCGTGTTCAAATCGGTCAAATTTAAATCGACGCGGATCACTCGCGACCTCAACAGCGACAATGTGTTTGACCCCGAGGAAGAGGAGAAGCGCGACGACTAAGAAAATATGGAGAACGTTGCGTTTGACAACGCTCCCAAGCCAGTTAAATTTGACGACGACTCAGAAAAATCTATTTGATTGTTTTTTTAAATCTTTATTTAAAAACTTTAAAGACAAATTTAAAATTTTATTTAAATTAAGGCAAAATTATTACAAACATAAATATAATAACAAATAAAAAAAATCCAAAAATTCTTTATGACCATTTTTTTAATTGCTTTTAGAAAAGTCGGGTGAATAAATGACGCGACTGTGGATTAAAGGTACTAATTTTGGACTAATAAACATTTGGCTAAAAGGAACCAACCTGCATTTCCCAAGCTATATTTTTAATAAAAAAATAACTTAAAAGTCTTTTTTTAACAAATAATATTTGATACTCTAAAAATTTTTATTTTATTTTTAGCTTTTGATTATAAACTAAAAACCTACTGATTTGGCGGAAGTGGAAGTGTCAGTGTTGTCAGAATAGCTGCAATGGACACCTAACTCAGAGTCTGCAGATTTTTCTTGGTCAAAGTAACTTATGAACTATCATCAGTCTCGGCTTCAGTCATTGCTTCTCCTAGAATATTGATAGCGCTATAGACAGTCCCCATTACATTGCTTGCCGTGCAGGTGTACTCGCCTGTATCTAAAATTGATATGTTATGTATTTCAAAATAGCTGCACTTTTCTTTTTTATAAATTTTAATTCTTTTATCTTCAGGCTGACTGCTTAGGGGCTTGCCGTCGCGTAACCAGCATGTTTCTGGATGTGGTATGTCCGATATCTGGGCAAGAAGAGTCAGCTTTCTTCCCTCATGAACAGTTTTACTCATTGGCTTAATGATAAATTGCGGAGGCCGATATGTTTCTTTTCTAAAGTCGTACTGATACAAACCTTCAATTATTGGACGCACAACTTTGGCTGGATCTTCACCTATTTCAATTCTAACATGGGCAAAAATTTAATTATTCAAAATTTTGGCTTAGATCTCGTATTTGCCTGCATAGCTACCAAGACAGTCAAATATTTCCAAGGAGTGCAGCGATTTTTCATTGTAAATATCAATACGATAATTATCCTTTAGTGGTTCGTTGTTTTTGAACCAAAAAATGGTCGGACTTGGATCTCCGGCTGAATTTAAAAATTTTTTTTATCAATTTTTATTAGTTACACTTCATTTTCGAAGAAAGATTTCAATTAGTCAATCTTAAGAATCCATTGGGGACATTTTAAAATTTTCCGAAAATGAAGTGTAATTAATAAAAATTGACAAAAAAAAAATTTTAAATTCAGCCGGAGATCCAAGTCCAACCATTTTTTGGTTCAAAAACAACGAACCACTAAAGGATAATTATCGTATTGATATTTACATTGAAAAATCGCTGCACAACTTGGAAATATTACACTTCATTTTCGGATATTTTTAAAATGTCCCCAATGGATTCTTCAGATTGACTAATTGAAATTCTGGTTTCCTCCATGACTGGTAATAGATTTGATGGTGACGCGTCTATATTCTTCAATGGTGAGGATCATTTACCGGCGGCAAAAGTTCTTTCTTCGAAGCATTTGACTCTTTATTGGCCCTGACAACTAAGATGCCTATTGTTTTTGCAGTACCATGTTTATTAGAGGCTACACATTTGTAAGACATTTCATCGCCTAGCAATGTTTTTTTATTCTCAGAGAGGCTTATAAGCAAAAGGAAATCTCATATCTGGGATTAGAAGGTAGAATCTCGCTGCCGTTACTTGTATTTTATGAACCGGGTTTGCGATTACTTCACATGAGTTTCGTGGCCTTCAACGTCATCAAGGCACTGAAGTCGCTTGGGAAACTCAGGAAAACTCAAATCGTATGGAACTAAAATTTTAAAAATTATTCTTCGACTCCATTTAGAATCCAATTTGATGCATAGTTGAAAAAAACAAGATGAAAAATAAATTTTTAGGAAAAAATTTTTTTTTTAAAAAAAAAAAATTGTGCTTTTAATTAAATGGAAAGTATAAACAAAATTCGGATTGAAAAACTCCGCTATTTTTGTTTGGTTTTGTTGATCACTAAGTTCGTAATATTTAGCCTGGTTAGGTAAAAAAAATCAACAAAAAACGACTTGAATTAATGATGGTATTATTGCCAAATTCATCAACTAAAATATCGCTTTATTTATTAATTTTGATCTTTTACTGTGCTGGCTATATATTTGGAAGTTACATAAAAAAGTAATTATTATTTAGATTAACATAAGCCCAATGAACCTCAATCACCAGCTTTTAAATGAATAAAATAACAATTCATCTGCTTAATGCAGATAAAAATGGAAAGTTAAAAAATTTCTTTAAATTAATTTATGATAAATCAAGAAAAATTAATTTTCAAATTAGATTTTAAGTTCGCGTGAATTTACTTTACACTGTCTACACTGTTCAGGATTAGAAAATAAAATTTATTCTTAAATTCTCTAGATATTAAAACTGGGAAAATAAAGTAATTCATTTAATGCTAATTTTTTAAGATTGAGCTCACCAATAATTTAGACAATTAACTTACTATTAAGTAAATTTATCAAGTAAAATGCAAAAGTTAAAATTAGTAAAGAAACATTAACCCTTTGTTTTTATTTTATTTTTAATTTCTGATAAACTCTCAATGTATTCAAAAAAATAAATTTAATAACTCTTAAATTTCTAATCTTAAGATGAAAGATTCATCGAACTTTTCCATGTTTAGGCATCTTTAACTCACAAGGCTCCCTCCAACCCTCAATTTACTCAATTCTCTCTCTGCATACTTGTTTATAAGTCACAATTTTTAAGTCTAAGTCTCAAAAATTTAAGTCAAAGTTATGAATTTCGGTCAAAAAAATGGAAAATAAGATGAAATACAAAAAAGGTTATTTAATTTAAATATGTTATTAAAAGACACAAACCAAAGCTTAAATCTTTACACATATCAAATCGAAAGAAAAAGCAATTTACTTGAAAAAAAAAATTTTAAGTTATTGACTTGACTTAAGACTTGTGGCTTCAAATAAGTCTGGTCGTAATTGATGAAATAACTGATGAAAATTCGGCATAGAACTCAATCGGAACTATTGGCAGGTTAATTTTTTTGGCAGCTGTCAACGGGTAAAAATTGGCGACTATTTCATAGTGATGGTTATCAAGTCTGTCAGAGGCTTCTGTAATTTTTCTTACTTCATTGAATATGCCATTCATTAAAATAATCAAACTTATCTTATTGGAAAAAATACAAATTGTTTAATTTTTTAGAAAATTTATTAAATCTTACTTTGACCAGTTCAAATTCGTTGCCAATCTTTGCCGATTCGTAGTTAATTCCATCAGTTTTTTGAAATTATTCTCAAAAATTATCCGCACCAAGTCATAGCTTTCTCTAATTTCACTAATTCCAATATCCTTTAGCATTTTTCTATTCTCATCATTAAAATTTTGAATTATGAGTTGGATAAAATTTTTTAATAAGACGCCATCTGAAAGTTCTTTAAGTCGATTATATGATTCTTGCTCGAGTGTTTTATTAATCTTATTAAATAAATAATAAAAAGAATTTTAAATTTAATTATTTCAATTTACCCATGTTAGAATCATTTGAATGATGGAACCGCTGAGCTTTTTCTTTCTGACAGTTGTGCTTCCATCAGAATTCATCATGTCTGTAAACTGGAAAAAATAAGAATTAAACCTTTTTAAAATCAAATAAAAGAAAAAGTTTGATTAGATAATTTCATTTAATTAATATTTTATTTCAATGCATTCATTTTTTGAAAATTTCTCAAGCTTTAAATGTTAGTGTTGAATTAAAAAAAATTCAAAATTTTACAAAAATTAACATAAACATTAGTTCGATTTCAAATTTTTTATTTCAAAATAATATTTGATTTTGTTCAATTAAAATTGTTTTCAATAAGAAATATATGTTAAACAAAAATTTTCATAATTGATTTTTTTAATTCTGAAAGTTGAATGTTTAAAAAAATAATAAAATCGATCAAAAATTAAGTCTCTAATTTGCATAATCCAACTATTTGAAAATTTAAATATCCCCTTAGGAATAAATTTTTAAAAATGACTAATAATAATCCAGTATCAAGCTTTCTTCACATGGCAGATGTGATCTCTTTGTACACCGAGGGTCTTGTGTCCGGCTTTATCAATTCTCTTGGTCTAGTGGACACACGATGCGTTGTTCAGCCATTGTCAGGCGTTCTCAAAAACCCGCCCAATAAATTCCGAGACTGTCTATTCAGAGTCATACCTCAGCACCGGTACTCGGCCCAGCGACAATATTGGAAGCAGTTTCTGCAGAATTCAACAATGCTTGCCACTGAAGAGCAGTTAAACCAACCTATGGATGAATAAGTCCTTTAAAAGCTCCAAGTAAGAATTTTTTTTTTAATGAACTAATTTATTTTTAAGCATGCGGCTGATTTGGAAAAAAAACAAAAAACCAATTTGAAACCACAAAGCTTATTGAGTCGAACACCATAATCCAATATAGAACAGTCGTACAACTTTTACACATAAAGAGCTATATGTTCTTGACAGTTAATAAAAAACTCTCGGCACACTTGCAAAAAAATGCAATGAGAGTCTATCTTGACTCGACTGGCAACGAAGGTTCCTGGTTCATAGTCCAGTCATTTTATAAACTAAGATTCTTTGGCGACAAAGTAGTCATCGGTGACAAAATAGTTCGTCATTCTTTGGGAGAAATGCAATCATTGCATGTGAGCCAATATGAACTAACCGATCATCCCGGATTCAAAGAAGTCAATCTTCTTAATTCACAGACCAGTTGGAATTTGCTTTTATACATGTGCCACAAAGAAGAACTCAACGATTACCTTAAAAGCGTAAATAAAAAAATAATTAAATTTAAAAAAAAAAAAAATAATAAAATTAAAATTTATTTATATTAGAAACAATAAAATTGAAATTTTTTCAAAAATTTATTTAAAATTTTAAGGGAGATGTTATCAGATTGTTCCATATTGAACAAGAAAAATATTAAACTTGTGATGAGTATAAAGGAAGGCAGCAAGTGTTTATTAGAAGGACTGGAGGATTGTCAGCAACATCTGCCACTTCGTCCAAAGCTCTGTGGGAAGTGGAATAGCGAGGCAAAATGCATGTCGGGGTGGTGCTGCTAGATGATCCCATTTAATTCGCTTCAAGCATTTAGGCACTGGTTTGTACAAAGCTGCCGCGATTGATGACGATCTGACCGAGAATTCAATGAGATCTAGACTAAGAGGTGACACAATTGAACCGGTTTTTTCTCTTGTCACTGTAAAAAAGTGCAAACAATTTGTTAACGTTGTTTGAATTGGATAACACAACTTCAATTACCCAGCAAAATTCTTTTATTCCCAATGCCTCGTACATAAGGCTTATACACTCTAAGACAAAATCATGGGTGCATAGTACGTCCATTCCGGTTGACAAAGAATATTGACAAAGGATGTTGCGGCATTCTCAGCAGTCTAAGCGGAAAAATCAGGTATTTATTTTTAGAATAATTTTGTGATAAGTAGTCTCTTTTAAATAAATTTTAAGATAAAATATGTCCGAATTTTTCGAAATTTTTTAGGCAAATTTAATTTCAAATGAAATTTTTAAGATCAAAACCATCATTTAAAATTTAATTAATCAAATTATTTTGATAATTTTTAAAAAATAAATGCTCAACATTACCAGACATGGTATTCCTAAAAATGGCACATTATCAAATTAACATTATAAATGTTTGATTTCAAATTTATTTAAAAAATAAATCAATAATTTTAAAAATTCAGGCTAAGATAATTAAAAAAATCAAATTCATCTTTTACTTTAATATTCATTCATTCAAAATGGAATAATTTTATTTTTACACTTGAATAAGCTATTAATTTTAAAAAATTAAATTTTTTTGTCTTTTAAAGTTATTTTAAAAATCAATTTAAAAAAATTTAAACCCATTGAAGTTCAATAAAAAAGGGATATTTTTAATTTTTAAATATGAAAATAAACTTGACATAATAAGTCATTGCTTAAGAAAAAAAATATTTTTTACTATTGGATTCTCGGGATACATTGGCCTGAGACATTGTCAAATGCTGAGCTTTACTCAAGAACAAATTCAGAACCATTAATTCAATGCATTAAAGACAAAAAGCTGCGATGACTTGGACATGTACTTAGAATGAAAGATACACGGATACCAAAAAGGGCCCTTCAATGGACACCTCAAGGGCGACGTAAGGTAGGACGACCAGCAGTAACATGGAGGTCAACTATCACGAAAGAGCTCATCGAAATGGGAATGACATGGGGAGTAGCAAGGGGAAAGGCAAAAGATCGACTTGAGTGGAAATCAAAAGTAATGACCCTATGCTCCACAAGGAGTGAGAAAAAAATCTAGTCTTGACTCATAAAAAGACAACAAAATTTTTTAATTTTATATTTTTTTATTTGTTTATTTATATCTCAGAAAGATAATGTGTCTTAGATTACTAAAATTATTAAAGTTAAATGAATTTTAGATAAAATTTAATATTTGAGCTTTTTAAAAATGAATTTTAAAAATAATAGAATATAATTTTAAATAGTGTTTTTGATTATTTTTAAACAGTCCTAAGTGCAATGAGAAGCGACAAAATTTTTTTTGAAAAATTCTTTTTTTGATATATTGATATAAATGATATATTTTTATTTGGTTATAAGCTAACAATCAATTATCAATAGGATTCAAAAAAAATCTTATTCATTTTTAGTCATTTGTCATAAAGTCCAATTTTGGATTATTAAATTGTTAAATATTTAGATCACTATTAAATTAACATTCAAATAATTCAGTTTATTTTAGAGAGATTGAATTAAAGAAATTAAATTTTAACCTTTATTTTGAGTTAATTATAAAATAAAAAAAATAAAAAAAAATTTAATAATTTTATTTTTTCATTTATGTATGTTAAGGTATCTTTTATATTTCATGTTTTTTATAAGATTTTAAAATTTTGGAAAAAACACTTTATAATTTGTTGAAATAATTTTGTTCCTTAATATATTACGCTGATTTACAGCAAATTCTTGAAAAAATTATTTTAGCCGAATGATTTTCGACTTAGAATGTCCGAAAAGTACACCAAACAGGAAAATGTGAGCGACTATTTGGCAATAGGTCGAACAAATCTGAATTTAAATCTTTTCAATCTTTATTATTTTCCGACAAAATGAAAAATAGCATTCAAAATGAACTAAATCGCCTTGTTGCCACTGATTTGGTCATCGATCTATTTACATCAGAAGTTTCAAAGGTTTTTTCATCACATAGAAGTGGCCCAAAAGGAAATAAAAGATAACTTAAATTTTCTTCCCAAAGATTTTAATGATGGAAAAAATAATCACTCAAAACTTTTCTTTTTTAAATTGAAAATTAATTCAAGTTCTTAAAATAAAAAGTTTTTTGTCCAGCGACACAGATATATTAAAAACCTCTGAGCTTAATAAAAAATTTCAAAGCTTGGACTCTAAGTCACTTTTTTCAGTCAAAAAAAGAAAAAAAAGTCTTTGGTGGAACTTTCTTTTTAATAAAAAAAAAAAAAAAATTCTTGACTTGGACTTGACTAGAGACTTGTGACTTTTAAACAACTCTGGATTATTATTAGTCATTTTTAAAAATTCTTTCCTAAGGGGATATTTAAATTTTCAAATAGTTGGATTACGCAAATTAGAGACTTAATTTTTGATCGATTTTATTATTTTTTAAACATTCAACTTTCAGAATTAAAAAATCAATTATGAAAATTTTTGTTTAACATATATTTCTTATTGAAAACAATTTTAATTGAACAAAATCAAATATTATTTTGAAATAAAAAATTTGAAATCGAACTAATGTTTATGTTAATTTTTGTAAAATTTTGAATCTTTTTTAAATTCAACACTAACATTTAAAGCTTGAGAAATTTTCAAAAAAATGAATGCATTGAAATAAAATATTAATTAAATGAAATTATCTAATCAAACTTTTTCTTTTATTTGATTTTAAAAAGGTTTAATTCTTATTTTTTCCAGTTTACAGACATGATGAATTCTGATGGAAGCACAAATGTCAGAAAGAAAAAGCTCAGCGGTTCCATCATTCAAATGATTCTAACATGGGTAAATTGAAATAATTAAATTTAAAATTCTTTTTTATTATTTATTTAATAAGATTAATAAAACACTCGAGCAAGAATCATATAATCGACTTAAAGAACTTTCAGATGGCGTCTTATTAAAAAATTTTATCCAACTCATAATTCAAAATTTTAATGATGAGAATAGAAAAATGCTAAAGGATATTGGAATTAGTGAAATTAGAGAAAGCTATGACTTGGTGCGGATAATTTTTGAGAATAATTTCAAAAAAACTGATGGAATTAACTACGAATCGGCAAAGATTGGCAACGAATTTGAACTGGTCAAAGTAAGATTTAATAAATTTTCTAAAAAATTAAACAATTTGTATTTTTTCCAATAAGATTAGCTTATCAAATGAATGGTTTTCTAGATTTTTAAAACGATCAAAATTTGTGCTAAGGCGAATTACAACTAGTGGAAGAGAAATTCCACGCAATTCTAAAGACGAAGTAATCTTAATCATCAATAAATGTATTTTAGAGTTAAGTAACGTGCAATCATGTTCCATTATTAACATGGATGAAACCATCATATATTTAGATTCATAGAGTAACTATACGTACGATCAGGCTGGTGAAAAAAGTGTTTTAACTACTACGTCTGGAGACGAATAAACTAGAATGTCTGTGTGCTTTGCTGCTTCTGCCACTGGCTATAAATTTATACCTCTTATTATAGTTCCAAGAGTGAAACCTTTGAAAGATTTTGAGTTGCAAGTAACGTTTTGCTAGTTTATCACAAATCTGGAACTTTCAATGAGCATATGATTAGCGATAAAGTTTTAAAAAGGTGTATAATCCCTAAAATCGCTTCCAAAGATTTGAGAATTCTCACTTTGATCATGGACTAAGCGCCTTGTCATTGCACAAATAAACTTAAAAATACTCTTGCTCAGAACAACATCAAACATATTTATGTCCCAAAAAATTTCAAAAATTTTTTGCAGCCTGCTGACGTTAGTTGGATGCGTCTTTTAAACAAAGCCTATCATTATAAATGGAAAAATAGTCTTATAAATGCGGAGAAAATTTTTACTTCAGCTGGATATTTAAGATCACCTGGCTATGCACAAGTAATTGTTTGGATGAGTGAAATATGGGAACAATTAGATCAAAATATTATTAGGGACATATTTAATCAATGTAGCATTACTTCATCAAAAATGTATGATTTTCACACTCAGCTTCAAGCTTATATGGAAAAAAATCAAGCTGATATGATTGAAGATTAGGACCAATCAGATAAGATTGAAAGCTTTTTCATAAAAATGATTACAGTGACGTTAATTTGGATACTTATTCAAATGAATAAACCGATTTTGTAATTATTAATATCTTTCATTTGTATATTTATTGTATTTTATGTGTTTTAAATCCATTTTTTTAGATAAATTTTAACAGATAGTTTATTTGAAAAAAATTCATGTTAATAAAATACTAAATGTATATATAATAATTGTTTCATATATATCCTTACCATGTTTCAGATAGTTTCCCAGGGAAATCATAAATTAAAAAATATTGAGTTTCATAAAATGCTCCATAGTATATTAAAACGTGTTTTCTTTAGTTTCCAGGGGATATTTAGTGAGGAAATACGGTATTTAAAATTTTTTTAGGTGAAAAACCATCAGGGCTATTTCGAACGGCTTGCGCATAATTTTTTATCTTCGAAGAGCTGGAATATAGGGTAATTTTATTCTTTTATTATTTATAAGAGTTAATTTAATTTTTAATTCTACAGAGTTAAAGTTCTCTCAAATAATTCATGAAAGTATTAAGTTATTAAACATCTATCTAATTAGTCTTATTTATATTTGTGGGAGGAGTTTTTCTATAGGTTTCATTCTTCAACTTTACAACTGTTTACTCAAAAATAAGATTTAACTGGCTGTAATTCAAAAGCGCTTTTCAATATGAAATAACATTTAAAGTTTTTTTATTTAGTCCTTCATATTTAGCTCTTAATATCTTTAGAGAATTGATGTATAGAATGATTTTAATTTTTATTTGGAAATTTGTAAATATTGAAAGCTCGTTATTTCATTTTTAAATAATCTGTTAAATATAATATAGGGTCATTCTTTAATTGTCTATCCAATAATTAGTTTATGATCTAATATTAGAATAATCTATTTTATCAGTATTTATAGTTGATCCTTTTTATATTATTAAATTCCAATAAATATTATATAAAACATCATACTCTTTCCTTAACAGTTGGTAGCAGCTCAGGTATTTACTATATTGGTAAAATAAACGATCCACGTCGAAAATGAATCAACAAAAGATGTCAAAAATTAATGAAGATAATTCAAGCGAAACGTCAAGCATGTATGGTCTCACAAGTGGTTTAAATAAAATGAGTTTAAGTGATGAAAATCGTAGTCCGAATACATTAGAATCACTTTTAAATTTAAGTGCGGAATCAAAGAAATTAATGGAGGAACAAAATAGAAAAATTAAGGAATTGGAATCACAACTTGCTAAATTTAAAAATATTGAAAAAGAAAATAATAGAAATTTAGACAGTTACGTTGAGGATTTTGATGATGTTTTAACTGAGATAGAAGATGAACGTGAAAATGGACGACTTTATCCTGTTAGTTCAGCTCAACCTATTTTTGAATGGAAACTTTCTGAGGATGTAGAAAGTTGGTTATTTAGTTTAGATATAAATTTGAGGAATGCAAATATCCCTAAGAGTGAAAAAATTTTTTATGCTGGTTCATATTGTAAGGGAAACGCTCAACAGGTTTATAAGGCTATTCTAAAAGCAAATCCAAAAATCACTTGGACAAAATTTAAACAAGAATTCTTAAAAAGGTTCAAAAACAAAAATATTGATGATATTGTAATCAAAAAGTTAGTTAGAATGAAACAGAATGGTTCAATAGAGGAGTATATTAACCAGTTTCAATTGAGTCTGAATCAGACTAGTGATATTGATGAAAAAATGAAAATAAGGTTGTTTAAGTTTAATATTAGGCCTGAAATAGAAGGTTATTTAAATATGAGAGAACCAGAAACCATTGATCAAGCATTTAATTGGGCAATTTTATACGAAAATAATGTTCTAAAGAGAGAAAATAGAGAGGATAGAATCAATGCGTTTAATATTTCAAAATGTTATTATTGTGGTAAACCAGGACATTTTAAAGTAGATTGTTATGCGAGAAAAAGATTCCAGAATCATAAGTTAAGAAACGAAATTCCTAGAAATTATCATGAAAAAAGATATGATCAATATAGTTCAAAGAGACCACAAGAGAATCAACAAGAATATAAGTATAATGGTAAGAATGGACAAGGAAAATACTACAGAAGTGATAAAAGAAAATGTAATAACGAAAATAAGCGAGACTATTTGCAAAAAATAAGCGTCGATGATGATGAAATGGATATATGTGCAGTACGAATTGGATGCTTAAAAAATTATGGACAACAAAACGAATTAAAAATTAAAGGAACTATTAATGGAATGAACGCTGAAATGTTAATAGACACAGGTGCTCAAAGATCAGTCATTTCTGAAAAGGCTTTTCAAAGATTAAAATTAGATGTATCAAAAAATGTTAACATTGTAAAACTAATTGGAAGCAAATCTTTTGAGTCAAGAATAACAAAAAAGTAGATATTGAAACTTTTGGGAAAATAATAAAATTGGAATTAGCAATTGTACCATACTGTTTTACTGATGTTTTACTTGGAGCAGATTGGCTTTTCGTATGAATTAAATCAAGATAAGACATATCTAAATTTTAGTATCCAAGGATATAATGTTGATATAGAAAAAGTGTAGTAAATGCAGTTTTTTCTATTGAGTCGTTTTCCATTTGAATTTGCCAGTATCCAGATTTTAAATCAATGGAAGTTAAAGACGCACGATATGGGTATGAATAGACTGGTTTCTCGCATGTTGTTCTAATTTTGAATTTAGTCGTAATACATGGTGTTCGTAAATCTGACAAACTGTGGCAAAAACATCTTAATTTTTGTCAATCAATTTTCCAAAATCTTTTTCTATATCAACATTATATCCTTGGATACTAAAATTTAGATATGTCTTATCTTGATTTAATTCATACGAAAAGCCAATCTGCTCCAAGTAAAACATCAGTAAAACAGTATGGTACAATTGCTAATTCCAATTTTATTATTTTCCCAAAAGTTTCAATATCTACTTTTTTTGTTATTCTTGACTCAAAAGATTTGCTTCCAATTAGTTTTACAATGTTAACATTTTTTGATACATCTAATTTTAATCTTTGAAAAGCCTTTTCAGAAATGACTGATCTTTGAGCACCTGTGTCTATTAACATTTCAGCGTTCATTCCATTAATAGTTCCTTTAATTTTTAATTCGTTTTGTTGTCCATAATTTTTTAAGCATCCAATTCGTACTGCACATATATCCATTTCATCATCATCGACGCTTATTTTTTGCAAATAGTCTCGCTTATTTTCGTTATTACATTTTCTTTTATCACTTCTGTAGTATTTTCCTTGTCCATTCTTACCATTATACTTATATTCTTGTTGATTCTCTTGTGGTCTCTTTGAACTATATTGATCATATCTTTTTTCATGATAATTTCTAGGAATTTCGTTTCTTAACTTATGATTCTGGAATCTTTTTCTCGCATAACAATCTACTTTAAAATGTCCTGGTTTACCACAATAATAACATTTTGAAATATTAAACGCATTGATTCTATCCTCTCTATTTTCTCTCTTTAGAACATTATTTTCGTATAAAATTGCCCAATTAAATGCTTGATCAATGGTTTCTGGTTCTCTCATATTTAAATAACCTTCTATTTCAGGCCTAATATTAAACTTAAACAACCTTATTTTCATTTTTTCATCAATATCACTAGTCTGATTCAGACTCAATTGAAACTGGTTAATATACTCCTCTATTGAACCATTCTGTTTCATTCTAACTAACTTTTTGATTACAATATCATCAATATTTTTGTTTTTGAACCTTTTTAAGAATTCTTGTTTAAATTTTGTCCAAGTGATTTTTGGATTTGCTTTTAGAATAGCCTTATAAACCTGTTGAGCGTTTCCCTTACAATATGAACCAGCATAAAAAATTTTTTCACTCTTAGGGATATTTGCATTCCTCAAATTTATATCTAAACTAAATAACCAACTTTCTACATCCTCAGAAAGTTTCCATTCAAAAATAGGTTGAGCTGAACTAACAGGATAAAGTCGTCCATTTTCACGTTCATCTTCTATCTCAGTTAAAACATCATCAAAATCCTCAACGTAACTGTCTAAATTTCTATTATTTTCTTTTTCAATATTTTTAAATTTAGCAAGTTGTGATTCCAATTCCTTAATTTTTCTATTTTGTTCCTCCATTAATTTCTTTGATTCCGCACTTAAATTTAAAAGTGATTCTAATGTATTCGGACTACGATTTTCATCACTTAAACTCATTTTATTTAAACCACTTGTGAGACCATACATGCTTGACGTTTCGCTTGAATTATCTTCATTAATTTTTGACATCTTTTGTTGATTCATTTTCGACGTGGATCGTTTATTTTACCAATATAGTAAATACCTGAGCTGCTACCAACTGTTAAGGAAAGAGTATGATGTTTTATATAATATTTATTGGAATTTAATAATATAAAAAGGATCAACTATAAATACTGATAAAATAGGTTATTCTAATATTAGATCATAAACTAATTATTGGATAGACAATTAAAGAATGACCCTATATTATATTTAACAGATTATTTAAAAATGAAATAACGAGCTTTCAATATTTACAAATTTCCAAATAAAAATTAAAATCATTCTATACATCAATTCTCTAAAGATATTAAGAGCTAAATATGAAGGACTAAATAAAAAAAAACTTTAAATGTTATTTCATATTGAAAAGCGCTTTTGAATTACAGCCAGTTAAATCTTATTTTTGAGTAAACAGTTGTAAAGTTGAAGAATGAAACCTATAGAAAAACTCCTCCCACAAATATAAATAAGACTAATTAGATAGATGTTTAATAACTTAATACTTTCATGAATTATTTGAGAGAACTTTAACTCTGTAGAATTAAAAAATTAAATTAACTGTAGTTGATTGCCTCTGTGAAGGTATTCCAGTCGGTACATGAGCGATTGGAGGCCCTTGATCATCGAGATGACTTCGATTAGGGCCTATTTTTTTTTAAGCGCTGAATTTTAGGACTAGGCTACTTTTTCATAGTCTTTGGTGTGACAAAGCTGGTTTGACTTGTCGTCCTACAGAGGAACCCTTTAATATTGCTATAAAAACAATTAAAAATTTCAATTTTATTTTATAAAATCAATAATTAAATAAAAAAATCTATAAAAGATAACTTGATTATTTTTTTCATTAATTTTTTTAATAATATAAGACACTTTCTATTTACTATTCGGTTTATTTTTAAGTGGATCCTGTCTGGTAAAACGCTTTATTAATTTGTAAGTAGGTTTCATGTAAGTTTTTGTCACCCGAATTCGACTCCTGGCTATCTTTTTTGAACTGGTTTGAAAATAACATTACAGTGCGCAGCAATTTTCAAAATATTTGTTTTCAACATTTCTTCTGGGCGCTTTCATTTTTGAATAACTTTAAAGATCTGCAAAATATAAGTAACGAAATCAAAATTTCGCATTCAATTTGAAAATTTTTTTCTAAATTCTCTAAAAATTTTTGAGTTACCTAGAGAAATCTCTAAATTTATGAATGGTTGAATCAATCTTCTATCATTTTTGAAACATTTCTTCTGGGCGCATTCATTTTTGGAACAACTTTAAAGATCTGCAAAATTTAATTAACGAAATCAAAATAGCGCAAATAATTTGAAAACTTTTTCTAAATTTTCTCATAATATTTGAGTAACCTAGAGAAAACTCTCAATTTATGAATGGTTGAATCAATCTTCTATCATTTTTAAACATTTCTTCTGGGCGCTTTCATTTTTGAATAACTTTAAAGATCTGCAAAATATAAGTAACGAAATAAAAATTGCGCATTCAATTTGAAAATATTTTCTAAATTCTCTCATAATTTTTGAGTAACCTAGAGAAATCTCTCACTTACTTTATTGAATATGCCATTCATTAAAATAATCAAACTTTTCTTATCAGTCGAGTCAAGATAGACTCTCATTGCATTATTGTGCCGAGAGTTTTTTATTAACTGTCAAGAACATATAGCTCTTTATGTGTAAAAGTTGTACGACTGTTCCATATTGGATTATGGTGTTCAACTCAATAAGCTTTGTGGTTTCAAATTGGTTATTTTGTTTTTTTTCCAAATCAGCCGCATGCTTAAAAATAAATTAGTTCATTAAAAAAAAATCTTACTTGGAGCTTTTTAAGGACTAATTCATCCATAGGTTGGTTTAACAGCTGGTCAGTGGCAAACATTGTTGAATTCTGCAGAAACTGTTTCCAATATTGTCGCTGGGCCGAGTACCGGTGCTGAGGTATGACTCTGAAAAGACAGTCTCGGAATTTATTGGTCGGGTTTTTGAGAACGCCTGACATTGGCTGAAAAACGCATCGTGTGTCCACTAGACCAAGAGAATTGTTAAAGCTGGACACAAGACCCTCGGTGTACAAAGAGATCACATCTGCCATGTGAAGAAAGCTTGATACTGGATTATTACAGAGTTGTTTAAAAGTCCCAAAAAAGTCTAAGTCAAAAAAAAAAAAGTCCAAACAGGACTTTTTTTTTTCAAAAAAATGTGTTTATGTTAATTTTTGTTAAATTTTGAATTTTTTTCTAATTCAACACTAACATTTAAAGCTTGAGAAATTTTCAAATAAATGAATGCATTGAAATAAAATTTTAATTAAATGAAATTATCTAATCAAACTTTTTCTTTTATTTGATTTTAAAAAGGTTTAATTCTTATTTTTTCCAGTTTACAGACATGATGAATTCTGATGGAAGCACAACTGTCAGAAAAGAAAAAGCTCAGCGGTTCCATCATTCAAATGATTCTAACATGGGTAAATTGAAATAATTAAATTTAAAATTCTTTTTTATTATTTATTTAATAAGATTAATAAAACACTCGAGCAAGAATCATATAATCGACTTAAAGAACTTTCAGATGGCGTCTTATTTAAAAATTTTATCCAACTCATAATTCAAAATTTTAATGATGAGAATAGAAAAATGCTAAAGGATATTGGAATTAGTGAAATTAGAGAAAGCTATGACTTGGTGCGGATAATTTTTGAGAATAATTTCAAAAAAACTGATGGAATTAACTACGAATCGGCAAAGATTGGCAACGAATTTGAACTGGTCAAAGTAAGATTTAATAAATTTTCTAAAAAATTAAACAATTTGTATTTTTTCCAATAAGATAAGTTTGATTATTTTAATGAATGGCATATTCAATGAAGTAAGAAAAATTACAGAAGCCTCTGACAGACTTGATAACCATCACTATGAAATAGTCGCCAATTTTTACCCGTTGACAGCCTTCAAAAAAATTAACCTGCCAATAGTTCCGATTGAGTTCTATGCCGAATTTTCATCAGTTATTTCATCAATTACGACCAGACTTATTTGAAGCCACAAGTCTTAAGTCAAGTCAATAACTTAAAATTTTTTTTTTCAAGTAAATTGCTTTTTCTTTCGATTTGATATGTGTAAAGATTTAAGCTTTGGTTTGTGTCTTTTAATAACATATTTAAATTAAATAACCTTTTTTGTATTTCATCTTATTTTCCATTTTTTTGACCGAAATTCATAACTTTGACTTAAATTTTTGAGACTTAGACTTAAAAATTGTGACTTATAAACAAGTATGCAGAGAGAGAATTGAGTAAATTGAGGGTTGGAGGGAGCCTTGTGAGTTAAAGATGCCTAAACATGGAAAAGTTCGATGAATCTTTCATCTTAAGATTAGAAATTTAAGAGTTATTAAATTTATTTTTTTGAATACATTGAGAGTTTATCAGAAATTAAAAATAAAATAAAAACAAAGGGTTAATGTTTCTTTACTAATTTTAACTTTTGCATTTTACTTGATAAATTTACTTAATAGTAAGTTAATTGTCTAAATTATTGGTGAGCTCAATCTTAAAAAATAAGCATTAAATGAATTACTTTATTTTCCCAGTTTTAATATCTAGAGAATTTAAGAATAAATTTTATTTTCTAATCCTGAACAGTGTAGACAGTGTAAAGTAAATTCACGCGAACTTAAAATCTAATTTGAAAATTAATTTTTCTTGATTTATCATAAATTAATTTAAAGAAATTTTTTAACTTTCCATTTTTATCTGCATTAAGCAGATGAATTGTTATTTTATTCATTTAAAAGCTGGTGATTGAGGTTCATTGGGCTTATGTTAATCTAAATAATAATTACTTTTTTATGTAACTTCCAAATATATAGCCAGCACAGATAAAGATCAAAATTAATAAATAAAGCGATATTTTAGTTGATGAATTTGGCAATAATACCATCATTAATTCAAGTCGTTTTTTGTTGATTTTTTTTACCTAACCAGGCTAAATATTACGAACTTAGTGATCAACAAAACCAAACAAAAATAGCGGAGTTTTTCAATCCGAATTTTGTTTATACTTTCCATTTAATTCAAAGCACAAATTTTTTTTTTTAAAAAAAAAAATTTTTTCCTAAAAATTTATTTTTCATCTTGTTTTTTTCAACTATGCATCAAATTAGATTCTAAATGGAGTCGAAGAATAATTTTTAAAATTTTAGTTCCATACGATTTGAGTTTTCCTGAGTTTCCCAAGCGACTTCAGTGCCTTGATGACGTTGAAGGCCACGAAACTCATGTGAAGTAATCGCAAACCCGGTTCATAAAATACAAGTAACGGCAGCGAGATTCTACCTTCTAATCCCAGATATGAGATTTCCTTTTGCTTATAAGCCTCTCTGAGAATAAAAAACATTGCTAGGCGATGAAATGTCTTACAAATGTGTAGCCTCTAATAAACATGGTACTGCAAAAACAATAGGCATCTTAGTTGTCAGGGCCAATAAAGAGTCAAATGCTTCGAAGAAAGAACTTTTGCCGCCGGTAAATGATCCTCACCATTGAAGAATATAGACGCGTCACCATCAAATCTATTACCAGTCATGGAGGAAACCAGAATTTCAATTAGTCAATCTGAAGAATCCATTGGGGACATTTTAAAAATATCCGAAAATGAAGTGTAATATTTCCAAGTAGTGCAGCGATTTTTCAATGTAAATATCAATACGATAATTATCCTTTAGTGGTTCGTTGTTTTTGAACCAAAAAATGGTTGGACTTGGATCTCCGGCTGAATTTAAAATTTTTTTTTGTCAATTTTTATTAATTACACTTCATTTTCGGAAAATTTTAAAATGTCCCCAATGGATTCTTAAGATTGACTAATTGAAATCTTTCTTCGAAAATGAAGTGTAACTAATAAAAATTGATAAAAAAATTTTTAAATTCAGCCGGAGATCCAAGTCCGACCATTTTTTGGTTCAAAAACAACGAACCACTAAAGGATAATTATCGTATTGATATTTACAATGAAAAATCGCTGCACTCCTTGGAAATATTTGACTGTCTTGGTAGCTATGCAGGCAAATACGAGATCTAAGCCAAAATTTTGAGTTTAATTTTTGCCCATGTTAGAATTGAAATAGGTGAAGATCCAGCCAAAGTTGTGCGTCCAATAATTGAAGGTTTGTATCAGTACGACTTTAGAAAAGAAACATATCGGCCTCCGCAATTTATCATTAAGCCAATGAGTAAAACTGTTCATGAGGGAAGAAAGCTGACTCTTCTTGCCCAGATATCGGACATACCACATCCAGAAACATGCTGGTTACGCGACGGCAAGCCCCTAAGCAGTCAGCCTGAAGATAAAAGAATTAAAATTTATAAAAAAGAAAAGTGCAGCTATTTTGAAATACATAACATATCAATTTTAGATACAGGCGAGTACACCTGCACGGCAAGCAATGTAATGGGGACTGTCTATAGCGCTATCAATATTCTAGGAGAAGCAATGACTGAAGCCGAGACTGATGATAGTTCATAAGTTACTTTGACCAAGAAAAATCTGCAGACTCTGAGTTAGGTGTCCATTGCAGCTATTCTGACAACACTGACACTTCCACTTCCGCCAAATCAGTAGGTTTTTAGTTTATAATCAAAAGCTAAAAATAAAATAAAAATTTTTAGAGTATCAAATATTATTTGTTAAAAAAAGACTTTTAAGTTATTTTTTTATTAAAAATATAGCTTGGGAAATGCAGGTTGGTTCCTTTTAGCCAAATGTTTATTAGTCCAAAATTAGTACCTTTAATCCACAGTCGCGTCATTTATTCACCCGACTTTTCTAAAAGCAATTAAAAAAATGGTCATAAAGAATTTTTGGATTTTTTTTTTATTTGTTATTATATTTATGTTTGTAATAATTTTGCCTTAATTTAAATAAAATTTTAAATTTGTCTTTAAAGTTTTTAAATAAAGATTTAAAAAAAACAATCAAATAGATTTTTCTGAGTCGTCGTCAAATTTAACTGGCTTGGGAGCGTTGTCAAACGCAACGTTCTCCATATTTTCTTAGTCGTCGCGCTTCTCCTCTTCCTCGGGGTCAAACACATTGTCGCTGTTGAGGTCGCGAGTGATCCGCGTCGATTTAAATTTGACCGATTTGAACACGCTCGGACGGATGCGCTTGATGTGATTGGGGAGAGGCGTGAAGGCCTTTCGCTTTTTAAAGTTCAATTCAATGAACTCGCGACTGGGCGCTTCAGACGACACATTTAATTTTTATTGTAAGGAATTCTACTGTAAAACAGGTTAAGGTAGTATTCGGTTGGTCTGAAACAGGTTTCCTTCAGTTTATCAAATATTTTCCTAATGTCTTTTCGTTCAGCTTCTTCCATTCCATTAAATACCCTAAGTGCTTTACCTGACAAACAATATGCTATCACTGCTGCTTGCTGAATACTGTCCCAACCATACATGGCTGAATCATATCCAAAAGCTTTATAAAACTCGTCATAGTCCACATTTTCACCGTCGTAGTTCAAATTACTTCCCATACCTCGCTTTGCCATTTTTTTTTTTTTTTTTTCACTATTTATTTGGCTTCACTTTGATTAAATCATGTACACCAACGCTATTGAATCGTGCTATTTTATTTCAAGCTTACTGTTTCTAAATCGACAACCACGCAACGCAACAAAACTTTTGTATTATTGTACTATTGTATTCCTTTCGACACGAGAACTTTCTTTTATTTTTTTTTTTTGATTTTAGAGGGTCACACAATATTTAACGAATTGAATCCTATTTGCGAACTCAATTTGTAAATATTTTAAAAGTTTCTAATTATTTTTAAGACACCTCAGAAAAGCTCTAAATTTTTGAATAAATGTAAAAATCTTCAATCATTTTTAAACATTTCCTTTAAATTTCAAAGAATTAGTTTGATTGTTTTTATTATATTTAAAAACAGTTTTGGAATTTAAAAAAATTATAATATAATTAACCCGAAACAAATCTATTTTTTTCCTTGAATAATTATCAATCTTTTTGATTTAGAGAATTATTTTAAACTGTTCAAGAGAAATACTTTTGGATCTTATATATATTTTTGAAATCATTTTTGGAAGTTAAAAAGCGTCTTATATAGATTGATAACAAAAAATCTTTTTTATCTGAGAATTATCAATTATTTTTATGTAGGAAACCATGATTATTAACGCTTAAGAAACTGAGTTCCTAGAAGTATTACTGGTTCAACAGCGTATTAGAAATCAAATGATTAAATGTACATGGTAAATAATAAAGGTATTTTCCGTTCAATATTATTTAATTAGATAAAGAGCTCCTTATAAATATATTTTTAATAATTTCTTTTAAAACATTATTTATGTTTTCAATATTTTTTAAGGTTTGCCAGCACTGTTTTTGACGGTAACTGCTAATAACTCAAGGTGCGAACTAAAAACAATACTTTAAAAAAACCTGCCGCAATATTCACTAGTGTTTAAGTTTTTGAATTTTTGACTCGAAGACTAAATATAGAGATGAGAGTAATTAAGTCCGAAAATGGTATTAATTATATATTGTTTTTTTAATCTATTTCAAATTTAATTAATGTTTTTTAAGGTAACGTTGGTAAAGTGGGAAATTATTGGACTAGAATTGAGTAAATTTGCATACATGAATAAAATTTATGTATGCAAATCATCAACAACTGGATTTGCGGAACGTAATATTACCGGTCAAACAGGACATAGCTTTTTTTAATTGATCTTGAATTGGATATTTCTTTAGAATTCGATAGAGATTATTGGTTTTTTTCAATTACCATCGGTGTCTACGCAAAATATGCCAGTAAAACAGTTAAGAAATTAATTCTAAAAAAGTTATAATTTAATTTTACTTAAATTAATCATTTTTTCTCTTCGAATTATTATCAATCTTTTTTGTTAGAGAGATTTATCATAACCTCTTCAAGAAAAATACTTTTTTGGTCTTAATTATGTTTGAATTCATTTTTGGAGCCTTACAATCATTTTATATAGATTGATAACATACAATCTATTTTAATCTTAGAATGATCTATAATCTTTAACTAGGAAACAGTGACTATTTATATTACATCTCCAATATGCCAGTCATCATTGATTTAGCGTCTCTTAATTTTTCTTTTAAACGATTTGTTAAATTATCCGAAACTTGAAGCAATATTTTACTCATAAAAGTCTTTCGACTTGGTAAATTAAAAATGAAAACTTAGGTAAAAATGGATTCTTGAGTTCATTCACTGCTGAGTTCGAAGATAAAAAATATTTAAAAAAAAGAATCAAATTTTTATCTAATTTCCATTTATCACTGACTCTTTTTTTGAATGCCAGATACGAATCTATCCAATTTTTAAGATAAAGATATTCGTCCAAGTGCTTTTTTAAAATTTTACAACTCACCTAATTTTGCTTTTAATTATTTTGACCATTTTAAACAAGTAAAAACAATACTTTCTTTTGGTTCGTTTGAAATTTCGTTTGAAAATCAAAAAAATTAAAAACAGGTGAGTAGTATTTGATTTCATTTTCAAACTTTTACTCTTTTCTTTTCGATTATTTTTTTATACTTTTTCAATGATCTCATTGATCTTTTCTGTATCTCAAAATTTAAAAAAATTTATTCAAATTTTTTCAAAAAGTTATTCAAATTTTAGATTTTAAACTAATTCTATGTTATTAGAAAATAAACTAATTGCGAAAGGCTAAATTTTTAGCGCTATATTGAAATTTAAATTTTAACTTCACTACTTATTTATTTTCAAAATTCAAAAAAATTGAAAATTAAAATCTCGATAAAAAACCTTAAAAACGAGGCCTTTTCAAATTATAAGAAATAACCAAATAAAAATAAAATTTTAAATTTTTTCAGATGTAGTTTGGAGGAAGTTATTGGCTGTTTAATCAAGTTACTTGATTGATAAAATTGGAAAACATTACCTGATTGTGAATTTTGACCTGATTGACTTGACAAATTTTCAATATTTCTTGCAGAAGATCAGGTTTATCATTCGATTTTTCAAATGTGAATTTAGACTTTTACTTCTGGTGTTTTGTTTCAGTGTCTTTTTTTTTTTTTTATCTTGAAAAATTCAAAAAAAAGAAATGGTTTATATTTTTTGTTGTAGACAAAATATTTTTTTTTATATATAAAAATATTTTCGAAAAATAGAAAAAATTAGAAAAAATATTTTTTTAAAGAAAAATTATTTTTAAATATAGAAAAAATACTTAAGAAAATCGAAAAACAATATTAATTTTTCTCGGTCTTCCTCTTTTACGTTTCGCGGTTTGACCGTTTTGATTTTCTAATAATTGATTATTTCCGTCAATGCTCAATATTTGATTTGATGTTGTCGCTGATTGAGTTTGAATTGAAGGTTCGATATTGGCTTGTATTGATCTGAAAATTTGCACATTTAAAGGACCAGTCGAATTTCTCTCTAGAGCCGGTAGAGCCTTTTTTCGACGGCCTCTTTTAGAATTTTTCTCAATGTTAAGATCTAGAGTTGTAAATTCTAGGAATTCTAATTGATAGCCAATACCAACCACATGCTTGCAAATGAAATTTTTATATTCATTGTAACTGTCCCAAGTTGATTTTTGAAAATACGCTTACACATTTCTTTAGTTACTTGTTGTTCATTCTTTGACGCTGTGACCATATAAACTGTTCGTCCACTTTGAGTAAATTTTACTATTCTTTTTTTTAAGCGCACCCATTCAAAGCCTAGAGTCCACTCGTCAGTAGAAACTTCTGGTTTTGTCGCAAATTTTTTGGTAGTGTTGAACTTAGGGTCCCGATTTGATGACCAATCTGATAAAAATTTATTCATGCAGATGACGAACTGTCGAAGAGGTAAGCGATCTCTTAAGGTTGCTTCTTTTTTGATAACATCGTTTGTTGATTCCAAGGCATTATTCGTACTTGGGTAACCATCTGCGTAACCTTCATAGCAACCCACATGGTACTCAGATAGCCAATATTGGTCACAATGATGAAACAAATTGATTATATTTGCAACATTTCTTGAAGTCCATTTTGTTTTTAATAGATTATAAACAGTTTCAAAATGTTTTTTTAAAACTCATGCTTGAAAAAATTTATATCTTCGACTATCTCTTTTTGCAATACTTCACCCAATGATTTGAAAAAGTCGTCCATATTTCTTCGTCTATGTGCCCAACAAACAATACGATTCTTTAAATTGGTGAATACCGATTCACCAATTTACTAATAATAATTCGCCTTTGTTGTTATTTATAATCCAGGTATCAATACTAGTAAAAATAGTAAGGGCATCCAGAGTCTGTTTAGATTAAATGACCAGTTTACTTCTTTAGCTTTTGCATTTACATGCTTATTTTCAAATAACTCTTTTAATTCCAACGAACGTTTAAATAACGATTCAATTTCAGATTCTCTATCTTGTTTTTTCCAATCTTCAAACATTTCCATTTTTCGTCCAAAAACTAATTCAAATGGAGTTTGATTTGTTGATGGATGGATTCTCGTACGATAAGCAAGTAATACGTAATCAATCCATTTATCCCATTCTTCAGGGTTTTCTTGACTGTGTTTGCTTATGCAATCTGTAATAGTTTTGTGAAATTTTCAACCAGACCATTTGTGCGAGGATGGTATGCTGAAGTTACCCTTCTTTCAGTGCCAACTAACTGGCAAAGAGCTAGGATAACTTTGTTTATGAATTCTAGTCCTTGATCGGAACGAATTTCATGTGGAGCACCAAATAGGCTTATATATTTAAATAAGCATAATGCAATTTCTTCGGCTGATTTACTTCGTATAGGAAAGGCGACTGGAAATTTTGATAGGTATTCCATTATTACACACAAACCTTTGTAACCATCTTGTGTAACTGGAAAACCAAATTGTAAGTCAATACTAACTCATTGAAAGATGTAGTCAATATTTAAGCTTTTTGCAAAATGTTCAATAACTCTTCCTCGGTTACGTTGTAAACATTTAACACATTTATTTAACATTTTTTTAATTTGTTTTAGCATGTTTTTCCAATAATACTTTCTTTTCAGTCTTTCGTATGTTGTTTTATCATCGAAATGTCCGATTAAATGTTCAAGCTCAATGAGCTGCTCTCTTTTATCAATTCTAGGAACCATTTTATCAAAATAAGGAAAATCTTCATTTTCTCTGTACCAGATTTGGTCATCATGAATTACTAATTTCACTCCAAGTTTGATAATTCTATTTTTTTCATTTCGAGATAGTCCAGGTTCTATTTCACCCGTTACTAGATAATGCATTTTGAGTTTACAAGAATGCCTTTCGGATTAAAAAATGCTCCTGCCGAATTTTCAAGAGTCATGAATAAGGTTTTTAGACATTTAATTATCGTACAGGTTTATTTCGATGATATAGTTATATTTTCAAGCAATGCTAAAGAACATATAAAACATTTAATACAAGTATTCAAAGCATTGAGATAAAATAATTTACGAATAAATCCAAAAAATGTAGCTGGTTCGAAAAATCGATAAAAGTTTTAGGGCACATCGTTTCCAAAGACTCGATACAAACAGATCCAGAAAAAATTGAGAAGATAAACAATTATCCAGAGCCGCCTAATATAAAAGAACTTCAAATATTTCTTGGATTACCAGGATTTTATAGACGATTTATCAAAGACTTTGCAAAAATTGCATCACCACTTAACGCACTACTCAAGAAAGACAAGAAATGGAATTGGACAGTAGAATGTAGAAATTCATTTCAACTATTAAAAAATAAATTAATAAACGATCCAATTTTAAAAAAACCAGATTTATCAAAACCCTTCAAATTAATAACTGATGCGTCTATTGTTGCATTAGGTGCAATTTTAGCTCAAGACGATGACGAAGGACTAGAACACGTCGTATGTTATGCGTCGCGTCTTTTAAAAGGAAGTGAATTACATTTCAGTATATCGGAAAAAGAATGTTTAGCTGTTGTTTGGGCTATTAAGTATTTTAAAATTTATCTATATCTAACAAAATTCTTAGTTATAACCGACCACGTAGTGTTGAAATGGTTCAAAGATATAAAAGAACCAACTGGACGTTTAGCTAGATGGGCAATATTTTTTCAAGGCTTCGATTTTGAAGTAAAACATCGACCTGGAAAAAAGCATACCAATGCTGATGCTCTTAGTCGACCAATTCAAGTCCAAGCTCTAGAGAAATTTGAATCCAGTCAGACCATTAAACAACAAGAATTAAACGATGATACTGAGAGCGAAGAAGAACAAATTCCTGATAGTGAAAGATCTTCAAAGAGATTAGATTTTTATGAAGATGGTCCGTTAATGCATTATCTAGTAACGGGTGAAATAGAACCTGGACTATCTCGAAATGAAAAAAATAGAATTATCAAACTTGGAGTGAAATTAGTAATTCATGATGACCAAATCTGGTACAGAGAAAATGAAGATTTTCCTTATTTTGATAAAATGGTTCCTAGAATTGATAAAAGAGAGCAGCTCATTGAGCTTGAACATTTAATCGGACATTTCGATGATAAAACAACATACGAAAGACTGAAAAGAAAGTATTATTGGAAAAACATGCTAAAACAAATTAAAAAAATGTTAAATAAATGTGTTAAATGTTTACAACGTAACCGAGGAAGAGTTATTGAACATTTTGCAAAAAGCTTAAATATTGACTACATCTTTCAATGAGTTAGTATTGACTTACAATTTGGTTTTCCAGTTACACAAGATGGTTACAAAGGTTTGTGTGTAATAATGGAATACCTATCAAAATTTCCAGTCGCCTTTCCTATACGAAGTAAATCAGCCGAAGAAATTGCATTA
This sequence comes from Brachionus manjavacas, assembly GCA_019054805.1. Lineage (NCBI taxonomy): Eukaryota > Metazoa > Rotifera > Eurotatoria > Ploima > Brachionidae > Brachionus > Brachionus manjavacas. The sequence goes on along the minus strand of JAHQIY010000033.1, from coordinate 55,861 downwards.
TGCTTATTTAAATATATAAGCCTATTTGGTGCTCCACATGAAATTCGTTCCGATCAAGGACTAGAATTCATAAACAAAGTTATCCTAGCTCTTTGCCAGTTAGTTGGCACTGAAAGAAGGGTAACTTCAGCATACCATCCTCGCACAAATGGTCTGGTTGAAAATTTCACAAAACTATTACAGATTGCATAAGCAAACACAGTCAAGAAAACCCTGAAGAATGGGATAAATGGATTGATTACGTATTACTTGCTTATCGTACGAGAATCCATCCATCAACAAATCAAACTCCATTTGAATTAGTTTTTGGACGAAAAATGGAAATGTTTGAAGATTGGAAAAAACAAGATAGAGAATCTGAAATTGAATCGTTATTTAAACGTTCGTTGGAATTAAAAGAGTTATTTGAAAATAAGCATGTAAATGCAAAAGCTAAAGAAGTAAACTGGTCATTTAATCTAAACAGACTCTGGATGCCCTTACTATTTTTACTAGTATTGATACCTGGATTATAAATAACAACAAAGGCGAATTATTATTAGTAAATTGGTGAATCGGTATTCACCAATTTAAAGAATCGTATTGTTTGTTGGGCACATAGACGAAGAAATATGGACGACTTTTTCAAATCATTGGGTGAAGTATTGCAAAAAGAGATAGTCGAAGATATAAATTTTTTTCAAGCATGAGTTTTAAAAAAACATTTTGAAACTGTTTATAATCTATTAAAAACAAAATGGACTTCAAGAAATGTTGCAAATATAATCAATTTGTTTCATCATTGTGACCAATATTGGCTATCTGAGTACCATGTGGGTTGCTATGAAGGTTACGCAGATGGTTACCCAAGTACGAATAATGCCTTGGAATCAACAAACGATGTTATCAAAAAAGAAGCAACCTTAAGAGATCGCTTACCTCTTCGACAGTTCGTCATCTGCATGAATAAATTTTTATCAGATTGGTCATCAAATCGGGACCCTAAGTTCAACACTACCAAAAAATTTGCGACAAAACCAGAAGTTTCTACTGACGAGTGGACTCTAGGCTTTGAATGGGTGCGCTTAAAAAAAAGAATAGTAAAATTTACTCAAAGTGGACGAACAGTTTATATGGTCACAGCGTCAAAGAATGAACAACAAGTAACTAAAGAAATGTGTAAGCGTATTTTCAAAAATCAACTTGGGACAGTTACAATGAATATAAAAATTTCATTTGCAAGCATGTGGTTGGTATTGGCTATCAATTAGAATTCCTAGAATTTACAACTCTAGATCTTAACATTGAGAAAAATTCTAAAAGAGGCCGTCGAAAAAAGGCTCTACCGGCTCTAGAGAGAAATTCGACTGGTCCTTTAAATGTGCAAATTTTCAGATCAATACAAGCCAATATCGAACCTTCAATTCAAACTCAATCAGCGACAACATCAAATCAAATATTGAGCATTGACGGAAATAATCAATTATTAGAAAATCAAAACGGTCAAACCGCGAAACGTAAAAGAGGAAGACCGAGAAAAAATTAATATTGTTTTTCGATTTTCTTAAGTATTTTTTCTATATTTAAAAATAATTTTTCTTTAAAAAAAAATATTTTTTCTAATTTTTTTTCTATTTTTCGAAAATATTTTTTCTATATAAAAAAAAATATTTTGTCTACAACAAAAAATATAAACCATTTCTTTTTTTTGAATTTTTCAAGATAAAAAAAAAAAAAAGACACTGAAACAAAACACCAGAAGTAAAAGTCTAAATTCACATTTGAAAAATCGAATGATAAACCTGATCTTCTGCAAGAAATATTGAAAATTTGTCAAGTCAATCAGGTCAAAATTCACAATCAGGTAATGTTTTCCAATTTTATCAATCAAGTAACTTGATTAAACAGCCAATAACTTCCCTCCAAACTACATCTGAAAAAATTTAAAATTTTATTTTTATTTGGTTATTTCTTATAATTTGAAAAGGCCTCGTTTTTAAGGTTTTTTATCGAGATTTTAATTTTCAATTTTTTTGAATTTTGAAAATAAATAAGTAGTGAAGTTAAAATTTAAATTTCAATATAGCGCTAAAAATTTAGCCTTTCGCAATTAGTTTATTTTCTAATAACATAGAATTAGTTTAAAATCTAAAATTTGAATAACTTTTTGAAAAAATTTGAATAAATTTTTTTAAATTTTGAGATACAGAAAAGATCAATGAGATCATTGAAAAAGTATAAAAAAATAATCGAAAAGAAAAGAGTAAAAGTTTGAAAATGAAATCAAATACTACTCACCTGTTTTTAATTTTTTTGATTTTTCAAACGAAATTTCAAACGAACCAAAAGAAAGTATTGTTTTTACTTGTTTAAAATGGTCAAAATAATTAAAAGCAAAATTAGGTGAGTTGTAAAATTTTAAAAAAGCACTTGGACGAATATCTTTATCTTAAAAATTGGATAGATTCGTATCTGGCATTCAAAAAAAGAGTCAGTGATAAATGGAAATTAGATAAAAATTTGATTCTTTTTTTTTAAATATTTTTTATCTTCGAACTCAGCAGTGAATGAACTCAAGAATCCATTTTTACCTAAGTTTTCATTTTTAATTTACCAAGTCGAAAGACTTTTATGAGTAAAATATTGCTTCAAGTTTCGGATAATTTAACAAATCGTTTAAAAGAAAAATTAAGAGACGCTAAATCAATGATGACTGGCATATTGGAGATGTAATATAAATAGTCACTGTTTCCTAGTTAAAGATTATAGATCATTCTAAGATTAAAATAGATTGTATGTTATCAATCTATATAAAATGATTGTAAGGCTCCAAAAATGAATTCAAACATAATTAAGACCAAAAAAGTATTTTTCTTGAAGAGGTTATGATAAATCTCTCTAACAAAAAGATTGATAATAATTCGAAGAGAAAAAATGATTAATTTAAGTAAAATTAAATTATAACTTTTTTAGAATTAATTTCTTAACTGTTTTACTGGCATATTTTGCGTAGACACCGATGGTAATTGAAAAAAACCAATAATCTCTATCGAATTCTAAAGAAATATCCAATTCAAGATCAATTAAAAAAAAAGCTATGTCCTGTTTGACCGGTAATATTACGTTCCGCAAATCCAGTTGTTGATGATTTGCATACATAAATTTTATTCATGTATGCAAATTTACTCAATTCTAGTCCAATAATTTCCCACTTTACCAACGTTACCTTAAAAAACATTAATTAAATTTGAAATAGATTAAAAAAACAATATATAATTAATACCATTTTCGGACTTAATTACTCTCATCTCTATATTTAGTCTTCGAGTCAAAAATTCAAAAACTTAAACACTAGTGAATATTGCGGCAGGTTTTTTTTTAAAGTATTGTTTTTAGTTCGCACCTTGAGTTATTAGCAGTTAACGTCAAAAACAGTGCTGGCAAACCTTAAAAAATATTGAAAACATAAATAATGTTTTAAAAGAAATTATTAAAAAAATATATTTATAAGGAGCTCTTTATCTAATTAAATAATATTGAACGGAAAATACCTTTATTATTTACCATGTACATTTAATCATTTGATTTCTAATACGCTGTTGAACCAGTAATACTTCTAGGAACTCAGTTTCTTAAGCGTTAATAATCATGGTTTCCTACATAAAAATAATTGATAATTCTCAGATAAAAAAAGATTTTTTGTTATCAATCTATATAAGACGCTTTTTAACTTCCAAAAATGATTTCAAAAATATATATAAGATCCAAAAGTATTTCTCTTGAACAGTTTAAAATAATTCTCTAAATCAAAAAGATTGATAATTATTCAAGGAAAAAAATAGATTTGTTTCGGGTTAATTATATTATAATTTTTTTAAATTCCAAAACTGTTTTTAAATATAATAAAAACAATCAAACTAATTCTTTGAAATTTAAAGGAAATGTTTAAAAATGATTGAAGATTTTTACATTTATTCAAAAATTTAGAGCTTTTCTGAGGTGTCTTAAAAATAATTAGAAACTTTTAAAATATTTACAAATTGAGTTCGCAAATAGGATTCAATTCGTTAAATATTGTGTGACCCTCTAAAATCAAAAAAAAAAAAATAAAAGAAAGTTCTCGTGTCGAAAGGAATACAATAGTACAATAATACAAAAGTTTTGTTGCGTTGCGTGGTTGTCGATTTAGAAACAGTAAGCTTGAAATAAAATAGCACGATTCAATAGCGTTGGTGTACATGATTTAATCAAAGTGAAGCCAAATAAATAGTGAAAAAAAAAAAAAAAAAAAATGGCAAAGCGAGGTATGGGAAGTAATTTGAACTACGACGGTGAAAATGTGGACTATGACGAGTTTTATAAAGCTTTTGGATATGATTCAGCCATGTATGGTTGGGACAGTATTCAGCAAGCAGCAGTGATAGCATATTGTTTGTCAGGTAAAGCACTTAGGGTATTTAATGGAATGGAAGAAGCTGAACGAAAAGACATTAGGAAAATATTTGATAAACTGAAGGAAACCTGTTTCAGACCAACCGAATACTACCTTAACCTGTTTTACAGTAGAATTCCTTACAATAAAAATTAAATGTGTCGTCTGAAGCGCCCAGTCGCGAGTTCATTGAATTGAACTTTAAAAAGCGAAAGGCCTTCACGCCTCTCCCCAATCACATCAAGCGCATCCGTCCGAGCGTGTTCAAATCGGTCAAATTTAAATCGACGCGGATCACTCGCGACCTCAACAGCGACAATGTGTTTGACCCCGAGGAAGAGGAGAAGCGCGACGACTAAGAAAATATGGAGAACGTTGCGTTTGACAACGCTCCCAAGCCAGTTAAATTTGACGACGACTCAGAAAAATCTATTTGATTGTTTTTTTTAAATCTTTATTTAAAAACTTTAAAGACAAATTTAAAATTTTATTTAAATTAAGGCAAAATTATTACAAACATAAATATAATAACAAATAAAAAAAAAATCCAAAAAATTCTTTATGACCATTTTTTTAATTGCTTTTAGAAAAGTCGGGTGAATAAATGACGCGACTGTGGATTAAAGGTACTAATTTTGGACTAATAAACATTTGGCTAAAAGGAACCAACCTGCATTTCCCAAGCTATATTTTTAATAAAAAAATAACTTAAAAGTCTTTTTTTAACAAATAATATTTGATACTCTAAAAATTTTTATTTTATTTTTAGCTTTTGATTATAAACTAAAAACCTACTGATTTGGCGGAAGTGGAAGTGTCAGTGTTGTCAGAATAGCTGCAATGGACACCTAACTCAGAGTCTGCAGATTTTTCTTGGTCAAAGTAACTTATGAACTATCATCAGTCTCGGCTTCAGTCATTGCTTCTCCTAGAATATTGATAGCGCTATAGACAGTCCCCATTACATTGCTTGCCGTGCAGGTGTACTCGCCTGTATCTAAAATTGATATGTTATGTATTTCAAAATAGCTGCACTTTTCTTTTTTATAAATTTTAATTCTTTTATCTTCAGGCTGACTGCTTAGGGGCTTGCCGTCGCGTAACCAGCATGTTTCTGGATGTGGTATGTCCGATATCTGGGCAAGAAGAGTCAGCTTTCTTCCCTCATGAACAGTTTTACTCATTGGCTTAATGATAAATTGCGGAGGCCGATATGTTTCTTTTCTAAAGTCGTACTGATACAAACCTTCAATTATTGGACGCACAACTTTGGCTGGATCTTCACCTATTTCAATTCTAACATGGGCAAAAATTAAACTCAAAATTTTGGCTTAGATCTCGTATTTGCCTGCATAGCTACCAAGACAGTCAAATATTTCCAAGGAGTGCAGCGATTTTTCATTGTAAATATCAATACGATAATTATCCTTTAGTGGTTCGTTGTTTTTGAACCAAAAAATGGTCGGACTTGGATCTCCGGCTGAATTTAAAAATTTTTTTTATCAATTTTTATTAGTTACACTTCATTTTCGAAGAAAGATTTCAATTAGTCAATCTTAAGAATCCATTGGGGACATTTTAAAATTTTCCGAAAATGAAGTGTAATTAATAAAAATTGACAAAAAAAATTTTAAATTCAGCCGGAGATCCAAGTCCAACCATTTTTTGGTTCAAAAACAACGAACCACTAAAGGATAATTATCGTATTGATATTTACATTGAAAAATCGCTGCACTACTTGGAAATATTACACTTCATTTTCGGATATTTTTAAAATGTCCCCAATGGATTCTTCAGATTGACTAATTGAAATTCTGGTTTCCTCCATGACTGGTAATAGATTTGATGGTGACGCGTCTATATTCTTCAATGGTGAGGATCATTTACCGGCGGCAAAAGTTCTTTCTTCGAAGCATTTGACTCTTTATTGGCCCTGACAACTAAGATGCCTATTGTTTTTGCAGTACCATGTTTATTAGAGGCTACACATTTGTAAGACATTTCATCGCCTAGCAATGTTTTTTATTCTCAGAGAGGCTTATAAGCAAAAGGAAATCTCATATCTGGGATTAGAAGGTAGAATCTCGCTGCCGTTACTTGTATTTTATGAACCGGGTTTGCGATTACTTCACATGAGTTTCGTGGCCTTCAACGTCATCAAGGCACTGAAGTCGCTTGGGAAACTCAGGAAAACTCAAATCGTATGGAACTAAAATTTTAAAAATTATTCTTCGACTCCATTTAGAATCTAATTTGATGCATAGTTGAAAAAAACAAGATGAAAAATAAATTTTTAGGAAAAAATTTTTTTTTTTAAAAAAAAAAAATTGTGCTTTGAATTAAATGGAAAGTATAAACAAAATTCGGATTGAAAAACTCCGCTATTTTTGTTTGGTTTTGTTGATCACTAAGTTCGTAATATTTAGCCTGGTTAGGTAAAAAAAATCAACAAAAAACGACTTGAATTAATGATGGTATTATTGCCAAATTCATCAACTAAAATATCGCTTTATTTATTAATTTTGATCTTTATCTGTGCTGGCTATATATTTGGAAGTTACATAAAAAAGTAATTATTATTTAGATTAACATAAGCCCAATGAACCTCAATCACCAGCTTTTAAATGAATAAAATAACAATTCATCTGCTTAATGCAGATAAAAATGGAAAGTTAAAAAATTTCTTTAAATTAATTTATGATAAATCAAGAAAAATTAATTTTCAAATTAGATTTTAAGTTCGCGTGAATTTACTTTACACTGTCTACACTGTTCAGGATTAGAAAATAAAATTTATTCTTAAATTCTCTAGATATTAAAACTGGGAAAATAAAGTAATTCATTTAATGCTTATTTTTTAAGATTGAGCTCACCAATAATTTAGACAATTAACTTACTATTAAGTAAATTTATCAAGTAAAATGCAAAAGTTAAAATTAGTAAAGAAACATTAACCCTTTGTTTTTATTTTATTTTTAATTTCTGATAAACTCTCAATGTATTCAAAAAATAAATTTAATAACTCTTAAATTTCTAATCTTAAGATGAAAGATTCATCGAACTTTTCCATGTTTAGGCATCTTTAACTCACAAGGCTCCCTCCAACCCTCAATTTACTCAATTCTCTCTCTGCATACTTGTTTATAAGTCACAATTTTTAAGTCTAAGTCTCAAAAATTTAAGTCAAAGTTATGAATTTCGGTCAAAAAATGGAAAATAAGATGAAATACAAAAAAGGTTATTTAATTTAAATATGTTATTAAAAGACACAAACCAAAGCTTAAATCTTTACACATATCAAATCGAAAGAAAAAGCAATTTACTTGAAAAAAAAAATTTTAAGTTATTGACTTGACTTAAGACTTGTGGCTTCAAATAAGTCTGGTCGTAATTGATGAAATAACTGATGAAAATTCGGCATAGAACTCAATCGGAACTATTGGCAGGTTAATTTTTTGAAGGCTGTCAACGGGTAAAAATTGGCGACTATTTCATAGTGATGGTTATCAAGTCTGTCAGAGGCTTCTGTAATTTTTCTTACTTCATTGAATATGCCATTCATTAAAATAATCAAACTTATCTTATTGGAAAAAATACAAATTGTTTAATTTTTTAGAAAATTTATTAAATCTTACTTTGACCAGTTCAAATTCGTTGCCAATCTTTGCCGATTCGTAGTTAATTCCATCAGTTTTTTTGAAATTATTCTCAAAAATTATCCGCACCAAGTCATAGCTTTCTCTAATTTCACTAATTCCAATATCCTTTAGCATTTTTCTATTCTCATCATTAAAATTTTGAATTATGAGTTGGATAAAATTTTTAAATAAGACGCCATCTGAAAGTTCTTTAAGTCGATTATATGATTCTTGCTCGAGTGTTTTATTAATCTTATTAAATAAATAATAAAAAAGAATTTTAAATTTAATTATTTCAATTTACCCATGTTAGAATCATTTGAATGATGGAACCGCTGAGCTTTTTCTTTCTGACAGTTGTGCTTCCATCAGAATTCATCATGTCTGTAAACTGGAAAAAATAAGAATTAAACCTTTTTAAAATCAAATAAAAGAAAAAGTTTGATTAGATAATTTCATTTAATTAAAATTTTATTTCAATGCATTCATTTATTTGAAAATTTCTCAAGCTTTAAATGTTAGTGTTGAATTAGAAAAAAATTCAAAATTTAACAAAAATTAACATAAACACATTTTTTTGAAAAAAAAAAGTCCTGTTTGGACTTTTTTTTTTTTGACTTAGACTTTTTTTTGGGACTTTTAAACAACTCTGTAATAATCCAGTATCAAGCTTTCTTCACATGGCAGATGTGATCTCTTTGTACACCGAGGGTCTTGTGTCCAGCTTTAACAATTCTCTTGGTCTAGTGGACACACGATGCGTTTTTCAGCCAATGTCAGGCGTTCTCAAAAACCCGACCAATAAATTCCGAGACTGTCTTTTCAGAGTCATACCTCAGCACCGGTACTCGGCCCAGCGACAATATTGGAAACAGTTTCTGCAGAATTCAACAATGTTTGCCACTGACCAGCTGTTAAACCAACCTATGGATGAATTAGTCCTTAAAAAGCTCCAAGTAAGATTTTTTTTTTAATGAACTAATTTATTTTTAAGCATGCGGCTGATTTGGAAAAAAAACAAAATAACCAATTTGAAACCACAAAGCTTATTGAGTTGAACACCATAATCCAATATGGAACAGTCGTACAACTTTTACACATAAAGAGCTATATGTTCTTGACAGTTAATAAAAAACTCTCGGCACAATAATGCAATGAGAGTCTATCTTGACTCGACTGATAAGAAAAGTTTGATTATTTTAATGAATGGCATATTCAATAAAGTAAGTGAGAGATTTCTCTAGGTTACTCAAAAATTATGAGAGAATTTAGAAAATATTTTCAAATTGAATGCGCAATTTTTATTTCGTTACTTATATTTTGCAGATCTTTAAAGTTATTCCAAAAATGAAAGCGCCCAGAAAAAATGTTTAAAAATGATAGAAGATTGATTCAACCATTCATAAATTGAGAGTTTTCTCTAGGTTACTCAAATATTATGAGAAAATTTAGAAAAAGTTTTCAAATTATTTGCGCTATTTTGATTTCGTTAATTAAATTTTGCAGATCTTTAAAGTTGTTCCAAAAATGAATGCGCCCAGAAGAAATGTTTCAAAAATGATAGAAGATTGATTCAACCATTCATAAATTTAGAGATTTCTCTAGGTAACTCAAAAATTTTTAGAGAATTTAGAAAAAATTTTCAAATTGAATGCGATAATTTGATTCCGTTAATTATATTTTGCAGATCTTTAAAGTTGTTCCAAAAATGAAAGCGCCCAGAAAAAATATTGAAAACAAATATTTTGAAAATTGCTGCGCACTGTAATGTTATTTTCAAACCAGTTCAAAAAAAAGATAGCCAGGAGTCGAATTCGGGTGACAAAAACTTACATGAAACCTACTTACAAATTAATAAAGCGTTTTACCAGACAGGATCCACTTAAAAATAAACCGAATAGTAAATAGAAAGTGTCTTTTATTATTAAAAAAAATCAATGAAAAAAATAATCAAGTTATCTTTTATAGATTTTTTTATTTAATTATTGATTTTATAAAATAAAATTGAAATTTTTAATTGTTTTTATAGCAATATTAAAGGGTTCCTCTGTAGGACGACAAGTCAAACCAGCTTTGTCACACCAAAGACTATGAAAAAGTAGCCTAGTCCTAAAATTCAGCGCTTAAAAAAAAATAGGCCCTAATCGAAGTCATCTCGATGATCAAGGGCCTCCAATCGCTCATGTACCGACTGGAATACCTTCACAGAGGCAATCAACTACACTGCTTAACTTGAACTGAAAAAATAATAAAAGAAATCGTTTTATGACGAACTCAAAGAGATTTGACTCTTTAAAATATAGCACTAAGCTAACGAATAGCGAATGCAGTGAAAGTGCTTCGATTAAAGTGTGCATTTTATATAAGAAAATTTTAAAATAAATCCACAACATTTTGATTGTACTAAGGGCTGCTCCAAGTCAAATTTTAATATTTTAAAAATTTAAACCAAATTTTAAAAAATGAATTTCAATACACGATGCTTGTCAATTATTTGGAGTGAATTAATTTAAAGCTTTTCTATTTGAAAAATATTTTTTTGGTCTCATGCTAATCATATTTAAAAACAAAAATTTAAGTATGGTACAACGAGATCAACATTCTTCAATTCACTATGAATTTATATATTATATTATCAAAAATTTATATTAAATTATAATTTTTAAATTGGAAAAATAAATAAAAAAATAAAAATATTCTTAAAAAATTTATTTATTTTGAAATAATTCTTATCATTTTCTCACGAAAATCTGAAATGAATATTCAAGAAGTAATTAAATAATCCGACATTATGGATCAGCATTCCTAGAATCTCCAGCTTTTTCAATCTCTTCCTAAAAAAACGAAAATGGTAAATAATATCTTATAACCTTGATGGTTATGCAGATCATTAATTGATCAAAATATTTAACACTTCCTTTTTTTTGAAAGAAAATGAAAAAGCTTTTGACTGATTCTAGGAAAAGGAGGGTTCATGCCGAATTATATTAAAAACTTCTTCTATATTCATATCAAATTTTCGTTTAAAATGATAAGAAAAATTTCAAATTAAAAAATACAAAACAATAAAAATATAAAAATTTAATCCGAAAAAAACTCTATGCACGATTCAGCCCGACGTGTAATGTATACTCGATTCTTTCCGGAGGTTTCATAATAAAATTCGCCTCTTTTCCCCTTAAATACAATACTTCCATTTGCTGAACCGTTGCTTAGATAAGTTCCGACAGGATCGTCTTTGTTTTCGTTTTTTAAAACTAAATCTTTATTTAAACGGGAATAATTCAATTAAAAAAAAAATTAAATTAATTATACCATTATTAGTTTTAGCTCTCTTTTCGGATGATTCTAGATTTAATTTTAAATCTTTAATTTATTTATTTTAATATATTTGAGGTATTTTTTTCCATAATTTCTTCCTGTAATTGGAACATTGTAAACTTCATCTCAGCTTTTAAATGAATATTAATCAAGATAATTAAAAAATTAAATTTCCATACTTAATTCATTTTTTAAATTTTCATTTAAATTTTGCAAATCGTCATAATCCTGCCTGAGTTCAGTTAGTTGTCTCTGATTCTGATTTTCGTATCCAATTTTTTTATTTGATGGATTAAATGGACAATAACGGCCACTATTTTTTTAATTTAAATATGTTAAATTTTAATTATTATTAAAAAATAACCTTATATGCCTCTTTTTCTTAGGATCAATATGACCTTTTCCCCCACAAAACTTAAATGGACAATTCGTTTTTTTCATTCCGTAGAAACGTATTGAGCTATCGCCTTCAAAATTTAGATCGATGAATTGTTTTTTAAAACAGGTTAATTCTTTCGATCTAGAATAAATAAAAATATAATAATAAGAAGTATTAAAAATATAAATACTTTTTATCTAAAAATGAGTTTTCAATACCAAGAACAACTATTTTTTTCTCCATCATCTTTCTAAAAAAAAAATTATTAAGGAAAAAAGATTTCAAAAAAAAATTACATTTCATCCTGAAGTTGAATCTTCACAATTTCCTGCCTACTTAGTTCAAATTTATTTTCTTCAGCAATACCGTTTAGTTTTTCGTTCAGACTTTGCCTTTAGAATTAAAGAAAAATTTTTTTGATTATTAAATATTTTTTTATTCTTACACTTCATCCTCTAGATGAGCTTTAGCTGCGTCACACTTGCTGAGTTTTTCGGCCATATTTTCTCTTCAAAAAATTTAAATTAATATTTTAATTAATTTTTCTGTATCACTTACTTTTCTTCAGTAGATTTTTCTTTTTCTTCGGAAAAAGCATTTAAATTTCTCTTTAGGCTTTTACTTATATTATAAGAAAAAATTCTATATAAATTAATTTGTATTATTTTTAAATCTTACAGTTCAACTTCTAGATCTTTTTTCTTTACTTCATTGCTGTTGAATATTTTAGACAATTTTTCACTTTAAAAAAAATATATTAATTTAATTTAAGACAAATTTTTCGATCGTACTTTTGCGCATTTAATTTTTTATATTCTTCAGCAATACCGTTAAGTTTTTCGTTCAGACTTTGCCTTTAGAATTAAAGAAAAATTTTTTTGATTATTAAATATTTTTTTATTCTTACACTTCATCCTCTAGATGAGCTTTAGCTGCGTCACACTTGCTGAGTTTTTCGGCCATATTTTCTCTTCAAAAAATTTAAATTAATATTTTAATTAATTTTTCTGTATCACTTACTTTTCTTCAGTAGATTTTTCTTTTTCTTCGGAAAAAGCATTTAAATTTCTCTTTAGGCTTTTACTTATATTATAAGAAAAATTCTATATAAATTAATTTGTATTATTTTTTAAATCTTACAGTTCAACTTCTAGATCTTTTTCTTTACTTCATTGCTGTTGAATATTTTAGACAATTTTTCACTTTAAAAAAAATATATTAATTTAATTTAAGACAAATTTTTCGATCGTACTTTTGCGCATTTAATTTTTTATATTCTTCAGCAATACCGTTAAGTTTTTCGTTCAGACTTTGCCTTTAGAATTAAAGAAAAATTTTTTTGATTATTAAATATTTTTTTATTCTTACACTTCATCCTCTAGATGAGCTTTAGCTGCGTCACACTTGCTGAGTTTTTCGGCCATATTTTCTCTTCAAAAAATTTAAATTAATATTTTAATTAATTTTTCTGTATCACTTACTTTTCTTCAGTAGATTTTTCTTTTTCTTCGGAAAAAGCATTTAACTTTTCCTTTAGATCTTTTCTTTAGTATTTTAAGATATAAATTTTTCTGATTATTATACATTATTTTAATTTTACACTTCCGCCTCAAAATGAGCTTTTAATGCCACGAGTTTTTCAGTCACATTTTCTCTTTTAAATATTTGTAAAATTTATTTTATTTTTACATAATCTGATATCCTTTTTTTAAAATTACTTTGCTTCTTTTAGCTCTTGGCCTTCTTCCCGTAAATTTTCAGTCGTCTCCATTAATCTTTTTATTAAATAAAATATTTCCATTAGAGCAAAAAACAGTTCATTTTTTTCTTTACATTTGAAATTCTTGAGAATGGTTATTCTTTGAAAGCTGGTCTAATATTTCTGATTTTTCAGAATCAGTTTGAGAATATTTTCTGATTATTTCAAATTTCCTTTCAATAATATTAAATTTTTTTCTTTTTATTTGACTTAAAATTACTCGTTTAATATTTTGCTTTTCTGTATTAATTCCAGTTCTACTATTTCTTTTTCTTCTTTTTCTTTTTGAAATCTCATTTCGCTTGATTCAATTTTTAATTTTAAGCTTTCTTCTAAATTTAAATGTTCTTGAATCAGTCTTTGATTTTCTTCTTTTAGTTTTTCATTTTCTTCTCTTTGCTTGAAAAAATTTTAGGAAAAAAAACATTTTTAAATAAATTCAAAAATCTAAACCCAATTAAAGAACGGACAGTTTTTGATTACAAAGTGTGATGATAAACCTCTTTTAACGTTTCCTTTGCCATTACATTCTTTGATTAGAGGACATGACCTGGTTGTTTTTTCTTTAAGTAATTCATTTTCTTGAATCAATTTCTCAACATCTCTTTTTAAAGACTGTATTGTGTAATCTTGCCTTTCTCTTTCTTTTTTCTCCATCTCATTTCTAAAAATATACATTTTAATTTATTTCCAATATCAAAGTCAGTCGATTTTGTGATTCGTTCTTTTGCCTTAAGTTTTCTTTTAATGCTTCATTTTCATTTTGAAGGATTTCCTCATTTAAAATACATTCAGTATAAAATTGTTTCCATTGATCAGTCTTTGATCTTAATGCAGCCTTTTAAGAAGATTAGATTTAATCATCGATGAAAAAATTAAATACTCGTAAGTTATCAATCTCTGATTCCATATCACCATTATCATGATTCATAAGTGAAACATTTTGATTTTCGGAAAAGCTTCCGTTCAAAAGAGGAGTTGACGATTGAAAAATTACGTCGATCTAAATAAATTTAAAATATTGTTTATCAAATACTCAAAAATACTCACAGTATTTTGATCATCCCGCTTTTCAGCGACATTTTCAAAAACATTTTGCAAAAAATTGGAAATTCCATTTGAAATATTCTCAACTAGCTCAAATGATTTATTCTTAAGATAAAATTGTTTAAAATTTTAAAAACATAAATTTTAAAAAACAAACCACAAATGTCTCTATGTAAGAATCATCTAAACTATTTGAATGTATTTCTTCGCCAAAATCAAAGAATTGCTTGCATTCTTTTGGACTCTCCTTCACTTTGATACATTTTTTTGGTCCATCATCAATTTTCACTAGTTGAGATTCGACCAGATCGCTTTTTAGTGAGGATGAAATAACATATGTTTTAACAATAATTTTATCCTTTGATTCATTATTGAATTCATCTTTGGAATAATTCTCATTGTCTGATCCATCCTTAATTTCAACGTATGGATCACATTTTGAATTTGATCTTTTTTTTAGGTTTTCGGACATTTTTTGAATTTAAAATATTCAAATATTGTATAGGTTTTGTCTAAATTACAGTTTTAAATTTTAAATTAATTTTAGAAGATTAAAAATTTAATTTTAAGACTTTGTGGATTTAAAAGACCTAAAATAATTCTAGTTTAACTTTATTAAAATTTTAATTAGCTTATTAAGTGAGCACACTCGCTGGAAAGCCAAATTATAAATACTTTTAGGAAATTATGGTAAATAATCTTATTACCTTCGTAATTATTTAGTTAAAATTTACAATTTAATTTAACAGATTTATTTGTTAAATATAGATTAAAAAAAATTTTTGTCAAATCATTTATTTTAAAAACAAATTGGACATGACTGATTTAATTCATAATTTTCAATACATGATTGGTGAAATTTATGAAAGCAATCACCTTTCACAATATTTTTAAATGTTTTGATTTCTGTACCACATTTGGAACAGAAATTTTCACTAGAATTTTTTCTGAAGATACGAATCATTTCAGAACGCAATTTTTGAAGTGAACTATTCAACGTATTGAAAAAGAGCGGTTTTCCCTCTACAAGACATTTTAGAAAGAAGCTCACAAATACCCCACAATTATTAGGATCATTTTGAAGTGAATGATCCCATTTTGCTTGTTTCCAATTTCTATTATTCAGTGATTCAACGGTAGAAGCAAATCTTCTTTAAAAAAATATATACAGATACATTTTAGATGAAAAACTGACTTATACTTACTTCCAGTTTTCAAAAGATTTTTTCTGATTTTCTATTTTTTCTCCCAATGGATCAACATAGTAAAATTTACTTCCGTTTAATTCAATAAACATCATTGACCAATGATTTAAGTTTTCATTAATAAAACCGAAAATTACATCAAAATTTTTAAACTTGAATAATTTTTTAACAAGAGCTTTTACTTATTAATTAGAAACCTACTTCAAAATAATTTCCAAGTCCAATTTCACTATTTAATTTTCCTTCATCAAAAATCTGAGTTGAATGAAAACAATCGAGAATTAAAATTTTCTTTTTAGAGTTACTAACAACGCATTTTGCAAAAGCCATTAATTCCTTAATTTAGAAATAAATAAATTTATCTTAATAATTTTCGAAATATTTACATTATCAGTAAGCCATTTATTTGTTAAAATATCGTCAATTGCCTTTTTTCGGATTAGAAAATTTGCAATTTTAAAATAGATAAAATTTCCGAAATTATTTTCATGTTTTTTGTCAATATCCATTGGAACTTCTGTATCGATTATTTCAATTTCATTTGCTGAATTTTCCAATTTTTTTGACCCTTCACTATAAATGTCAACAAAAAAGTTTTCCTTTGGTATATCATCCTCATTTTTTTGCTTGTCAATATTGAAAACAACATTATGGTAACCAACACAATTTTTTGACGGTTTCTTAAATTTCCACATTTCTCTATGGTCTGAATTTTCTCTCTTTCGAAGTGTGCCGAGCCTGATATTCGCTATGTCTTCATTGAATTCTTTATACTTATGATTAATATAGAAATACAAAGGCGTAGAAATTTCACTAAGGAATAGTAAACGACAAGATCGAACACGCTTATTTATATTTAAGACACTATTTTTCAAATGCTTAAACCAACTCTCAACGTTATTATTTGAAAAACGAGTTTTGCCATGAAATTCGCTATTAATCATTAAACCTGTCCATTAAGGCGCCAAATGAAGCTTCTTTTTTATTATTTCAAAAAGTCTAGGTGAATAAAATATGTTCTTTGGCATAAAGACATTGTTTTCATTTATATTATCTATAATTTTCTGATTTACTCTTAAAAGATCGAGAAAAAATTTGGCAAAAGGTGATTCCTGCAATAAATTTTGATCATTATTTTCGAAAAAGAAAATTTGTTTCTTGATATCATTTTCCATCTTATTCTTATCATAGCATATGTTATTTAGCCATTTTGCATTCCTAGTGGATAAAAAGAATTCTAGCTTTTGGATTTTTTGGGTTAAAATTTCATTTTTCGAATTTTGTCATGAAAATAATTTGAATGCATTCAAAAATTTGGCAAAGTTCCTCGATTGATGTGCTATTCTGAAGTAATCTAAAGCTACATATAAAAGTTTTTTTTACATGACCATTTGATTGTAAACTTCCACTACCAACAATTTTTTCGGTTTCATCAATAACATTTTTTAGCAAATCAGTCGAACAAATATATAGACACATGTTTTTATTCGTAAAGAGGCCCACATGTTTTTTTTACTATGAGTTCGTATGCAAGCTCTAAATAATCCATGATTTCTAGATTATTTAAAGCCCTCAAAGATGCATTAATGTTTGCCCATGAAAAGTCGGTAATGAAAAATTTCGGGTATCGAAAAAAAGAATATTTATGAAATCTTTCGATAATTTTTTTTAAAAAACAGTAAATTGTTATGGTGTCATTTGAACTTGATAAAAAATCGGCGATAGGGATTAAGTTTTTAAAAGTCTGATCATGACAAACAATAGAATATAATAAAATTTCTTGTTGATCCTTTAGCTTTAGCATTAATTTACCAGTTGCATCAAAAAACCAAACTGGGTTGTTTTCTTGAATAACACCCCACATTTTTGCTTGTTTTTCTGATACCAAAAGCGCGCCAAATGGATTTGAAACAACTTCTTGTATATATCCTTCAATTAAGGACTTTGATGTTTTTGGTACCAAAAGATCAAATACTAGTTTTGTAGCGTCAGAATCAATTCGAAGATCATTATTTAGCTGAAATCTGTGTCTGAATTGACTTTTGAGTTTTCTTAGAGACGTATAACTAATTTCACGTTTTTTAAAATCATCATCTTCTAAAAAATCGTTTTCGGTTTGAAAATTGATAAGACCTTTAGAATAAATATCTTTTTGAATGGCTTTTCGTTCAATTCTCGATAGATTATTTGATAAAATTGCAAAATTTACTTTTTCTTTACAAAAATTTGTCTCTGAAATTAATATCAGTTTGCAATTGGAATTTTCAAATGGTTCTGTCTTTATAAACGATTTAAACTCTTTGCTACAACGAACACATTTCAAAGTTCCATTCCAAAAATTTTTTGAATAATTTTTACATCTAACAGAACAAAAATAATTGTTTTTGAGCTTGAATAAGCAATTTATTCCATCTGATTGAATTTTCTTTGATATTAATGCATTTGCTGCTGATAAAAATTTTTTCCTTCTTGATGAAGTAATTGTTTCTTATAAATTTTTCCATTCATCATATGAAAAAACAAATTCATGATGCTGAGGATTTTTCTGAATTAGTTGAGAGTTTTTCATTGCAACGTAGCTCTTCTAATATGTATTTTTTAATCCCATTATCGTTTCGTCTCCATTTTACATATAAATTAAGGGCTTCCAATTTTAAATATTCTTTTGATTTTTCGAAGTATTTTTCACAAAATTCTACGAAATGTGAACTAGACGTTCTGTGTCCTCTCTTCAAATCAGTCAAGCCTCTATCTTTCATATAATTGACAATTATATTTTTTAGTTTTTCTTTGTTATCGAATTTTGCTGTATGCATTTTAATAAATACTAAAATTTAAATTTTTTAATTTTCAGATGTAAAGAGTTTGCTTTAAAGAAAATAATTTCTTTAAAAATTCTTTAAAAAAATGAACAAGATTTTGAAATATTTTATTTAAAATGAATCATCAATATAATTTGTTCAGGGTTGGGTATAAACAAAATTTTTATTTAAATCAATTTATTAAAGTTATTATTAGTTAAAAAAAATGCTTAATTTTAAAAAATTTATGTTAGAATTTTCGCAATCTGCTAGATAGTTTTCGACTATATTCTCCACAGAAATGCTTTCGCAATTATGAGAAGACACTGAGATATTCGACATTACATCACAAATATCGTTTATATCTTCTTCTATTTCTTTTTTTTTTATTTCATCCAATTGTTGATTGGAAAAAATAAATGTTTGAATTATAAAGTTGCCTTGTTCAGAAAAGATAATTTCCTGAGTGTCAGCTTCATAATGAAAGGCTGCTTTCAGTAAGTTTTAAATATCGATTGGCGATGGAAATGCGTCAAAATGAATTTTAATTTCATTTTCGTCAAACTGTCCTTGATAGTTATTTTTCCTGATATTCGACGAAATTGCATGCGTATGCCATGAAATTAGTTCATCGGATATAGGAAATATTGGAATTGATTCCAGTAACAGTGTTTCTGGACTTCCGTTCTGAATATTGGCTATATTTCCTGTATCTAATTCGAAAACACCACCCATTTCATAGGATAAATGCATTGTTTGTGGATCATTAATTATGTTAGATATATGTATGGACATTTTCGGTTTAAATTTCTAATTTTCTAAAAATAAAGTAGAATAATTAATAATTTAATATATTAAATTCAAAAACAACAAAATTTATTTCGTCTCTAAGCGGGAACTCTAATTAAAAAGAAGTAAAATAAAATTATAAAAGAAGCCTATTTATGAGCTTTTTGAATTATTTATTGAAAATTTTAAAGAAAATAATTTCTTTAAAAATTCTTTTTAAAAATGAACAAGATTCAATTTAAAATATTTATTGATTATTTTATTTTTTTTTAATTATATATTGGTAATAAAAATTTTAATAGAAAAATAAACCATTTTTTTTCTTCTGGTCTGCCTGATCTATTTTTTATAACTCACAACGCTTTCATTCTAGAGTTGATTCAAAAATTGATTAATTTAGTTTAAAATTTTTAAAATTTCATTTTAAAAATTTTTGAAAAAAAAAAATACCTAATTTCTTAGTTTTTTTGTTGTAAATGGAATTTTTTCATTTTTATCAACACATTTATGGTTGCTTTAAGCATTAAAGATTAAAAAATTCTTTTATAATGAAAATTGAGGCAATTGAAGACTTACAAGTTAAAAGTGAAAGCGAAAGAAGAAAATTCTAGAAGATGACGATTCATGATCAATATTTTATTTTAAAATAAAACTAAAAATAAAATCTATTAATTTAAAATTTGTATTTTCGCCTTTTTTTGAATTCATTCAAAGTTCCTTTCTGACTTTGCATGTCAGAAATATGGACAATTGCACTATCTTCTTTTGCTGGTCTCTCAGGTCTTTCATTTTGAAAGCCAGGATTTATCATTGAAAAATTCTCCCAAGTACTATTGAAAAAGAATTATAAAACTAAAAACAAAATTTTTTTTTAGTTAAAATAAATAATACGGTTTGAAATCGATTCCGCCGAGTTTGGACCACTTAATTTTTGCCTGACGCTTATTTTTTCGGACTCTCGTGTCCAAAATTTCATCAAAGTCGAAATAAATATCGTCTGGGTGGACATATTCGGGAATTTCCTAAAAATATTTAAAGTTCATTAATATTTAAAATTTGTTAAAGCATTACTTTTATTTCAGATGTCGTTTCTTTTGAAATTTCTTCTGACGAGACAATAATCTCGGGTTGCTTATCTTTATCATCTTTGCCTTGAAATTCACTTAGTTTTGATATTGTGATACTCGATTTGACATTTTTATTTGCAATTCTAATCGATTTCATTTCATCTTCCGTTTTATCATTTTGTTTTATGGTGAAGATGCCTTGAAAGATATCAAAGCCGACAATATTTCTTGAATATATTGAATCATCCATTTGAAAGCCTGGAAGTTCAATATTATTGACTTAATTAATAAATATAAAAAATTACAAAAAAATTCTTCTAATCATATGTAAAACGTACTAGTGCAATATTCGTTCATTTCATCAATGTTCTCAATGCCAAGCTCATTTCCCTTCAGCTTTTTGCATTTAAGGAAACAGTTTTTAATTCGTTCCTTATCCAGATCACGATTTGACATCTATTAAAAAATAATTTAAAGATAAATAAAATTAGTAGATAAAAAATACTTTTTTCGAATCACAAACAGTACTTAACGTTCGATTTTCCGAATACAAAGATTCACTCTTAACAAAAAATAATTAAAAATTACCAAAAGAAAAAGTAATTTTAAATTTACCTCTAAGTCAAGTTCATGACTTTTGAATTTGAGGACATGTGAAACCGCGTCGTCATATTCTCTTATTTTAAAAGTTTCTTTACCATCGTACTCCACCCAAAAATTGACCAAGCCTTTTTCTTTCGATAAGTTGGCTATTTCTTCGTCACTTTTGTCAAATTTTAAACCTTTTTCTAATTAAATTAAAAATTAATAAAATTAAAATAATGAAAAATAGGATACCTTTCATTAATTCTTTGAATTTTCGAGCGTTTAATGCGCCAACCCCATGAATTTTGTTGAATTCATGAAAAGCTTTTCGGAGCAGGGCTCTGATATCCCTTTTAATGAGTTTCGCTGGGTTAACCATGTTAATTTTTGTATATTATCTAAAGTAAAAAAATAAAAACGATTTATAAAAGAGGTGGTAAAAATAAATTTAAAACAGTTTGTTATTACTGTAAAAAAGAAATAAAAAAAAAATTTATTAAAAATCATTTATTAACCAGTTATTCAAAAATATAAATTAAAAAGTTTATTTTTGTATTCACGGTGAAAAGCAGATAATTCTTTGAGTGATAATTGACACAGCATAATTCTATGCATTCTATGATGTTTTTTCATAAATTTTCTTCGATAATTAGCAACTGATTTAATACAAAAAAAAGATTTGATATTGTGATTATTTATTTATCAATCTAAATTTAATTTAAAATAATTAAAAATTAAAAAAAAAAAACAAAAAATTAAAGATTTAACAAAAACAATTAATAAAAAAAATCAAAAAAATCATCTGTTTTGATAACCATTCGTGTTGAAAGACAAATTGTTTGCTTGCGTCTATTGCATCATATCATTTTTTCGTATGTTGATTTGAAAAAAACCTAGGACAGACACCAACCGAGTTAACTTCGAGCACAAGACTTCCTCCTATCAACTCTTTAGTAAGTAATTTCTCAATAGACCGAGTTATTGTGAAACAAGCGGTAAAAGAAATTGATAAAAATCGAATCCCTCTACACATATACCCGATTAAGTGTCCATCCGAATTAAAAAAATCTTAAAATAAATGAAGAATTAAAGATTTTTTACGACCGGTTAAAAACTCTAAAGATCATATTGTTCTCGAAACCTTGCATGATCTCAGTTCGCCTTCCAGATTCGCCTACTCGATCAAAAGTCAGCTAGAACATGAAGTTCTCGACTTAGGCGCCTCCTTGGACTCCCGAGCCACATGCATACAATGAGAGATGAGTCGTTAAGTCAACCTCAAGGTAATGATCACTTCGGGTCGTTAAGCCTCCATGTCATTGTCGGAAATCTTACTGGGTGGGCAGCCCTAATTAATTTATTAATGTGCAAGAATATTTACGTACGGTCCCACGCGTACGGCCCGAAAATGTCCTACCTACAGAGCTATAGAATTCATTCTCCCTCTAATGGCTATGATATTTATCTGCTATTTATAAAAAAGGATTAAGCTTAAGATTAAATTAAGCTATCTTTTAATTTCTTACTTCTTTAAATTTTATATTATTAAAAAATTAAAATTATTATTAATTTTATAAAATTTAAAGAAGTCAGATAATTAGAGACTTTAAAAGAAAAATATCAGCCATCAGTCTAGAGGTTAAGAAAACGAATTTCATAAGAAATACATCCAATAATTTATACTACCTGAAAAAGCAGTTCCATCGAAGTTGAAATTTGATTTGAATGTCGAAAAATGGCAATGACAAAACTAAATTAAAAAAAAAAAATTTTTAAAATGTAATCAAAGATTAAAAATAAAAAAAATAATTTTTTTTATATTTTACATAAAAATTCTGACATTTTTTAAGTTTTATTTACTTAAATTTGCTCAAGACTGAAATCAAGCATGTGAATAAAAAATGGAAAATCATTTTCACTAATGTCAAATAAGTTATGAAATCGTTTTTACCATGTCTAATTCAAAAGACTGATTTTTGTCTCCTTTTAGTTACTTAATTAAGCTCAAGACTGAAATCAGGCTTTTGAAACAATATGGAAAACCAATTTCACTTCTCTCATACAAGTTATGAAATTGTTCTCCAATTTCCTAATCAAAAGCCTGATTTTTGTTTCCTTTTAGTTACTTAATTAAGCTCAAGACTGAAATCAGGCTTTTGAATTAGATATGGAAAACCAATTTCACTTCTCTCATACAAGTTATGAAATTGTTTTTACCATGTCTTATTCAAAAGCCTGATTTTTTTGTGCTTTTAGTTACTTGAATGAACTTTAGATAAAAATCAGGCTTTTAAAATAAATATGGAAAACCAATTTCACTTCTCTCATACAAGTTATGAAATTGTTTTTACCATGTCTTATTCAAAAGCCTGATTTTTTTGTGCTTTTAGGTACTTGAATGAACTTTAGATAAAAATCAGGCTTTTGAAACAAATATGGAAAACCAATTTCACTTCTCTCATACAAGTTATGAAATTGTTCTCCCATTTCCTAATCAAAAGCCTGATTTTTGTTTCCTTTTAGTTACTTTATTTAGCTCAAGACTGAAATCAGGCTTTTGAATAAAATATGGAAAACCAATTTCACTTCTCTCATACAAGTTATGAAATTGTTTTTACCATGTCTTATTCAAAAGCCTTATTTTTTGTGCTTTTAGGTACTTGAATGAACTTTAAATAAAAATCAGGCTTTTGAAACATTATGGAAAACCAATTTCAGTTCTCTCATACAAGTTATGAAATTGTTCTCCCATTTCCTAATCAAAAGCCTGATTTTTGTTTCCTTTTAGTTACTTAATTAAGCTCAAGACTGAAATCAGGCTTTTGAATAAAATATGGAAAACCAATTTCACTTCTCTCATACAAGTTATGAAATTGTTTTTACCAAGTCTTATTAAAAAGCCTGATTTTTTTGTGCTTTTAGGTACTTGAATGAACTTTACATAAAAATCAGGCTTTTGAAACATTATGGAAAACCAATTTCAGTTCTCTCATACAAGTTATGAAATTGTTCTCCCATTTCCTAATCAAAAGCCTGATTTTTTTTTTGCTTTTAGTTACTTAATTAAACTCAAGACTGAAATCAGGCTTTTGAATAAAATATGGAAGACCAATTTCACTTCTCTCATACAAGTTATGAAATTGTTTTTCCAAATCTAACTCAAAGGCCTGATTTTAATTTTGGGTTTTTATGCTTAAATTTGCCCAAAACTGAAATCAGGCTTTTGAATAAAATATGGAAAACCAATCTCACTTCTCTCATACAAGTTATGAAATTATTCTCCCATTTCCTAATCAAAAGCCTGATTTTTGTTTTCTTTTAATAACTTAATTAAGCTCAAGACTGAAATCAGGCTTTTTAATTAGATATGGTAAACCAATTTCACTTCTCTCATACAAGTTATGAAATTGTTTTTCCAAATCTTACTCAAAGGCCTGATTTTAATTTTGGGTTTTTATGCTTAAATTTGCCCAAAACTGAAATCAGGCTTTTGAATAAAATATGGAAAACCAATTTCACTTCTCTCATACAAGTTATGAAATTATTCTCCCATTTCCTAATCAAAAGCCTGATTTTTGTTTCCTTTTAATAACTTAATTAAGCTCAAGACTGAAATCAGGCTTTTGAATTAGATATGGTAAACCAATTTCACTTCTCTCATACAAGTTATGAAATTGTTTTTATCATGTCTTATTAAAAAGCCTGATTTTTTTGTGCTTTTAGGTACTTGAATGAACTTTACATAAAAATTAGGCTTTTGAAACAATATGGAAAACCAATTTCAGTTCTCTCATACAAGTTATGAAATTGTTCTCCAATTTCCTAATCAAAAGCCTGATTTTTGTTTCCTTTTAGTTACTTAATTAAGCTCAAGACTGAAATCAGGCTTTTGAATTAGATATGGTAAACCAATTTCACTTCTCTCATACAAGTTATGAAATTGTTTTTCCAAATCTTACTCAAAGGCCTGATTTTAATTTTGGGTTTTTATGCTTAAATTTGCCCAAAACTGAAATCAGGCTTTTGAATAAAATATGGAAAACCAATCTCACTTCTCTCATACAAGTTATGAAATTATTCTCCCATTTCCTAATCAAAAGCCTGATTTTTGTTTCCTTTTAATAACTTAATTAAGCTCAAGACTGAAATCAGGCTTTTGAATTAGATATGGTAAACCAATTTCACTTCTCTCATACAAGTTATGAAATTGTTTTTCCAAATCTTACTCAAAGGCCTGATTTTAATTTTGGGTTTTTATGCTTAAATTTGCCCAAAACTGAAATCAGGCTTTTGAATAAAATATGGAAAACCAATTTCACTTCTCTCATACAAGTTATGAAATTATTCTCCAATTTCCTAATCAAAAGCCTGATTTTTGTTTCCTTTTAATTACTTAATTAAGCTCAAGACTGAAATCAGGCTTTTGAATTAGATATGGTAAACCAATTTCACTTCTCTCATACAAGTTATGAAATTGTTTTTCCAAATCTTACTCAAAGGCCTGATTTTAATTTTGGGTTTTTATGCTTAAATTTGCCCAAAACTGAAATCAGGCTTTTGAATAAAATATGGAAAACCAATTTCACTTCTCTCATACAAGTTATGAAATTATTCTCCCATTTCCTAATCAAAAGCCTGATTTTAGTTTTCTTTTAATTACTTAATTAAGCTCAAGACTGAAATCAGGCTTTTGAATTAGATATGGAAAACCAATTTCACTTCTCTCATACAAGTTATGAAATTGTTTTTACCATGTCTTATTCAAAAGCCTGATTTTTTTGTGCTTTTAGGTACTTGAATGAACTTTAGATAAAAATCAGGCTTTTGAAACAAATATGGAAAATCAATTTCACTTCTCTCATACAAGTTATGAAATTGTTCTCCCATTTCCTCATCAAAAGCCTGATTTTTGTTTCCTTCTAGTTACTTAATTAAGCCCAAGACTGAAACAGGCTTTTGAATTAGATATGGAAAACCAATTTCACTTCTCTCATACAAGTTATGAAATTGTTTTTCCAAATCTTACTCAAAGGCCTGATTTTAATTTTGGGTTTTTATGCTTAAATTTGCCCAAAACTGAAGTCAGGCTTTTGAATAAAATATGGAAAACCAATTTCACTTCTCTCATACAAGTTATGAAATTATTCTCCCATTTCCTAATCAAAAGCCTGATTTTTGTTTCCTTTTAATAACTTAATTAAGCTCAAGACTGAAATCAGGCTTTTGAATTAGATATGGTAAACCAATTTCACTTCTCTCATACAAGTTATGAAATTGTTTTTCCAAATCTTACTCAAAGGCCTGATTTTAATTTTGGGTTTTTATGCTTAAATTTGCCCAAAACTGAAATCAGGCTTTTGAATAAAATATGGAAAACCAATTTCACTTCTCTCATACAAGTTATGAAATTATTCTCCCATTTCCTAATCAAAAGCCTGATTTTTGTTTCCTTTTAATTACTTAATTAAGCTCAAGACTGAAATCAGGCTTTTGAATTAGATATGGTAAACCAATTTCACTTCTCTCATACAAGTTATGAAATTGTTTTTATCATGTCTTATTAAAAAGCCTGATTTTTTTGTGCTTTTAGGTACTTGAATGAACTTTACATAAAAATTAGGCTTTTGAAACAATATGGAAAACCAATTTCAGTTCTCTCATACAAGTTATGAAATTATTCTCCCATTTCCTAATCAAAAGCCTGATTTTTGTTTCCTTTTAGTTACTTAATTAAGCTCAAGACTGAAATCAGGCTTTTGAATTAGATATGGTAAACCAATTTCACTTCTCTCATACAAGTTATGAAATTGTTTTTCCAAATCTTACTCAAAGGCCTGATTTTAATTTTGGGTTTTTATGCTTAAATTTGCCCAAAACTGAAATCAGGCTTTTGAATAAAATATGGAAAACCAATCTCACTTCTCTCATACAAGTTATGAAATTATTCTCCCATTTCCTAATCAAAAGCCTGATTTTTGTTTCCTTTTAATAACTTAATTAAGCTCAAGACTGAAATCAGGCTTTTGAATTAGATATGGTAAACCAATTTCACTTCTCTCATACAAGTTATGAAATTGTTTTTATCATGTCTTATTAAAAAGCCTGATTTTAATTTTGGGTTTTTATGCTTAAATTTGCCCAAAACTGAAATCAGGCTTTTGAATAAAATATGGAAAACCAATTTCACTTCTCTCATACAAGTTATGAAATTATTCTCCCATTTCCTAATCAAAAGCCTGATTTTTGTTTCCTTTTAATTACTTAATTAAGCTCAAGACTGAAATCAGGCTTTTGAATTAGATATGGAAAACCAATTTCACTTCTCTCATACAAGTTATGAAATTGTTTTTACCATGTCTTATTCAAAAGCCTGATTTTTTTGTGCTTTTAGGTACTTGAATGAACTTTAGATAAAAATCAGGCTTTTGAAACAAATATGGAAAACCAATTTCACTTCTCTCATACAAGTTATGAAATTGTTTTTCCAAATCTTACTCAAAGGCCTGATTTTAATTTTGGGTTTTTATGCTTAAATTTGCCCAAAACTGAAATCAGGCTTTTGAATAAAATATGGAAAACCAATCTCACTTCTCTCATACAAGTTATGAAATTATTCTCCCATTTCCTAATCAAAAGCCTGATTTTTGTTTCCTTTTAATAACTTAATTAAGCTCAAGACTGATATCAGGCTTTTGAATTAGATATGGAAAACCAATATCACTTCTCTTATACAAGTTATTAAATTGTTTTTACCATCTCTTATTAGAAAGCCTGATTTTAATTTTGGGTTTTTATGCTTAAATTTGCCCAAAACTGAAATCAGGCTTTTGAATAAAATATGGAAAACCAATTTCACTTCTCTCATACAAGTTATGAAATTATTCTCCCATTTCCTAATCAAAAGCCTGATTTTTGTTTCCTTTTAATTACTTAATTAAGCTCAAGACTGAAATCAGGCTTTTGAATTAGATATGGAAAACCAATTTCACTTCTCTCATACAAGTTATGAAATTGTTTTTACCATGTCTTATTCAAAAGCCTGATTTTTTTGTGCTTTTAGGTACTTGAATGAACTTTAGATAAAAATCAGGCTTTTGAAACAAATATGGAAAATCAATTTCACTTCTCTCATACAAGTTATGAAATTGTTCTCCCATTTCCTCATCAAAAGCCTGATTTTTGTTTCCTTCTAGTTACTTAATAAACCCAAGACTGAAATCAGGCTTTTGAATTAGATATGGTAAACCAATTTCACTTCTCTCATACAAGTTATGAAATTGTTTTTATCATGTCTTATTAAAAAGCCTGATTTTAATTTTGGGTTTTTATGCTTAAATTTGCCCAAAACTGAAATCAGGCTTTTGAAACAAATATGGAAAACCAATTTCACTTCTCTCATACAAGTTATGAAATTATTCTCCCATTTCCTAATCAAAAGCCTGATTTTTGTTTCCTTTTAATTACTTAATTAAGCTCAAGACTGAAATCAGGCTTTTGAATTAGATATGGAAAACCAATTTCACTTCTCTCATACAAGTTATGAAATTGTTTTTACCATGTCTTATTCAAAAGCCTGATTTTTTGTGCTTTTAGGTACTTGAATGAACTTTAGATAAAAATCAGGCTTTTGAAACAAATATGGAAAACCAATTTCACTTCTCTCATACAAGTTATGAAATTGTTCTCCCATTTCCTAATCAAAAGCCTGATTTTTGTTTCCTTCTAGTTACTTAATTAAGCCCAAGACTGAAATCAGGCTTTTGAATTAGATATGGAAAACCATTTTCACTTCTCTCATACAAGTTATGAAATTTTTTTTCCAAATCTTACTCAAAGGCCTGATTTTAATTTTGGGTTTTTATGCTAAAATTTGTCCAAAACCGAAATCAGGCTTTTGAATAAATTATGGAAAACCAATTTCACTTCTCTCATACAAGTTATGAAATTTTTTTTACCATGTCTTATTAAAAAGCCTGATTTTTTTGTGCTTTTAGGTACTTGAATGAACTTTAGATAAAAATCAGGCTTTTGAAACAAATATGGAAAATCAATTTCACTTCTCTCATACAAGTTATGAAATTGTTCTTCCATTTCCTAATCAAAAGCCTGATTTTTTTTTTGGTTTTTTTATTTAAATTTGCCCGAGACTGATATTGATACAAATCTTATTGAGTTGACTTTGAAAATTGAAATAATTAAAAACAAATATAAATTGTTTTACCTTTATATTATTCTCGTATATCGTCCCATTGTTGAATATTAACAAATAAACTGCTCATCAAAAAATGCTGATTACTCTCTAAATCTAAAACCTGGCTTCAGAGTAACAACTCGAAGAATTCTATGACCAATTTGTTTAGTTGTGAATTTTTACACAAAAATACCAATACAAAATTTGAATAGTTAACAAAAATATGGATTTCGGACTACAAATTTTTCTTTAAGTTTAAAACGTGAAACAAACAATCTTGTATTTCGTTCAAAACTAAATAATTAATTTTTAAAACTTAATTACTGAAACTAAATATTTTATTCTCAATCAAATAAGTATATCATTATGATGGATTACGTTAAAATCAGACAGCTCCATTAGTCTTCTATATTTTTTATTATTATGTTATTATTATTAATTAAAAATTGCATTTTTTTAAATGAAAATATTTTAACCTTTAATTTAACTCAAGTATTCAAAGCAAGCCAGTCTTTTGGATTTAAAATTTAGGATGGGATTCTATCAAAAACATTAAGAAAATAATACAAAAAAATTTTCTGATTAATTATACTAGCAATAAAAAATTTCGAAAAAATTTTTTTTTAATTATCCTAACTAAACAAAGCCAAAGCTAAACTAAAAATAAATTCTGCTCAAAAAATTTTAAAATAAACCTGTGTTAGTTTATAAATAAACCTGTTACTTGGTTTACTACTAAAATAAAGAGTGAAAAAAATGTCTACTTAAATCACAGGAATGATTGATAAACCGGGACAAATTGCCGCATTTAGTGGCGTCAACAATTGTGTCTTGATCAATGCGAAACATGCAGCTACTGCCAATGCCCTGGTCGTTATAGCACTTTTCCCTATGATCGGCGACCGATTGCCGTATGGTCTCGCCCACATACTCGATGACAAACTCCTCGGGCGCAATTGTCTCCAAGGCGAACAATCCCCAGTCGTGGATGTCCGACTTGCAGAATTTCAGCGACTTTTCCTCAGCTTCAGCTGGCTATACTTGAAAAAGTCGTGTACTTCATTGCAGGCCATTAGTTTGCGTTGGAGAGAGCGGGCCTCGCGGGCCGACGACATAGACGACACCTCCTGGCCCAAAGCATCAATGTTAGACCCGCTGGACGAGTTGTGCGCCAGCGACGACGAGCCCACGTTCATCTGTAGCGACAAGCTCAAATAGCTCTGCTTAAATTGCTCCCTGAACTTTATTTTTTCGTCGCGAGTCAACTTTCTATAGGGCCGGACGCGTGCCCACTCGACCAGCGCGTCGTCCCGGTACGCGTAGGCCCGCTCGGTGCACTTGAGCCTTCTGACAATGTCGCAAAACTCGCCGTCAACAGCTTTATCTGTCGAGTTCTCCTGGTCGATCATTTGGTCATACACGCTCTTCAAGTACAGCAAGTCCTCGGCGTCCAGGCCCAGCGTCAAGAAGCTCCTCATTATTTGGTCATCGTGGGCCCGTGTGCGCCTCGCGAACTCTCGGCCACTTTTTCGGGCGCCGCGGCCGCCTTCTTTTTCTCCGGCTTGACCGGCGGCGGCAGTAAATTGACCAGCTCACGCGACAAGCTCTTTGGCTTCTCTTCTTTTAGCCAAGGCATGTGCTCTTCCCATATTTGCATCTGCATCTTGGCATCCACTATGCGAACTCCCTGAGACTCGTCTTTCTGTTTCATCAGCAAATAGTGCTGTTTTTTGAGATTGTCTTGTCTCTCCAGCAAAGTGGATATCAGCAATGGAGAGGACTTTTTTGTCACTGGCTCACAGCCGCTCTTTTCTGCATCGACTTTTTTTTTGGACTTTTTGGTGCGCTTTTTCACCATCTTTGCATCGTCATCAGCCTTAAGAACAAAAAAAGTAGGCAAACTAGGCTTTGGAGATTGGAAAAATTAATTCTTAATTATTCCCAATTTAATTTTAGGCATCAAATTAGACCCCAATTTATAAATTTCACCCTAAATGTGATGTCCAAAAAGCAAACCTTGGTAAAAAGTTGGGAGCAAGTTTTTTCATGAAACTATGGAGCGTAACCTGAAACATTTAAATTTGCGGCGATTCGGTCTTGAGCAAAAACTGTAGAAAAGTATATTTGGTTATATTAAATCCCAGTTTTATTTAAATTATTGATAATTATCTAAAAAATATACTTAAACATTTTTTAAAAAATTTTGCTAAACTCAAACAAAAGCTAAAGAAAAAATAATTTTTATATTCAGAAGTGTAGTTATAATATTGACAAAAACAGTACTAAATGTTTTTTTGATTTTAAGGCTAAAACTTTTTTAAATTTTAAATTTTTTAAAAATTTATTGAATATTTTGCTTTGCTTTAATTTTTTGCTCCAACCTTCACCGCCGCTCCAAAAAACCCTTATTAAATTATTATATTTTTATGTAAATTCAATGCATTATAAATTAATAGATAATTTTTACAGTTTTTTTGGCCCTTTTTATATTTACTGAAATTCACTTTTTTTACTTTAGCAATTTTAATTAACGTAAATTTACGTAAAATCACGAAAATTTCGAAAAAGTACGTAAAATTTTATAAAAACAGTTTATCATAGCAGTACAGTAATTTCTTATAAGATAAAAACAGGAATGTTAATAATATATTTTTTTTCTAAAAAAAATTTTGATTGAAAGCCGGACAATTAAGATTAGATTCTTATTTTTCTTTTTGAATGAATAGAAAAAAAAAATTAGTAGACTTTTAAACCTTCGAAAAAACGTTACCTACAGAAGCACCAACAAAAAATTTTTCCTCGTTTTAAATATCTAAATTCTCATATATTTTGAACAGCAATTTTTTTTTAATTTTCAATTTATTTTTTATCAGCTTTAAAATTATTATTATTTTCGTAAAACAAAAATTTTCAAATATTATAAATTTAAACTTGGATTTAATAGCTGACTTAATTTAATCTAAGTATTCAATGCTGAAATATCAAGTTTATAATTTATGTATTTATTATTAATTTCTTTAAATTGACTGTGTTAAATTTAAATTTTTTAAATATTTTGACACTTCTAGTAACTAGACATAAGAAAATATTAAAAAAAAAAATTCTAAGCTAATCATCTATT
This sequence comes from Brachionus manjavacas, assembly GCA_019054805.1. NCBI lineage: Eukaryota > Metazoa > Rotifera > Eurotatoria > Ploima > Brachionidae > Brachionus > Brachionus manjavacas. The sequence continues at coordinate 23,547 of JAHQIY010000033.1, read as the reverse complement.
AAATATTTAATTAATAAGGGTATTTTAGGCTGTTTGTAATATGATAATTCTAAGCGAGTTTAATACAAAGTGATTGAACTACTATTCGAGTTAAATACTATAATTTTTTGTTAATATTTTATTTAAATTAAAAAAGTTGTTAAAATAAACAAAAAATAAAAAAGTAGAAAAAATTGATCAATAGATCAAACATCAAAATTGTGACTTAAGTAACGTTAAAATAAATCTAATATACATGTCAATGTTTTTTTCGATTCGAATTCGATATTTGACAACTTTTCAAAAAGACAATTAATTATTTAAAATAGCTTTTACACTGCCGGAAACTAATTTGTGACATCATATCATATGATATCATTCAATTTCTTCTAAACTCTGAAAATTTAAAAGATGCATATTTAATTTGCATATTTGATTTGGAAATAAACATTTAGTATTAGTTTCTTACATAAAAATTTAGGACTAAATTCAAAGTATTAAATTGGTTTAGTACTAAATTACTTAGAATCGGATTTTAAACAATGTTAATTTAATTTTTAATAAAAAATTTGTTATTATTGATTAATATCATTGATCAAAAAATTGCAAAATTGAAGTTTAACTAAAACTTTAAAAATTATTAAATTGTAAAATAATAATAAAATTTAAAATTAAAGAATTGTCACCTTATAAAATTGAATGAGGAAAAATGTTAAACTATAATTTTAAAATTACGGAATTTTTAAATTTTGGATTTGTAAAATTTTAAAAGGGAATTCAATAAGAGATTTAATAATTTAATAAGAAATTCAAACAAAATTTTAAAATTACGGAATTGTTTAATTACAAAATTAAACGAGAAGAAAAATAAAAGTAAAATAGTTTAATTTTGGAATTGTAAAATTTAATAAGAGAATTTAATAAGAAATTAAACAAAATTAAATTTACAGAATTATAACCTTATAAAATTGAAATTGAGGAAGAATGTTAACCAATATAGTTTATTTTAGCTGTAAATTTTTATAAGGGGGGTATTAAATAAAATTTTTAAAATCGTTAACTTTTAAAATTCGATAACAAAGAAAAACTAAAAAAAATATAATTGTCAATTATATGAAAGATAGAGGCTTGACTGATTTGAAGAGAGGACACAGAACGTCTAGTTCACATTTCGTAGAATTTTGTGAAAAATACTTCGAAAAATCAAAAGAATATTTAAAATTGGAAGCCCTTAATTTATATGTAAAATGGAGACGAAACGATAATGGGATTAAAAAATACATATTAGAAGAGCTACGTTGCAATGAAAAACTCTCAACTAATTCAGAAAAAAATCCTCAGCATCATGAATTTGTTTTTTCATATGATGAATGGAAAAATTTATAAGAAACAATTACTTCAGCAAGAAGGAAAAAATTTTTATCAGCAGCAAATGCATTAATATCAAAGAAAATTCAATCAGATGGAATAAATTGCTTATTCAAGCTCAAAAACAATTATTTTTGTTCTGTTAGATGTAAAAATTATTCAAAAAATGTTAAACTAAAATAGTTAAATTTTTTATATGTAAATTTTTATAGGGGGTAAATTAAATAAAATTTTGAAATTACAAAATTGAATGAGGAAAATGTTTAACTAGAATTGTAAAATTTTGGAACTGGTAATTTAATGAGAAATTAAACAAAATTTAAAATTACGGAATTGTTAACTTATAAAATTGAATGAAAAGAAAATTATAACTAAAAAATATATATTTTGAAATTGTAAAATTTTAAAATGCTTAATGATTAAGTAACTTTGCTTAATCCAAAAAAATATTTCTGCAAAAACTCTGCAATGTATTTGCACTCTTGATTGGAATACCTTTTTAAGGCGTAGACTTATTTTACTGCACTAAGCAAATTTGCTTATAATTAAGCATTTTACAGAACTAAATTATCTCTTTTAGTTAAATTTCTATAATATTTATATTGTTTACAATTACAGAATTGTGCACTTTTAAAATGTAATAAGTGGAAGATTGAACAAATATTTTTATATTAAAGCATGAAAAATTTCACTGATTAAATTCTTTAAATCGATAGCTAAAATTGAAAATTAAGGAAGCATTGGACACATATCAGAATCGAATTATAATATTTATTTTTATTATTATTAAAGCCTCATAGACAGAATTTTAAACTAAAAATATTCAAAATTAAAAAAAAAAAAGAAAAGAATAAAGTAAAAAATGAAGATGCACAAATTAAGCCTAATTTTAATGTCAGAAAACCGTTTTATTTGATAAAAAAGGGAACAATTTTTCATCAAAAATAAATAAACAAATAAAAAAAAATACCTTGATCATTGCGCTGAATTTAAACTATGCACTCTTTTTTTCAACCAAATCAACCATGTCTCTTTTGTCCTGGGTTTGCTTAATGACCAAATCAATAATGGAATCAATAGTCGAAATATTCTCTTCATTTTGATCTGCACTTTGCTCTCCCATCTCTTAAAACATTGTAACTCTCTTCCAAATTGGCTTCTTCTTGTTTGACAGTCCAACTATGCCCAATCGCACACTCAACACTAGTGCGGCGCACACACTCGTTCTAAACAACAGCGGTGACAATTTTTTTGTCTGATTCGGCAAAAGCGTGCGAGGGCCTGTTGTGCGCTTGAGCTTGAGCTGAACTGCACGGGGATTTGTCTGAATTGTGGTAGTAGTCGCGGTCGTCGTCTAGTTTGGCATTATTTACACTTTGTACAAGAGAGTGAGTGGTAGTGTATTTGAATCGCTTGGTGAGAGCGGGCGGTGAGTCCCACGAGCTTGAGCGGGCCCGCGGCGACACTCTGTCGTGTCGTCTGAGCGGCGAACGGCGTCGCCGATGCCTGGGCCGGTAGTGTCGATCACGTGATCATCGACGGCGGGATCTGGACGGCGAGCGTCGTTGGTGTCGCTTGTAGCGCTTGTGCATCTGGTTGTTGTTGCGGTCGCCGAGGCGCGGAGACGGCGGAGTGCTCGGCCGCAGGTTGGCTGGCACGTACAGTCTCACGCTGCCGAACCACTCGTCGATCAACAGAAAAACGGTGTGCTCGAAGTACTTGCGGCACAGGTCCGTGCGTATAACTTGCTTTAGTTCGTGTACGATGCCGGCGACAGACTTTTGCTTGAGCTGAACTGCACGGGGATTTGTCTGAATTGTGGTTGTAGTCGCGGTCGTCGTCTAGTTTGGCATTATTTACACTAGGTACAAGAGAGTGAGTGGTAGTGTATTTGAATCGCTTGGTGAGAGCGGGCGGTGAGTCGCACGAGCTTGAGCGGGCCCGCGGTGACACTCTCTCGTGTCGTCTGTGCGGCGAACGGCGTAGCCGATGCCAGGGCCGGTAGTGTCGATCACGTGATCTGGACGAGCGAGAGTGCGAGCGTCGACGGCGGGATCTGGACGGCGAGCGTCGTTGGTGTCGCTTGTAGCGCTTGTGCATCTGGTTGTTGTTGCGGTCGCCGAGGCGCGGAGACGGCGGAGTGCTCGGCCGCAGGTTGGCTGGCACGTACAGTCTCACGCTGCCGAACCACTCGGCGGCGCGCTCGGCTGCAGGCTGATGTTGAAGATGGGGGCGATGCGCGACTCGAGAGTGGTGGCGCGCGCCGGTGGGGACGGGGGGGCGCGCGGCACAGGCGCTGGGGGCGCGCGGCACAGGCGCTGGCGGCGCCGGGATGCACAGCTGCTCGACCATTTTGGCGCGCTCGATGCTCCGTCTTCTCGCTCGCGAATATGCACTTGGCCATGTCGAGGTGCTTGCGGCTCTTCGGATGGTAGTAGATGCGGCATTCTGCTATGTCGCCGTATTTGGCGCACATTTCGTGCTGAAATATGTGGTCGATGTTGTCGTTTAGGTTGGCGAATGTGACTTCTTTGTAGGGCACCGGGCCCACCCTGTACTGGTCGACTTTGAAGCTGGGCACGGCCAGGTCGAGCGGGTCGGTGCGGTAGTTGCGCTTTTTTTTTGCGGGTTGGAGCATTTGGAGCATTAATTTTCAAAATATTTGTTTTCAATTTTTTTTAAATAAAAAAAATATTTTCAAAACACATTTCAAACATAACAAAAGTTTAAAATTCTATACTTTAGGTTGCCTAAACAGTGGTTTAAATGCTTTGTAAGATTTTGAATTTTATATTAATATTTTTACATTAAGTGGTGGTACAGAGGATGTAGCAGTTGCTACATTCTACAGAATATTTTTTTGCTTGTCCAAAATAAATCTATGGTGTATTTTATATTTTGTTTCTGATTTTGTACTAAAATTCACAAAATTCTGAATTTTGCAGATGTATTGCAGAGTTTTGCGGAATCAGTATATTGGTGGTACAAAAAACGTTTCAGTTGCTACAATTTACAGAACATGTTTTGCTCCTTCAGAGCCTGAGTTTTGACATTTTTTATATTTTGTATTTGTTTTTTATACCAAAATTCACAATGCCAGTTTTCTCTAGGTTACTCAAAAATTATGAGAAAATTTAGAAAAAGTTTTCAAATTGAATGCGCAATTTTGATTTCGTTACTTATATTTTGCAGATCATTAAAGTTATTCCAAAAATGAAAGCGCCCAGAAAAAATGTTAAAAAATGATAGAAGATTGATTCAACCATTCATAAATTGAGAGTTTTCTCTAGGTTACTCAAAAATTATGAGAAAATTTAGAAAAAGTTTTCAAATTATATGCGCAATTTTGATTTCGTTAATTAAATTTTGCAGATCTTTAAAGTTGTTCCAAAAATGAATGCGCCCAGAAGAAATGTTTCAAAAATGATAGAAGATTGATTCAACCATTCATAAATTGAGAGATTTCTCTAGGTAACTCAAAAATTTTTAGAGAATTTAGAAAAAATTTTCAAATTGAATGCGCAATTTTGATTTCGTTACTTATATTTTGCAGATCTTTAAAGTTGTTCCAAAAATGAATGCGCCCAGAAGAAATGTTTCAAAAATGATAGAAGATTGATTCAACCATTCATAAATTTAGAGATTTCTCTAGTTAACTCAAAAATTATCAGAGAATTTAAAGATAATTCAAAATTTTGTGCGTTTACTGGATTTCGTTCCTTAATAATTGCAGATATTAAAGAGGTCACAAAATTAAATGCTCCTTAAAGAAATGTTTCAAAATTGATAGAAGATTGATTCAACCATTCAGAAATTGAGAGATTTCCTAAAGTTACTCTAAAAATTTCAGAGAATTTAGAAAAAGTTTTCAAAATTGAGTGCGCATTTTTGATATCGTTACATATATTTTGCAGATCTTTAAAGTAGTTCCAAAAATGAATGCGCCCAGAAGAAATGTTTCAAAAATGATAGAAGATTGATTCAACCATTCATAAATTGAGAGATTTCTCTAGGTAACTCGAAAAATTTCAGAGAATTTAGAAAAAATTTTTCAAATTGAATGCGAAATTTTGATTTCGTTACTTATATTTTGCAGATCTTTAAAGTTGTTCCAAAAATGAATGCGCCCAGAAGAAATGTTTCAAAAATGATAGAAGATTGATTCAACCATTCATAAATTGAGAGATTTCTCTAGGTAACTCTAAAAATTTCAGAGAATTTAGAAAAATTTTTCAAATTATATGCGCAATTTTGATTTCGTTAATTAAATTTTGCAGATCTTTAAAGTTGTTCCAAAAATGAATGCGCCCAGAAGAAATGTTTCAAAAATGATAGAAGATTGATTCAACCATTCAGAAATTGAGAGATTTCCTAAAGTTACTCTAAAAATTTCAGAGAATTTAGAAAAAGTTTTCAAATTGAATGCGCAATTTTGATTTCGTTACTTATATTTTGCAGATCTTTAAAGTTATTCAAAAATGAAAGCGCCCAGAAGAAATGTTTCAAAAATGATAGAAGATTGATTCAACCATTCATAAATTGAGAGATTTCTCTAGGTAACTCAAAAATTATCAGAGAATTTAGAAAAAATTTTCAAATTGAATGCGAAATTTTGATTTCGTTACTTTTATTTTGCAGATCTTTAAAGTTGTTCCAAAAATGAATGCGCCCAGAAGAAATGTTTCAAAAATGATAGAAGATTGATTCAACCATTCAGAAATTTAGAGATTTCCTAAAGTAACTCAAAAATTTTCAGAGAATTTAGAAAAAGTTTTCAAATTATATGCGCAATTTTGATTTCGTTAATTAAATTTTGCAGATCTTTAAAGTTATTCAAAAATGAAAGCGCCCAGAAGAAATGTTTCAAAAATGATAGAAGATTGATTCAACCATTCATAAATTGAGAGATTTCTCTAGGTAACTCAAAAATTTTTAGAGAATTTAGAAAAAAATTTTCAAATTGAATGCGAAATTTTGATTTCGTTACTTATATTTTGCAGATCTTTAAAGTTGTTCCAAAAATGAATGCGCCCAGAAGAAATGTTTCAAAAATGATAGAAGATTGATTCAACCATTCATTAATTTAGAGATTTCCTAAAGTAACTCTAAAAATTTCAGAGAATTTAGAAAAAGTTTTCAAATTGAGTGCGTATTTTTGATATCGTTACATATATTTTGCAGATCTTTAAAGTTGTTCCAAAAATGAATGCGCCCAGAAGAAATGTTTCAAAAATGATAGAAGATTGATTCAACCATTCATAAATTGAGAGATTTCTCTAGGTAACTCGAAAAATTTCAGAGAATTTAGAAAAAATTTTTCAAATTGAATGCGAAATTTTGATTTCGTTACTTATATTTTGCAGATCTTTAAAGTTGTTCCAAAAATGAATGCGCCCAGAAAAAATGTTAAAAAATGATAGAAGATTGATTCAACCATTCATAAATTGAGAGTTTTCTCTAGGTTACTCAAAAATTATGAGAAAATTTAGAAAAAGTTTTCAAATTATATGCGCAATTTTGATTTCGTTAATTAAATTTTGCAGATCTTTAAAGTTGTTCCAAAAAAGAATACGCCCAGAAGAAATGTTTCAAAAATGATAGAAGATTGATTCAACCATTCATAAATTGAGAGATTTCTCTAGGTAACTCAAAAATTATTAGAGAATTTAAAGATAATTCAAAATTTTGTGCGTTTACTGGATTTCGTTCCTTAATAATTGCAGATATTAAAGAGGTCACAAAATTGAATGCTCCTTAAAGAAATGTTTCAAAAATGATAGAAGATTGATTCAACCATTCAGAAATTTAGAGATTTCCTAAAGTAACTCAAAAATTTTCAGAGAATTTAGAAAAAGTTTTTCAAATTGAATGCGATAATTTGATTCCGTTAATTAAATTTTGCAAATCTTTAAAGTTGTTCCAAAAATGAATGCGCCCAGAAGAAATGTTTCAAAAATGATAGAAGATTGATTCAACCATTCATAAATTGAGAGATTTCTCTAGGTAACTCGAAAAATTTCAGAGAATTTAGAAAAAATTTTTCAAATTGAATGCGAAATTTTGATTTCGTTACTTATATTTTGCAGATCTTTAAAGTTGTTCCAAAAATGAATGCGCCCAGAAGAAATGTTTCAAAAATGATAGAAGATTGATTCAACCATTCATTAATTTAGAGATTTCCTAAAGTAACTCTAAAAATTTCAGAGAATTTAGAAAAAGTTTTCAAATTGAGTGCGTATTTTTGATATCGTTACATATATTTTGCAGATCTTTAAAGTTGTTCCAAAAATGAATGCGCCCAGAAGAAATGTTTCAAAAATGATAGAAAATTGATTCAACCATTCATAAATTGAGAAATTTCTATAGGTAACTCGAAAAATTTCAGAGAATTTAGAAAAAATTTTTCAAATTGAATGCGAAATTTTGATTTCGTTACTTATATTTTGCAGATCTTTAAAGTTGTTCCAAAAATGAATGCGCCCAGAAGAAATGTTTCAAAAATGATAGAAGATTGATTCAACCATTCATAAATTGAGAGATTTCTCTAGGTTACTCAAAAATTTTCAGAGAATTTAGAAAAAGTTTTCAAATTATATGCGCAATTTTGATTTCGTTAATTAAATTTTGCAGATCTTTAAAGTTGTTCCAAAAATGAATGCGCCCAGAAGAAATGTTTCAAAAATGATAGAAGATTGATTCAACCATTCATAAATTGAGAGTTTTCTCTAGGTAACTCAAAAATTATTAGAGAATTTAGAAAAAATTTTCAAATTATATGCGCAATTTTGATTTCGTTACTTATATTTTGCAGATCTTTAAAGTTGTTCCAAAAATGAATGCGCCCAGAAGGAATGTTTAAAAATGATAGAAGATTGATTCAACCATTCAGAAATTTAGAGATTTCTCTAGGTAACTCAAAAATTTTCAGAGAATTTAGAAAAAATTTTTCATATTGTATGCGAAATTTTGATTTCGTTACTTTTATTTTGCAGATCATTAAAGTAGTTCAAAAAATGAATGCGCCCAGAAGAAATGTTTAAAAATGATAGAAGATTGATTCAACCATTCATAAATTAAGGGATTTCTCTAGGTAACTCAAAAATTATCAGAGAATTTAAAGATAATTCAAAATTTTGTGCGTTTACTGGATTTCGTTCCTTAATAATTGCAGATATTAAAGAGGTTACAAAATTGAATGCTCTTTAAAGAAATGTTTCAAAATTGATAGAAGATTGATTCAACCATTCAGAAATTGAGAGATTTCCTAAAGTAACTCAAAAATTTTCAGAGAATTTAGAAAAAATTTTCAAATTGAATGCGCAATTTTGATTTCGTTACTTATATTTTGCAGATCTTTAAAGTTATTTCAAAAATGAAAGCGCCCAGAAGAAATGTTTCAAAAATGATAGAAGATTGATTCAACCATTCATAAATTGAGAGATTTCTCTAGGTAACTCAAAAATTATGAGAAAATTTAGAAAAAGTTTTCAAATTGAATGCGCAATTTTGATTTCGTTACTTATATTTTGCAGATCATTAAAGTTGTTCCAAAAAAGAATGCGCCCAGAAGAAATGTTTCAAAAATGATAGAAGATTGATTCAACCATTCAGAAATTTAGAGATTTCCTAAAGTAACTCAAAAATTTTCAGAGAATTTAGAAAAAAATTTTCAAATTGAATGCGCAATTTTGATTTCGTTACTTATATTTTGCAGATCTTTAAAGTTATTCAAAAATGAAAGCGCCCAGAAGAAATGTTTCAAAAATGATAGAAGATTGATTCAACCATTCATAAATTGAGAGATTTCTCTAGGTAACTCAAAAATTTTTAGAGAATTTAGAAAAAATTTTCAAATTGAATGCGCAATTTTGATTTCGTTACTTATATTTTGCAGATATTAAAGAGGTTACAAAATTGAATGCGCCCAGAAGAAATGTTTAAAAATGATAGAAGATTGATTCAACCATTCAGAAATTTAGAGATTTCCTAAAGTAACTCAAAAATTTTCAGAGAATTTAGAAAAAATTTTCAAATTGAATGCGCAATTTTGATTTCGTTACTTTTATTTTGCAGATCTTTAAAGTTGTTCCAAAAATGAATGCGCTCAGAAGAAATGTTTCAAAAATGATAGAAGATTGATTCAACCATTAATAAATTGAGAGATTTCTCTAGGTAACTCAAAAATTTTTAGAGAATTTAGAAAAAGTTTCCAATTTATATGCGCAATTTTGATTCCGTTACTTATATTTTACAGATCTTTAAAGTTGTTCCAAAAATGAAAGCGCCCAGAAGAAATGTTTAAAAATGATAGAAGATTGATTCAACCATTCATAAATTGAGAGATTTCTCTAGGTAACTCAAAAATTTTTAGAGAATTTAGAAAAAATTTTTCAAATTGAATGCGAAATTTTGATTTCGTTACTTATATTTTGCAGATCTTTAAAGTTGTTCCAAAAATGAATGCGCCCAGAAGAAATGTTTCAAAAATGATAGAAGATTGATTCAACCATTCATTAATTTAGAGATTTCCTAAAGTAACTCTAAAAATTTCAGAGAATTTAGAAAAAGTTTTCAAATTGAATCCGTAATTTTGATTTCGTTACTTATATTTTGCAGATCTTTAAAGTTGTTCCAAAAATGAATGCGCCCAGAAGAAATGTTTAAAAATGATAGAAGATTGATTCAACCATTCATAAATTGAGAGATTTCTATAGGTAACTCAAGAAATTACAGAGAATTTAGAAAAAATTTTTCAAATTGAATGCGAAATTTTGATTTCGTTACTTATATTTTGCAGATCTTTAAAGTTGTTCCAAAAATGAATGCGCCCAGAAGAAATGTTTCAAAAATGATAGAAGATTGATTCAACCATTCATAAATTGAGAGATTTCTCTAGGTAACTCAAAAATTTTCAGAGAATTTAGAAAAAGTTTTCAAATTATATGCGCAATTTTGATTTCGTTAATTAAATTTTGCAAATCTTTAAAGTTGTTCCAAAAATGAATGCGCCCAGAAGAAATGTTTCAAAAATGATAGAAGATTGATTCAACCATTCATAAATTGAGAGATTTCTCTAGGTAACTCAAAAATTTTCAGAGAATTTAGAAAAAGTTTTCAAATTATATGCGCAATTTTGATTTCGTTAATTAAATTTTGCAGATCTTTAAAGTTGTTCCAAAAATGAATGCGCCCAGAAGAAATGTTTCAAAAATGATAGAAGATTGATTCAACCATTCATAAATTGAGAGATTTCTCTAGGTAACTCAAAAATTTTTAGAGAATTTAGAAAAAATTTTCAAATTATATGCGCAATTTTGATTTCGTTACTTATATTTTGCAGATCTTTAAAGTTGTTCCAAAAATGAATGCGCCCAGAAGAAATGTTTAAAAATGATAGAAGATTGATTCAACCATTCAGAAATTTAGAGATTTCCTAAAGTAACTCAAAAATTATCAGAGAATTTAAAGATAATTCAAAATTTTGTGCGTTTACTGGATTTTGTTCCTTAATAATTGCAGATATTAAAGAGGTTACAAAATTGAATGCTCCTTAAAAAAATGTTTCAAAAATGATAGAAGATTGATTCAACCATTCAGAAATTGAGAGATTTCCTAAAGTAACTCAAAAATTTTCAGAGAATTTAGAAAAAGTTTTCAAATTATATGCGCAATTTTGATTTCGTTAATTAAATTTTGCAGTTCTTAAAGTTATTTCAAAAATGAAAGCGCCCAGAAGAAATGTTTAAAAATGATAGAAGATTGATTCAACCATTAATATATTGAGAGATTTCTCTAGGTAACTCAAAAATTATCAGAGAATTTAGAATAAATTATCAAATTGAATGCGCATTTTTTATTTCGTTACTTATATTTTGCAGATCTTTAAAGGGGTTCCAAAATTGAATGCTCCTAGAAGAAATGTCTCAAAAATGATAGAAGATTGATTCAACTATTCAGAAATTGAGAGATTTCCTAAAGTAACTCAAAAATTTTCAGAGAATTTAGAAAAAGTTTTTCAAATTGAATGCGCAATTTTGATTTCGTTACTTATATTTTGCAGATCTTTAAAGTTATTTCAAAAATGAAAGCGCCCAGAAGAAATGTTTCAAAAATGATAGAAGATTGATTCAACCATTCATAAATTGAGAGATTTCTCTAGGTAACTCAAAAATTATGAGAAAATTTAGAAAAAGTTTTCAAATTGAATGCGCAATTTTGATTTCGTTACTTATATTTTGCAGATCATTAAAGTTGTTCCAAAAATGAATGCGCCCAGAAGAAATGTTTCAAAAATGATAGAAGATTGATTCAACCATTCATAAATTTAGAGATTTCCTAAAGTAACTCAAAAATTTTCAGAGAATTTAGAAAAAATTTTCAAATTGAATGCGCAATTTTGATTTCGTTACTTTTATTTTTCAGATCTTTAAAGTTGTTCCAAAAATGAATGCGCCCAGAAGAAATGTTTCAAAAATGATAGAAGATTGATTCAACCATTCATAAATTAAGAGATTTCTCTAGGTAACTCAAAAATTATTAGAGAATTTAGAAAAAAATTTCAAATTGAATGCGAAATTTTGATTTCGTTACTTATATTTTGCAGATCTTTAAAGTTGTTCAAAAAATGAATGCGCCCAGAAGAAATGTTTAAAAATGATAGAAGATTGATTCAACCATTCATAAATTGAGAGATTTCTCTAGGTAACTCAAAAATTTTTAGAGAATTTAGAAAAAATTTTCAAATTATATGCGCAATTTTGATTTCGTTACTTATATTTTGCAGATCTTTAAAGTTGTTCCAAAAAAGAATGCGCCCAGAAGAAATGTTTCAAAAATGATAGAAGATTGATTCAACCATTCATAAATTTAGAGATTTCCTAAAGTAACTCAAAAATTTTCAGAGAATTTAGAAAAAATTTTCAAATTGAATGCGAAATTTTGATTTCGTTACTTTTACTTTGCAGATTTTTAAAGTTGTTCCAAAAATGAATGCGCCCAGAAGAAATGTTTCAAAAATGATAGAAGATTGATTCAACCATTCATAAATTTAGAGATTTCTCTAGGTAACTCAAAAATTATCAGAGAATTTAAAGATAATTCAAAATTTTGTGCGTTTACTGGATTTCGTTCCTTAATAATTGCAGATATTAAAGAGGTCACAAAATTAAATGCTCCTTAAAGAAATGTTTCAAAATTGATAGAAGATTGATTCAACCATTCAGAAATTGAGAGATTTCCTAAAGTAACTCTAAAAATTTCAGAGAATATAGAAAAAGTTTTCAAAATTGAGTGCGCATTTTTGATATCGTTACATATATTTTGCAGATCTTTAAAGTAGTTCCAAAAATGAATGCGCCCAGAAGAAATGTTTCAAAAATGATAGAAGATTGATTCAACCATTCATAAATTGAGAGATTTCTCTAGGTAACTCGAAAAATTTCAGAGAATTTAGAAAAAATTTTTCAAATTGAATGCGAAATTTTGATTTCGTTACTTATATTTTGCAGATCTTTAAAGTTGTTCCAAAAATGAAAGCGCCCAGAAGAAATGTTTCAAAAATGATAGAAGATTGATTCAACCATTCAGAAATTGAGAGATTTCCTAAAGTAACTCAAAAATTTTCAGAGAATTTAGAAAAAATTTTTCAAATTGAATGCGCATTTTTGATTTCGTTACTTATATTTTGCAGATCTTTAAAGTTGTTCCAAAAATGAATGCGCCCAGAAGAAATGTTTCAAAAATGATAGAAGATTGATTCAACCATTCAGAAATTTAGAGATTTCTCTAGGTAACTCAAAAATTTTCAGAGAATTTAGAAAAAATTTTTCAAATTGAATGCGAAATTTTGATTTCGTTACTTATATTTTGCAGATCTTTAAAGTTGTTCCAAAAATGAATGCGCCCAGAAGAAATGTTTCAAAAATGATAGAAGATTGATTCAACCATTCATAAATTGAGAGATTTCTCTAGGTAACTCAAAAATTATCAGAGAATTTAGAAAAAATTTTTCAAATTGAATGCGAAATTTTGATTTCGTTACTTATATTTTGCAGATGTTTAAAGGGGTTCCAAAATTGAATGCGCCTAGAAGTAATGTTTCACAAATGAAGGAAGATTGATTCAACCATTCAGAAATTGAGAGATTTCGTAAAGTAACTCAAAATTTCTAAAAGACTTTAAAAGAATTTTTCAAATTGAATGCGCATTTTTGATTTCGTTTCTTATATTTGCAGATGTTTAAAGGGGTTCCAAAATTGAATGCGCCTAGAAGAAATGTTTCACAAATGAAGGAAGATTGATTCAACCATTCATAAATTGAGAGATTTCTCTAGGTAACTCGAAAAATTTCAGAGAATTTAGAAAAAATTTTTCAAATTGAATGCGAAATTTTGATTTCGTTACTTATATTTTGCAGATCTTTAAAGTTGTTCCAAAAATGAATGCGCCCAGAAGAAATGTTTCAAAAATGATAGAAGATTGATTCAACCATTCAGAAATTTAGAGATTTCCTAAAGTAACTCAAAAATTTTCAGAGAATTTAGAAAAAATTTTCAAATTGAATGCGCATTTTTGATTTCGTTACTTATATTTTGCAGATCTTTAAAGTTGTTCCAAAAATGAATGCGCCCAGAAGAAATGTTTCAAAAATGATAGAAGATTGATTCAACCATTCATAAATTGAGAGATTTCAATAGGTAACTCGAAAACTTTCAGAGAATTTAGAAAAAATTTTTCAAATTGAATGCGAAATTTTGATTTCGTTACTTATATTTTGCAGATCTTTAAAGTTGTTCCAAAAATGAATGCGCCCAGAAGAAATGTTTCAAAAATGATAGAAGATTGATTCAACCATTCATAAATTGAGAGATTTCTCTAGGTAACTCGAAAATTTTCAGAGAATTTAAAGATAATTCAAAATTTCAAATTGAATGCGCAATTTAGATTTTGTTCCTTAATAATTGCAGATATTAAAGAGGTTACAAAATTGAATGCTCCTTAAAGAAATGTTTCAAAAATGATAGAAGATTGATTCAACCATTCAGAAATTGAGAGATTTCCTAAAGTAACTCAAAAATTTTCAGAGAATTTAGAAAAAATTTTCAAATTGAATGCGCATTTTTGATTTCGTTACTTATATTTTGCAGATCTTTGAAGAGGTTACAAAATTGAATGCTCCTAAAAGAAATGTTTCAAAAATGATAGAAGATTGATTCAACCATTCAGAAATTGAGAGATTTCTCTAGGTAACTCAAAAATTTTCAGAGAATTTAGAAAAAATTTTTCAAATTGAATGCGAAATTTTGATTTCGTTACTTATATTTTGCAGATCTTTAAAGTTGTTCCAAAAATGAATGCGCCCAGAAGAAATGTTTCAAAAATGATAGAAGATTGATTCAACCATTCAGAAATTTAGAGATTTCCTAAAGTAACTCAAAAATTTTCAGAGAATTTAGAAAAAATTTTCAAATTGAATGCGCATTTTTGATTTCGTTACTTATATTTTGCAGATCTTTAAAGTTGTTCCAAAAATGAATGCGCCCAGAAGAAATGTTTCAAAAATGATAGAAGATTGATTCAACCATTCATAAATTGAGAGATTTCAATAGGTAACTCGAAAACTTTCAGAGAATTTAGAAAAAATTTTTCAAATTGAATGCGAAATTTTGATTTCGTTACTTATATTTTGCAGATCTTTAAAGTTGTTCCAAAAATGAATGCGCCCAGAAGAAATGTTTCAAAAATGATAGAAGATTGATTCAACCATTCATAAATTGAGAGATTTCTCTAGGTAACTCAAAAATTTTCAGAGAATTTAGAAAAAATTTTTCAAATTGAATGCGAAATTTTGATTTCGTTACTTATATTTTGCAGATCTTTAAAGTTGTTCCAAAAATGAATGCGCCCAGAAGAAATGTTTCAAAAATGATAGAAGATTGGTTCAACCATACATAAATTGAGGGATTTCTCTAGGTAACTCAAAAATTATCAGAGAATTTAAAGATAATTCAAAATTTTGTGCGTTTACTGGATTTCGTTCCTTAATAATTGCAGATATTAAAGAGGTTACAAAATTGAATGCTCCTTAAAGAAATGTTTCAAAAATGATAGAAGATTGATTCAACCATTCAGAAATTTAGAGATTTCCTAAAGTAACTCAATAATTTTCAGAGAATTTAGAAAAAATTTTTCAAATTGAATGCGAAATTTTGATTTCGTTACTTATATTTTGCAGATCTTTAAAGTTGTTCCAAAAATGAATGCGCCCAGAAGAAATGTTTCAAAAATGATAGAAGATTGATTCAACCATTCAGAAATTTAGAGATTTCTCTAGGTAACTCGAAAAATTTCAGAGAATTTAGAAAAAATTTTTCAAATTGAATGCGAAATTTTGATTTCGTTACTTATATTTTGCAGATCTTTAAAGTTGTTCCAAAATTGAATGCGCCTAGAAGAAATGTTTCACAAATGATAGAAGATTGATTCAACCATTCAGAAATTGAGAGATTTCCTGAAGTTTCTCAAAAATTTTCAGAGAATTTAGAAAAAATTTCAAATTGAATGCGTATTTTCGATTTCGTAACTTATGTTTTGCAGATCTTTAAAGGGGTTACAAAATTGAATGCCCCTAGAAGAAATGTTTCAAAAATTATAGAAGATTGATTCAACCATTAATAAATTGAGAGATTTCTCTAGGTAACTCAAAAATTTTTAGAGAATTTAGAAAAATTTTTCAAATTGAATGCGAAATTTTGATTTCGTTACTTATATTTTGCAGATCTTTAAAGTTGTTCCAAAAATGAATGCGCCCAGAAGAAATGTTTCAAAAATGATAGAAGATTGATTCAACCATTCATAAATTGAGAGATTTCTCTAGGTAACTCAAAAATTATCAGAGAATTTAAAGATAATTCAAAATTTTGTGCGTTTACTGGATTTTGTTCCTTAATAATTGCAGATATTAAAGAGGTTACAAAATTGAATGCTCCTTAAAGAAATGTTTCAAAAATGATAGAAGATTGATTCAACCATTCAGAAATTGAGAGATTTCGTAAAGTAACTCAAAATTTCTAAAAGACTTTAAAAGAATATTTCAAATTGAATGCGCATTTTTGATTTCGTTACTTATATTTTGCAGATCTTTAAAGGGGTTACAAAATTGAATGCGCCTAGAAGAAATGTCTCAAAAATGATAGAAGATTGATTCAACCATTCATAAATTGAGAGATTTCTCTAGGTAACTCAAAAATTTTCAGAGAATTTAGAAAAAATTTTTCAAATTGAATGCGAAATTTTGATTTCGTTACTTATATTTTGCAGATCTTTAAAGTTGTTCCAAAAATGAATGCGCCCAGAAGAAATGTTTCAAAAATGATAGAAGATTGATTCAACCATTCAGAAATTGAGAGATTTCCTAAAGTAACTCAAAAATTTTCAGAGAATTTAGAAAAAGTTTTCAAATTATATGCGCAATTTTGATTTCGTTACTTATATTTTGCAGATCTTTAAAGTTGTTCCAAAAATGAATGCGCCCAGAAGAAATGTTTCAAAAATGATAGAAGATTGATTCAACCATTCATAAATTGAGAGATTTCACTAGGTAACTCAAAAATTTTCAGAGAATTTAGAAAAAATTTTTCAAATTGAATGCGAAATTTTGATTTCGTTACTTATATTTTGCAGATCTTTAAAGTTGTTCCAAAAATGAATGCGCCCAGAAGAAATGTTTCAAAAATGATAGAAGATTGATTCAACCATTCATAAATTGAGAGATTTCTCTAGGTAACTCAAAAATTTTCAGAGAATTTAGAAAAAATTTTTCAAATTGAATGCGAAATTTTGATTTCGTTACTTATATTTTGCAGATCTTTAAAGTTGTTCCAAAAATGAATGCGCCCAGAAGAAATGTTTCAAAAATGATAGAAGATTGATTCAACCATTCATAAATTGAGAGATTTCTCTAGGTAACTCAAAAATTTTCAGAGAATTTAGAAAAAATTTTCAAATTGAACGTGCAATTTAGATTTCGTTGCTTAATAATTGCAGATGTTAAAGAGGTAACAAAATTGAATGCTCTTTAAAGAAATGTTTCAAAAATGATAGAAGATTGATTCAACCATTCAGAAATTGAGAGATTTCCTAAAGTAACTCAAAAATTTTCAGAGAATTTAGAAAAAATTTTTCAAATTGAATGCGAAATTTTGATTTCGTTACTTATATTTTGCAGATCTTTAAAGTTATTCAAAAATGAAAGCGCCCAGAAGAAATGTTTCAAAAATGATAGAAGATTGATTCAACCATTCAGAAATTGAGAGATTTCTCTAGGTAACTCAAAAATTTTCAGAGAATTTAGAAAAAATTTTCAAATTGAATGCGAAATTTTGATTTCGTTACTTATATTTTGCAGATCTTTAAAGTTGTTCCAAAAATGAATGCGCCCAGAAGAAATGTTTCAAAAATGATAGAAGATTGATTCAACCATTCATAAATTTAGAGATTTCTCTAGGTAACTCAAAAATTATCAGAGAATTTAAAGATAATTCAAAATTTTGTGCGTTTACTGGATTTTGTTCCTTAATAATTGCAGATATTAAAGAGGTTACAAAATTGAATGCTCCTTAAAGAAATGTTTCAAAAATGATAGAAGATTGATTCAACCATTCATAAATTGAGAGATTTCCTAAAGTAACTCATAAATTTTCAGAGAATTTAGAAAAAATTTTTCAAATTGAATGCGCATTTTTGATTTCGTTACTTTTATTTTTCAGATCTTTAAAGTTGTTCCAAAAATGAATGCGCCCAGAAGAAATGTTTCAAAAATGATAGAAAATTGATTCAACCATTCAGAAATTTAGAGATTTCTCTAGGTAACTCAAAAATTTTCAGAGAATTTAGAAAAAATTTTTCAAATTGAATGCGAAATTTTGATTTCGTTACTTATATTTTGCAGATTTTTAAAGTTGTTCCAAAAATGAATGCGCCCAGAAGAAATGTTTCAAAAATGATAGAAGATTGATTCAACCATTCATAAATTGAGAGATTTCTCTAGGTAACTCAAAAATTATCGGAGATTTTAAAGATAATTCAAAATTTTGTGCGTTTACTGGATTTCGTTACTTAATAATTGCAGATATTAAAGAGGTTACAAAATTGAATGCGCCCAGAGGAAATGTTTCAAAAATGATAGAAGATTGGTTCAACCATACATAAATTGAGGGATTTCTCTAGGTAACTCAAAAATTATCAGAGCATTTAAATATAATTCAAAATTTTGTGCGTTTACTGGATTTCGTTACTTATATTTTGCAGATCTTTAAAGGGGTTACAAAATTGAATGCTCCTAAAAGAAATGTCTCAAAAATGATAGAAGATTGATTCAACCATTCAGAAATTGAGAGATTTCCTGAAGTTTCTCAAAAATTTTCAGAGAATTAAGAAAAAAATTTTCAAATTTAATGCGCATTTTTGATTTCGTTACCTATATTTTGCAGATTTTTAAAGTGGTTACAAAACTGAATGCGCCTAGAAGAAATGTTTCACAAATGATAGAAGATTGATTCAACCATTCAGAAATTGAGAGATTATTCTAGGTAACTCAAAAATTATGAGAGAATTTAGAAAAAATTTTCAAATTGAATGCGCAATTTTGATTTCGTTACTTATATTTTGCAGATCTTTAAAGTTGTTCCAAAAATGAATGCGCCCAGAAGAAATGTTTCAAAAATGATAGAAGATTGATTCAACCATTCAGAAATTGAGAGATTTCTCTAGGTAACTCAAAAATTATCAGAGATTTTAAAGATATTTATAAAATTTTGTGCGTCTACTGGATTTCGTTCCTTAATAATTGCAGATATTAAAGAGGTTACAAAATTGAATGCGCCTAGAAGAAATGTTTCACAAATGATAGAAGATTGATTCAACCATTCAGAAATTGAGAGATTTCCTATAGTAACTCAAAAATTTTCAGAGAATTAAGAAAAAATTTTCAAATTGAATGCGCATTTTCGATTTCGTTACTTATTTTTTGCAGATCTTTAAAGGGGTTACAAAATTGAATGCCCCTAGAAGAAATGTCTATAAAATGATAGAAGATTGATTCAAACATTCAGAAATTGTGAGATTTCGTAAAGTAACTCAAAATTTCTAAAAGACTTTTAAAAGAATTTTTCAAATAGAATTCGCATTTTTGATTTCGTTTCTTATATTTGCAGATGTTTAAAGGGGTTCCAAAATTGAATGTTCCTAGAAGTAATGTTTCACAAATGAAGGAAGATTGATTCAACCATTCAGAAATTGAGAGATTTCGTAAAGTAACTCAAAATTTTTCAGAGAATTTAGAAAAAAATTTTCAAATTGAATGCGAAATTTTGATTTCGTTACTTATATTTTGCAGATCTTTAAAGGGGATACAAAATTGAATGCTCCTAAAAGAAATGTTTCAAAAATGATAGAAGATTGATTCAACCATTCATAAATTGAGAGATTTCTCTAGGTAACTCAAAAATTTTTAGAGAATTTAGAAAAAAATTTTCAAATTGAATGCGCAATTTTGATTTCGTTAATAATATTTTGCAGATCTTTAAAGGTGTTACAAAATTAAATGCGCCTAGAAGAAATGTTTCGCAAATGAAGGAAGATTGATTCAACCATTCAGAAATTGAGAGATTTCGTAAAGTAACTCGAGAATTTTCAGAGAATTGAGAAAAAATTTTCAAATTGAATGCGCATTTTTGATTTCGTTACTTATATTTTGCAGATTTTTAAAGGGGTTACAAAATTGAATGCGCCTAGAAGAAATGTTTCACAAATGATAGAAGATTGATTCAACCATTCAGAAATTGAGAGATTTCGTAAAGTAACTCAAAAATTTTCAGAGAATTTAGAAAAAATTTTCAAATTGAATGCGAAATTTTGATTTCGTTTCTTTTATTTTGCAGATCATTAAAGTAGTTCCAAAAATGAATGCGCCCAGAAGAAATGTTTAAAAATGATAGAAGATTGATTCAACCATTCAGAAATTGAGAGATTTCCTGAAGTTTCTCAAAAATTTTCAGAGAATTAAGAAAAAAATTTTAAAATTTAATGCGCATTTTTGATTTCGTTACTTATAATTTGCATATCTTTAAAGGGGTGACATAATTGAATGCGACTAGAAAAAATGTTTCAAAAATGATAGAAGATTGATTCAACCATTCAGAAATTGAGAGATTTCTCTAGGTAACTCAAAAATTATCAGAGAATTTAGAAAAAATTTTTCAAATTGAATGCGAAATTTTGATTTCGTTACTTATATTTTGCAGATCTTTAAAGGGGTTACAAAATTGAATGCTCCTAAAAGAAATGTTTCAAAAATGATAGAAGATTGATTCAACCATTCAGAAATTGAGAGATTTCCTAAAGTAACTCAAAAATTTTCAGAGAATTTAGAAAAAATTTTCAAATTGAATGCGCAATTTTGATTTCGTTACTTATATTTTGCAGATCTTTAAAGTTGTTCCAAAAATGAATGCGCCCAGAAGAAATGTTTAAAAATGATAGAAGATTGATTCAACCATTCAGAAATTTAGAGATTTCCTAAAGTAACTCAAAAATTTTCAGAGAATTTAGAAAAAATTTTTCAAATTGAATGCGCAATTTTGATTTCGTTACTTTTATTTTGCAGATCTTTAAAGTTGTTCCAAAAATGAAAGCGCCCAGAAGAAATGTTTCAAAAATGATAGAAGATTGATTCAACCATTAATAAATTGAGAGATTTCTCTAGGTAACTCAAAAATTATCAGAGAATTTAAAGATAATTCAAAATTTTGTGCGTTTACTGGATTTTGTTCCTTAATAATTGCAGATATTAAAGAGGTTACAAAATTGAATGCGCCCAGAAGAAATGTTTAAAAATGATAGAAGATTGATTCAACCATTCATAAATTGAGAGATTTCTCTAGGTAACTCAAAAATTATCAGAGAATTTAAAGATAATTCAAAATTTTGTGCGTTTACTGGATTTCGTTCCTTAATAATTGCAGATATTAAAGAGGTTACAAAATTGAATGCGCCCAGAAGAAATGTTTCAAAAATGATAGAAGATTGATTCAACCATTCAGAAATTGAGAGATTTCTCTAGGTAACTCAAAAATTTTCAGAGAATTTAGAAAAAGTTTTCAAATTATATGCGCAATTTTGATTTCGTTACTTATATTTTGCAGATCTTTAAAGTTGTTCCAAAAATGAATGCTCCTAAAAGAAATGTTTCAAAAATGATAGAAGATTGATTCAACCATTCAGAAATTGAGAGATTTCTCTAGGTAACTCAAAAATTATCAGAGAATTTAGAAAAAATTTTCAAATTGAATGCGCAATTTTGATTTCGTTACTTATATTTTGCAGATCTTTAAAGTTATTCAAAAATGAAAGCGCCCAGAAGAAATGTTTAAAAATGATAGAAGATTGATTCAACCATTCAGAAATTGAGAGATTTCCTAAAGTAACTCAAAAATTTTCAGAGAATTTAGAAAAAATTTTCAAATTGAATGCGAAATTTTGATTTCGTTACTTATATTTTGCAGATCTTTAAAGTTGTTCCAAAAATGAATGCGCCCAGAAGAAATGTTTAAAAATGATAGAAGATTGATTCAACCATTCAGAAATTTAGAGATTTCCTAAAGTAACTCAAAAATTTTCAGAGAATTTAGAAAAAAATTTTCAAATTGAATGCGCATTTTTGATTTCGTTACTTATATTTTGCAGATCTTTAAAGTTGTTCCAAAAATGAATGCGCCCAGAAGAAATGTTTCAAAAATGATAGAAGATTGATTCAACCATTCATAAATTGAGAGATTTCTCTAGGTAACTCAAAAATTATCGGAGATTTTAAAGATAATTCAAAATTTTGTGCGTTTACTGGATTTCGTTCCTTAATAATTGCAGATATTAAAGAGGTTACAAAATTGAATGCTCTTTAAAGAAATGTTTCAGAAATGATTGAAGATTGATTCAACCATTCATAAATTGAGAGATTTCTCTAGGTAACTCAAAAATTATCAGAGAATTTAAAGATAATTCAAAATTTTGTGCGTTTACTGGATTTCGTTCCTTAATAATTGCAGATATTAAAGAGGTTACAAAATTGAATGCGCCCAGAAGAAATGTTTAAAAATGATAGAAGATTGATTCAACCATTCATAAATTGAGAGATTTCTCTAGGTAACTCAAAAATTATCAGAGAATTTAAAGATAATTCAAAATTTTGTGCGTTTACTGGATTTTGTTCCTTAATAATTGCAGATATTAAAGAGGTTACAAAATTGAATGCTCCTTAAAGAAATGTTTCAAAAATGATAGAAGATTGATTCAACCATTCATAAATTGAGAGATTTCTCTAGGTAACTCAAAAATTTTCAGAGAATTTAGAAAAAATTTTCAAATTGAATGCGCAATTTTGATTTCGTTACTTATATTTTGCAGATCTTTAAAGTTATTCAAAAATGAAAGCGCCCAGAAGAAATGTTTCAAAAATGATAGAAGATTGATTCAACCATTCAGAAATTTAGAGATTTCCTAAAGTAACTCAAAAATTTTCAGAGAATTTAGAAAAAATTTTTCAAATTGAATGCGAAATTTTGATTTCGTTACTTAAATTTTGCAGATCTTTAAAGTTGTTACAAAATTGAATGCGCCCGGAGGAAATGTTTCAAAATTGATAGAAGATTGATTCAACCATTCAGAAATTGAGAGATTTCCTAAAGTAACTCAATAATTTTCAGAGAATTTAGAAAAAATTTTTCAAATTGAATGCGAAATTTTGATTTCGTTACTTTTATTTTGCAGATCTTTAAAGTTGTTCCAAAAATGAATGCGCCCAGAAGAAATGTTTCAAAAATGATAGAAGATTGATTCAACCATTCAGAAATTTAGAGATTTCTCTAGGTAACTCAAAAATTTTCAGAGAATTTAGAAAAAATTTTTCAAATTGAATGCGCATTTTTGATTTCGTTACTTTTATTTTGCAGATCTTTAAAGTTGTTCCAAAAATGAATGCGCCCAGAAGAAATGTTCAAAAATGATAGAAGATTGATTCAACCATTCAGAAATTGAGAGATTATTCTAGGTAACTCAAAAATTATGAGAGAATTTAGAAAAAATTTTCAAATTGAATGCGCAATTTAGATTTCGTTTCTTATATTTTGCAGATCATTAAAGTAGTTC